>OY294067.1:30496198-31696198 GCA_958510875.1 Endomychus coccineus | reverse complement strand
GAAAATCCTATTTTATACGCTCCGGTAATTATTATCAGTCATAATTGTATCAAATTCTGCCTGTGATACGGGAAACTTATATATTTCAATCTTCCTTGCTATCGTACAACTTAATTTCAGGGATTTTTAAAGATATTTTTGTAACAAATACCATAAAAGTCTGTAAATATTCTGTTTCGTCCGTCCAACTAAAATATAAAATAGTAACTCCGTGGTTTGGGTTGGTGTTCATAAAATATAATTTTCTGTGGATAATCATATGTAACCTAGTTCTTAATTTAAAATTTAAAGTGAGCAATTTTTTGGTAAATTTGTTTATTATGGAAGAGTTAGTGGACAATACTTTTATTAATAAGCATGTTAATATATCGCGTTTATTTAATAAGAAATATAAATTCAAGAAATTATCATCGTGGCTTCTCCCTGGTCAAGTTTTTAAAAGTGATAAATGGGAATTGTCTATAATGCAAGAAAAAAAAGTTAAACTAAATGGTGTGAAAAGTAGACTGAATCAATACAATCTTGAAGAGTGGTCCCGACATACAAAATATAATGATCCTGCCAGTTTTGTTATAAGATCGTTGAGAGACAAAATTGGCCCAGAATTATTAACACAGGTTGATTTTAGATAGTTTGTTCTCATCCTCTCCTCTGATATTAATAAATTCATTCCAGGCATGGTGCAAATTCTATGAGTGTTTGTGCCAATTTCCAATATTTCCAGACACAAAGTATATGACTGGAGTTGATGTTTTTAAAAGTCTCCATTTATGTGAAGCACCAGGTGCTTTTATTTGTGCTTTAAATCATTACCTGAATGACTCATACACATATTACAATGTAAGTAGTCTTCCAAGTAAGAAATGACGATGTGATTGAATACTTGTTTTTATCTATAAATTTTTATTCTTTAGTGAAATTTGAACAGATATAATAATAATAAGTAATGTTTGATTGAAGTTCTATTCATTTTTCTGTTTGGTCACACTTTGGAGTTTGGTTCTAATTTAATTTGATGTAATATTTACTTCTGTTTTGGTTATAGTATTTATTTTTTTATGTATTGAAAGTGGGAATGGATGGCTTCAACATTGAATCCGGATTATGAAGGTAATTCACTCCAAGAAATGATTCCTGATGATAGATTATACAGGTTTACACAAGATAAATGGAATTTTGGTTTAGATGGAACTGGTGATATTACAAAATATTATAACTATTTAAATATGGTTAGAAAAAATGAAGAAAAGGTACCTACAATTTCATTTGTCCATCATAGATATTAATAGTGTTGCAGGTAAAAATAAAAATGTTACTTCACCATATCAAGTTACATTTGAATACTTATCAAAAAGATATTTAGGTTTGGTTGGTCACTGCTGATGGGAGTATCAATTGCATGATGGATCCTGGTAATCAGGAGAGGCACGTTGAGTTTCTACATTACTGTGAAACTATAACTGCTTTATCAGTTCTTCAAGAAGGTAAGGATGTTCATATATTCTTGCTTGTTTACAAATATCTCCTTAGGGGTATAAATCATTGAATACCCTATACATTACATGTATATTAGGGTGTCCGCTATTTTTTTGCGTCAAAAAATCATCACTCTCTGTTGAGATTCTGATTGTTTGACATGTAAAATAAAAAAAAAAAAATATTCAGCTTGCCCCGTTGCAATACCGCGTGCTTTAAGAGGAATTTATCTCCCATTTAAATAACATGCAAAAAGGTTGTTTTTTTTGTTTTTCTAGATTCCTGCCATAAAAATGAAAAATTTAAGAAAACTTGATCATATGCGATCGGAAATTTCCCGTAGATTAAAATAGTCAGGGTACTATGGTCAAAAAATGATCTCAAATGCGCAAAAAAGCAAAAAAACATAAGAAAAAATAATTTAAATGAAATTTTATTTCGTTTTATTGCATTTTTTTGCTTACTGGACAACAGTAAATAGAACTATCAACATTGGGATCGTATTCTACGGAAAATTTCCTATCAATCCTATATATTCGCACATCAAACTTCACAAATTTTTAGCTCAGAAATTGGCTAAAATTTAGGACAAAATAAAATCGTATTGATTTGATTCGCACTTTTATTTATGATTTTTTTTGAATAACGCGGTATTATTTCTACTTATTCTTGGAGTTAATACATTTTTGAGGGAATTCTATGATTGCTACTGTAAAAATAATTGAGATCAAATGCCAACTGATTATGATTTTTTTTTAATGAAAATTCTTCGTATCGAGGAAACGCTTTCAAATTCCGCGCGCAAAACGTGACGTCTTGATGACAGAACAGCTGTCCGTACTCTATTTGTTCAGAGCACGGTCGTACATACAGGTCTGGACACTCGGAGCTGTTTCCTATGTGAGAAGTGGGACCGCTGAGCGTCGACTGTCGCGTCGCGTAGTACCAAAAGACGTCACGTGAGAGTATTCTCTGACAACTGTCATTCTTAAGTTGTAAACACAAGGAACACCTGCGTTTTTAGAAACAAATTACGAAACTGTGCATTGTGCCGAAATGCAAAACGTGGTACAAAAGTGTGAAGCAAGAAACTTCTGTTTTTAAAGTGCCGAAAGATGCGGAAATGCGAAAAAAGTGGATGCTTGCGATTCCGGATAGAAATCGTTTTAACGAGGTCTTTTATGTGTGTGAGTATGTATGACGAAAAAGGGGAAGTTATTTTTAAGGTGAGTAACACATTTTGACAAGAGTAACAGTTCTATTCCTCTCTCAAATCAGGATACTTAGTAACACTGCTTGCGGTTCCGGAATGATTTTTTTTTAATGAAAATTGTTCGTATCGAGGAAACAGTTTCAAATTCCGCGCGCATATCGTGACGTCTTGATGACAGAACAGCTGTCCGTACTCTATTTGTCCAGAGCACGGTCGTACATACAGGTCTGGAAACTCGGGGCTGTTTCCTATGTGAAAAGTGGGACCGCTAAGCGTCGACTGTCGCGTAGTACCAAAAGACGTCACGTGAGAGTATTCTCTGACAACTGTCATTCTTAAGTTGTAAACACAAGGAATACCTGCGTTTTTAGAAACAAATTACGAAACTGTGCATTGTGCCGAAATGCAAAACATGGTACAAAAGTGTAAAGCAAAAAACTTCTGTTTTTAAAGCCGAAAGATGCGAAAAAATGGATGCTTGCGATTCCGGATAGGAATCGTTTTGACGAAGTCTTTTATGTGTGCGAGCATGTATAACGAAAAAGGGGAAGTTATTTTTAAGGTGAGTAATACATCAGGATACTTGGTAACACTGCTTGCGGTTCCGGAAAGAAATCGTTTTACCACTCCGATCCAAGCGCTAGCTAGTGGCTGAGCGAGGGACTACGAGTTTGGCGACGCGTAAGAGACCCATGTCAAACATACGAGTCCCCAGACCTGTATGTACGACCGGGGTTCAGAGCGCAAGCGAAAATGAAGAAAGCGACCCCAATGGCAGAAAACGTAACGTTTCTCCTAAAGTTATGAAAATAAAAATACAGAAAAAACGTTACGATTTCTGCCTTTAGAGACGCTTTCTTCGTTTTCGCTCACACTTAATATAAAAAAAAGTAAACGTCAGTTCCATACGATTTCTCAGAGTACAACGTGGCTGTTTCGAGTTAATATAAACGAAGTAATACATTCAATATGTCTGAATTAGAAAATAATGTTCATTTGATTGGCGATATCAATAAGTTACCGGTTTTTACTGAATCGAAATTACCAAGTAATTGTGAAATATTGAAATGTTTTTTTCGTTATAGGCGCGTAATGAAAAAAGTATAGATGAAAGTAAAAAGTCTGCAGTTGCAGAAGTTTGTGATATTTGGAAAAAAATATTTTTTCTTATGTTTTTTTTGCTTTTTTGCGCATTTGAGATCATTTTTTGACCATATTACACCGACTATTTTAATCTACGGGAAATTTCCGATCGCATATGATTTCAAGTTTTCTTAAATTTCTCATTTTTCATGGCAGGAATTAGAAAAAACAACCTTTTTGCATGTTATTTAAATGGGAGATAAATTCCTCTTAAGGCACGCGGTATTGCAACGGGGCAAGCTGAACATTTTTTTTTTCATGTCAAAGAATCAGAATCTCAACAGAGAGTGATGATTTTTTGACGCAAAAAAATAGCGGACACCCTAATATATATACGCACCAGAATATATCTGATTTTGAAAATTGTTGCAGGGGGAAGTTTTGTTCTCAAAATTTTCACATTATTTGAAGATACAACTATATGCCTCTTGTATCTTCTAAATTGCTGTTTTGGAAATGTTACTATTTTCAAACCATGTACATCAAAAGGAGGAAATTCAGAAGTATATATTATATGTACAGGATACCATGGCTTATCTATGGCAGAACAGATATGGGATGATCTGCACATTCCATACCAGAATGGTAGTTTTAATAATGAAAAATCTATGTTTCATTTGGAAGAACTACCTGAGAGTTTTTTGACCAGTGTAGGTGTTTGTGCAGATTTTTTCATGAACTTCCAGATAGAAACGATTGAGAATAATATTAACAATTTCAAGAGAAAGACTGCCCTTCAATCCTCTTTTGTACATCATACAAAGTTGAGGGTGGCAAATTTTTATCTGAAAAAGTATAAGATCAGATTGTTACCAATTCAGTATCGTGTTGTGCCATATGTCGATGTCAATAATAATTTTTATGAAATTCCAGAAAATTCACAACTTGTAACATGCTACAATATTCCTGCTATCCTAACTTGCAATTTAAATATACAAATAATTGACGTTAAATATGGAAAAAAATTTGATACTATTTCTCATTCAAGTTTTTGTACGAATAATGCAAATATTCACTTGAATTCATTCCTCAATAATAAGCGAACACAACTGAGTCTATTTTCAGAGGCTTCTAAAAGGTTAAATGATTCTTATTTGGTAGTAAATGTGAATACATTTTCGTCTACGACATATAGTGAATTTCAAAGGGAATTTTATAGTAAATTAGTGAATCAAATTTCTAACAAAAATATTATTATAATGGGCATTCCCTTAGTTACAAATTTTTTAGCGGGAATTTTTTTCTTGATAGCATTAGGGTTTAAAAAATTGTATCTTCATTTAAGTGGAGCCCTGATTTTGTCAGATCCAGATCCATCACATATGAAAACTGTTCGTAAATATTTTGGAATTATTGAGAGGCACTACATTTCACCACCAACAGATTTACCCTTCTCATATGACATAATTCAAGTAGTTCCCAGTAATCTAATTCATCATAATCAGTTTTATGATATAATTTGTAATTATAATAATTTTGTACTAAGTAAATCAATTCATTCTTGATTTATTAACAATTAACTGATGTATTTTTGTATAATAAATGTAAACCATATTTTTTGTGTGTTTGAGTTGTAATTATCATAATAGAATGGGTTAGTTCAAAATTTTGAATATCAAATGATACATAGCTGGCTTTCAATAGATATGTGAAATAATATCTTGAATAGTAGGCTTCCGCGGATAGCTAATCTTGAAAAATCTTGACTTCCGGATAGATTCCGCGTCACAATAGCTCGACTTGATGCCAACGATTACAGGTGGCATCTTCAGGACAACTGAAACTAGGTTCAAGCTTCAAGCCTGCCCTGAAGATGTCACCTGTAATCGTTGGCGAAACGTCGGCATCAAGTCGTGCTATTGTGACGCGGAATTCATCCGGAAGCCAAGATTTTTCAATGTGAAATAATACTCATGCACATTAGAAAATACTAACTATAACAAACTATATTCTGGAATTGTGCCATTGTTAACATGGTTAATTTGAAATTTGATTGAGGTTTGGTCAGTTTTTGTGCATGTAGTCACTTTAATGGTGATAAGATACATGAGTTGAGTAATCACGTTGTGAACCTATTTCTGTTACAAAGAATTGATCGTTCTCGGCACGAAAAGCATTGAATGCTTAATTTTTTAACCTGTTTTAAAAATCAAGATGGAATATTTCGATGTATCAATGGTACCGCCAAAGGATAGCCAATGAATCAGACTGAGCTGTTACCACATCTCGAAGGCCAACCTTCTGCAAATTGTTTTTTATTTTATTTATTGTGGATACAGATTATGTAATACTTATTTCATTGGTTCATAGCCAACCCTCCACTAAAGTGATAAAAATCGCAACCAAGCAAAGACCGCATAGTGAAGGGAACATGCTAGAGGACAAAACAAAAACTGGGAGGAATTGACCATTGGATAAAATAGCCATTCATTTAAATGTTTTAATAGATATTCCATAGTAATTATCAAATTTATCTTCGTTTTATGTGGAGGATTGAGGAAACTATAGGATCGATATCGAAATTGGTTGGTGTATACCCAAAGACATTTAACAATAATTTGTCCGGTAAGTGGCTTCCAGTGTGGTATCCCGAAGAGATTCATCCTAAATTAGACAATTAACAATATTCTATTTTCTTACGTCATGTGTATGTTTATTGTTTATAAATATACAACACATATTTGTTATTGTTATATATCATTATAAATAACGTGTCGACGAGACTGTGACCCGGCCTGCATAACATGAATGTCAATGCCGGCACGTAGGCCAACCTTCGCCGAACTATTAGAAGAGGAACAATGATTCTCCCTTGAGAATAGATATTTAAGTTAGGAGTTACAAGTTACAAGAAGTCATATATAGTCGGTAGTTATAGTCAAGTAAGTCAGCTATCTGCGATAGATATAAGTTATTAGTGTTAGTACAATGTATTGAATAGTAAACCAATACATCACATTTCTTTCGTAACGTAGTGTTTTAATCCCTCCCCCCCAAAAGGACCACGAATCAGCTTATGGCAAACCATCTCCAGTCATTAAGAACCAACCGTTTAAAAAAAAAAATTGAAAATTATACATGAAAATTAAGGACTGAAAATGCCCCTGGTACGTTTGGTAGTACGTTTTCGGGGTCGCTGATCACGAATCTGACATTAGTTTTCCGGAAAATCGACATGGGGAGTGGAAAATCGGAAAATTTGGTTCATTTTCGGACTTTTTGTGCTTTTTCGAATTGGGCTCGCACTTTAAGTTGAATACTGATATTTTTGATGTCAAGAAATGGAAATCCAGGAAAAATTCGGAAAATTGTTCTGATAATCTGAACATGGTCCCTAAACAAAGGGTCACTAATTACAAATCAGAGGAGTCAAAATGTAGAATAGGGCATTTTTAAAAGATTTTAAGCATCAATAAACTTATCAGAGTAACGATTTATTAATCGCTAGAGTATTCGACTCTGACAAAACATAGTGTAACCTACAACCGAATTGAATAAGGTACTTGTATAGTTATTTATTTAAATGCATATTTTTATAACGAATTATAATATTACAACAAAGATGCTTTTCTCAAAAAGTGCAACAATACTGTGTAAATCCATTCTATGATTCATGCGGAATTAAGAGCAGATGTACGTAGGCTACGCAGTGAGATTCATATTCTCAAAACAGAAATAGGAACTATACAACCCACATTGACTTTTAATCAGAAAAAATCAAAATCTGTTTCAAATTTAAACCGATAGTGGAACATCAGCTGATGGGTGATTTACTTTCAATGAGGGTTCAGTAAGCTCGACCGTTGATTATTACGCGTCCACTCCGCTGAATCGATTAACTATACGGAAGATTATTCGTTATCCACTCGTGGTACTAATAGGACTGACGGTATAGGAAACATCGGAACAACAAAAAAGGGAAACTCGAGTGGAAGGAATAAAATGCTAAGTGTCGGCAATGACGTCACTGCAGGTTCTTGCGAATCCCATACTTATCTAAGTCAGGAAAAAACCCGTCGATGGCGTGCTATCCATCTCTACTCTTTTGAAAACCTGGGTTCCTTTTATCATTGCCGACAAATATCCATATATCGACTTTAAGTGTAGCATAGGCTGTTTCTTATTTTAGTATATCACATATTCGTATAAATGAATAGAAGAAAAACCACGGTCGTACATACAGGTCTGGGGACTCGAGGCTGTTTCCTATTTGAGAAGTGAATCCGCTAAGCGTCAATTGTCACGTAGTACCAAAAAGGGTGGCGCAGTAGTCGAAGAGTGTTCTCTGACAACTGTCATTCTTGACTTGTAAACACAAGGAATACCTGCGTTTTTAGAGACAAATTACGAAACCGTGCATTGTGCCGAAATGCAAAACGGGGTACAAAAGTGTAAAGCAAGAAACTTCTGTCATAAAGTGCGGAAATGCGAAAAAAGTGGATGCTTGCGATTCCGGAAAGAAATCGTTTTAACGAGGTCTTTTAGGTGTGCGAAAAAGGGGAAGTTATTTTTAAGGTGAATAATACATTTTGACAAGAGTAACAGTTCTATTCCTCTCTCAAAACACAATACTTAGTAACACTGCTTGCGATTCCGGAAAGAAATCGCTCTACCACTTCGATCCAAGCGCTAGCTAGTGGCTGAGCGAGGGACTACGAGTTTGGCGACGCGTAAGAGACCCATGTCAAACATACGAGTTCCCAGACCTGTATGTACGATCGTGAGAATAACCTATTCCTTCTATGACTGATTTTCGAGTTACTAGAGAGATGTAAGAGCATCTTCTGACATCTCTCTGGTTACTACCTTTGAATTCAAAATTCTATGGTTACCACAGAATGAAATTATGTTGTCTGTCTATGCTCGTCATAGAAAATGGAATTATTAAGATCGCAAGAGTTGCGTTTGCGCAGGGCGGTTTGTACTTCTTTTTCTGATATTTCGTGTCGTAGGTAGGAATAATTTTGAACTTTGTGTGTTTAATTCTTAAAATAGTGTCACCATCCTGAATTAAAACCTTAGCAAACAAAGTATTGCAGATTTATACTTATGTGATTTATCTTATTTTAGAAGTATTTTTAGTTAAAGTTGTCAATATAAGTTTCTTAGGGTTATGTGTTGTAAAAACCTTCTATGACTAGATTTTGATTCCAGGCTGAAATATGGGGGCCTACAAGTACATTCAAGAACTGTACCGGAAGAAACAAAGTGATGTTCTTAGATTCTTACTCAGAATTCGAGTATGGCAATATCGTCAATTAACCAAGCTTCACCGTGCGCCAAGACCTTCCCGTCCTGACAAGGCCCGCAGATTAGGATATAGAGCAAAACAAGGTATTTTTTTGTTACTCTTATTGTAATTTCGTACTTTAATGTTACATCTCATTAAAGGAAATTATGTGAAGTACAATCATAACCTTGCTGAATATAACTATATTAGTATGAATATGCTTTTGAGTTTTTATTATAATCCAAAATTATTATCTTTTTCATGTTAGTATTCACAAGTGAACATATATGTTATCCTATGTTTACATATTTTCAATAAGTGTGCTCATATTAAATATTTTCAGGTTTTGTCATTTTCCGTATTCGAGTTCGTCGTGGTGGTCGCAAGCGTCCAGTACCTAAGGGTGCAACTTATGGCAAACCAAAAAGCCATGGTGTAAATGAGCTTAAACCTGTCCGTAATCTGCAAGCTATTGCTGAAGTTAGTTTTCATTTTAAATTTATTTTTGTTATAATAATTAATTATTCTGTTTGGTAGGAACGAGTTGGACGTCGCTGTGGAGGCTTAAGAGTTCTGAACTCTTACTGGGTAGCCCAGGATTCATCCTACAAATACTTTGAAATAATTCTGATAGATCCTTCACATAATGTAAGTAATGTACATATTATTTTATCACTTTACAAAATTTAAGTTTTGAAGATAAAAACCTTATAAATGTTGAAATAGTATATTTTTTGTTTTGATAATTTCAAAAGCAAGTTAATGCTTATTGTAGTTATGAATTATTATTTAAAGAGTGAGAATTGAAATTTTTAATTGTAGTACCTATGAACTTTATTATAGATAGCCCAGAAAATACAATTATTTAAAATAGTACTTTGGATTTAATTTAAATGTACATTTGTTTCTAGGAATCACAATTTCCATTACAACTATTTCAACATGTTTTTAGGAGGTTTTGTTGAGCATTTCATTTCGAATTTTTCTTGTAGGCAATGAGAGACCCTTATTACCAGGAATTCATTAAAAACAGCTTATTACAATGATACTTTGTGTAAAATTATCAATTACACTTGATTTCCAATGTATTTGTGGCTCTGTTCATGATTTTTTAGCCAATAATATTTCCCCTCATTGTCCATACTACTGCTATCCAATATTTCAACATATTTATATATTTGGATAAACTTTATAATCCATTTCATCTTTTATTTGTTGTTGACTTTAACTTAAGGGTGTACTCTTTGCCTGTACATTGGGTAATGCTACCCTATATACTATATGCCCCCTTTTAATAATGTGTCCCAGGGAATAATTCTTTTTTTCTGTTATATTCTAAAACATTCTCTGCCTTTCACTATTATATTAGCTAAATTATATTTTACATATATATTATTTGTAACTAACCTATCAATAATTCTTGGTTGTTCAAAATATATACTTATTTATTCTATCGCATGATTGTCGAAATTTTCTGACTGTTTGTTTTACAACCAGATGGCAATCTGTATATTTTCTCAAACATAACTCGTGTGGCGAGCGATATGACACTAGTCTAAATTGTCCCAACTATCAGAATGCAATATCAATACTCTTCTGGACTCTTTAATATATAATATAGTCCCTTAATAAATAAAAAGAATATAGTCATTTCTCCAAATAGGTGACTGGTGGTAAGTTGCTTATATTTCTCCCTCATCCTGGGATCTATCATTTTTTCCATATTATGCATTACGGAAATCCCATCAAATATTTTGCTCATAGCTTTTCTTATGAACTGCCTGTTTTTCCTGGTTCAAGTACAATAATTTGTGTATTTTGTGATACACTAAATCCTTCACTCATTCCTAGGAAGAAGTCCACAATTTCCAGGTGATCAATCCCTTCTTCGTGTATCGTTTCTTGAATTTAATGCTACATACAATCCTTTCTCATAGTTTAAATAACTTACACTGAATCATGGTTCTACACGCATAAACTGTTATAATTGATAGTATTGTGATACTCTTCCAGTTCAACTTCATTGAACGTTTTATTCCATTCATTTTAAATTTGAAATTTTGATTATTTCAATAAACAGACTTGTCTTAAATTCTGAAAATCTATAATTTAGGCTGTAGAACAAACCTATTCAATCCATTACATAAAATCATAGTATTATAGAAATATACTTAATTCACAAACAAACCAATGAATTTACAAAATTGTACATTTCATTGGTAAATGTGTCATTTTAGAAATTGAATTTATTATTCCAAATAGAATTCATCAGCATGATTAAAGTTTTTATCCAATGAATATTTTTACAAATGTTTTTTAAATTGGTAAAATTTCTTAATTTACAAACAAACCAATTGATTTACAAAATTTTACATTGTAGTTGATAAATGTGTCATTTTAGAAATTGAATTTATTATCCCAAATAGAATTCATCAGCATGATAAAAGCTTAAATAAATATTTTTTCAAATGTTTTTTAAATTGGTAAAATTTCTTAATTTACAAACAAACAAATTGATTTACAACATTTTACATTGTAGTTGGTAAATGTGTCATTATAGAAATTAAATTTATTATCCCAAATAGAATTCATCAGCATGATAAAAGGTTAATAAATATTTTTTGAAATGTTTTTTAAATTGGTAAAATTTCTTAATTTATAAACAAACCAATTGATTTACAACATTTTACATTGTAGTTGGTAAATGTGTCATTATAGAAATTAAATTTATTATCCCAAATAGAATTCATCAGCATGATAAAAGTTTGTATCCAATAAATATTTTTTTAAATTGGTAAAATTTCTTCAATTCTGTTATATACTGTTAGAGACCATTATAGTATTTACAACCATTATAAAATTAGTTTTTTTGATATATCATAATTATGAACTACACAGTTCTTGGAAAATATTTTATTTTTATGAATATTATTCATAAACGTAGGTGGTAAAAAGGTAATATGTGACATGTTTTGAAATAAGATCTGCAGGATTCTCTAAACTGAATACCAGATTAAATATGTATAAGTAGCTTGTTCTTTACATCTTAGAAATATATGAAGAAATAATAATTTCCCCTTTATTAATCTTATTAATCTGTCGTTTAACTCAAAGATGTACTATTTGTCTCTATATTGGGTAATGTTATGTTATATATCATACACTGTCTGCAAAAAGAAATATACAAACAACATGTATATTTTTGATAATAAATTCTATTCTATACCTCATTTCTTATAATTTCTTGAGATTTGAGACTAAAGAGTTATTGAGAGATAGTATTTCCATGCCAAATGTTTTATACATTTGAAGAATACCCTCAGATTTTCCTTACTTATGTATTGTTGTGATTAATACTCGGTTGTAAATAATCTACTTTATTATTATTATTGGGTGCTTTGCACTACATCTATTATTTTGATGTGACTGATGTACTCATTGCTGTACTTTATGGCAATAATCTTATTATATTTGCATGATTATATATTTGTGGTATCATTGCAGGCTATTCGTCGTGATCCAAAGGTCAACTGGATTGTAAGTGCTGTCCATAAACACAGAGAATTGCGTGGCAAGACTTCAGCTGGTAAATCATCAAGAGGAATTGGCAAGGGTCACAGATATTCTCAAACTATTGGAGGATCGCGTAGAGCTGCATGGCTTAGAAGAAATTCTCTGCAACTTCGCAGAAAGCGATAAGTTAATGTATATTATAATTTTGACAAAAAATACAGTTATAAGAAAATGAAACGGTTTTCTTTCTTCCTGCTAGGAAGTTCTATAAAATTAAGCAGTCCCAAAAACTCTGAAATAGTTTTGTGTATGTCATTTAACCTTTCCACCAGGGAATATGCAGAAATTCTATTCACTTGCAAGTTGAAATCAAGTGCTGTATATTTACAGTGTTTGGTGACCTAGTAGTTGATCATATTGTTATTCCAAAAATTCCTGGCTAAAATTGGAAGAATGGATTGATTTAGGTTTTGCTACCTTAAAAATTAAAGATCGCAGTACTTTGGAGCTGATATCTTACAACAAGGGTCACTCACATGAATTAAGGGGTACCACATCATTAAAAATATGTATTTTTAAAATGGAGTAAATATTGCAAAGCTATACCTTCTAAGGATGTTGTTAACATTTTTAAATGTGATTGGTGCGAAAAATCAACATGTAAACAATACTCAGGTTTAACATCCTCTGAAACAAAAGTAATACTCAAGAAACTAATGAAATATTTGTGAATGAAAAATTAAATCAAAATCTAATGAAATGAACTATATCAAGTGGATGAAGAAACAAAAGATAAAATAACATTAGAAGGAAATTGCAAATTATTTGAATAAATTCTTTACTGATTTTGGAGATACAGGCACAATTAGGAATAATAGTTATAATAAGCCCAAAAAACACCATATACCAACTTGTATAGGAATCTTCCATACCTATACGAGATTACCTAAAATTCCTCAATTACAGAATACAACCTTATTTCTATTATTAAATGTATGTAATCCATATGTTTAAAAATTCATAGGTGATACACAAACAATATGTTTAATGTTATGATTACCTTCTAATAATATAAACATATTGTTTAGTATAAGCTACATAACAAACGACCCTGACATGACACCTTGGGAACCTTGAGTCAAGGTAGTATTGATAGACTGATATATATATATACTAAGATTAGATTAACTAGATCATTCGGATATGCCCAAAAGGACGACCGATCAGCTTATGGCAAAAACGTCCCCAGTCATTAAGAGCTGATCCCCACAAACTAATGGTTTTCTAGTTCCTTTTGATGTTTTCAGATATTCCAACTACAGAATGAAATCTCTAATCAAGAACATTTTAGCCTTTTAATTCATAAAGAAATAGAACTTGCATTTGACCTATGCTTAAGTCAAAATTATTGTGAGTTTAATAATACATTTTATGTACAGAATTCAGGTGTTGTTATTGGTAATCCGTTGTCCACTATTAGCAGCCTTTTTATGTTTGATCTAGATGAGAAAATTATGAACTGTACATTAGCTAAAAAAATAGTTTCAGTTCTGGTATAGATACATAGATGATGTACTCGCCCTCTTCAAAGGCACATCAGACAATTAAATTTCTTTCTTTCAATTATTAACAAGCTTCATTCAAAAATTAAATTTATGTCTGAAACAAAAGATGGGAGAATAAACTTCAACATTTAAAGAAAACACACATTTTCAGATAACCACTATTCCTATATCAAAGTTTAGTCATTTTCAATACCATTGTCAAAAGAACACCACACTATTGAATTGAACACAATAAAACTAATAGCTATCAATAATGGTTTTGACGTGACAACGTCTTATAATTTGATGGAGCCGGCTGCACGTACGAAAAAACATGACTCATGCGGCGTTACCTCGCTCTGAGGCGTTCCATTTAAGACTTAAGTGCAAGCGAGAACGCGGAACGAGCGACAAAGAGGCACAATCGGCCTCCGCGTTGGACATCTGTCTCTTTCCTACTTGAGTGGGAGATGCGTCCGCGTGGACAGCTGCTATACAATAATACATTTACATGTTTTCGTCAAGTATGAAGTGCAGTGAAAAGTGAATGTGGTGTCAATTGTTTAAAGCAACGATAATTGCGGCGATAAAGGTAATGATTCTTTCGATATTAAATATATGTTCAGTGATATATTGTCGAATGTTCGTGCTTTCATCATTAAAATAAATAGCATCGGTCCGCTAGTGCAGCGATTGTAGGTTATGCTATAATTGACAAAACTATAACAATAAGTTAACAGAACTATTTCACGATGAGTAAAAAATCAATTGCTTTACTATTCGATCGAAATAATTATCGAGCGTAGCTATGATTTCAAAAAATTAAAACTTAAATGTTAAATCTTCCACATATCATAACAACGTGTCTGAAATGACAGGTTGGACCAGCCAGCCGTCAAAGGGAACAATTTTCTCCTATATCAAACACATTGAGGCGGGCTTTTTAAAAGCTAGAGTTACAAAAATTTTAATGATGTTTCCAAATTTTAAATTTAAGATTTATGAACAATAATTTAATCACATTTTATTCTTATAATAAATTATTCAAAATTATTACTTTTTTACAACAAATTACGATTAAATTTGCAAAAATAATTAAGTAACTAATTGAACAACAACTTTTATTCAGTTTACTTGCTGAAAGAAATAATGTCAATACAAAATTTATTATTATAAAATAATAAAATCAAAAATTAAATTTTAACAGTCGAGTGACGTTGTCACGTTCAACTATCGTCAGTAAACCGACTTTACAGACAACCGATTGTTTTTCAGTAGACCAAGTAAAATTAATTAACTACAAACAACAATTAACTTATTACAATATTTATCCGTACATAAAGCGCATACATTTATCATCAAAATTCATTTCTGACATATATTTGAGTGCCGTATGCGAAAACATTGCTAATATTTTATCCCGCCTTAATCTTAAAATCAGTTTTAAACCACAAACTAAAGTCTGCCATCTTATATACAGGTTCAGAAAGTATTTATCTTGGGCATGGTAGTTTCATGAGAGCGTAAAGAATAGCTTGCTATATGTTAAGAGAGCATTACAATTTCAGAGCGGTCAACTCAGGACGTCAGCACCAGTCGGGAGTATGTGCGAGTCGCTGTGTACGCCTCGGGTGGGGCAAGAGGAGGGGCGCACAGGAGTGCGTCTCTCTTTATTATGTTTATGTGGTATTATCATATCATTGCGTTCCTTGTTGCACGTGTAGATTTATGTCTATCAATACCCCAGGATTGTTTCCGATACTGTATAATACTAAAGACAAAACCAATAAACTTGGAGTTTATAAGGTAATTTGCCCGTACTGATATGTTTTATATAGGTAGAACTTGTAATTTTAAACAGGTACTAAGAACATTTTCGATCTTTCAGACTTAACAAAACAGATTCAACCTTTGCTAACCATTTTTATACAAACAGGTCATACCTTTCCCTATTTAGATAGTCTAAGCATTTTACATAATCAAACCAGAGGTTTCAAATTAAGTTCATTAAAATCAATAGATTTATGTCAAAATCTCACATAACAATATCCTTGAATGACGTACACCAAAGTGACGTTTTCATTAGTCTTTCAAGGCACTCTTAGAATATTAAATAATAATTATCCTAATGCACAAATTGTTTCTCAATTCACACTGTACTTTCCCTGATCTACCTGTTCCGGAATTTCCGATGATCCCTTACTCTCAATTGTAATCTCAAAATCTCATTAACCCTAGTCCACTTTAGTTCCTAATTATACTTGAAATGTTTATTGTTTACTTCATAACTTTGTATCTGTTTGATAATAGCACTACTGTGTTGAAACTATAGTAACGTTTTCATATTACTATAGTAATTTGTTATTAAAAGTGGTATAAAACAAAGTAATTGTTCTTTCATTTAATGATATAGGTATTATTTATTTTTTATTAGTTTTTGTATGATTGCAACCAGTCTGCATGCTATACGTACCTCTGCAAGATAATGTAATGTTTCATTTAAATTGCCATCTTCAGTAAATCTGAAATCTTTGTTTTAGTACAGGACATTTTCAGAATGTAACTGCTAGTTTCTAACGTAAGATGTCCCCTTGGCAAGTGTTTCCACCAACCAGCTCTTAGCAAAAGTAGCCAAATACAATCAAGGCGGCCAAAAATGTTCTGTCTGAACATTGAGTAAAATGGTTCTAGATAAATTAGCATTTCTATTCAGGTTAGCCACTTAATAATACAGTATTATCAAAAACAATTTTTAATTAGACTTTATTCTTCAAATTTTATAATAGATTTATGCGTTTGATAAGTTACAACGAAATTTGTATCACTATCAAAATTGTATACATGTGCTTTATATTTTGAACCGTCCCTTCCTAGTAATATCTTATAATTTACGTTTTTTGTTAGTTGCTTTATTTGATTAGCTTCATTATTTTCAGTTCTTCCAAAAATGAATAGAACATTCAAATCCTTGATTGCATTATGAAAATATTGGCACATTCTTGAAGCGTATGAAACTGAGCTCAGCATCGTTTCTTTTTGTTTTTCAATCCAGTAAAATGCACCAATATCATCCATTACAAGACAGCTAACAGTGGACTCATTTTGGAGTTGCTTTTGCAAATTGAAAATTGATAGCTTCCATTGACTTTTATCATAGCAGTTGTAGAAGGTGAGATTGTTTAAACTCTGTTCTATTATCGATTTTCGGCCCAAGATGTTATTTTCTTTCAAATGAAAATTAATCACGTTTATAATTCGAAAGACACTTATTTGGAAATGAGTGTTTATTAATATTACACCACACCCTTTCCAACAAGGATTTAAAGATGCCGGTAATATACACCTCACAATAAAATCAATTAACATATCACTTCCATCTGTAGAAAAATCAGAAGTAATTTCTACAGTTTGATTCTGCAGTATTTCCTCATTCTGGAAGATTACAGGATTGAGCCCATACAAATTCGCTTTCTTATTAATTCGTGAAAACAGCTGTACCCCTGATTCTATTTTCTGATCATCAGTCATTCCAGAAGCAATTCAGTATCACTTAAAATATGCAATATTCATTCTAAATAGGAAAAAAGCACTTTCATTTGATTTGCCCATTTGAATTATTGAAATATTTACCTAACACAATCAAAAAAAGTCGAAACTTGTCTTCATATACTAAGGGATACCAAAAAATTTGCCCTATTTTTATGAATTATTATATTTATTTCAAAACCAGGAAATAGCATAATATTAATCAATCAAATCGCTATTGATAAAAATGTGGCTTGAAACTACAAAACAAAGAAACCTTATAATTACAATTACAAACCCGGATCAAATTGTTCTGAGATATGCTCGAGCTCAAGCTCTATGAGGTTATGAGACTAATCTATGATTCTAACCATAGATATTATTTATACACATATATAATATCTATGATTCTAACTCAATAGTTCCACACAGTACCGCATTGGCATCACACAACACACATTCAAACTGAATTTCAAAGCAAGATGAGTGGTGCTCGGATACTCCCTTAAAATCAACTCACTTCAAATGTAAACAAAAAATAAATTTCTGAAGAAAGCCAAAACTCGTCATATGAAAAGGTTGTTGCCATAGATAACTCAACTACCGTAGAATGAAATGTCTTATGGTAGGGACCAAAACTGTCATGACCGGCGAAAGTATTGCGCTTTCAAAACACGGGAGGGCCCGCCAAGCGTCCGAAATTAATAGAAATTATAATGCGTATGCGATTGTTATTCTTATTCATATCGACATATACATATGAACTGCGCGTGGCAATGATAACCGCGGCTAGTGCAGGCGACAGAGGGAAACGGAGAGGCCTAATACTGTCTATGCAGCATGACTGTAGCTAGTATGTTTACGTCCCGAGCCGTCCTCTTCGCTTTCCCTCTCTCTCGCCTGCACTAGCCGCGCTTATCATTGCCACGCGCAGTCCATATGTATATGTCGATGCTTATTCAATAGTAGCCATATCTATAGTCACAGAATAGAATAGTAGAAATCTTTACATTTCACAAACTTATATTTGTTCTGTGTTCGATACCTATATCCTATAATATGAATATGTATCATTTTAACATTTAATAATAGTATGTATATTTGTATATATTATCTTATCTCTGGTTTTATAGTAAAAGCAAAAGTTGACTAAACTAATAATAATTATTAGGTTTGTTCCAACACCTATTTAATTAACATAACAATATCTTGATGATTCGATTCGTAACCTTGTACACATCATTTATTTGTGGAAATTAAAGTTTGTATTTTATTGAATGTGGACTCTTTTGATAATTCAAACAAACACTATTCACTAAACATGTTATCAACAGTAACGGATTATCCAGATTGGGAAAGTCAGATTGAAATTAAATACGAAAATATTATTCCTGAATACATAAATATAAAGGAAATCAAACAGGAGTCTGCAGATTGTCAGAAATTTGAAATAAAGTAAGTTTATGTGAATAAATAATTAATAAATATTTATCTGGTCTGTCTTGTGAGGAATGGCATATTTTCAAATAGATTTGTACTTTTATTAAGTTAATAATAATAGTTTGCTTGGTTTAAAAAGTGAAAAATTTTGAAAAACGTTTTGATCTATGGGATTCACAATAAAAACTAACGAATCCACAGAATGGGTGATATCTTAAGGCAGTTTTTGTGGTAATGAAATAAATTTAGGAAGGTTCGAATATCTTCATTTAATCAAATTTAGGAATTTTTCAAGGCTTAACATTAATTCTTGTCACCCTCACAATTGTACAGACCTATGTATTATTTTGATGGCTTTTTGGTGATGATATATTACCCCAAAGCAGCAATTCTAAGATAGTAGGTTATTTATAGGTTTATTTTTGATGCCATTTAGTTGAAGATTTATTACTTAACTTCAATAGTATACTTCTGTGGACATCTAATTTTGGTCACAATATCATGACTTTCAAATTTTATGAAAAAATAAGCTGCTTTAGAAACAATACCTCACATAGACTACTACCTAAAAATTTATCCAGTTTGTAAAATTGTTAGGGTGGCATGAATCAAAATTATAACTCCTTTGTAACTAGTTGTTACTATGAAACAAATTGTTAGTGAGGGTCTTTTTTATACTATTGTCATCAGGCTTCATCCCATACCAAAAAAATTTAAGAGTATCAAATGTCTAAGCTGACTCACTTATCCATTTTACTTCACCCTCAATTGTCAGATTGAACAAGTAAAAATATTTGTTCCTTATATTTCAGAATCGAGAAGTGCAGTGTTGAAGATCTAGCACAGGAATGTATTAAGGATGATGAAGATTTAAACAGAGGTGACCATAAAAATTTTGATTGTTCAGACAATAAGTGCTTCAATAGTTCTATCAGAATTCTGAATACAAAGGACTCATTGGAATTCCAATATAACAGATTTAATTATGATGATGTGACAAACGTGGAAAAGCATGTGATGGTTGCACGTAACATGGAAAATGAATGTTCCACTAACACCAATAATACGAGAGAAATTGCTTTAAAGAATAATTTTAACAAGAAATACCGAAGGCTAAAAATATATAAATGTGAACATTGCGATTTCAAAAACCCTTATATTTCTTGTTTAAAAGGTCACATCAAATCAATACACACTAGAAAGAAGATACTTAAGTGTGAATATTGCAATTATGAAAGCCACCACATTTCAAATTTAAAAAGTCACATCAATTTTATTCATACAAAAGAGAAGAGGTTGCACAAGTGTCAGTATTGCGATTATGGGAGCCCCCAAATTTCAAATGTAAAAACTCACATTAATTCTATACACACAAGAGAAGAGATACACAAATGTGAGTATTGCAATTATGGCAGCCCTCAAATGTCAAATTTAAAACGTCATATCAAGTCTAAACACACAAGAGAGAAGATACACAAGTGTGAAGGTTGTGATTATGGGAGCCCTCAGCTGGCAGATTTAAAAAGTCACATCAATTTTATGCACACAAGAGAGAAAATACACAAGTGTGAGTATTGCGATTATGGAAGTCCACAGATGTCAACTTTGAAACGTCACATTAATTCTACACACACAAGAGAGAAGATACACGAGTGTGAGTATTGTGATTATGGAAGCCCTCAAATGTCAACTTTAAAACGTCATATCAACTCTACACACACTAGACAAAAGATACATAAGTGTCAATATTGTAATTATAGTAGCCCTGAGATGTCAACTTTAAAACGTCACATTAAGTGTAAACATGCAAAAGTCAGAAGTGAAGATATATAAATGTAAATATCTGGACTAAATAAACAGTATGTAGATGTACATGACATAGGTTTACAGATAGGAATATAACATCGAGGAAGATTGATCTGAATATTTTTGTTAACAAGCTTTGATGTCTCAACTTACAAAGGCTGGCAAATATTAATAATAATAATAATAATCTTTATTGAATATAATAATAATAATATATAATTATGATTACAAAGAAAGATAAATTCAACAATAAAGTTAAAAAAGACCACGTAAGTTCCATAGTTGGAACTTGTTTGTGGTACAGTAAAAAGTTATTATCATTCATTACTCATTCATAATATTATTTAAAAAAAGGATTTATATTTACCCATACATATACATATACTATATATATATACACATCTACACATATATACATACACATTTACATTATACACTCATACATGAATATATCTATAATTTATAAATTATTAAAGTATATTGTTACTACAATATTAATATAATAAAATTGAATACAATGAAGATTGTTATATGCTGAGTACAATTTGGAATCTTTCATATTTCATTATTTATTGTAATAAGTCTCTACATATTATAACTTGTGTGGTGGTTGGGATCTATTCGTCTCACAACTCGTTATAATCTTTAAACACTGATTATATACAATTCTAGTTTCTTCTTTCAAACGATCACTATTGTCTCTTAACAACATATAGGAATTATATGTGTATCACTATAATAAATTTTGCATCACTTCACTCCCATTTACACTTATTAACCAATTTGTGAGTTTCCGTTTTAAAACAAATTTATTGGTAATGGTCTTCAAATCAGTTGGTAAAAGGTTATGTAATCTTGGATATATATAATTACACGAGTGCTGTCCTATAGTTTTTTTTACTCTTGGTATTTGTAATGATTCCTGTCTCTGTAATCTAGTGTCATACTCATGTTCTATATAGTTTTTGTTTGTTTTTTGAATTAATATTTTTCTTGCAAATATCATTTTTATATCAAGTAATGAAGCATCAGTGAATAAGGCCTTACTAGGATATCGAAAGTTTTTATTATAGATGATTTTTATTATCCTTTTTTGTGTAGATTCTAGTTTCCTTAGATATGATTTGGAGACTCCGCCCCATGCAATAATGCCATAGCTCAAGTGACTTTCCACTAGTGCATAATAGAGTATTCTCAATTCAGTGATGTTTAGAACCAATTTTAATTGTTTGAATTTATATATTATTTTCATAATTTTTTTTGTTAAATTCTCAATGTGGAAATTCCATTTAAGATGTGAATCAATAAATATTCCTAAATATCTCACATATTCCGTTTTTTCTATTTTGAAATTTGTATTCTCTGTATTTATAGTGATGTTTAATTCCGGTAAGTGACTGCGGTATGACGTAAACGGTAAGTAGGTGGTTTTTGTTAAATTTATAGTGAGCATTTTTTTGTCGAACCATTTTTTTATATATGCTATCTCGTTTTCAACAATTTCTTTCAGTTCTTTCCATTTTTTGCAGAATAAAATAGGGCATTATCATCTGTGAAAGCAATAATTTCAGCCAATAATTGTAAGTTAAACATGTCGTTTATGTAGAGAATGAACAGTGTAGGACCCAACACAGTGCCTTGGGGTATACCATATGTTGTTTCTTCAGGAGTGCTGTATATATCATCAATTTAAACTGTTTGGTTGCGATTTGTGAGGTAAGATTTTAATAAAAAATATTGACTAAGTTGTTGAATCGATGTTCAGAGTTCCTGATAAATACAGATATCTTCAACCTAAACAGCTCACAATATATTGCAAATAAGTAATGAAAATTGCACATTTTAAATAGTGATATTTATACTATTCTACAGCTAGAAATTTAAACTTTAATTTGGATGTTTGCTCAACAATATATATGAAAGGATAACTGAATAATAAGGTAAATTGTGTTACTTCTTCTCGAACCTTATTAATTTCATATTTTAATCAGATTTCTTGCTATGGCTCTTTTTATCTAACTTTGATAACATCTGCCTTATAGTTATTCCTGAAACTATGGAATGTAACATCTGGAACAGTAGTTGCCAACCACATTTTATCTGTGATGGATGTCACAAAATGCAATGTAAAAACTCAAAGTGTGAATCTCTTACTTCATCTGAATTTAAAGCTACAACTTAACGAAAGAATTATGAAATACTTTTGCAAAGAATGTTTAAAATTTAATACACTAAATTTATTACATGATACAATAATTGATAAAAACAAGATAATTGAATTATTGGAATGAGATATAAATAATTTGGAAAAAGGGAATGAACTGAGAATGGAAATTAGAAATAATACAGAGAAAGTAACAAACTTTCTTTAAGCAAAACAAAAGGAAAAATGAAAAAATCAGTAGGACACAAATATAATTATTGTCAATTGTCTATATAAGAAAATAGATGAGCCTACAAGATGTTCAAGGATCAACAAAAAAAAAGAATGAATACCTGACTGATCAAGACAATGTGCAAATAAGATTTATAGAAAACAACAAGAAGAATGATACATCTTATGCAATAGCAGAATGTAATGGATGTGCATTTCCGAAAATCATGACAGGCCAAAAATTGTATAACCACAAAAGTATTGAATGCAAATCCGAAAAGTATACCTATATGTTCTTAATGCTCAGACCCAAACCCATACAAAGATTGTAATAATATAAACACAAATTCTGTAAGTTGTACAAATCATAATACAAAAAATAACACCACATCTAAAATAAATCATGATGCGTTTGACCCACAATGTCCTATACTATATATTTGAAAATCCTGCTTATAATAATAATAATAATAATCTTTATTCACTTTAATAACATACAAAGTACAGAAGATAAGTTAAACAAAGAATTGGTACAATGATTACTGAGACAATTAGATGTAAGTAGTGTATGTGTAAGAAATATGTATAATATAATATAATAAAAGATTTCCTGTATTTATGTACATTTTCTGTACATTTATGTACATTTTCTGCCCAGAAAAACATTGTTATAAATCATCAGGAGACAAAAATTCCCTGATAGAGTAAAAAGGTTTTTGTTGGAAGAATGATTTCACGCCATTCTTGAATGAATTGTAAGTGGGTTTTGATTTGATGTCAACTGGTAAAGCGTTATAAAAAACGATACATTTATAAACTGGAGATTTGCGACACATAGTGATTTTGTAAGGAGGTAAACGGAGATTTATGGTCCTTGTGTTATAGTCATGAACGTTAGATTGTTGATGAAAAGTGTTGAAATATTTACTGGTAAAGTTGACGCACTTCATAATGTAAATAGAAAAGCAGTTAAAATTGAGTATTTCTTGAATGCTTCTCTACAACTTACACGGTAGTCTAAGTCGAAAATTAATCTCTTTTGCATTACAAGAACTCTATTAAGATCATTGGCACAACCCCAAGATATTATATTGTAAGAAAGATAAAGGAACGTACAGATTATAGATGTTGAACTTATGTATATCAAGGCAAATCTTAATTTATATCACACTTTATAATTATCATGTTATGGATAACTACTTGAATAAACTAGTCAATGACATATTTCAAACCTAAGATTTGTTCTTTCATCATGGAGACAGAAGAAATATTAAGACTGAACTCAGATGATCATCTCTAAATTTTTTCTATTATAGACACCAATATTCGAAGTCTCAAACTAAATTTCGTAGTTGCGTGACTTGGTGTGTCAGGTGTCCTTTACCTGTCAGCCATATCATCGCCCTCCCCCTTGTAGGAAGAGCTGATGAGTCCACTACTAGGAGGTTGACGTTTCAAGGCTTGATAGAGGCTGTCATTTATGATAGCCACTCTTCGGAAAGAGAGGCCGCCGTGTGACCAACATCGTATCTACACCCACAGCCTTGTTGGTTCGAAGCATGAATTCAAAGCTTTGACCGATAGGATGGACATGAATTCCCCCACTCTATGACGTCCTCAGGAGTAGACTATGGAGTGCGAGGACGTTTATTATACCCCGCTTTCTGCGTCCCTTTTCCGAGTCGCATGATGACGGCTACAGAACC
Source organism: Endomychus coccineus (assembly GCA_958510875.1). NCBI lineage: Eukaryota > Metazoa > Arthropoda > Insecta > Coleoptera > Endomychidae > Endomychus > Endomychus coccineus. The sequence continues at coordinate 31,671,228 of OY294067.1, read as the reverse complement.
AGTTGATTGCACATCCGGTAGTCGTCGGAGGCGCCGGGGCGGCTGAGGAACCCGCCGTAGCGATGTTCCCGGCCACTCGCTTACACCGACGTCGTCTTCTGTCGGCCTAATAAATGTTGTGCTGTTTTACTCTGGCCTTGCCCAACGAATTGGACAAGGCATTTATAGCCTTGGGGTTCTCATGAGAGAGCCCTAGGGGTGTTCGGTGAATGTAAGGTTGCTGGTAGGCACCGAGGAAAAACCTACCTGCTGTGGAGAGGAAGGCTCCGAGGAGAATCCTTCCGAGGATTGAGGGTGATGAAGACACGTTTGGTGAGCCTTCCTTTGGGAAGGAGGGAGGAGCCTCGATGGGTAGGTATGTTTTTGGATTTTTCTGATTCATAAGAGTTCTTACGAGTGATGGGAAAATGGTTGGTCGCCATCCGCAGAGCCCCATAGATCTGGGATTCAAGTAGGTTTTCCAGAGGAACCATAAATGACATAGCCGTTCGGACATCAGTAATCCCACACCTTAGGTTAGTTAGGTTGAGGGGCATCTGAATCAATATCTATGTCTGGATCCCTTATTCAGTATATTCGGGGCTACCCACATGCTGGCAAGTCTCATCCGAAGCGTTCGGCTATCGGCCAGCTGCCGCCCCGTTTGGTAGCTAACCCCCAAAAGTCTTAGGACATAACAATTTTACAGCGATATTGTTTTCTTTTCGCACATATGCCACAGAGTAATTGTAAAACCGTCTCTATGTATATTCGTCAAGAAGTCTATAATTTTTCTTGTTTCGTAATCAAGTCTCCCATCTTTATACATAAGTATGTAATTGTTCTATGATCAGTGCTTACCACTTCACAAGGATTAAAATTTGTATTTTATTACATGTTCCTGTTTGATAATAATTTTGAAATTGTATGAAACCATCCCTAAACATGTTATCGACAGTAATGAACGATTCAGATTGGGGAGGTCAGATTGAAATTAAATATGAAAATATTATTCCTGAATACATAGATATAAAGGGAATTAAAGAGGAATCTACAGATAGTCGGGAATTCAAGATAAAGTAAGTTTTTATCAATAAACAACTAATGTATATTTTTGTACACCAGAATTCCATAATGTACTTTGTTTAAAAAGTGAAAATAAATTCTGAAAATAATGTATATTAAAGAATCCTATATAGGCGTTTATTTAAACGTCACTGATGAATAAAATTAGACTGACTCATTAATCAATGTGCTTTTGCCGTAATTGTTTAATTGAAAATAATTTTTGATCCTCACATTTTCAGAATGGAGAAGTGCATTGTTGATGAGAAATTGGAAGATCTGTCACAGGGATGTGTCAAAGATGAAAAAGATTTAAATGAAGATGACCATGAAAATTTTGATTGTTCAGATAAAAAGGGTTCTATCAGAATTCTGGGTACAAAGGACTCATTGCAATGCCGATATAGTGGATATAATTGTGATAACGTGGACAATGAGGTGGTGGCACATAACGGACAAAATGAATTTTCTGCATATCAAAATATTCCATCCTCTAACTTGGTATCTCATACCAGTAACACAAGTGAAATTACTTTAGGAACTAATGTTAACGGGAAACACAAAAGGGTGAAGATATATAAATGTGAACATTGCGATTATGAAAGCCCTAGGATGTCAGCATTAAAAAATCACATCAACTCGAAACACACGGTAAAGAAGATACGCAAGTGCCAGTATTGCGATTATAAAAGTCCTCAAATGTCAACTTTAACATATCACATCAACTCTAAACACACAAGAGAGAAGATACACAAGTGTGAGTATTGCGATTATGAAAGCTGTCAGAAGTCGGCTGTAAAAAGTCATATCAACTCTAAGCACACAAGAGAAAAGATACACAAGTGTGATTATTGCGGCTATGAAAGCACTCTTATTTCAAATTTAAAAATTCACATCAACTCAATACACACAAAAGAGGAGATACACAATTGTCAGTATTGCAATTATGTAAGCACTCAGATGTCAAATTTAAAAACTCACATTAACTCAATGCACACAAAAGAGAAGATATATAAGTGTGCGTATTGCAAGTTTGAAACTCCTCAGATGTCAAATTTAAAAAATCATACCAATTCTATACACACAAAAGAGAAGATACACAAGTGTGATTATTGCAATTATGAGAGCCCTGAAATGTCAAATTTAAAACGTCACATTAACTGTAAACACACAAGAAAGAAGATACACAAGTGTGAATGTTGCGATTATGAAAGCCCTCTCATCTCCAGTATTAAAAGTCACATCAATTTTAAACATGCAAGAGGGAAGATACAGAAGTGTGAGTTTTGTGATTATGAAAGCCCTCAGATGTCAACTCTGAAACGTCACATTAACTCTACACATACAAGAGAGAAGATACACAAGTGTCAGTATTGTGCTTATGGAAGCCCTGAGATGTCAAATTTAAAACGTCACATCAAGAATAAACATGTAAAAGTCATGAGAGAAGATAAATTATAAGTTTGAATATCAGGACTCAGTGTACAAGAAGATATCAAAACAACCAAAACAAACTTTTTTCTCCTTAATATCAAACTTGTTTCTTTTAGTGGAGTGGGGCCCTATAAAAATAGTTTTCTTCAGGGCCTCGGGAACCCTTGCTATGTCACTCATACAGTGGTTTGTTTTTAAACCTTTGTTACATCTACTAGGAAGGTATAAATAAGTGGAATACAGTGAACTTTATTTTAACAAGACATTGAAAATAACCTACAAGTATAATTGATAATTATTTACTATTTTACTGTCATTATTTTTTATACCTTCCTGATTCTAGGATGTTTAATTTAAAATCTTTACTGTGATTATGCAAAATGTTTACTTCATCTAAATTTGGAAGTATGTTTGTTCTGTTTATAAAATTTTATTGGAGGAAGATGAATCTGTTTTATTGAGTCTAAGAGATCAAAAATCAGCCACCTGTCGACCATAAACAAACCATTTAGAAGGGGGAAATAAGAATTTAGGCCCGGCTTTTTTCACCGCGCGTTACTATCACATCAATAACTAGAAACATCTCAATGTTGATGAGATGCGATTGCGAACCGGTGTCAATACTAAGTTTGTGACTTTATACAAATGAGGACATTTGATTGTCGTTATTATCAGCATTGCCATTCATTGTAATTGAATCCGAGTTCGTAATTCATAGCGATCGTCATGCACATTAAAAACAGGATTGACTAAACCATGGTTTTCTTTTTCCGTTAATGATTGATAGTTGACAGCCCGTACTACCGAAGTAAAGTACCGACTGCCGAACATGAGATCATATAGTATAGAGGAGTAAAGCCCCTATAATATAGCCTATGTATTCGTTGCGTACCATGTTCGATCTTACGCGATGAGTTAACCGTACCCCACTCTACGGTATTTTAACTCGTTCCCTTTACTCTCCTAAAACCGCGCACTTAGATGACCGCGTGTAACTATACTATGGTTAACGCTCGAAAGTCACCTTATAATGTCCGCGGAGTGGGGAACGGATGAGTTTTGGAAACCTCGCGTTAAGACGGGACTTTACATCTCTATACTATATGATCTCTATGCTGCCGAAGTGCCGACCCGCCTGGTAGCATAGAGATCATATAGTATAGAGGAGTAAAGCCCCGTCTTAACGCCAGGTTTCAAAAACTTATCCTCTCCCCACTCCGCGGACAACTATAGTTACACGCGGCTGGGAGAGTAAGGGGAACGAGTTAATAAAAGGGGACGGATAACTCATCGCGTAAGATCGAACATGGTACGCAACGAATACATAGGGGCTTTACTCCTCTATACTATATGATCTCTATGCTTGGTAGCTGACAGAACAATTGTAAACCATAGAGATCATATAGTACTATACGATCTCTATGTTGTAAACTGACACCCAAAAGCCTCACTCACAATATCAATTTGTGATATTGTTCATCTTTTCTTATTTATGTCACAGAATTGGTTTATACTACTCTGTGTCAACTTCGAAGTCAATTCCCCAACACTTCTTTTATAAGATTTATAGTTGTTCTGTGCTCATCACTTCACCCTGGACTCCTGGACACCATTAGAGTTTGTATTTTATTAAATGCAGAGAGTATCTGTGTTAAATGCTCATTTTCCTTGTATAATAATTGAGATTGATACCATCACTAAACAAAAACATGTTATCAACAGTAAAGAGTGATCCAGATTGGGGAAGTCAGATTGAAATTAAATATGAAAATATTATTCCTGAATACATAGATATAAAGAGAATTAAAGAGGAATCTGCAGAAAGTCAGGAATTCAAGATAAAGTAAGTTTTTATCAATAAACTGATCTTTTTCTTTTCGGACTGTTCTGCGGATAATTTACTTGTTCAAATAAAAGATGAATGACATATTTTTATATAGTTAATTTCCATAACTTACTCTGTTTAAAAAGTGGTTGGAAATATTGAACAGACATGAAATTGGAATCAAAATGATGTACCTATATTGAAGAATATAGCTTATACCTTGTGGCAGTTTTTTTGTTGCATTAAGTATAACAGAAAGGGTGAATGATGAAAAACAAATTTAGGAAGATTCGTGTATCTTCATTAGACAATTTGTAGAATTTCTGATTTTTACATATAACATTAGTGAACATCTTTTTTTATTTTAAATGTCATTGATCAAAAAAATTAGGGAGAATCAAATGACAAGGGCGACTCACTAATCCAATTTGCTTTGACCTAAATTGTTTGAAAATAATATTTGATCCATACCTTTTCAGAATCGAAAAGTGCAGTGTTGATGAGGAATTGGAAGATCTGGCACAGGAATATATCAAAGATGACAAAGATTTAATTGAAGGTGACCATGAAAATTTCAATTGTTTGGATAAGAAGTGTTCTATCGAAATTCTGGATATAAAAGACTCATCGGAATGCCAATATAGTGGATATAATTGTGATGATGTAACAAACATGGAAGAAAATGAGATGGTGACACATGACAGACAAAATGAACGTTCTTATCAAAATATTCCATCTCCCAACTTGGTATCTCACACCAGTAATACAAGTGAAATTGCTTTAGAAACTAATGTTAACAGGAAACGCAAAAGGTTAAAAACATATAAATGTGAACATTGTGATTTTGAAAGCAATTGTATCTCTTATTTAAAAAGTCATATCAACTCTATTCACATTGGAGAGAATATACACAAGTGTGAATATTGTGATTATGAAAGCCCTGTAATGTCCGATTTAAAAAATCATGTCAACTCAAAACACTCAGTAGAGAAAATACAAAAGTGTCAGTATTGCGATTATGTCACCCATCAAATGTCAACCTTAACATATCACATCAACTCTAAACATACTAGAGAGAAAATGCATAAGTGTGAGTATTGCGATTATGAAAGCCCTCAGAAGTCGGCAGTTAAAAGTCACATCAACTCTATACACACAAGAGAAAAGATACACAAGTGTGAATACTGCGATTATGGAAGCCCTCAGATGTCAGGTTTGAAAACTCACATCAACTCTAAACATACAAGAGAGAATATACATAAGTGTGAGTATTGCAATTATGAGAGCCCGCAAATGTCAACTTTAAAACGTCACATCAACTCTAAACACACAAGAGAGAAGATACACAAGTGTGAGTATTGCGATTATGAAAGCTCTCTCATGTCGGCTTTAAAAAGTCATATCAATTCTATACACACAAGAGAGAAGATATACAAGTGTGATTATTGTGATTATGGAAGCCCTCAGATGTCAGGTTTAAAAAGTCACGTTAACTCAATGCACACAAGAGAGGAGATACACAAGTGTACCTATTGTGATTACGGGAGTCCCGAAATGTCCAATTTAAAACGTCACATCAACTCTAAACACACAAGAGAGAAGATACATAAGTGTGAGTATTGCGATTATGGAAACCCTCAGATGTCAAATTTAAAAAGTCACATCAAATCTAAACACACTAGAGAACAGTTACACAAGTGTGAGTATTGCGATTATGGAAGCCCTCAAATGTCGGCTTTAAAAGGTCACATTAACTCTATACATACTAGAGAGAAGATACATAAGTGTGAATATTGTGACTTTGAAAGCCCTTATATGTCAGCTTTGAAACGTCACATCAAATGTAAACATACAGAAGTCAGAAAAGAAGATATAAAATGAATGAATATTAGGATTGAGTGTACAGGAATACATCAAAACACTTGATGCAGAGGAAGGTGATTAGATTGATAGCAGGGAGGAAATACTGAGATGACTGGAGGAGTGTGTTTATCAGGCTCAAAATTCTCACATTTCCATCAATATTTATATAATATATACTGGGATAACCTACTTTATATAAAACAAAATGAGAGCCTATTTAAGGAAATAACACAACACAAAAGGAAAGTCAAAAGTCAAAGTGGGCCATGTTATTGGTATCCATTTAAAAAACATTGAGGGAAGAAGTATTGATTGCAAATGGGATTATTATTAAGATGAATATTTTAATTTTGATTCTAAATTTTAACCATTTTAGTTTTAATATGTCAAATTGTGATTTTTATATATTACATTCTATATATATGTATCCTGATTTGTGTAAGTACTCCATTATAATACCAATAAAGTATCCAAGAAGGATAGACTTCTTGAAACCAATTCACCTTATCTCGTTACTGGAGTGACTAGCTTCGCCTACTCGTTATTAGTTAATAGAGTCGCTGTCATAGAGATCCTATAGTAGAGAGGTGTAAAGCCCCTATATAGCCTATGTATTCGTTGCGTACCATGTTCGATCTTACGCGACTTACCCTACTCTGCAGTATTTTAACTCGTTCCCCTTACTCTCCTACAACCGCGCGCTTAGATGACCTCGTGTACTATAGTTACTTTCATATTTCAAATGTGACTGGGGAACGGATAAGTTTTTGAAACCTCGCGTTAAGACTGGGCTTTACCCCCCTATACTATATGATCTCTATGGTCGCTGCAGTGTATGTTAATGACGTAACAATCACTTTTTTCTATGTTCTCAGATTGAAGAATTCGAAAACATTCTAGCTTTGTATGATTGGGTAGGCAACACATCTTACACTATGTTGAAATGCCTCCAAATTTGAATACAATTACATATAAATATCGAAATGGAACACTTGAATTACTCTTACTACGATGAACGCTATTATTGAATACGAAATTTCAATTTCATCAATTAATCCCGTCAAAGGAACATATTTATGAAATTATCTTCAAATTGTTAAGATTTATACCCACAAACACTCGACATTTTGGTTGAAATCAATATTCCATTATGTTAACCTGGGGAATTATCCGACATAAACCCTACAAGCTCAGAAATTGCAATAATATAGCCGATATTGCAGTTTTACTTGAAAATGAGAGCAAACATTTTTGCTTGATAATTTAGAATATCGAGTTGTAATAATAAATTATGGAAAAAATAGTTTTTTAAAAGATGAAATTGAAATTCCAGAGTATGATCAATTAGTTTTTAACAATGACTTGCATTTTAAACATAAGGAAAATTTTCTAGTTTCATCATACCCATACCTACCTTTACAGTCAAGTGCAACTTTCTTCATTACTTAACTACTTTCTCTAGCAAGAGTTTAAAATTTTCATGGATAAATATGATTATGAATCTTATAGAAAGCAGAAACTCATTCGAACAGTAGTTGGATAATAATTACTATTGCTAGCAACTGGAATGTAAGTTAGAAATAATTCTTTCCTGGTGAATAGTGACCTCTTTTGGAAATTTATGGAGGATGTATTCAGATCCTCAATTCAATAAGAATAAATTATATGTGTTAAGTACGAGCGTACTTAAAGTATAAGATGACGCTAGAAACGGTGAGGGAAAACTACCCCAGCCGTTAGTCTCTAGTAGCCATCAAAAACAGTAACATTTCATATTCGGTACGACTATCTAGATATAATAAAAGAGTCTAAGAACTACCATTCTGTTCAGCATTGTTATAAGTTTGTTGTTGTAATATAGATTTTATAATTACCAAGTGTTTTTAATTCAACATAACAGTTTGTATTATCTCAATCAAAATTACACTGGTCCTTCGAAATCATTACTCCTCAATGAGTACGAAACAATATGTAATATGAAGATTTACTTTAAACAATTCCAAACATTGTTTAAACTATGCAATGCAAATATTCTAGTCTTCAGCTTGATTTTGATTTGCAACCAATAAAATGAAAATTTGTTTGCTAATTATGATCAAATTCATTCTAAACTTGTACTTTCAATGATCCTAGAATTCGAACCAGTGCGAGATGCAATTAAATTATTCAAAAGTAATTATGCAGAGAGAGAAGAGAATTTCAAACATCATCTGACTTACTGATTGTAGTGGAAGAAATAGTTTAGGTTTCTTCTCTACCACAACTAAGTCATCTATTGTGGCTCACTTCTAATTATAGTTCATTCAGCAAGTTCAGAATTTTTTATAAGGCCGTTGATTTTTCTTTCCCCAGCTGGGCATTCACAGTGAACGTGTTCTGTCATTTCATCATCCTAAAGACATAGTCAACATTTAGCATCTTCTATTAAGCCAAGTCTTCTTAGACAGTGGTTTAAGTGGCAGAGTTCTATGTATAGACCAAATTAGAGTAGATTGTTCAATCTGCTTTGCTTTCGATATATTTCAGCTATTGTTTTCAACAAGTTTATAACAAAACAGTTTAGTGGGCTAAACCTGGTTATGTTTGACAGAGTATTCAACTTTCAGTCCACGATAAGAGATTTTAGCTGTGCTTGCAGATATGCTAAACACTGGCTCTACATCGATAATTTTTCAAGCTGCACCCTCTCAGGCCAGTCTGCTGCCTCATTTTTATTGTTGCTTAGGCATACAAGACCTTTCAAGTTTCATACTGTTGAGTTACAACAATATGAACCAATTGCTTTGAAATTCTTCTGAAATATTGAGTTGTGGAAGAAAAAAGGTACACTCATAGATTAGATACAGGAGAGGTACACTATATCTGCAGAATCCTAGGTATCTCAAGAATTGATCAAAACTTGATGCTTTTCAAAATACTTCTATTAAAAGCTGACCTGAATGAAGAACTTGCCAGTCTTTCAAAACTAAGATATCTTGAGGAGGCAAAATGTGTTTCTTCTATATGAAACATATTGATGGTTGTTCAAAAATCAGTTACTCAAAAGAACAACAAAAATTGTTATTTACAAGAAAACGAAACCTGTTTGAGGCCATAGTCAGTATACTTTGACTATTGTTTGAGGCTATATATACTAGCAGAGAGACTCCAAAACTAAACAAAGTCTCACTCATATACGCATCAACCTAATTAGAGAAATATACGATAAAAACTCTAGCCTTATTGGTAGAACCATAAGCCCGAATCAAATTTGTGGTTATATCATAATTCATAAATACCCAACACATTATATCGGCCATAAAATGACTTTATGCTAGAGAATCTTAAATACTTTAGATCTATGGTAACAATACTGTTGTTCTATGCTAGATCTATATAAATACTTTTTTAATCTATGGATAATTCAACAATAGAATATTTAACCAAATTTAGCTCTGCTATGCAATTCTATATACTTTAAATCTATGAATTTATCAAGAATCTTGTTCTATGCTAAGGATAAAATACTTTGCTCTATGAATATTTCAATACAATGGATTTTACTACCATTCTATGCTAGAGAAATTCACAAAACTTTAAATCTATGGTTAATCCATTTTTGACATCTAAAATTCATCAAGTTCTAGTACTTGCTAATAGATGGCAAAATATGCGAGTTGCTCGAGCATTTTGGTTAGCTAAGCTTCCTGAACTGAAGCTAGCTGCTATATATCCCAAATTGAATAAACCCCACACCCAAACATTTAATTATGAAAGATATACAGTCAATTTCAATCTTAGTTCTAAAATACATTTTGATTGATGAAATAAATACACATTCTACTAGAATTATGCAGAAATCAACAAACCAAGACAAGTATCACAGCTTATACAAACATGAAATTTATCACAACATTACTAATTTAATTAGGTATGCAATTTATTAATTCTTTTTCACAATAATTGTAAATAGAATTGCCAATATAATATATTTTGGCATAAGGTAACCAAGGAGAGTGTAATTGGGTATATTAATTGTCCAACTACAAAAACGAACATGTACATTAAAAAACGAATATTGGAAAAATATGGGAACTTATTCTGATGAATCCCAAATATAAATCACTGATCACATTGATTTTAGTAGTAGTAGTAGATAAAAATAAAAACGAACAGTTTGTATATTCGAATTGGAATATCTGCAAATTTGAGGTATGAGAAATAATAAAGTGAATTTAATGCATTATGATTCAGTTCTTCATTACTGGAAGAAGCATAGTCTGAAATCTAATAATCTGCTGAAATATTGAGTTTGAAATAGACAATTTATGAACTCAGTCTATACAGGATGTTTCAGAAGGCCCTCCCGTAAATGCAGGGGACGGTAGATTTTACAAAAATAATCAGATTTTTCAGATAAACTATGGTCCTATCTTCTTTCGTTTCGTAGATACACAAAGAAAAAACCAAAACTCATTAACAAATTTACTTACTTACTACCGAAATCGCGTATGTTCATTTAAACGAGTTTTTCTCGAACTTTGAAACAAAAAAATATCGATCTGCGGTGTTCAGTTTTTTCTGGAAATTTAATCTAATTTCCGATTATCGTGTCAAAGCTATATCGTATGACTTAAGTTTTTGAGATGAAATTTATAAAACCGTGATAATTACAAATTACGCCCTCTAGCAATTTTATCAGGATTTATCGTGTACCAATAGATACGACAATTGAAAGTACGTACCTTCTCTTCTATACAAACTGGTTTACTAAAATCGAATGAGTCGTTCAGAAACTACATCGATTTAAATTATTACACTTTCAATAGCTTCCCCCACTCTTATCAAGGTCGGTATGCCAATGAGCTTTGAACCAAAATGATGTAAAATTGTCCAACCTTTAAAATTATAAACCAGAAAAATGTGAAAAGAAAACAAAAAAATTATTTTCAAAAAAATTAAGGCTAAAAGAAACGCCGAAAAATCGCACACCCAGCGCCCTCTACGCATAATCTGAAACTAACTAAGCCATCTTATTCGGCGTTCTCTGAAACCTCTAAGTACCAGATTTCAACAAAATATCTGTAACTGCACAGGAGCTACAGCAAAATTTAGTTTAAAAAAATTTTAATTCAACGTCTTGTATCTCCGAAACGAAAGAAGATAGGACCATAGATTATATGAAAAATCTGATTATTTTTGTAAAATCAACCGTCCCCTGCATTTACGGGAGGTCTTTCTGAAACACCCTGTATATCGATACTTTTCAGTCAAGAGATGATTTGTTCCGATGTTAATTCGAATCTAAACCACTTTTCTCATTCAAAAACTCAATTTTAGGAATTATTTTAAGTGGCAGTCTATACAAATAATGTATTTTTGAAATGGAAATTTTGGAAATCTGATGAATAATGAATAATAACATTATGATTCGGTTCTTCACTACTTGGAGAAGCATAGTCTGAAATGTGTTCAAATATGGAGATTCAAATAATAACCATTTTATGAACTCCCAGTTAGTTTGTCTGTACATTGATGATCGAATGATACCTTTTTTGTCAGGAGGGCACTTATTCTGATAAAAAAGAACAGTCTGGATATTTAAATTGGAATATCCGCAAATTTGAGGTTTGAGCAATAATGTCAAATTGAATATAATGAATTCATGCATCGTTTATTAATGATATGTTGCATTCGTCAGGAAAACCGTTCAAATAAAAAATTGTAGATTTTTAATAATCTGATGGCCAATTGAATAAACTCTGGATAATTCATGCAATGGATACTATTGAATTTAAGACTCTCGTTGCATTACTCTGAGAATAATGAATAATTCTATATATTATAAAACTTGGAAATATGTACCATGTGAATCGTTAATCATGATATTTCAATAATCTGTAAAATATATAAGAGGTATTCCATATGAAATCAGCGTTCGTTCCCAGGTCACTCTTGAGGATCGCCCTGAAAGTTGTTTCTACCTTTTCTACATTGACAAATATGACGATTCCCGAAATTTCGGGTCTTAAGTGTCGATATTGCGCCGAGGAGAACATAATGAAGTTTTTTTGCCCTTTTTTAAGTAAAAAATAAAATTCGTCTTATTATCGTAAAATATTCGAAAATTAACCACATTTTTTTTTTAAAGTACATAATTGATCGAAAATTTTCCGTAGAATACGATGCTGCAGTCTGATTAGAGATATGTTGCAAGGAAAATCTGGAAAATGGGAAAGACTTTTTTTTTTGAAAATTCATTTGCCAAAATACCTACCTATATTTTAAATTTTTTCTAACCTGGCAAAACTCTCACAATATGTGTCTACTTTAAGGCGAAAATGGTATGGTAGTGACTAGCCCAGACTTTTTCAGATTTTTTGACGATTTTTCTTAAAAAAAACCTATTTTATTGCTTACAATGTTGCCAAACGACCCCAGGAAGAAATCCTAAGCAGTTTTTCTCAATTCTCAGACAATTTTACGTAAAAAACTGTCAAACATGCAATTGGTTGTAGGTCTGATCTCGAAGTGTCCAAGTTTCTTAAGGAAACGATTTTTTTTTTCTTTGCTGAATGAATAATAGAAGTAAGGCGTAATTCTAGTAGATTTTAGTCAAAATTACAATTTTATAATTCAAGATGAAATTCAAAGTAGTTATTGGTCCAAGAATTCTTGCTCGCTTCACCGAACTGTAATTTGCTATTAAGATGAAGAGGCAAGTTGAAAAATAAAAGTTTATGCTTTCTGACAGAAGATTTGAAACATGATGTTTTCAAAGTTAATGTTTACATTAAATCCTTAGTAAATTATGTAAAAAAACCATTCCCTAATATAAAAAGAGTTGAATATTTCTCAGATTACAATTTTTTATGTCAACATGAAAAAATGTATCAACTTGGTGCAAAAGGGAATTTCTTTGCAACTTCACATGGAAAATCTCCGTGTGATGGCGCGTAGGTGGAACTTTCAAGAGAAATGCTGCAAAAAAAGTCTGACTCGGTCAGTCAATAATCAAATTTTGAATATGGACGACCTGTACGAATTTTGTAAACATAAATGATTGACAATAGAATCTTTTATAGTTGGAAAGAATGAAATTGATGCGTTTAGAGAAAGTTCATTACCTAAAGTACAAACTGTCCCTGGAACCAGGCGATATCATTAATTCACACCCATCAATGAAACTACACTAGCATGCGAAGATGTGAGCTATGACTTAAGTTACGATCTCATTTTTGACTTAATTAACAAAGTGTCTTACGAATGGGCTGGCAATACATACGTAACGTTTGTGATGAATGATACATGGGAACTAGGTTTTATTGCAAATACATTTGATCTATTTTTTCCTTGTAGCTGAAATTTTACTTCTAATACAGTTATTAAAAACATTATAAGTGGCCAGCTGAGGAGCAAAAAGTCCTCATTGGTTATAACAATATTTTATCAGTAGTGACGGTTGAAACGAAAGGAAACATTGTGCGAATAAAACTTCTTGGTCACACGAAAAGCAAATTTAAGCAATATATGCAAAAGAAAAGTTCATCCTCACTTGAATATTGATGTTTAATATTAGTCTAATTTGTTACGGAAAAATTTATGGATATGAATGTAATCTTTTGGATTATAATAAAGGAATTTATAATAATTTAAAAATCCGTATTTTACTATATTTCGTGATCAGACCTACAACCAATTGCGAGTTTGACAAATTGTCTGAGAATTGAGAAAAATTGCTTAGAATTTTTTAGTGGTGTCGATTGGTTACATTGTGGGCAATGAAATGTTTTTTTTTTAAGAAAAATCGGTAAAATTCTGGAAAACAGTGAAAATTGTGGTGAAATTGGGCCAAAGTCACTACCGGACCATTTTCGCCTTAAAGTAGACACATTTTGTGAGTTTAGCCAGGTTAGAAGGAAATTAAAATATAGGTATTTTGGGGATGAATAAAAAAACTGTTTTTCCAATTTTCCGGATTTTCCTTGTAAGATATCTAATCAGACTACAGCATCGTATTCTACGGAAAATTTCCGATCGATTATGTACTTTCAAAAAATTTTTTAGGCTAATTTTCGAATATTTTACGATAATAAGACGAATTTTATTTTTGACTTAAAAAAGACCAAAAAAACTTCATATTGTTCTCCTCGGCGCAATATCGACACTTAAGACCCGAATTTTCGGAAACCATCATATTTGTCAATGTAGAAAAGGTAGAAAAAACTTTCAGGGCCATCCCCGATGGTGACCTGGGAACGAGTGTTGTTTTCATATGGAATAGGATAACTGTGCAGGATGTAAACCCTTTTGTTTTAGAATCACATTTTATGGCCCCTCCATGTCTCATGGCAAACAACTCATTACTCTTGCTTAGTTTTTGATGCTCGAGTTTGTATGGTAGTCAAGAGAATGGAAGGTCATCGCCTAAAATTTGTGATATGATATGCGTTGTATTCAAATTTAATTTGTTTTTGAATAAAGTTTAAAATTACATTTATAAATAATTTGTGACTACAATTACCGTAAGATAGTCGGAATTCAAGACTACTAATACAATTATAAGCCCCAGGAAATTGGAAAAAATTTAAGCTGACCTTAGCATAAAATCATCCAAGAGTAAAAATGACGTTTGGACAATCCAAGATTTAGTTGGTCTCTAAGAAATTGTTGCTTTTTTATGAGAATGTTTTCTTCCGATACTAATACAGGATGGTCCAGTTTATATCATCAGGATTTCACCAGGCAATAGTTCATCGAAAAATAAAGGTAGTTTGTATAATAAACTATGGTCGAATTTTATTTCCTTTTTGATTTGAAGAAAATTAATTATTTTAAATAATTTGTTATAAATTAATAATGTTATTTTTTTGTTTTGAGTTGAGTCATCAAAAAATTGTAAGATACAAAAAAGGTTCTAAATTGAATGGCAAATCATCTCTTCAGTTGCAGGTGCTCTAAAAAAAACAGTAGCGTACATTTTTTCGAATAATGTATTTTTGAGGGAACCCGTTCGCACGCCTCTATGTTGTAAATAAAATAATTACAACCACTATTTGATAAAGAATACAAAAAAAAAGATCTATGCAAAATTTCAGGAGGTTACCTTTTTTCATTATTAATTTATAACAAATTATTTAAAATAATTTATTTTCTTTAACCTGTAAATCAAAAAGGAAACAAAATTCGATCATATTTTACTATACAAAGTAGCTTTATTTTTCGATAAGCTATTGGCTGGTGAAATCCTGATGATATAAACTGTACCAGCCTGTATAAGCCAGTATTATCGTCATCTGCCAAACTGTCAAAAGATTCTCCCAAATTTTTGCTGGCTAATATAAGAATCTCTAATATTTTAATAATATCTTTTACTGTGCTTAAAGAATTCATATAACTGATAATACAATCAAATTGTGACCACTTTCTTAAAAGCCAACTAAATTTAGAATGTATAATTTCATCTACAGGGTGTATCTAAATAACACCGAAAAAATTAAAGGGGTGATTCTGTGATGAAAATTAATGTGAGTGTTTGGCATAAAATTTTTTGAAAAAACCCTCCCCGGAAAAGTTACACCCCTTCGAAAATTAAAAAAAAAATGGTTTTTCTTTTTCATTTTCCCTGTATATCAAGCTAAAGACACGAAACTTGGTAAACATTATCTGTCAATAAGAGTACACTTTTTGAAATTTTTTCAACCCTGAAGTATGCTTAGAAGGGGTTGATTATTTCAACCCCTAAGATATTTTTTCTTACAAATTTTTTTTAGATGAAAATTTTTTCTTTAAAAAAGTATGACTGAAAAGCCCAATTCATTGACTAACTTTTTTAACTCTACAAGTTTTTTCTAAAACTTGAGCATTTATGAGAAAAAAATAAATAAGCTCATGTAAAATAGCATTTTATTAAACAACAGCCAACCAAATTATGATTATGATTATGAGACTTCTACAACTAAAAACAAAAGTGAACAAACAATGAACAAAAACCTGTCGAATATCGACAATACAATTATAATAAATGTTGAAAATGACCGCCTTCAGCTTCAATACAAGCATCTAGCCTGTTCCTCATAGAATTGCGTATACGATGAAATATTCCTGGAGAATTTCTTATAGTTTCACACCCTGCCACAATGCGGTTTCGCAGATCATCGATATTTTCAACTGGGTTTGTGTATATCAAAGATTTCAGATATCCCCATATGCAAAAATCCAAAGGATTAAGGTCAGGGGAGCGGGCTGGCCAGTTTACAGGTCCTCCTCGACCTATCCATTGATTGGCATACACCTCATCCAGGTGAGTTCTTGCAAGTATACTAAAATGAGCTGGTGCACCATCGTGCATAAACCATGAATGTTGCCTAATTTGAATGGGAACCTCTTCAAGAAGAACAGGTAATTCTTCAAGGAGATGACAATATGCTTCACCATTTAATCGTAGCGGAAGAAAATGGGGACCAATTAAATGATTATCAATAATTCCGAGCCACACGTTTAATGAAAATTTATACTGATGATTTCCTTCAAAAAAGCCATGAGGATTTTCGTCAGCCCAAAGGTGATTGTTGTGAAAATTTCTAATACAGTCTCTTGAGAAATTCGCCTCGTCAGTAAATAAAATATTATCTAAGAACTGTGGTGTTTGGCCAATCATATTAATAAGCCACTGACAAAAAATCACACGGGGTAAAAAATCTCGAATCATTAACGCCTGCACCCGTTGAAGATGATAGGGATACAACATTTGTTCTTTTAAAATTCTAAAAACAACGGAATGGCTTACATGTAGGACACGAGCTATTTTCCTGGTACTAGTTTCTGGGAATTCTTCAATTGAATTAAGTACGGCTTCTTCTACAGCTGCAGTTCTAACTTCTCTAGTACGACCAGAATCATAACTTCTTTTTTCAAAATTACCACGTTCCCGCAAGCGTCGGTGAATAGTTGTGAACGTAGTATGATGGGGTAGTCTACGCTGTGGGTACTGTTCAGCATAAAGTCTTTGCGCTTCCAATGAAAGACCGTTAGCACGACCGTATGTAAAATGCATATCTGCCATTTCCAAATTCGAATATGCATTCATATTTTCAATCAACTAATATTTCCTACAATACACAATCATAAAACTTGTGAAACAATAAGATGGGTGACAGAAAATGACACTACACAATCCTAGTGTCAGTATTAATGTTTTTATGCAAAGCACAGGCCACTAGACTTGACGCAAAATACACTCGCGTTAGCTCATCTTTTTGAAAATGCATTGCATTAGATTTTTTTTCTCGTAAATGCTCAAGTTTTAGAAAAAACTTGTAGAGTTAAAAAAGTTAGTCAATGAATTGGGCTTTTCAGTCATACTTTTTTAAAGAAAAAATTTTCATCTAAAAAAAAGTTGTAAGAAAAAATATCTTAGGGGTTGAAATAATCAACCCCTTCTAAGCATACTTCAGGGTTGAAAAAATTTCAAAAAGTGTACTCTTATTGACAGATAAAGTTTACCAAGTTTCGTGTCTTTAGCTTGATATACAGGGAAAATGAAAAAGAAAAACCATTTTTTTTTTAATTTTCGAAGGGGTGTAACTTTTCCTGGGAGGGTTTTTTCAAAAAAATTTATACCAAACACTCACATTAATTTTCATCACAGAATCACCCCTTTAATTTTTTCGGTGTTATTTAGATACACCCTGTATAGCAAAAAATGAAGTCTTTAAATTGTAGCAGATACTAAAACTTGAAACACTGTTTGGAACATCAATCATAATCTCATCAAAACGAATAAAAAAAAAACATATTTTATGAAAAAATTCACATAAATTATTTGAAATATCATCTTCAGGATGTGCACCTTTGATTGAAATTTTTTTTTGACAAATTGAACGGGCGATTCGAAAGAATAACAGATACCTATGCAATTTTGAATAAGTTTTGGAATCTTTTTAAGACACAAGTACTAATCCATCGCGGTTCGTGTTATCTAGTAGTATTCTCAAATAATGCCATTGTTATAATCCTTTTTCAAACTCTCGTGGAAATACAAATCTTGAATAATAAGTCTTATCTGGATTACTGGCGCTTATCCTGGCATTGTGATATAAAATGATACGAAGTAAACTACCATTGCCTACCATTCTAGTAGACTGTTTGAAATCTATATATCTACTTTCTCGTCAATAATTATAACATAGTTTAGAAGAAACCACCTACCTCGTTAAAGTTCAGGCTTGCCCAGACAACCTAAAAATTGGAAAACACTTCTTAAAACTAAAGGAGCAAAGTTACAGACAGCTCTTGATACTCGTCAAGGTTTGAAATTTTACAATGAGATTTAAACCTACATATTCTACAAATTAATGACAAAGAAGATTAATTTTGCAAGTTCCGATAATAACTCCAGTGGTGATTTCATGCTTCATACATGTCCAAAATCATCATCGGTTGATTCCTTTATTATCTCCTATTTGATTGCAGATTATAATTCATCCAAGAGAATATCTGCAGGAAGAATAGGAATTACAATTCGGTAAAAAGAACAACGTTCTAATTGAGATATATATATAGGTTAAGAAAATTATAATCATAATAAATAAGTATTAAAAGTTCGATTTCAGGATTTGACTAGTTAAATAAATGTGAGTATAGTTTCGCGAACCCAGAAGCTTCTTCAAACAAATATTACAAAGTAATATTTGTTTACGGTGTTAGCGAAACTAGTTAGATTTTGCAAATCTAACTTTTAATAGTTATTTTATTGTAGTTTCATAATAATATTTGTCTGAAAAAGTGTTCAAATAAAGGAATCGTAATTTTTAATAATTTAGATAGCCAATTGAAAATCTTGAATTCCGTGTCACAATAGCTCGATTTGATGCCGACGTTTCGTCTACCATTACAGGTGGTATCTTCAGGGCAGGCTTGAGGCTTAAACTGAAGATGCCACCTGTAATGGTTGGCGAAACCTCGGCATCTAGTCGAGCTATTGTGGCGCGGAATCCATCCGAAAGCCAAGATTTTTCAACAATTGAAAATCATTATTCATGATATTTCAATAATCTGTAAAATATATAAAAACTCTTGACCCAGGTATGAATTATATACAAATTCTCGGGAAATAGGTCACATTAGAATTTATGGTTTATATTTTCGTCTTTACGTACGTTTCGGTCTCACGACCATCATCGAAAGACTTAATATATTTCTTAAACTAATTGTATTGGCACAAATAAATTTTAAAAATAAATTAATTTGCCATAATGGCCTAGCACCTTATATCTATGGGCTTCCGAAACTACATAAAAGTGATATACCTTTAAGACCCATTGTAAGTAATATTGAAGCGCCTACTTACAATTTATCGAAATCTAACAATAATATAATAGGAAAAAATGATGTTTATAAAAAAATCAATCCCCTACCCGTATAACTAATTTCCTTGGACGTTGTTTCTATATTTACAAATATACCAGTGCCTTCTTGGACATAGAGGGGGCCTTAACAAGACTTCTAGGCCCTGTATTGAACAAGCGTTGGACAGATATGATATTCCGCGGGAGATAATACGGTTGATTATGGACACCCTTGAAGGTAGACACTACGTGGCAAGGTTTTATTCCCTGAAAGGGTCGGTATCACAAGTGTGTCCACAAGTGTGTCCACAAGGACGGGTACTCTCCCTTCTTCGAGATGAGCTACTAGTAAGGTTAAACCGTGCTGGTATTAAGGCGGTAGGTTATGCGGATGACATCGCCATACTCTCCAGAGTCTACGAAGGGTAACTTCCAGGCAGTGGCGGCTCCTCGAAGGAGGCTAAGGAGGCTCAGCCTCCTCACCAATTTATCTTAATGATCATTCTCCATTTTATTTCCTGTTTCTCTGATAATTTTTAAAATTTTACAATTAATTCCCCGTTCTCAGTAGTTATTTTTAATCTGGCAACAGTGCCCTGAGGCTAGACTCTCTATATATCTCAAACGCTGAGCATGTGTTGTTCAACGCAATTGCCGTTTTTCCGACCACTCCGATCGCCAACTGGGTAAATCAGCGAAAATGGCAACATCCTCTGGAGGCTAGCCTGCGGCGCAATCTATGAAATACGACACGTGCTCTCTGCCCACTGCTGAGTAGGTCAGTCAGTGCTTGTTTAAGTGTTGTCACGCCACGAAGTAAGGTTAGATTGCTGTCTGTTGTAAATTTAAAATGAGTGTTAGTGAGTTAGTTGCTGCCTTTTAGAAAATCCATTTAGTGAATTAACATATGAAAAAGAGTTTCTTTTAAATAAACGGCCTTTACCGGATTTGAAAGAATTAGTAATGTCAGGTAACTATCAAAATCGATCATTTAATGCTAATAGTAGTATTGACAAGATGAAGTTTTAAAAAAATCATTGATTTCGCTGTAATGCTCCAACTCGATGGAATTTTACATCACGTGCAGTATTTATCATCCATAAAAATAAAGACAAATTAATTGAAACATTTGATTTTGTATTAAACAGTGACGACTTTTCAACAGATCAGGTCTCATTAAATGCTGCTGTTGGTTTAAAATCTTATTTAGAAAATGAAGAATTTTTGTTTTTTCTTGATAATTTTAATTTAATATTTGAACAAACTGATCTTATTTTTCAAATTTTACAACATACATTCACTGATATAATTTATTCAAGAGATCGTTTGAAACATCTCATTGGAAAAATTTCAAGTTTCCGTAATACAGAATTTCATTTTAATATTTTATTTGAAAATTTTTCAACTGATGAGGCTCCTCCCGCGATAAGGAGGAAAACACATAATTTGGTAGACAAGAAACTTCATTATAAACAACTTTTTATGAAATTTTAGATACTATTAAAGGTCAAATTGAGATTCGATTTTCCGATTTACATGAATTGAAGTTTTTTGACTTGACGAATAGAAGATTTTTCGAATCTTTTTCAAAAGAGTTCCCCAATACACTTTGAGATAACTTAGTTCTGAAATATAAATTTTTTGATAAAATAGCACGGCACAATGAATTATGCGTTATATACTCGGATAAAGATATTTTAGGCCAGTACGACAGTCACGCCGATATGATAAAATATATGATAGACAATGATTTGCAACAAGTTTTACCTCAGTTTTATAAGCTACTTTGTTTGACATTCACCATTCCTGTCACGTCGGCATCGGTGGAGAGATCATTTTCTACTCTCAAACGAATTAAAACTTACATGCCAAATACAATGGGCCAAAATCGTTTATACAATGTTAGTTTAATATCTATTGAAAAAGATTTAGTAAAACACTTAAAACAAAATGATACATTTTTTGATAATATTATTGATAATTTTTCGCAAACTAAAGACCGTAGAATTCCGTTAATGTATAAAAAAAGTTAATAAAATTAATTAAAAAAAACAAAATATGAAAAATTTCAAAAAAAAGAAAAAATATTAAAAATCCAAAAAAAATAAAAGACAAAAACAAACAAAAAATTTTTTTGGCTAGAGAAACTCCATACCTCCACGTTGGTTCTTGCTGGGTAACAATTAATTTTGTCACTGAAGTAGCTGGTACGGTCGCTGTGCAAAGGTTAAAAGGCTGTAAATAGAGTATATTTTTACAAAAACGTTTTATGTCCAGCCTCCTCTCTCAAAAATTCACGAGCCGCCACTGCTTCCAGGAGCTTGTAGAACAGGTGTCGAGAAGCGAAGATGTGAAACTCTTCAGCTGGTGGTGTCTTTGCCTATGCCTATAACCTCCAAACCTTCAAGAAAAATTGGAATACCTATCTCTTATGATAGATATGATATAATTATGAGTAAAAAAGAGTATCATCTTGATCTCTATGAAGAGTATTCTGTGACAAGCATAGATAACTCTACTACCGGTAGTAGAGTTATCTATGGTGACAAGTGTCAGTTGACTTGTAAACACAATTTTATACGAAAGTTTTAACGTTCAGATCTCGATAGCGCTTCCGGCTCCGGGATTTTCACATAGCCTATCGAAATTAGAAGGTTCGAATTGTATAAAAACACAATTGCATGAACGCCAGACGTCTTATGTAATTAGCTACGAACATAATAATTTTGACATATCCTCGAGGAGCTCGCTGCGCGTAAGTTAGAGTTTATACATTTTACCTCTATTTTGTTAATTTGGGGCCGTTTCGAACCCCGTGCGGCCGGCGCCAGTTGTAATAAAGTATTTTGGGCTATGGGCCGCTAGCTTTTACTCGCTTTCGGTATATTTAAGTAGCTAGAAAATTCCCTTTCGTACGTCGCATGTCAGATGCTTGTAGGTGACAGCTGAGAATACCTCAAAGTGTTTTAGTAAAATTTTCCTATTTAATCGACATTTTTGGGCCCGAGACTATGCTATTTATTTGGCCCCGTTCATAAACTAACGACATGGAGCGAAAACCGCAAGCGAAAAGTCCTCGTTAAGACGTTCTATGTACAGTAAATTTGCACTTTTCTAACTCGCGAGCTACGCGCTTCTCACGTGAACGTCATTCGATTTATCGAAAATTAACCAATTCAAAACAGTTTCGACCCACTTTGGGGCTATCACGACCTTTTAAAAGGTTCAAAGTTAACATTTCGACAATTTTAAGCCCGCGATAAAAGCTATATGCAATAGCTTAAAAAATCTTCCTCAATATTTCTGGTGTTGGTTTTCCTAGCCTCTTTTTTCCGCCGAGCTACCATATGTGCCAACATGATCCCTGCAGTAGTCTTCAATATGCACTTCACACTGCGCCACAAACTTCTATCGTTATCACAGTTTTAGTGCTAGAAGCTTATCAGGAGTGATCGACAGTATCATCTTCGAAAATTCATATCGCGTCGAGATAAACAAATAGACGTACCTATTTACAACTCAGCTGATGCACTTAAGCCACTTAGTTGGGCCCATTGTGCGCCCCGTGGTCAGAAGCCTATTCTATTCTAGCAGGCTTATGGCCCGCCAAAAACCCAGAATATTGCCAGTGCTGGCTTCCATAAGTTCTTCTGGGAGCAGTTTTGATTCTTCGAAGTGTTGTTGCCTGAGGGATGATAATGCTGGGCATTCCAACAGGATGTGAGAGGCAGTCTCTTCCGCCTCTCTGCATTTCCTACATATTGGGTCATCTGTGATGCCACTGATGCCCATAGTGTGGAGATGTTTGTTTAGACGAGTGACCGGTTAGGATTCCAGTCATCTCTCAGATGTCCCTTCTGTTCAGAGGAAGGAGTTTCTTTGAGAACCGAGGCACAGGCTCTTTGTTGAAGAGCTTGGCCTGCCTCATGCGTGGTGATTCTCGCCACAGTTTAGACCACTCTTTATTCAGTTGGCCCAGAAGGGCGAGATCCCCTACGCAGTTTGATAAAGCGACCATTGGCTCCGGCTCGTTAGGGTCTCTAGACGACCGTTGCCTGGCCAGAAAGTCGGCCATTTCGTTTCCTAAAACTCCGCTGTGTTCAGGGACCCAGATGAGTTAAACTTTATTTCTCCTGGCTAGTTCAGCCAGTGTATCTCTGCAATTCTTTGACAAGCCTTGATGTGTCTGGATGATTTCTTTGCAGGTTTTCCATGGCATAAGTCAGTATTGCGTAGATCTCCGCCTGAAAAACCGTGCAGTAAGCGCCTAGAGTCACTGAGATAGTGATCCTTGGTCTTTTTAGGTACATTCCCGCCCCAGAAGCCTGACCTTGGACCCATCTGTGAACCATACGAGCCCACCTGTTGGCGGTAGGGTGAGTTTCGTTACCCCAGTCTCCTCTATCCGGCATGAGAATTTTGGTAGATGTGAGACATATAGCTGGAATCATGCTATCTTGCTTTATTTCTAGTATGGGGCATTTAGACTCACTTAAAATTGCTGGCTGCCCACGGGAGTAGCGCGTTTTAGTCCAGTGGCCTAGGCCCTTTAACCTATACACCGTTCTCATGGCCTCAGTTTTAATGTTTAAGTGCAGAGGTGAAAATCCAGCGGGATCTTCAAGGGCTCGGAGCGGACCTCATGCCGCTCAGTATACCTACGCATGAAGCCGCTGCAGACGGTCAAGGGGGCGCTGGAAAATACCCGTCCTAGTCCCTGACCACCACACTACCGCCGCGTAGGTAACCATAGGCCTAATTACAGCAGTATAGATCCAATAAAGAATCTTTGGCTGTAATCCCCATGTGCTGCTGAAAGCTCTTCTGCACGCCCAAAATGACACAGAGGCCTTCCTCACTCGACATTCGAGCTGTTCGCGCCAGGTAAATTTAGAGTCTAGGATGACTCCCAAAAACTTCACCGACCCTTTGAAATGCGGGACCTTGCCACAGAAACTAATCTTTGGTAGTGTGCCCAGCTTGCGTTTCCTTGTGAACAGAACAACTTCCGTTTTGTCAGGATTTACCCTTAGCCCCTCCGTGCGGCACCAGAAATTCACTATGCTGAGCAGCGTGTTTTGCAGCTCGCACAGCGTCCCCAAGTGCCGCCCCACGGTGACGCCAGCCAAGCCATCGGCATAGGCTTGGTCATAAAACCCAGCCTCTTCCAGTTCCTCCAAGAGTCCATCTACTACAAGGCACCACAAAAGCAGGGAAAGGACACCTCCCTGTGGACAGCCTTTTGTAGCGGTGGTTTGTACAACGCATCTATTACGTTGCGCCTTTATCGCACGCGTAGACAGCATGGCTTCAATACACCATGCTTCTCAGCGGCTGAGCAGATAGACTCGACGGACGTGTTGTCAAATGCCCCTTCGATATCCATAAATACCCCCAGGGCGTGTTCCTCACGGGCCATAGCACCATCTATTCTTGTGACCAGATGATGCAAGGCCGTTTCAGTCGAGATTTTCAGTTTAATTAATATACTGTGTACGTTGCGAAACTTGTACATTACACAAGTTTCGCAACGTACACAGCTTAAGACGCAAATTGCAGTACTTGGAACAATAATTTCTGAATTTTTGAAGTTAAATTCAAATTAAAATTTAGATTTACAACAAATTATCAACTGTTAAGTCAATTTAATAAATTTACAGTTTAAATCGGCAACTGTGTGAGGTGTTGCCAACCGTAAAAACGTAATATACCTGGTTAGACGAAGAAAGCGCGGCACTTAGGGAAATTGGTAAAATGAATTGGTTGTAAAAGTAACCAAGTATGACGTCATTTTTACTCAAAGTGAACAGAGTTTAGAGTAATGTTCCGAATTTACCTACTTTAGGAATTATTGCAGATAATTCCCTTATTATTCCGTTACCATTCTCATTAAACCTCTTGTACTTTAGTTCCTATTTAAACTTGAACTGTTTATTGTTTATTCCATAATTTTGTATCTGTTTGATAATGGTAATGATAAAAAAGTAATTGTTCTTTCATTTAATCATAATGATAAATTACCATAGTGTAAAGGCTTCTAACATCGATTTTTTGAATATAATAAATTGATACATCGTTTATTAATAATAATTGAATAAAATCAGCCATTATGTGACGAAAATCGATTGTAAAATAACTGTTAAAAGTACGAATTGTTTGAAGAAGCTACGGTGTTATCGAAACTATAGTTAGATTTATTTCTTAAACTAGTGAAAATCGAACTTTTAATAGTTATTTTATTTAATATATGGCAAAAAAACTCATTATTGAACCTAGAGTTTGTAACTATGTATACTTTTTGGTCAATTATAAAATATGTAGTTTCGAAGGGAACCACCTACCTTGGTTTGAAATTTTACAATGAGTCATAAACCATCATATTCTCGAAATGAATAACAGCGAATAATTTTTCAGTGGTTATTTCCTGCTGCAACATAAATTTCCATCATCAGCGGTTGATTCTTGTATTATCTCATATTTGATTGGACAGTAAAATCCATCCAAGAGAATATCTACAGCAAGAATAAGAATTACAAGTCGGTAAAAAGACCAAGGTTCTAATTGGATATACAGGATGAGTAATTTTGTTGTAGACAAACTCCAACAGGACATAGAACAGGTGTTTTTAAGAAGAAAAGTTCCTTTTATAATATGTCGTAGAAGGCTTCGTTTCCGAAATACAGGGTATTGAATATAATTTTTTTTCTCAAATTTTCGTTATAACTTATAAAAGAATGCTTCGATTTTTTCATGTTTGTGGGATAATGCCTGTTAATTGAGGGGCATAAAACAAGCGCTAAGAATGTTAAAAAACTTGCACAGTGGTGGAGTGGAGAGGGTGCACAACCCCTTTCTTAAACAGAACTTATACGCCAATGAATATTTTTCAAAAAAACTGTTATTTTCACTATCTACATACAGTCCCTTCTTCTGTTTCGAAATTCCTGTGCGTTTCCAAGTTATTTTAATTTTTAGTGTTTGATGTGGTAACTAAATTAAGTAATTTATTTATTATCAATTATCGGCTGAATATTCAATTCTTTCAACGAGACGTACCTGAATCTGGTTTGTTAAGGATTCTAAAAAGTCGAAATCTCTTATTCTTTATCTCTTTCCAATGTAGTCAAAATATTTGTTATATTTTTATTTATAAATCGTTATTGATAACTAAAGTGAGGCAAATTTGAAGAAAAAAAAGTAGAAAATATGATCATATATATGAAAGAAATTTAGTTGAAATATGAAAAAAAAATTTAAATATGAAATTATTCAAAAATTAATATTTTAATTTTCACAATCAATTGCTTTTTAATGGGGTAGTTTCAAACAAAACAAAACATGGTTCAATATTTTGTTATTTAAAAATATATCTGCGAAAACAATTTTTACATGATTAATTTAATTATTAAAACAATAAAAAATTAAGTATTTCTCGAAATTCTGTAACAAAAAGTTTCGCCTCCTATCAGTATACATATGTTTAAATGTAGAAAAGTTTCTCTCTAGGTCAACAGACGTAATAGGGGTGTTTTTTAAATGTGACAAAATTTCTGGTTCCAATGTAAATGTTTCATCAAAATCTCCTATTAAAGCATTGGCTGCTTGTAAAATGAATTTGTAGCCATGGTTCTTATCAATTACTGCTTTGAATTTTTTATATATTTGGTTTCCAATATGTCCCGGAACATTTTTGCATTTTTGCTCAAATTCTTTCATTGAATTTACCGCCTCTATCAAAGGTAATTTGGATGACTCTAATTGGATAATAGTGTTTGAAATGAAATTATAATTGGTTTTTATAAATGAAACTAGTTGACATAAAATGTGATTGGTCAGCAATTTTTTGGCTTGTAAGAGAGGCTGAGAAGAATCATCTTCAAATTCTTGTATAACAGTTTTTATTTTCGTAAAGTTTTCGACATAAAAAGGAACAGCCTCTAACCACGTTCCCCAACGTGTTAAAACGGGTTGAGGTGCAAGAGGAAGATTAGGTAAATGCTCTCTATAAAATTGAATTCTAAGTGGAGTTTTTAAAAATATTTTTTTTACGCAAGATATCAAATCATTTACAAGGGGAAAGTTTTTTCTGCCACCCTATTTAATGCATGGGCCAAACAAGTAGTATGAATTAATTGCGGATGAAATTTTTAAAAGTTTTGGCCTGTCTTGACCATATAAGGTGCTGCATCTGAGAAGTATAAACTTTTCGTTAGGAATAGCCTCAGGAAGAAAAAAGTTTGTTAAAGTGTCTTGTATAAATCTAGTAACAGTTGAGGCATTTGTTTGAGGAAGTTCTTTGCAAGCAATTAAGTATGATTTTTTTAAATGTTCATTCTTAAGAGCCCCAATCATTAAATGGGCAATGTAATGTCCTGAGGCATCTGTCATTCATCTACACTTATAAAAAAATAATTATTCACTATCTCTAATCTGATGCTATTAAGTAAGGAAGAATATAAATTGTCAATTTTTGTTCTTCTTAGAGTTCTTTCGCTTGGTATATTAAATTTACAATACTTTTGAAGAAAAGATTGAAAATCATTGTTTGACAGTTTTGATAAGGGTATTTTTGACGTCACCAATGCTCGACAGAAATCTTGCCTGAATTCTTGCTCACTTGAAGTTTTGGAAACATTAGATTGAAAGCACTTTGATATTGACGGTTGTTTTTTACCTACTTCCGGATTAAGTGAATATTTTAAACACCAACAATATAATTGGGATTTACCAGTAATTGTCCTTTTCTTAAAATTATAGCTACATGCAAAACCATTCAAGCAACACAAATTGAGAGCTTTTAAATTTACTTTACTCGCAAGAATAATAAAATGTTTTGGTTAAATTGTATAGGAAGGAATTGTTTGTAAAATTGTTACAGATATGCTAAAAATTAAAAAATAGTTAGAAATATGAAAAATTCGGAAAAATTTCATATAATATGAAAAATATGCCAAATATGAAAATTTCATAAATGCCTCACTTTATTGATAACGATTGTTATTAATTCCACAATTGTTAATGAAATATTGTTATAAATTCAAAAATTTTCTCCATAAAGATTGACATCAATGTTCATTCAATGTTTTTTTTATGATTCAGTTGTATTACATTAGTATTTCAACATCACATAATAAACAAGGATTGTTAAAATTAGTGTATTAAACAGATTTCAACCTATAGAAATCTTGTATTTGAGTATGGCTTGATATAACAATTATTTATTTTTGACTACATCGGAAATAGATGAAGAATAAAAGATTTCGGCTTTTTAGAATCCTTAACAAACCATATTCAGGTAGGTCTCGTTGAAAGAATTGAATATTCAGCCGATAATTGATAATAAATAAATTACTTAATTTAGTACCACATCAAACATTAGAAATCAAAATAACTTGGAAACGCACAGGAATTTCGAACCAGAAGAAGGGACAATATTTTTGTTAAACTGTATGTAGATGATGAAAATAACAGTTTTTTTTGAAAAATATTCATTGACGTAGAAGTTCTGTTTATGAAAGGGATTCTGCACCCCCTCAACTCCTCCACTGTGCAAGTTTTTTAACATTCTTAACGCATGCCCCTTAATTAACAGGCATTATCCCACAAACATGAAAAAAATCTGAGCATAATGAAAATTTGAGAAAAAAAAATTATATTCAACACCCGTATCTCGGAAACGAAGCCTTCTACGACATATGTTTATAGGAACTTTTCTTCTTAAAAACATCTGTTCTATCTCCTGTTGGAGTTTGTCTACAAGAAACTTGACTCGCCCTGTAAATAGGTAAAGATAATTATTATTCTAAAAATCGTAGTGGTTTCTTCTAATTTTCATTGTGAACAACCGATCAAAAAGTTCAACAGGGCCTCTATTTAGTACCTTTATTTGTATCTATGTATACTTTTTCGTCAATTATAAAATAGTTTAGAAGGAAACCACCTACCTTGTTAAAGTTGGCTAGTCCAGACCACCAACAAAAACTTCTTAAATCTGAAGGAGCAACGATACAGCTCTTAATATTTCTCATGGTTTGAAAATTTTACAATAAGACAAACCAACCTATTCTCGAAATTAATAACAGCTAATAATTTTGCAGTGGTTATTTCCTGCTTCATAAATTTCCGTCATCAGCGGTTGATTCTTGTATTATCTCCTATTTGATTGGACGCTAAAATCTATTCGAAAGAATATCTGCAGCAACAATAAGAATTACAATTCAGTGAAAAGATCAACGTTCTAATTGAGATATATATAATTAGGTTAAGAAAATTATTATTCTAGAAATCTTAGTGGTGTGTTCTAATTTTCATTGTGAACAATCGATCAAAAAGTTTAAAAGGGCCTCTATTTAGTACCTTTATTGGTATCTATGTATACTTTTTCCTCAATTATAAAATAGTTTAGAAGGAAACCACCTACCTTGTCAAAGTTGGGGCTTCTCCAGACCACTAAGAAAATCTTCTTAAAACTAAAGGCGCAACGTTGCAGCTCTTAATACATCTCATGGTTTGAAATTTTACAGTGAGACATAAACCAGCCTATTCTTGAAATTAATAACGAATAATTTTGCAGTGGTTATTTCCTGCTTCAAAAATTTCCATCATCAGAGGTTAATTCCTTTATTATTTCCTATTTGATTCTACAGTAAAATCCATCCTAGAGAATAGCTGCAGCAAGAATAAGAATTATAATTCAGTATAAAAAGATCAACATTCTAATTGAGATACATAGGTAAGGAAAATTATTATTCTAAAAATCGTACTGGTTTCTTCTAATTTTTCATTGTGAATAACCAACTCAAAAATTTAAAAGAGTCTCTATTTAGTAGTATATCTGAGAATGAAACGGATACATTCAGACGTAAGTATCACGGATAATGTTGAGATTTTTCCTTTAAAGTTTGTCTATAACATTTTTACTTTCCTCACTATACGTTTTATATAGTGTAGGAAGTAGGTATTGTAATCGGCTCAAAAAAAATGTTTCCGGATTTTCGCGGATATATCCATTTTGAGCATTTCTGAATCTATCTAGACTATTTTTGACATTGTGTGTGCGGAATTATGGATCTCATTGAAGCATAAAGACAACCGTGTTTTTCTAGTTATAAATATATATCACACATATATATTTAACCTGCAGAAGTGCAGAAGTGTTAGAAATATCCAAGTGATGTCACCGTAGTGTAAAGATACAGTCTATTTTCTGTGTAAATAGTTGACCTGCCAAAATGAATGAAGGTTAAAACAGTTCCGATACAATAACAATAATACACTATTGATTTTTAGGGTTCCTTTAAGAAATGCTTCATCTACAAAAAAATAGATCGCAATTGTGCGACGTTGAAACTTTATTCCAACAACTGCTGACCGTTTTTCTAGCTATAACTTTACAAATCGTTTCAAATGATCGTTGTATCATTTGTATCCTTCAAGCAGAGGATGGTAAAACTCAAATAAAATCAGCAACGACAATTTGCATGTTTCCACTAGCACGATATTTGAGAGTTCAAAGTTGATGGAAAGATAGAACGCAAAACGCAACCTCCTTTGAAATTTATCTCATATTATTCAATATATCTCATTCAATCAGATAAGCACTGCCGGATTTAGGGGGAGGGCAACCAGGGCTACAGCCCCGGGGCCTCCACAAAATAGGGGCCTCCATAATAGACTTCGGAGAAAAAAATCTTTCAAATTCGACTAGTAAACACTAGTAAACAACTTCTCCTTTGATATTTTTTTACGCTAAGTCTTGTTTCCGATTATATTTATATATGTTTGTTAAATACGAAAAGAATTTACTTGGTTTCACAATAAATTATTTATTGAAAAACTCGACTGAAAAAATTGTTCATTTCATTTGGAAAATAATTTGGGGCCAGGGGGCCTCCACTCTTTTGTTGCTCCGAGGCCTCCAGACCTCTAAATCCGGCCCTGTAGATAACTGATACCGTATCAAACCTGATTGCCATCTATTTCCAAAAAAATTTTACGTCATACATTTCTATATTTTTACTTCCCTCACTACACCAAGTATATAGTGTAAAGGAAGTATCGTAATCGGGCAAAAAAAAAATTTGAAGTCACATTTTATTATATACGTTTACTTTGGCAAATTTTGACAGCAGATGTCAGTATAAAACACAGAGTATTAAAATCATTATGCAGACTATTTGAATAAAATTTCAATGTTATAGAGTATATCTTAAGGACTTTCATTGAAGGTTTCTAAATCATTCCCAATATATTTTCGAAAACTATTTTCCTTACAAAAGTGAGGAAAGTCACGTGATCAATTTCTCGCGGCTTTTTAGGCAATGTCTCATTCCAAAGATTGTTGAAATGAAGCTGGAGCATCCCGTAAATCAGATATTGTAATATCTACATCCTAAATAAACCATCAGGACATATTTAAAGCAAGTCGAGAAGAGGGGGGTATCTCCTGTGACATTTGATTGGAGAATATAACAATAATTTGCTAACCAATCAGCGTATCTCTGGGAAGAGGCGGGAAATATACCGCGACCGCAAGGCGTTGTAGACGCCTCAATGTTTCAACTGCAAGTTCTAAAACTTTTAGTTTAGTTGAGAGTCATTCCACGTCAGAACAGCAACCGCTCAATGGGTCAACATCTCCGATTTCGTTCAAATTTTCTCATTACCGAAAAAATTAGATCCTGAAAATTCCAGGTCGATATGGAAATCAAATTTTGGATATATCGGCCTATAAAAAAATTTGGCCAATTTTAACGTCAAAAAATTCAAAATCAAATTTCTTCGGTAAAAATGAAATTTTAGGACCAAAAAATATTTGGAAAAGCCCAAATTGATAGGAAATTTTCCCAGGAATCCGATTAAATCAGAATATCTAGCGTATTTAGCTGACGTATGCGCAAAAAACTCGAAAAACTCAGAAATGTCGCTTTTTCTTTAAAAATTCATAACTCAGCTGCTGCCACTTCGATTGTCTCAAAATTTTCAGGGAAGGTAGCTGTACTTTCATGTAAAATATTGCGGATCCATGCTCTTGATATGAAAATTTTCGTTAAAAGACCGAAAATACGGAAATTTGATATATATGTTAATAAAATTTGAAATTAATTTTATTTAAATAATTCAATTTAGCAGAACGTGAAAAAAAATATTGAAATCCAAAAAAGTTGCAGTCACATAGTGGAGTCATTCTACGGAAAAATGAGACGAACAGTTCGCCTAGATTTTCCAGACTCTACGGTCGAATCACCTGAAGATGGCAAATGCGACTTTGCCGAAACGTCGTGAAATTGGTCCTTTTGAGGACCGAAACCACACAACGCGGATCAATACCCGAGAATCCAGTTCTACACATTACGTCCGCGAGAACCTAAGAAGAAACATATATATATATATATATATATATATATATATATATATATATATATATATACGTTTTTAGGGGTAAAAATTAAAATTGGGCTATTTTGATCAAATCTTCACCAAATTGGATGAAATTTGGTGTCAAAGTAGATCATGGTGACCATAATAAGTGATCCAAAGATTAAGTTAAAATATCCAATAGTTTTGATAAAAATCCAAATTTGGAAGATTTGGCCCAAATTTTGAAGATGCCCCCATTACGGCAAACAAATCGCAGAGTACTCTTTTTGAGCTCAAATTGAAGGTTATTTTATATAGTTTGACGTGGTATAACTTGTTTTATAACATCAGCCCATTTCTTGGCCATTTACGGCATATATATATGCGCGCGCAGATTTCTCACCTTTATTATATTATAATACCATTTTATCACTATAATATTGTTCTTAGAGTATAGATATGGCTTTTTTTGCATATCTATGTGAGAAAACATATACATTATTTATTTGAGGTCCGCTTGTGACATAGTGACATTTCTTTTTACTACACATATTAATTATTATAGAATATATAGGTATATAATACATCACCTGCGCTTTTTCTAATTCAAGACGCGACAAAATGTTACTTCTGATGATGTGGACCACGCCTACCAATATTATGAGATAAAAATTATTTTTATAAAACAATGACAGGTAAAAATATTGTGTATCTTATGATGTTTTTTTTTCTGTATTTTTCTGTTTTGAATAAATATAAATAGGTTAGTTATTAAAAAAAAACAGTACTATATTCTTTATCTGTAATATGTAATTAGTTATTATATTTATTAGTATATGTATGATTTTTTGACTCCATTATTGGTATTTTCTTTTTCTGCTTGTTGTAATTGATGTTGTAGGGTACATAGACAGTCGGTTCTAGGATTGTTGCAATTTATGTCATTCTGGTAGAAACACTACTTGCCAAAATGCAGAAAACATAATCGAGGGATCAGCGGTTGTTGAAGAACTTGACCCCATTATTCCTGCAATCCCAGAAATTGAAAAAGATGGTCAAGAGGAAGAAGAAGAAGAAATCCAATATGAAGATGAAGATATACCAAATGAATGGGAGTCAGATATATATTGTTTCAGTGATGATGAAACAGATGAGACCTTTAGGTCCGCGATCACTGATTCAGAAGCTAGCAGCTGCAGCAGTTCGTCCAGTACAACAAGCAGAAAAAGAAAATACCAATAATGGAGTCAAAAAATCATACATATAATAATAAATATAATAACTGATTACATATTACAGGTAAAGAATTTAGTAGTTTTCTTTTTAATAACTAACCTATTTATATTTATTCAAAACAGAAAAATACAGAAAAAAAAACATCATAAGATATACACAATATTTTTACCTGTCATTGTTGCAAACTGACAGAACTTTTACATTGTTACTAATCTGACGTCTATAAAATTGCTTCGACCAATCAGAATTTAGTATTCTTTAATTTTTTAATTATTGGCGATTTTCAACTTATTTTAAATGATGATGATTCCTTCTTTTTATATTCATATTGCCTACATTTTTCCACACACTTTGGTATAAGATAACCTATGATTAGGTTATTATTAATATGATTATTCCTATAATTATTATAAATTTGACAGTTGTCACTATTAATAACTAATACATAA
This sequence comes from Endomychus coccineus, assembly GCA_958510875.1. Taxonomy (NCBI): domain Eukaryota; kingdom Metazoa; phylum Arthropoda; class Insecta; order Coleoptera; family Endomychidae; genus Endomychus; species Endomychus coccineus. Next base: position 31,636,690 of record OY294067.1, on the reverse strand, counting down.
TATAACATTTCTTTAACATTATATAACTCAAATTTACTAATCCTAACTTATATCTACATTTTTCAATAGTTTGTGCTATCTCATGATAGTTTTTGTAATCATTTTAATTATGATTTCTTCCTTCGTAACACTGTACGTTTATTCACTTTCACTGAAGTTCTTGTTTTTCACTTTTATTCTATATTATATTATACTAACTATTATTCAACTTTTAAGATTGTGATTAATTCCATATAATATCTTTTTATTAATCTTTTCTGATTTTCAATGTTCGGTAAGTTCTAATTTTATCATTTTATTGTTTAGGAAATGAAATCATAACAATATATATCTATTCTAGGGGAAGTAATGATTGCAAACACTCCAAATTTGAACCAAAGCTTCCTTGAACATGGACAATAAAAGGGTCCAACTCCCAAACCTCAGTCACAAGTCTAAGGGGTTGAAAAAAATTAAAACTTCAAAACTGACCTAAAAAAAGGCCCAGAAACCAGTTTTTGGGATTTTTGGGATGGTTCCGGTAAAAATTTCTTGTAGAAATTCTGGAATATCATTACTCTTATCACAAGAAACAGCTTTTTCCATCTCCCCAACCTCTATCAAATTTTTACGAACCTCGCCTCATTTTTCCGTAGAATGACTCCACTAACAGGTCTATAGATTTGATGTTTTTAAACTTTTCTAAATAATTTTCATATTTTTTATTCGGTTTAATTTCCCACAGGAAAATTTATTTAACAATATTGTGTGATATTATGAATACATTTAAAATTCAATATCAATTTTTGTGATTAAAAATAATCAAATGAACATTTTTTAAATTAACAATATCCTAAGACAAGTGAGAAACAGTTGTGACAGTAGTAATACCCAACTTAAGTACAGTAAAATATAATCATCATATTGGTCACATAATTTATTTTTTGAAAAACTGTTCAAATTTACTTTTTGTTTGTCCGTTATAATTTTATTTTAACATAATTCTTCACAGTCTCCACTGTGCCATTTGACCCGTGATCAGAAGCTCATTCTATTCTAGCAGGTTTGTGCCCCGCCAGAAACCCTTGAATATTGCCAGCGCTGGCTTCCATAAGTTTTTCTGGTGGCAGTTTTTAATCTCCGAAGTGTTCGTGCCTGAAAGATATGTCAAAGCAGAACATTCCAACAGGATGTGAGAGGCAGTTTATTCCGCCTCTCCGAATTTCCTACATATAGGATCATCAGCGATACCCATAGTATGAAGGCGTTTGTTAAGACGACGGTGACCGGTTAGGATTCCAGTCATCTCTCTGATATCCGTTATGTTCAGAGAAATGAATTTCTTTGAGAGCCTAGGCACAGGCTCTTTAATGAAGAACTTGGCCTACCTCATGCGTGGTGATTCCCCGACAGTTCTTTATTCAATTGGCCCAGAAGGGCGAGTACCCTCACGCAATTCAATAAAGCGACTATTGGCTCCGGCCCGATAGGGGCGCCGGACGACCCTCGCCTGGCCAGGGAGTCGGTCATTTCATTTCTTTCAACTACACTGTGTCCAGGGACCCAGATGAGTTGAACTTTATAGTTCAGCTAGTGTACAGTTCTCGTCAAATAACTTGACACCTGTATGAAATAATATCGGCACATTATGAATTGTCTATCTTCTTCTAATACTCATGATTTAGATAAAGAAACATTGTAACATATAATTTCTAAGAAAACCACATACGTCAATGGCATAGTAATGATCTAGAAAGAGACAAAACATCCCCGTCCTATCGTATTTGAATCACGTTATTTTTGTCAAGTTGCAGACCTGTCTTGTCAATTGTCAAATCTTATGTCTGACACCTGACTCCTGTTATCGCGAATCTAAGTGTGAACAATTTCAATTTATCATTTGCTTCCGTTATTTTTTACAAAATCTCATCATTATTGTGAGATGTGGCTACCGTTTATTACCACGATATTAATGTTAGGCCCCTTGAGCATCAGCAAATTGAAAATCTATTCTGAAAGCGTTTCTACGTAGATTGTATTTACATGTCTTGCTGGGGAAACAGGTTTTTTGTCAAAATTTCCATCACAGAAATAGTGGAAGTAGATTCATAGGTAGGTACTGTCATGTTCTCATGAAATAGTAACATCATGGTAATGTGGTTCTTCACCATGTCCTGATGCAATTGTATTCAAATGCCGTTGCTGTCTGATTCCTTCATTCACAGGGAACCTAACACAATTTCTGCTGCACGTCCGTTAAGTGTAATCCGTACTAATACACGACAATACATTAAAAGTATTTAAACTAATATTCACTCTAAAAAGATAATCTGAGTAAACAATGTAAACTAACGAATGTTATAGGTTATAACAGCAGGAAATATTTATAAATAAACATGGTAAGCTCGGAATGACGAACACTACTAGGTACGAATACAACCGATAAAGTTGATTCTGCAGCGTGTGGCTTACGGAAATTTCTGTAGAAAAACTACCAACCTAACAATATAACACGTGTGAATCAAGAACTTTTCATAATCAGATACGCCCATTGATGACGTACGGGCCAAGTTATTTGACGAGAACTGTATATCTACATTCTTTGATAAGCCTTGATGTGACTGGGTGATTTGAGAGCTCCCAGAGCTGACCGGCTGGCTGTGCAAATATGTACACACATCAAACGAATCTAAGGGTCAAGCATATTTTGGGATTGTTTATTAATTCTCGGAGATCCACGTGGCATTATCGCGTTGCAGATCTTTGTTTGTTATTTACACAATAGTTTTTTATCATTTTGAACATCATGGCATGTGTTCCTCTTTTTTCCAACGACTATTCATTTTCTTCATGTCGTTCCTTGTTTCATTCATCAGATCAAATCGGATGTTATCCGACCAGCGAATGGTAATTATTGGAAATTTTGAGTAGTGTTGTTTGTCTAAATTATGGAACCTTCAGAGAGACGTGCACTTAAGGGCCATTGGAATGCTTCAAGCTGGAATGTCGCAGAGGGTTGTTGCCAATGAATTAGGGACTAACCAGTCCACTATAAGTCGTTTAAGGATTCGTTATAATCAAACTGGTGATGTTAGAGAGCAACATACTGGCCGTACCAGAATAACAACGGCGACACAGGACAGATTTCTGAGAATTCAAGCTCTGAGAAATCCAACCCACACGGCAGGTCAACTAAGTTTGGAACTCAGAAACGCTCACCATATACAGATAAGTGACCAAACTGTGAGAAATAGACTACACGAGTCCAATTTACGTGCCAGGCGTCCATGGAGAGCTCCACCATTATCCAGAGGAAATCGCGAGGCCCGAATAGTCTGGGCTAGAAATCACATCGAATGGGGCGTGCGAGAATGGACTCCTGTGTTGTTTAGACATGAATCGAGATTCGGTTTACGTCCAGATACTAGACGTACTCGTGTATGGAGACAACCTGGAAATGTTTGGAGACTTAGGACTGCACAGGAAGTTCACAGCTACCAAGGCGGAACGGTGATGGTTTTTTATGGTGGTATCAGCATTGGCGGAAGAAGCGACCTCGTATTGCTGGAGAGGTTTGTAAATGCTCTTAGATATAGGGACCTGATATTAGAACCATTTGTCATTCCGTATGCAGCTGCAGTAGGTGAAAACTTCATCTTCATGCATGACAATGCGCGCCCTCATACCGCCGCGATCGTAAGAGATTACTTGGATGAGAGTGGTATAAGTGTTTTGGATTCGCCTTTTGAATTTTTGAATTTTAAGGCGTAACATTCTCTTCCAGACACGAAATCAATTGTTCCATACTCTGGTTGAAGAATGGAATGCGATTGATCAGGAAAGCATCGATAACCTTATTCTCAGCTTACCAAATCGATGTAGGGCAGTTTTGAACAATCGCGGTGGACACACTCTGTATTAGACATTGACCAGTGACAATTTTTTTGCTCAGAATCCTAAGTGCATTGAATTCAAATTTTTCACTCTTTTCAGTTAGATTGAAGCTTTCAATTGATTTGCAAACTTTGTATGAAATTATAAATAAATTATGTGACAAAAGTTTATGTTCTAGGTGGGTAACAAAAATTGTATTAAATTTCCCATTACCAAGTGACGAAACCCTGAAGATATCGCTAACCCCTACATTTTTTTGATGTGTGTATATGCGCCTATTTACATTAGTTTCTTCGCAGGTTTTCCATGGCACAAGTCGATATTGCGTAGACCTTCGCCTGAAAAATCGTGCAGTAAGCGCCTAGAGATACTGAGATAGTGATCTTTGGCGTTTTTAGATACATTCCCGCCCCAGAAGCCTGACCTACCTTGGACGCATCTGTGAACCATTCGCCATACGAGCCCACCTGTTGGCGGTAGGGTGAGTTTCGTTACTCCAGTCTCCTCTATCCGGCATGAGGATTTTGGGAGAAGTGAGACATATAGCAGGGATCATGCTATCTTGCTTCATTTATAGTATGGGGCATTTAGAGACTTACTTAAAATCGCTGACTGTCCACGGGAGTAGTGCGTTTTGGTTCAGTGGCCTAGGCCCTTTAACCTATACGCCGTTCTCATGGCTTTAGTTTTTATGTATAAGTGTAGAGGTGGTAATCAGAGAGCTTTAAGGGCTCTCGTTGGAGCCGACCTCATACCGCTCAATATGCCTATGCATGCAAGCCGCTGCAGTCGGTCCGGGGGACATACCAGTCCTTCTCCCCGACCACCACACTACCGGAGTATAGGTGACCATAGGCCTGATCACAGCGGTATAGATCCAATACAGAATCTTTGTCTGCAATCCCCATGTGCTACTGAAAGCTATTCTGCACGCCCAACAGGACGCAGAGGTCTTCTTCACTCGATATTCTAAGTGTTCGCGCCAGGTCAGTTTAGAGTTTAAGATTACTCCCAGAAACTCCACCCACCCTTTGCAGAAAAAGTAATCTCTGGAAGTGTGCCCAGCTTACGTTTCCTTGTAAACAGAACCATTTTCGTGTTGTCAGGAGTCCCTCCGGCGGCAGCAGCCGTCCACCATGCTGAGCAGCGTGTTTTGCAGCTCACACAGCGACCCAAAGGTGACGCCAACCAGGTCATTGGCATAGGCTTGGGCATAGAACACAGCCTCTTCCAGTTCCTCCAAGAGTCCATCGACTACAAGACACCAAGGCAGCCTTTTGTAGCGGTGGTTTGTACAACGCATCCGTTATGTTGCGACTAATGTTGAACCGATTCCATGCTCCTCAGCGACTAAGCAGATAGACTCGACGGACGTGTTATCAAATGCCTCTTCGATGTCCATAAATAGCCCAAGGGCATGTTCCTCTCGGGCCATAGCACCATCTATTCGTGTGACTAGATGATGCAAGGCCGTTTCAGTTGAGAGGCCAGCCTGGTAGGCGTGTTGACGACAGTATAAGAGATAGGCCTTCAGTGGGTCATCTCTCAAGTGTATGTCAATCAGTCTCTCCATTGCCTTTGATAGGATTGAGGTTAGACTAATAGGGCGGAATGCCCTAGCTTGGGTATAATCAGTTTTACCAGCCTTTGGAATGAACACGACTTTCACTGCCTGCCATAGCTTTGGAATAAAGCCAGTGGCTACGCAAAATCAGAAGATTTTCACCAATAGCTTGATGATTTCCTGACCCTCTTGTAGGAGAGTCGGGAAGATCCATCTTCGCCTGGGGATTTGTACGGTGCGAACTCGGATATAGCCCACTTCACCTTGTAATTGACTATGTCGGTGAACAGACGAAAGTCACTATTGCAACGGTCATTCTGTTCATCGACTCTTTCGGTAGTTAGATGTCTGTCTCCAGAGTTGTATACAGTGATGGATGTAAATATAGAAACGGACAAATGCGCTAGTGAACCGAACAATCTCACACGAAATCACCATTGAGCAAAAATTCCTTGAGGTCGGCAATTCACAAATGGAAAGAAAATGCATGCCCAAATAGAAAGAAAACAAATCACGCATCAGAAACATACCGGGTGAATATATGCTGAAATTTATAGGTCAGATCGAAAATAGCCAGGGCCCTACGATGATTATCTAGACCACGCCTTTTCTAAATCATTTGATTCCTTGGCCTACTATAAGTCTGTACAGCCTGGAAGAAAAAAGGGGGAACTCAAAGTTATTGACTTGCGAGCATTACGTTACACATCACAAGGAGACATATTTTATAAATCGCAGTTCACTGACGACCGGACACTTCTATCTCAAAGGAAAAACAAAAAAATTCTTGCAAGAAGCATTTTTAGAGCTAAAAGACTGGTTGACAAACGGTATAAAAACACGAATTTGCAAAAATCATATTTTAAGATAAAATAAATCATTTGTTATCAAAAATACACATTTTTTGTCTCTATAACTTTTTTTAAAATGAATATTTTCCGTCAAAAAACCGTAAAACTGTCAACTTAAGTTTGAGGGGGTACGAAAGGAAGGGTGAATCCTGGAACTTAGAAAATGCCTGGAGCATCTAGCTTAATGCCAAATAAACATGTTTCGTTAGTAATTTGAAAAAGAAAACACATTGTTTCCGAGTTATTGAGCTTTGATCGCGTTGCCTGAGATACGGTAAATCGAGAATAAAGGTTGGCATCTTCCAAATCAAAATCTATTGGTTCGATTTTGATGAAATTCACAACAAAGGGGTTTTTGGGGCCGCTTATTAAGAATTCGTCAGCAATATTAAAACATTTCAAACTTTTATCTAATAAATTCGACTACCCCTTAACAATGACAAAATTGACGAAAATGGATTTTTGCTCTCAAAATAAAAACATTTATTCTTGTAATTTTTTCGAAAAAATACATGACCTTCGAGTTATAGCCTTTTTATAGATCAATTTAAATTGATTTTCCTTAATATTTCTTGTAAAATAATTGTTTAAAAAAATAGTATAAGCCAAAAGTATTAATTTTTTAACAACTAACAACCTCCACTCATTTCAAATAACTTTTACGGTTCTTTATACTTAAGGTTCGTCCCCCCCCCCTGTTTTTAAAAGGGCTATAACTCGGAGTGTATGCATTTTTTCAATAAAATTGTAAGGATAAAAAGTTGCATTATGGACTCAAAAATCCATGTATACCATTGTTATTTCTATTGGACTTTTATTTATTTATTATTTTATATGTACTTTTTTTATAGGTTAGAACAATAACTCCTAAAATTTAAGAGTTCTCATTTACAACACCAACTATCCTGGAACCTAATTTTATGAAAATCCATTTACTGGAGAAAAATTGATAGTAAAAATGCTTCATTGACTGGACTATAACAGCAGATTCGATTCTTACCTTTAACTTGCCTGGTGTTTGTTTCTGTCCATCCTGGCCACTATAATATTCCGAATGCCATCAGCTCGCAGTATCCATATGACCGTGTACAAAAAAAGAAAGACAAACATAAGTTTATTGAAATAAATAAATAATTCAATTAAATTCTACAAATTCTATCGTAACACATATTATAGTCCCTTCCTCTCCAAATAACAGCTCCAAAAATATCTACAAAGAAAGTAAAATACCAGCGCCGGATGGTTTGAACTTGACGCCATGCTAAAATGAAATTGAAAACCCAAAACGATCAGCAATGATATTAAATGACAAGAACAGTGTTTATTTCAATAAATTGAAAGTAAAAGAAGGCTGGTTTTAAAAGATGAATCGGACAGTTATATAGTAATATACTATAATATAATACATCATCAAAGTTGGACTCGCCACCCTCCGCAATTCGGTGCCAACTTCCAAGATAGTTGGTGAGCTCGATTAAAATCTTCGATGAAAACAGGATTATTAATATGCAAAGTGTTTGAAGAATGCTTTACAGCAAGAGTGGAAGCGAGTGAGATATAAGAAAATAAGAAGAGGAAACGGAAAGATTTCGTACAAGCACCGATTCATGAAACAGACTTATTATCTGCGGCGTCTCTCCAAATATTACTGTTTTATAACGATCTATTACGTCTTTTATGTTTTAGAATAATGAACTAATGAAAGGCGACATTCAAGAAACCACAAATTCGTGGACTATCGAACACGATTTTCGGTATCACCATTCTAGAATGATGAAATATGAAAGCAGGTCACCAGGTCAAGGTGGTGTGAATTACACACAATTTAATTGGCCAAATTGCTGAAGTTACAATTCAAGAACCTACATTCATACTTTCATAGAGTATCAAACCGGATCCTCTCTATGATCTTAAATAACACAACCCTAGAACAACCTACAATGACCGCAGGTGACTAGACCAGAGTTGAGTGGATTAAAAATTCGCCAGAATTACACACTATTCTGATGTTATCTATTGCAAAAACATTTTTATGATATCAACATCAAGCCAAAATAAACATTTTTTATGATAATATCAAACCAAAATAAACAAATAACTGAGAAATTGCCAAATTACCGAAAAGTTACAATTGAAGAGCCTACATATTCATACCTTCATAGAGTATCGAACCGGATTCCCTCTATGACCCTAAATAACACGATTCTAGAACCATCTACAATGACAGCAGGTGACTAGACCAGAGTTGAGTGGATTAAAAATTAGCCAGTTACACACAATTCTGATGTTATCTATTGCCAAATCATTGTTATGGATATCAACATCAAACCAAAATAAACATCTTTATGTCTATGTCAAACCAGAATAAACAAATAACTGAGAAATTGCCAAATTATCAAAAAGCTACAATTCAAGAACCTACATTCATACCTTCATAGAGTATCAAACCGGATCCCCTCCATGATCTTAAATAACACAACCCTAGAACAACCTACAATGACCGCAGGAGACTAAACCAGAGTTGAGTGGATTGAAAATTCGCCAGAATTACACAAAATTCTGATGTTATGTATTGCAAAATCATTGTTATGGATATCAACATCAAACCAAAATAAACATCTTTATGTTTATATCAAACCAAAATAAAACAAATAACTGAGAAATTGCCAAATTATCAAAGAGATACAATTCAAGAGCCTACACATTCATACCTTCATAGAGTACCGAACCTAATACCCTCTATGACCCTAAATATCACGATCCTAGAAGCTACCTAGAATCTACAATGACAGCAGGAGACTAGACCAGAGTTGAGTGGATTAAAAATTCGCCAGAATTACAAACAATTCTGATGTTATCTATTGCAAAATCATTGTTATGGATATCAACAACAAACCAAAATAAACATCTTTATGTCTATATCAAACCAAAATAAAACAAATAACTGAGAAACTTACAAATTATCAAAAAGCTACAATTCAAGAGCCTACACATTCATAGAGTACCGAACCTAGTACCCTCTATGACCCTAAATAACACGATCCTAGAAGCTACCTAAAATCTACAATGACAGCAGGAGACTAGACCAGAGTTGAGTGGATTAAAAATTCGCCAGAATTACACACAATTCTGATGTTATCTATTGCAAAATCATTGTTATGGATATCAACATCAAACCAAAATAAACATCTTTATGTCTATATCAAACCAAAATAAAACAAATAACTGAGAAATTTACTAATTATCAAAAAGCTACAATTCAAGAGCCTACACATTCATACCTTCATAGAGTACCGAACCTAGTACCCTCTATGACCCTAAATAACACGATCCTAGAAGCTACCTAAAATCTACAATGACAGCAGGAGACTAGACCAGAGTTGAGTGGATTAAAAATTCGCCAGAATTACACACAATTCTGATGTTATCTATTGCAAAATCATTGTTATGGATATCAACATCAAACCAAAATAAACATCTTTATATCTGTATCAAACTAAAATAAAACAAATAACTGAGAAATTGCCAAATTATTATAAAGCTACAATTCAAGAGCCTACACATTCATACCTTCATAGAGTACCGAACCTAGTACCCTCTATGACCCTAAATAACACGATCCTAGAAGCTACCTAAAATCTACAATGACAGCAGGAGACTAGACCAGAGTTGAGTGGATTAAAAATTCGCCAGAATTACACACAATTCTGATGTTATCTATTGCAAAATCATTGTTATGGATATCAACATCAAACCACAATAAACATCTATATGTCTATATCGAACCAAAATAAAACAAATAACTGAGAAATTGCCAAATTATTATAAAGCTACAATTCAAGAGCCTACACATTCATACCTTCATAGAGTACCGAACCTAGTACCCTCTATGACCCTAAATAACACGATCCTAGAAGCTACCTAAAATCTACAATGACAGCAGGAGACTAGACCAGAGTTGAGTGGATTAAAAATTCGCCAGAATTAACCACAATTCTGATGTTATCTATTGCAAAATCATTGTTATGGATATCAACATCAAACCACAATAAACATCTATATGTCTATATCAAACCAAAATGAACAAATAACAAAGAAATTGCCAAATTATTAAAAACCTACAATTCAAGAGCCTACACATTCATACCTTCATAGAGTACCGAACCTAATACCCTCTATGACCCTAAATAACAGGATCCTAGAAGCTACCTAGAATCTGCAATGACAACAGGAGACTAGACCAGAGTTGAGTGGATTGAAAATTCGCCAGAATTACACAAAATTCTGATGTCATCTATTGCAAAATCATTGTTATGGATATCAACATCAAACCAAAATAAACATCTTTATGTCTATATCAAACCAAAATAAACAAATAACTGAGAAATTGCCAAATTATTAAAAACCTACAATTCAAGAGCCTACACATTCATACCTTCATAGAGTACCAAACCTAATACCTTCTATGACCCTAAATAACACGATTCTAGAAGCTACCTAGAATCTACAATGACAGCAGGAGACTAGACCAGAGTTGAGTGGATTGAAAATTCGCCAGAATTACACAAAATTCTGATGTTATGTATTGCAAAATCATTGTTATGGATATCAACATCAAACCAAAATAAACATCTTTATGTTTATATCAAACCAAAATAAAACAAATAACTGAGAAATTGCCAAATTATCAAAGAGCTACAATTCAAGAGCCTACACATTCATACCTTCATAGAGTACCGAACCTAATACCCTCTATGACCCTAAATATCACGATCCTAGAAGCTACCTAGAATCTACAATGACAGCAGGAGACTAGACCAGAGTTGAGTGGATTAAAAATTCGCCAGAATTACAAACAATTCTGATGTTATCTATTGCAAAATCATTGTTATGGATATCAACAACAAACCAAAATAGACATCTTTATGTCTATATCAAACCAAAATAAAACAAATTACTGAGAAATTGCCAAATTATTAAAAAGCTAGAATTCAAGAGCCTACACATTCATACCTTCATAGAGTACCGAACCTAATACCCTCTATGATCCTGAATAACACGACCCTAGAAGCTACCTAGAATCTACAATGACAGCAGGAGACTAGACCAGAGTTGAGTGGATTAAAAATTAGCCAGAATTACACACAATTCTGATGTTATCGATTGCAAAATCATTGTTATGGATATCAACAACAAACCAAAATAAACATCTTTATGTCTATATCAAACCGAAATAAAAAAAATAACTGAGAAATTGCCAAATTATTAAAAAGCTACAATTCGAGAGCCTACACATTCATACCTTCATAAAGTACCGAACCTAATACCCTCTACGACCCTAAATAACATGATCCTAGAAGCTACCTAAAATCTACAATGACAGCAGGAGACTAGACCAGAGTTGAGTGGATTAAAAATTCGCCAGAATTACACACAATTCTGATGTTATCTATTGCAAAATCATTGTTATGTAAATATCAACATCAAACCACAATAAACATCTTTATGTCTATATCAAACCAAAATGAACAAATAACTGAGAAATTGCCAAATTATTAAAAAGCTACAATTCAAGTGCCTGGACATTCATACCTTCATAGAGTAACGAACCTAATACCCTATATGACCCTAAATAACAGGATCCTAGAAGCTACCCAGAATCTACAATGGTAGCATGAGACTAGACCAGAGTTGAATGGATTGAAAATTCGCCAGAATTACACACAATTCTGATGCCATCTATTGCAAAATCATCATAATGAATATCAACATCAAACCAAAATAAACATCTTTATCATCTCTATATCAAACCAAAATGAATAAATAGCTGAGCAATTGCCAAATTATTAAGAAGCTACAATTCAAGAGCCTACATATTCATTCCTTCATAGAGTACCGAACAGAATACCCTCTATGACCCTAAATAACACGATCCTAGAAGCTACCTAGAATCTACAATGACAGCAGGAGACTAGACCAGAGTTGAGTGGATTAAAAATTCGCCAGAATTACACACAATTCTGATGTTATCTATTGCAAAATCATTGTTATGGATATCAACATCAAACCAAAATAAACATCTTTATGTCTATATCAAACCAAAATAAAACAAATAACTGAGAAACTTACAAATTATCAAAAAGCTTCAATTCAAGAGCCTACACATTCATACCTTCATAGAGTACCGAACCTAGTACCCTCTATGACCCTAAATAACAGGATCCTAGAAGCTACCTAGAATCTGCAATGACAACAGGAGACTAGACCAGAGTTGAGTGGATTGAAAATTCGCCAGAATTACACAAAATTCTGATGTCATCTATTGCAAAATCATTGTTATGGATATCAACATCAAACCAAAATAAACATCTTTATGTCTATATCAAACCAAAATGAACAAATAACTGAGAAATAGCCAAATTATTAAAAACCTACAATTCAAGAGCCTACACATTCATACCTTCATAGAGTACCAAACCTAATACCTTCTATGACCCTAAATAACACGATTCTAGAAGCTACCTAGAATCTACAATGACAGCAGGAGACTAGACCAGAGTTGAGTGGATTGGAAATTCGCCAGAATTACACAAAATTCTGATGTTATGTATTGCAAAATCATTGTTATGGATATCAACATCAAACCAAAATAAACATCTTTATGTTTATATCAAACCAAAATAAAACAAATAACTGAGAAATTGCCAAATTATCAAAGAGCTACAATTCAAGAGCCTACACATTCATACCTTCATAGAGTGCCGAACCTAATACCCTCTATGACCCTAAATATCACGATCCTAGAAGCTACCTAGAATCTACAATGACAGCAGGAGACTAGACCAGAGTTGAGTGGATTAAAAATTCGCCAGAATTACAAACAATTCTGATGTTATCTATTGCAAAATCATTGTTATGGATATCAACAACAAACCAAAACCAAAATAAACATCTTTATGTCTATATCAAACCAAAATAAAACAAATTACTGAGAAATTGCCAAATTATTAAAAAGCTACAATTCAAGAGCCTACACATTCATACCTTCATAGAGTACCGAACCTAATACCCTCTATGATCCTAAATAACACGACCCTAGAAGCTACCTAGAATCTACAATGATAGCAGGAGACTAGACCAGAGTTGAGTGGATTAAAAATTCGCCAGAATTACACACAATTCTGATGTTATCTATTGCAAAATCATTGTTATGGATATCAACAACAATCCAAAATAAACATCTTTATGTCTATATCAAACCGAAATAAAACAAATAACTGAGAAATTGCCAAATTATTAAAAAGCTACAATTCGAGAGCCTACACATTCATACCTTCATAGAGTACCGAACCTAATACCCTCTATGACCCTAAATAACATGATCCTAGAAGCTACCTAAAATCTACAATGACAGCAGGAGACTAGACCAGAGTTGAGTGGATTAAAAATTCGCCAGAATTACACACAATTCTGATGTTATCTATTGCAAAATCATTGTTATGGAAGTAGGTATGGCGTCACTTGGGGCGGCCAGACAGCGAGCCTTATCAGATGTAGGCAACCAGTAGCGCATGCGCGGTAGTGTATTATCAGCTGGGTAGATGGTGTGACCTCTAGGGTGTGGTCGTCTCTGACCTTGGTGGTAGAGCGATCAGCTTGTATATACAAGATCGTTCAAGGTAGACAGCAAGCAATATGTGAGGTTAGGGAGAACTTCAATGTAAAGCAGCATCAAAATATTTTTCTACACACGGGAATCGAACCCGAGAAATGAAATCCAAAAGCCAGCTCCTTAACCGCTCAGCTATGGAGGAATTGAGAACAAGCGATTTTAATGTTGTAGATATAACCGCGGGGTATCCGGTCTGAGTGATAAGTGCGAGTATATTGCAGTCTATATGATGCAGGTAATTGTTTTACATGACGTTAGTCATGCAGGTATGTCACGAAGCGAGGTATGGAATGTGAGACTTCATAGCGCTAGCCCATAGGGGTTTTGAAATAGTGTTGTTTGTACATGCCGTCAGTCACGTGATTTTTGAAAGAGACCGGGCATTCAACGGAGGTATCATGGGAGGGCTGCTGTTCCTTGAATGCATAAATGGAATGTTATATATAGTATAGAAATGATATCTTCTGCATCTCTCTCAAACGCGATGTTTATAAGGAAATTACTTTCAAAAACGTTTATTCAAGCTGTCTGTACCTTACTTGATTGCTATATTACAAAATGCAATTTCAATCATCTTAAACATATATGGAAATTATTTTTAGTATACAAAATGGAGTTGGGAGACTTCAATGGGGTATGGAATGTGAGGTTATACAGATTGTTTATGTATGACGTTAGTCATGTGAATTTGAATGAAGCTGGCGCGATCTCCAACGAGACAGGTGTGTATGTGAGGTTATACAGAGTGTGCAGGTATAATGATGTCTATCACGCAGGTCTTCAACGAGGTATCTACCTTGCAGGAGCCTTCAATGAAATGTGAGGTTGTTTGTACATGCCGTTAGTCGCAGGGTTTTGTCTGAGTTATAATGATATCGTACGCGGCGCATTGACTGCCCCCACAAGTCTTCAATAAGGGCCATAACATCTAACATGTGATAGTTTACAAAAATGCTGCTTCTCATAATAGCGATATTATGAAGCGTTTGCAGAAATAACTATTAAATCATCTAAGGACTTTTTGCTTGATTAGTACTAGCGAGTACAATATTCGTTATAATATTATAAGTATGCATCATTAGCTTACTTGTGCGATAAGGTTGTGCCAAATCATGTCCAACAGCAATGTATTCAACTTGAAATTATCGATCCTTCAATGTTAAAGTAGTTTCATAAGTTATCCGAAAGTAAAATGAATATATAAAATGTTTTTTCCAAAATTAGTTCCGAAGTAAACATAATTCGCTATAATATTCATTCATGTATGTTACATAAATTATCCTATATAATTCAAATAAGGTTGAACAATATTCACTATCATTTTTTGCGGTAGAGCTACAGCTCGCTCGAGAGAGAGATAAGAAAGATACGCCGATCACCTTCAAACGCGATGAGAATACTTTATTTTAAATCACACATATAGTATGTATATATTCGAATCATATTGATTGTAAATCGCATAATATGATCCGAAATCTAGCTGCTGCTGGGTGTAGCCCTATACAGAATCTAGACGAAGCGGTGTTACGCATCACGATGATTATTCGAACTGTCTGTACAGCTCGATTGCTATATAACAAAATACATTTTTTTAATCATCTTAAACATATAGATGTGCTAATATAATTTTTTTTTTCAGTATACAAAAATATACTAATAAAACATTTTTCATCGACACACATTTCTTCATAGGATAGTTGGCTTTTTATAAAATTCAATCAATTTCAATGGGAAACATATATGCGAGGGAGTTTTATAGAGATCGAACTCATTTCCCCAACCTCCCAAGAGGTAGAACTATGATGAGGAATAGATGTGGATAATAACCATATGAATATCTTCATAAGCGCTAATCTATACGACATTCAAACACGTGCTTCATAAAAGTCTGAATATTGAGTAGAGCTATAGTATCTTCTTCATAAGCGATCATTATCATCATTCAGACACTTGTTTAGCACGTGATTCAACAGCCTGGCATCATCGTTCACGAACTATGATGGGCTGATGAGGAATAAAATACCAATAATAATTATATAAATATCTCCATTAGCAATCTGTACTATTTTCCTTCACGAGCACGACTTTTACAAACTCCATACGTTCGCGTAAAAGATTATAATGATAAACACATTTTTGTTCACGGGTTTACATAATCATATGAATATCTTCATAAGCGCTAATCTATATGACATTCAAACACATGCTTCATAAAAGTCTGAACATTGAGTAGAGCTATAGTATCTTCTTCATAAGCGATCATTATCAACATTCAGACACTTGTTTAGCACGTGATTCAACAGCCTGGCATCATCGTTCACGAACTATGATGGGCTGATGAGGAATAAAATACCAATAATAATTATATAAATATCTCCATTAGCAATCTGTACTATTTTCCTTCACGAGCACGACTTTTACAAACTCCATACGTTCGCGTAAAAGATTATAATGATAAACACATTTTTGTTCACGGGTTTACATAATCATATGAATATCTTCATAAGCGCTAATCTATATGACATTCAAACACATGCTTCATAAAAGTCTGAACATTGAGTAGAGCTATAGTATCTTCTTCATAAGCGATCATTATCAACATTCAGACACTTGTTTAGCACGTGATTCAACAGCCTGGCATCATCGTTCACGAACTATGATGGGCTGATGAGGAATAAAATACCAATAATAATTATATAAATATCTCCATTAGCAATCTGTACTATTTTCCTTCACGAGCACGACTTTTACAAACTCCATACGTTCGCGTAAAAGATTATAATGATAAACACATTTTTGTTCACGGGTTTACATAATCATATGAATATCTTCATAAGCGCTAATCTATATGACATTCAAACACATGCTTCATAAAAGTCTGAACATTGAGTAGAGCTATAGTATCTTCTTCATAAGCGATCATTATCATCATTCAGACACTTGTTTAGCACGTGATTCAACAGCCTGGCATCATCGTTCACGAACTATGATGGGCTGATGAGGAATAAAATACCAATAATAATTATATAAATATCTCCATTAGCAATCTGTACTATTTTCCTTCACGAGCACGACTTTTACAAACTCCATACGTTCGCGTAAAAGATTATAATGATAAACACATTTTTGTTCACGGGTTTACATAATCATATGAATATCTTCATAAGCGCTAATCTATATGACATTCAAACACATGCTTCATAAAAGTCTGAACATTGAGTAGAGCTATAGTATCTTCTTCATAAGCGATCATTATCAACATTCAGACACTTGTTTAGCACGTGATTCAACAAGCTGACATCATCGTTCACGAACTATGATGGTTCGATGAGGACTCAAACATTGAACAGATGAATCTTTGAGGTTAAATATCTGCTGTAGAAATTACCCCACCTTTATTACCTTTTATTTGACATTATCGATATTTCCCATGTAACTAACCTAAAGCTATTTTGTATGCAACATTGTTATCATTTGCGAACCTTCGAGAAATTTGGCTGGGGCTAAATGAATATGTTTGACTATTATTACCTGTAGATTTATTTGAGATTCTTCAAGTTTGAGATTGATAACCCACATGAAGAAAGAAGCTTCAACGAATTGATATCAATGAATATTCGCTATTCTGAATGTGACAACTTTATCGGCTTCAACACTCGAGATAAGAGAGAATATTTACCGCAAACTGTCTTATAACCACTAGGTACTACATATTATAATAATTGAAAAGATAACATAATAATCTGAATCACTTTTATATTTATTAATTAGATAGTTGCATACATTTTTGTTTCTAGACCTGAAGCGATATTTAAAATTTAGATTACAATCCTGATGGGTTGATCCAAGGGACTGTACTTTACCAAACGGCTCGTTCATTATTGTGATGTCTTGCGGGAAAGTGAGAGAAATAAAATACCAAAAATAATAATAATAACATTTATTTAGAAAAATACATTTAGAATTAAAATAATAACAGATTCATGGTTCTTCACACTAAACTCCGAACTGATCCTGTAATTGGAGAATACTCCATTATACGATCGTTAATGATGATGCAATAAGCCCTGGTGTTTTTGGGGAAATTCAGGAAACTTTCCATCTCTAGTTTGACGTCAACTGTTGATGACTTTATAGCATCGTTTTGTTTTGAACAGTCAATCACAAAAATTGCTCTATTCTTGAATGCTATATAATCTAACATGGGTTCGCTTATTATTTTATTTGAAAATGATTTCTGGAAATCATAGTACATCTGGTATGCTTCCACGTATTGCTGGTCGGTGAAATTCAATTTCATTGCTTCATATGGATAACACTCTGAATTCAAGTATAATTTTACATTTAGCAAGTTTATATTATCGAAATATGCACTGTGCTTAACAGGATTATTTTTTCGATCAGTTTGGAAAGCTAAAATCACATATCTGGGTCGTTCCAAATTCATTGATGTTTTAACAGCCCAAATGTCACGAGTGCTCTCCTTCATCAACGGATTTTCATGCAGATCCCAGCTGCGAAATGGAATCAAAATAGGCTTCTCAGCACTCAAATTCTCCAACATTTGAAATTTAACCTGATCACTTGGAAACACATGTCGCACTTTTAATGCTATCGTCTTCACATTTATTTTAGCCCTCTTCGTACCTGTGCTATTGGTATAACAATCGTTATCGGTTCGAGACCTTATCAAGCGCAGCTTATGTTTTCCACTCAAGACTTTGTTATAGTCAATGAATAGGCCTAGTAGAAAATTCAACGGTATCCATAAATTGATTTTATTATTGTAGACTGAACTCAATGCATCCTTAAATGACCATCCAGAAATAGCTAGAGGTATAGATTCATGTTTGGCATATGTTAGATAAGCTCTGATGGTGCTGACAATACCAGGATCACGTACTTTGTCTATCTCTTTTCCATTCAATTCATAACTAATATATTCGAAGAGAAACGCTCCGAAATTATTCGTTAGTTTATATTCACCATCACCACTTGCTTCTGGCTGGAATTCTGCCTCGATGAATAAAGCAGACGATGCCAAATCTACCAACACATCTTGTTGATTGATTAATATCTCAATTTCATCGCTGTTGCCAAAAGATGTTGTGTGTGGATAGTAGGTATGAGTTTCTTCCCGGATGATGTCTTCAATGAAGTTTGGCTCGTTGAATATTTGAAGTTTTTCCGACATTGTAACCAAGGGACTTCAAAAAATTTATATTTTCCAATGATAGTGATGCAGAAGCAACCTTCTCCTTCTTCAATGACAGTGATGCAGAAGCAACCTTCTCCCTCGAGCTCGTTGTAGATAATGACTGATGACCACTATGGAGATGTCTTTTATTGCTAAAATCCAAACCCATGTTCTCAAGTGATGGCTACTGCAACCTTCTCAGTTGAATTCCTTTCATATAATGAGTGGTGGTGAGTATTGGATTATTATTTATTGTTGTGAGCCATAATCCCTAGCGATCTTTTTCAATTCCAATCGTATAATAATTTCTTCTCCACGAAAATTTACCGGTTTCCAATTCTGATCTAAAATATTCAGCGTGATGTTATCGAAGGACGTCTTGCTGATGACCGGTAGATAAATAAGATTCTTCGGCTCTATATCAATGGAAAACCCAGGTGGTACAAGAGGTGAGAACTCATATATCGTATGAGCTATCTTATTGTTATAATATGCTCCCGCGGTTAAGTTACACTCTACGCGTATAGTTTGAACTTTGATTATGTTTATAGGTCGATCAGATACGTGTAGTTCACGAGATGTCAATTTCTTTTTGCTGAATCCCAACAGTTCGCTTATACTATCTTTAGGAATAAAATTCACTTTAAAATCACTCTTCAGCTCTGTGTGTAGAGTGTTCTTGTTAGATTTTATTGATAATTTCCGGTCACGCTCTTCTTGCTTCACTCCTATCCCACAAACTGTACTTTGTATGAAATCTTCGATGTCTGTCAACTCGTAGGACCCCGTAGGTATAGTAACTACTTTTTCCTCACCCTTCACATCTTCATAATAAAATTTATTAAAACCTTCTTCAATGTTCGGAATGCTATTGTACGTATGCAAGCCAACAAGTGCGATAGAATAATATGAATGAGGATCTAGTTCTATAGGTGGGTGGAAATCTACAGATAAACGAGAGCTCTTACCCGTGATAGTGAACGTCTGAGACATGATTGATGAAAACTTCATCAACAATCTATTTATATACTAATAAATGTTAGTCGACCAATTCCAAATATAACTGGCTACAATTATAAGTGTTATATTGCATGAAATATCGTGTAGACGGCAAGCTTTATCGAATGAATTGATACCCTGAATCTCCTCAACCGTTCTTCTAATTTTGCCCCTGGTATTGATTTGAAGTTCAAACGGGAGCTTGTTTATAAGCGTATTGAGAACAACTTCTCCCACGCACGCTTCCATACAGACTGATGAGAATTCAAGATTGCACCGTTATTTAACGAGGGGCGGGGGGAAGACCAAAGATCTCAAAATAATTTTTTTTTATTAATTATCTCAATACAAAAGACTTAAGTATAATCTTAACAATATATGTTTCAAATATCTCAATCTTGACTCTTGATTCATCGTCCTAGTCGTATTGCATATTCCTACCCCTTCCACCTATATTGAAGTCCTTTTATGTATGTTCGACGCTGGTAAAAGTTCTTTCTTCTGTGCTCATGAAGCTCATGAACAACTTGTTTTCACTCATCTTATCAATGTGGAAATCTAGTGTAGAATTAATTTTTTGGGTATATTCACAGGATTTGGAGATATACGTTTCACAGAGGCCTGCTTTGATGTTATGGATGATGAAGGTCTCTTCTTAGAAGGTTCCACAGATGTCATCCGTCGTTCTAACGCCTCCACTTTACTAGTAATGTCATTTAGACGGATGTTCACACTGTTAAATGTGTTATTGATCTCTTTCAATTCATTTCTGTTTTCCCTTACACTATCACTGATTGTTTTATACTCTGATTTTATATAGATTCCCATTCCATTATATTTATTCTGAATGTCCATCAGATGTTTATCAATGTTGAGAATAACCTTGTCATTCGTTAAGTTATGTTCATCCAGATCCTTGTTGATATCTTTGATCAAATTATCAACCCTAACATTGAAGGTATCTTTAAGACTGGTTTCCGTTTTCAGATTCAGTTTGTGTGTTAATTTATCAACATATACTTTATTTGCAACATCTCCATCATCATTCGGTGATTTTACGTTGCACAATCTACGATTTTCCATATCATAACTTCCATCGCTCGTTAGGAATAATCCTTGTCCGTGAACTTGTTTGAAATTATTATTAAATACATTTGTATCATATATCCACATGGAAGAGGAGGCTCTGCCAAACTTATCCATTGAAACCATCTTTATAACTGAGATGAATTTGTCTTACACCTGGTTTTTGTTCAATTACCCCTGCCTCTATCAATTCTTCTATTATAGAGATTATCTCATTATGGTTACCGGCATGCGAGGATGCAACAAGAAGTCTCAGTCTATCCACCATTTCGTTAACGTCATCCCAATAAACATATTCGATAGGTTTCTCGTTATATTCAAGCATATCATTTTTGATATATGCACTTCCAGTGTATGTTTTGGCTCTGGGTTTTTTCATGGAATTAATCAAAGGTTTCAGTACATTTTTGTATTTTACAATGTTTCTTATTCGATCAGCTGGATCGTTATTACGCCTATGGGCACTAGTCATTTCCATCATTTGACTGTAATTTTTCCCATCTTCCACAGTGTAAGTATCAGGTAGAACATCTCTATAAAATATCAAATTATACAGTCCTGTGGTACCCTTGAACGGAGTACCCTTGATAATTATATTACTCTCACTATCAATTTCTATAGGTTGATTACCCATGAACCATTTGTCTAAAGTTGAATTATATTGCAATCCCATTCTATCATCGTATTTCTTGACATCATCATCCAATAGGAATCCTTCCAAGTAATAACGTGCTAATGTGGGGTATTGTTGCAGAAACTCCTCTGTAGCCTCTGCATTATCTTTCTTATGTTTTCTGAATTCTTCACGAATCTGATCGATAGTAGGTTCGAGGGTAAATACATCCTCCTCAGTATTTTGGGGGTTATATACGAACTCTTCCCCTTCAGTTACAATATTTGGGATTGGTATGTTCTCCATTTGTGTTGCTGTAGAAACAATACTTTTAGGTTTAACCAACGAATTTTGTTTGATTATTTCAGCATTTCTCGCAATTTCCTCCAGAGGTTTAGATACATTCCTGAACATATTATCTAGAATCTCATCATTTTCAGCTTTACCCAATTTCACAGCCATATATTTTTTCCTCACAACGTTTGCTAACTCCCAAATTTTTTTCTTCAATTGTTGTTTTTTCTTTAGCACACCCACGTCCATGCTGAGCGGGTTGTCTATTTCAATTGAAAGTATATATACATGTTAGATGTATATATAACTATCAAAACCTTTGCGATAACGTCCTTTGTTCATATCACAGTCTTTGTTTATCATAAGGAATCCATATTTATCTTTCCAACATACGCTACATATCTCTTTGAATTTTTCGAGTGACATGTCGCTACTTATATGATCGGTGAATATATGTTTCAAATTGAGCTCATCCTGTTTGAAAATAATCAAGCAATTGGCATTGTCGCGCAATCCATGTTTTGGACATTTAGCAAAAGACTGGCAAAGATAGAAACTATCAATTGAGTTGTGTCTCCCTCTTGAAAAATAAGCCCGAATTTTCTGCTGTTTCCCAAACATCACGTCATCGAATATTATGATTGAATTAGGTCTCGCTTCTGTGGGGTCTATGACCTCATCACTTTCGGTACAAGGAAAATATCCAAGCCCCTCAATTTTCTTCAATGTCTCCTTTAGTAACTGGTATTTTGGTTGGTGTAAAGACTTTGAATATATGTACACGTTTTCAAATTTCAGGCCGTTAGCATCTAACAATAGAGATAACATCACATTTGTTTTCCCACAATTACTTGGACCACAGATTATTGTTCGTAGAGTATTAGGCAGCAAAGAGCTGTGACGTTGTGGTTGTTCAACATTCTCATTGCTTGACCCTAAGTTCATAATACTCAACGAGTCTTTTTGCTTAACAATCTTCATCATGCCTGAAGGCGAATCGAAATCATACTGGAACATATGTTAATAAGCATTTGTTTATATACTAGATGATGATGTTATATTGTGTATGTCTGATCGCGCGGTTAGGTGCTTCTACGGTTCTGTCAAAATCAGGTATCAAATACATGTTAAATAGGTATGAATGCTGGAACACGTGTCTGAATGTTGAAACACGTGTCTGAAACACGTGTCTGAATGTTGAAACACGTGTCTGAATGCTGAAACACGTGTCTGAATGCTGAAACACGTGTCTGAATGTTGAAACACGTGTCTGAAACACGTGTCTGAATGCTGAAACACGTGTCTGAATGTTTAAACACGTGTCTGAAACACGTGTCTGAATGCTGAAACACGTGTCTGAATGCTGAAACACGTGTCTGAATGTTGAAACACGTGTCTGAAACACGTGTCTGAATGCTGAAACACGTGTCTGAATGCTGAAACACGTGTCTGAAACACGTGTCTGAATGTTGAAACACGTGTCTGAAACACGTGTCTGAATGTTGAAACACGTGTCTGAATGTTGAAACACGTGTCTGAATGCTGAAACACGTGTCTGAATGCTGAAACACGTGTCTGAATGTTGAAACACGTGTCTGAAACACGTGTCTGAATGCTGAAACACGTGTCTGAATGCTGAAACACGTGTCTGAATGTTGAAACACGTGTCTGAAACACGTGTCTGAATGCTGAAACACGTGTCTGAATGTTGAAACACGTGTCTGAAACACGTGTCTGAATGTTAAAGCATGTGTTGAATCATGCGATAAAACATGTGCATGAATGTATTACAAACATTATGATTATTCATATTTTATTCCTCATTAGCCCATCATAGTTCGTGAACGATGATGACGTCATCATAGTTCGTAAACTATGGTCGCCGGATTGAATCAATTACTGTCATTGGCTTGAAGCAGTGACGTCATCATCGTTCGTGAACGATGGTCGCCGGATTGAATCAGTTACTGTCATTGGTATGAAGCAGTGACGTCATCATCGTTCGTGAACGATGGTCGCCGGATTGAATCAGTTACTGTCATTGGTATGAAGCAGTGACGTCATCATCGTTCGTGAACGATGGTCGCCGGATTGAATCAGTTACTGTCATTGGTATGAAGCAGTGACGTCATCATCGTTCGTGAACGATGGTCGCCGGATTGAATCAGTTACTGTCATTGGTATGAAGCAGTGACGTCATCATCGTTCGTGAACGATGGTCGCCGGATCTTCAATTCAATAAAACACCACTTACTCGTCAAAATCCTTATGTATTTCGATACACATAAAGCTATAGTCTGATGTTCTCACCCACCCCCAATTTGTATGCATCATATTGATTTTCCCTACATCAGCGGTAAATATTCTCTCTTATCTCGAGTGTTGAAGCCGATAAAGTTGTCACATTCAGAATAGCGAATATTCATTGATATCAATTCGTTGAAGCTTCTTTCTTCATGTGGGTTATCAATCTCAAACTTGAAGAATCTCAAATAAATCTACAGGTAATAATAGTCAAACATATTCATTTAGCCCCAGCCAAATTTCTCGAAGGTTCGCAAATGATAACAATGTTGCATACAAAATAGCTTTAGGTTAGTTACATGGGAAATATCGATAATGTCAAATAAAAGGTAATAAAGGTGGGGTAATTTCTACAGCAGATATTTAACCTCAAAGATTCATCTGTTCAATGTTTGAGTCCTCATCGAACCATCATAGTTCGTGAACGATGATGTCAGCTTGTTGAATCACGTGCTAAACAAGTGTCTGAATGTTGATAATGATCGCTTATGAAGAAGATACTATAGCTCTACTCAATGTTCAGACTTTTATGAAGCATGTGTTTGAATGTCATATAGATTAGCGCTTATGAAGATATTCATATGATTATGTAAACCCGTGAACAAAAATGTGTTTATCATTATAATCTTTTACGCGAACGTATGGAGTTTGTAAAAGTCGTGCTCGTGAAGGAAAATAGTACAGATTGCTAATGGAGATATTTATATAATTATTATTGGTATTTTATTCCTCATCAGCCCATCATAGTTCGTGAACGATGATGCCAGGCTGTTGAATCACGTGCTAAACAAGTGTCTGAATGATGATAATGATCGCTTATGAAGAAGATACTATAGCTCTACTCAATATTCAGACTTTTATGAAGCACGTGTTTGAATGTCGTATAGATTAGCGCTTATGAAGATATTCATATGGTTATTATCCACATCTATTCCTCATCATAGTTCTACCTCTTGGGAGGTTGGGGAAATGAGTTCGATCTCTATAAAACTCCCTCGCATATATGTTTCCCATTGAAATTGATTGAATTTTATAAAAAGCCAACTATCCTATGAAGAAATGTGTGTCGATGAAAAATGTTTTATTAGTATATTTTTGTATACTGAAAAAAAAAATTATATTAGCACATCTATATGTTTAAGATGATTAAAAAAATGTATTTTGTTATATAGCAATCGAGCTGTACAGACAGTTCGAATAATCATCGTGATGCGTAACACCGCTTCGTCTAGATTCTGTATAGGGCTACACCCAGCAGCAGCTAGATTTCGGATCATATTATGCGATTTACAATCAATATGATTCGAATATATACATACTATATGTGTGATTTAAAATAAAGTATTCTCATCGCGTTTGAAGGTGATCGGCGTATCTTTCTTATCTCTCTCGAGCGAGCTGTAGCTCTACCGCAAAAAATGATAGTGAATATTGTTCAACCTTATTTGAATTATATAGGATAATTTATGTAACATACATGAATGAATATTATAGCGAATTATGTTTACTTCGGAACTAATTTTGGAAAAAACATTTTATATATTCATTTTACTTTCGGATAACTTATGAAACTACTTTAACATTGAAGGATCGCGCGCATCATTACGATAATTTCAAGTTGAATACATTGCTGTTGGACATGATTTGGCACAACCTTATCGCACAAGTAAGCTAATGATGCATACTTATAATATTATAACGAATATTGTACTCGCTAGTACTAATCAAGCAAAAAGTCCTTAGATGATTTAATAGTTATTTCTGCAAACGCTTCATAATATCGCTATTATGAGAAGCAGCATTTTTGTAAACTATCACATGTTAGATGTTATGGCCCTTATTGAAGACTTGTGGGGGCAGACAATGCGCCGCGTACGATATCATTATAACTCAGACAAAACCCTGCGACTAACGGCATGTACAAACAACCTCACATTTCATTGAAGGCTCCTGCAAGGTAGATACCTCGTTGAAGACCTGCGTGATAGACATCATTATACCTGCACACTCTGTATAACCTCACATACACACCTGTCTCGTTGGAGATCGCGCCAGCTTCATTCAAATTCACATGACTAACGTCATACATAAACAATCTGTATAACCTCACATTCCATACCCCATTGAAGTCTCCCAACTCCATTTTGTATACTAAAAATAATTTCCATATATGTTTAAGATGATTGAAATTGCATTTTGTAATATAGCAATCAAGTAAGGTACAGACAGCTTGAATAAACGTTTTTGAAAGTAATTTCCTTATAAACATCGCGTTTGAGAGAGATGCAGAAGATATCATTTCTATACTATATATAACATTCCATTTATGCATTCAAGGAACAGCAGCCCTCCCATGATACCTCCGTTGAATGCCCGGTCTCTTTCAAAAATCACGTGACTGACGGCATGTACAAACAACACTATTTCAAAACCCCTATGGGCTAGCGCTATGAAGTCTCACATTCCATACCTCGCTTCGTGACATACCTGCATGACTAACGTCATGTAAAACAATTACCTGCATCATATAGACTGCAATATACTCGCACTTATCACTCAGACCGGATACCCCGCGGTTATATCTACAACATTAAAATCGCTTGTTCTCAATTCCTCCATAGCTGAGCGGTTAAGGAGCTGGCTTTTGGATTTCATTTCTCGGGTTCGATTCCCGTGTGTAGAAAAATATTTTGATGCTGCTTTACATTGAAGTTCTCCCTAACCTCACATATTGCTTGCTGTCTACCTTGAACGATCTTGTATATACAAGCTGATCGCTCTACCACCAAGGTCAGAGACGACCACACCCTAGAGGTCACACCATCTACCCAGCTGATAATACACTACCGCGCATGCGCTACTGGTTGCCTACATCTGATAAGGCTCGCTGTCTGGCCGCCCCAAGTGACGCCATACCTACTTATGGATATCAACATCAAACCACAATAAACATCTTTATGTCTATATCAAACCAAAATGAACAAATAACTGAGAAATTGCCAAATTATTAAAAAGCTACAATTCAAGTGCCTGCACATTCATACCTTCATAGAGTAACGAACCTAATACCCTCTATGACCCTAAATAACAGGATTCTAGAAGCTACCCAGAATCTACAATGGTAGCATGAGACTAGACCAGAGTTGAGTGGATTGAAAATTCGCCAGAATTACACACAATTCTGATGCCATCTATTGCAAAATCATCATAATGAATATCAACATCAAACCAAAATAAACATCTTTATCTCTATATCAAACCAAAATAAATAAATAGCTGAGCAATTGCCAAATTATTAAGAAGCTACAATTCAAGAGCCTACATATTCATTCCTTCATAGAGTACCGAACAGAATACCCTCTATGACCCTAAATAACACGATCCTAGAAGCTACCTAGAATCTACAATGACAGCAGGAGACTAGACCAGAGTTGAGTGGATTAAAAATTCGCCAGAATTACACACAATTCTGATGTTATCTATTGCAAAATCATTGCTATGAATATCAACATCAAACCAAAATAAACATCTTTATGTCTATATCAAACCAAAATAAAACAAATAACTGAGAAACTTACAAATTATCAAAAAGCTACAATTCAAGAGCCTACACATTCATACCTTCATAGAGTACCGAACCTAGTCCCTCTATGACCCTAAATAACAGGATCCTAGAAGCTACCTAGAATCTGCAATGACAACAGGAGACTAGACCAGAGTTGAGTGGATTGAAAATTCGCCAGAATTACACAAAATTCTGATGTCATCTATTGCAAAATCATTGTTATGGATATCAACATCAAACCAAAATAAACATCTTTATGTCTATATCAAACCAAAATGAACAAATAACTGAGAAATAGCCAAATTATTAAAAACCTACAATTCAAGAGCCTACACATTCATACCTTCATAGAGTACCAAACCTAATACCTTCTATGACCCTAAATAACACGATTCTAGAAGCTACCTAGAATCTACAATGACAGCAGGAGACTAGACCAGAGTTGAGTGGATTGAAAATTCGCCAGAATTACACAAAATTCTGATGTTATGTATTGCAAAATCATTGTTATGGATATCAACATCAAACCAAAATAAACATCTTTATGTTTATATCAAACCAAAATAAAACAAATAACTGAGAAATTGCCAAATTATCAAAGAGCTACAATTCAAGAGCCTACACATTCATACCTTCATAGAGTACCGAACCTAATACCCTCTATGACCCTAAATATCACGATCCTAGAAGCTACCTAGAATCTACAATGACAGCAGGAGACTAGACCAGAGTTGAGTGGATTAAAAATTCGCCAGAATTACAAACAATTCTGATGTTATCTATTGCAAAATCATTGTTATGGATATCAACAACAAACCAAAACCAAAATAAACATCTTTATGTCTATATCAAACCAAAATAAAACAAATTACTGAGAAATTGCCAAATTATTAAAAAGCTACAATTCAAGAGCCTACACATTCATACCTTCATAGAGTACCGAACCTAATACCCTATATGATCCTAAATAACACGACCCTAGAAGCTACCTAGAATCTACAATGATGGCAGGAGACTAGACCAGAGTTGAGTGGATTAAAAATTCGCCAGAATTACACACAATTCTGATGTTATCTATTGCAAAATCATTGTTATGGATATCAACAACAATCCAAAATAAACATCTTTATGTCTATATCAAACCGAAATAAAACAAATAACTGAAGAATTGCCAAATTATTAAAAAGCTACAATTCGAGAGCCTACACATTCATACCTTCATAGAGTACCGAACCTAATACCCTCTATGACCCTAAATAACATGATCCTAGAAGCTACCTAAAATCTACAATGACAGCAGGAGACTAGACCAGAGTTGAGTGGATTGAAAATTCGCCAGAATTACACACAATTCTGATGTTATCTATTGCAAAATCATTGTTATGGATGACAACATCAAACCACAAAAAACATCTTTATGTCTATATCAAACCAAAATGAACAAATAAATGAGAAATTGCCAAATTATTAAAAAGCTACAATTCAAGTGCCTGCACATTCATACCTTCATAGAGTACCGAACCTAGTACCCTTTATGACCCTAAATAACACGATCCTAGAAGCTACCTAAAATCTACAATGACAGCAGGAGACTAGACCAGAGTTGAGTGGATTAAAAATTCGCCAGAATTACACACAATTCTGATGTTATCTATTGCAAAATCATTGTTATGGATATCAACATCAAACCACAATAAACATCTATATGTCTATATCAAACCAAAATGAACAAATAACCAAGAAATTGCCAAATTATTAAAAAGCTACAATTCAAGAGCCTACACATTCATACCTTCATAGAGTACCGAACCTAATACCCTCTATGACCCTAAATAACAGGATCCTAGAAGCTACCTAGAATCTACAATGACAGCAGGAGACTCGACCAGAGTTGAGTGGATTGAAAACTCGCCAGAATTACACACAATTCTGATGTCATCTATTGCAAAATCATTGTTATGGATATCAACATCAAACCAAAATAAACATCTTTATGTCTATATCAAAACAAAATAAATAAATAGCTGAGCAATTGCCAAATTATTAAGAAGCTACAATTCAAGAGCCTACAAATTCATACCTTCATAGAGTACCGAACCGAATACCCTCTATGACCCTAAATAACACAATCCTACAAGCTACCTAGAATCTACAATGACAGCAGGAGACTAGAACAGAGTTGAGTGGATTAAAAATTCGCCAGAATTACACACAATTCTGATGTTATCTATTGCAAAATCATTGTTATGGATATCAACATCAAACCAAAATAAACATCTTTATGTCAATATCAAACCAAAATAAAACAAATAACTGAGAAATTGCCAAATTATCAAAAAGCTCCAATTCAAGAGCCTACACATTCATACCTTCATAGAGTACCGAACCGAATACCCTCTATGACCCTAAATAACACGATCCTAGAAGCTACCTAGAATCTACAATGCCAGCAGGAGACTAGACCAGAGTTGAGTGGATTAAAAATTCACTTTACAAAACTGAATTAATCAAAATACATGAAAGCAGTT
This sequence comes from Endomychus coccineus, assembly GCA_958510875.1. Taxonomy (NCBI): domain Eukaryota; kingdom Metazoa; phylum Arthropoda; class Insecta; order Coleoptera; family Endomychidae; genus Endomychus; species Endomychus coccineus. Next base: position 31,606,144 of record OY294067.1, on the reverse strand, counting down.
CAATCTTATTTTGATATTCGCTTGGGAATGATAAATATTTCTCATAAATCTAAATTATTGACCCGATTTGAAATTTCTTATATCTTTTCAATGACCGGAAACAACGGAATCAGGAAATAAAGCAAACAAAGCTAATTTTCTTAATGATAAATATAGCAAGTCCCCAAAGTCTCTACGTTGCTTTAAATAAGCATCCGCACAGACCACTCTTCTACCTAAAGAACGGGCGGAGAAGGGGAGTTATTCTTGATGAAAATAATTCCTGATGACGTTCTTTCATATCCGAAATCACTTTACAAAACTGAATTAGTCAAAATACATGAAAGCAGTTCAATCTTATTTTGATATTCGCTTGGGTATGATAAAGATTTCTCATAAATCTAAATTATTGACCCGATTTGAAATTTCTTATATCTTTTCAATGACCGGAAAAAACGGAATCAGGAAATAAAGCGAACAAAGCTTATTGTTTTAATGATAAATATAGCAAGTCCCCAAAGTCTCTACGTTGCTTTAAATAAGCATCCGCACAGACCACTCTTCTACCTAATAATCGGGCGGAGGAGGGGATTAATTCTTGATGAAAATAATTCCTGATGACGTTCTTTTATATCCGAAATCACTTTACAAAACTGAATTAGTCAAAATACATGAAAGCAGTTCAATCTTATTTTGATATTCGCTTGGGTATGATAAAGATTTCTCATAAATCTAAATTATTGACCCGATTTGAAATTTCTTATATCTTTTCAATGACCGGAAAAAACGGAATCAGGAAATAAAGCGAACAAAGCTTATTGTTTTAATGATAAATATAGCAAGTCCCCAAAGTCTCTACGTTGCTTTAAATAAGCATCCGCACAGACCACTCTTCTACCTAATAATCGGGCGGAGGAGGGGATTAATTCTTGATGAAAATAATTCCTGATGACGTTCTTTTATATCCGAAATCACTTTACAAAACTGAATTAGTCAAAATACATGAAAGCAGTTCAATCTTATTTTGATATTCGCTTGGGTATGATAAAGATTTCTCATAAATCTAAATTATTGACCCGATTTGAAATTTCTTATATCTTTTCAATGACCGGAAAAAACGGAATCAGGAAATAAAGCGGACAAAGCTAATTTTTTTAATGATAAATATAGCAAGACCCAAAAGTCTCTACGTTGCTTTAAATAAGCATCCGCACAGACCACTCTTCTACCTAATAATCGGGCGGAGGAGGGGATTAATTCTTGATGAAAATAATTCCTGATGACGTTCTTTTATATCCGAAATCACTTTACAAAACTGAATTAGTCAAAATACATGAAAGCAGTTCAATCTTATTTTGATACTCGCTTGGGAATGATAAAGATTTCTCATAAATCTAAATTATTGACCCGATTTGAAATTTCTTATATCTTTTCAATGACCGGAAAAAACGGAATCAGGAAATAAAGCGAACAAAGCTAATTTTTTTAATGATAAATATAGCAAGTCCCCAAAGTCTCTACGTTGCTTTAAATAAGCATCCGCACAGGCCACTCTTCTACCTAAAAAACGGGCGGAGAAGGGGAGTTATTCTTGATGAAAATAATTCCTGATGACGTTCTTTTATATCCGAAATCACTTTACAAAACTGAATTAGTCAAAATACATGAAAGCAGTTCAATCTTATTTTGATATTCGCTTGGGTATGATAAAGATTTCTCATAAATCTAAATTATTGACCCCATTTGAAATTTCTTATATCTTTTCAATGACCGGAAAAAACGGAATCAGGAAATAAAGCGAACAAAGCTTATTGTTTTAATGATAAATATAACAAGTCCCCAAAGTCTCTACGTTGCTTTAAATAAGCATCCGCACAGACCACTCTTCTACCTAAAAATCGGGCGGAAGAGGGGAGTTATTCTTGATGAAAATAATTCCTGATAACGTTCTTTTATATCCGAAATCACTTTACAAAACTGAATTAGTCAAAATACATGGAAGCAGTTCAATCTTATTTTGATATTCGCTTGGGAATGATACAGATTTCTCATAAATCTAAATTATTGACCCGATTTGAAATTTCTTATATCTTTTCAATGACCGGAAAAAACGGAATCAGGAAATAAAGCGAACAAAGCTTATTTTTTTAATGATAAATATAGCAAGTCCCCAAAGTCTCTACGTTGCTTTAAATAAGCATCCGCACAGACCACTCTTCTACCTAAAAATCGGGCGGAGGAGGGGAGTTATTCTTGATGAAAATAATTCTTGATGACGTTCTTTTATATCCGAAATCACTTTACAAAACTGAATTAGTCAAAATACATGAAAACAATTCAATCTTATTTTGATATTCGCTTGGGAATGATAAAGATTTCTCATAAATCTAAATTATTCACCCGATTTGAAATTTCTTATATCTTTTCAATGACCGGAAAAAACGGAATCAGGAAATAAAGCGAACAAAGCTTATTTTTTTAATGATAAATATAGCAAGTCCCCAAAGTCTCTACGTTGCTTTAAATAAGCATCCGCACAGACCACTCTTCTACCTAAAAATCGGGCGGAGGAGGGGAGTTATTCTTGATGAAAATAATTCCTGATGACGTTCTATTATATCCGAAATCACTTTACAAAACTGAATTAGTCAAAATACATGAAAGCAGTTCAATCTTATTTTGATATTCGCTTGGGAATAATAAAGATTTCTCATAAATCTAAATTATTGACCCGATTTGAAATTTCTTATATCTTTTCAATGACCGGAAAAAACGGAATCAGGAAATAAAGGGAACAAAGCTTATTTTTTTAATGATAAATATAGCAAGTCCCCAAAGTCTCTACGTTGCTTTAAATAAGCATCCGCACAGACCACTCTTCTACCTAAAAATCGGGCGGAGGAGGGGAGTTATTCTTGATGAAAATAATTCTTGATGACGTTCTATTATATCCGAAATCACTTTACAAAACTGAATTAGTTAAAATACATGAAAGCAGTTCAATCTTATTTTGATATTCGCTTGGGAATGATAAAGATTTCTCATAAATCTAAATTATTCACCCGATTTGAAATTTCTTATATCTTTTCAATGACCGGAAAAAACGGAATCAGGAAATAAAGCGAACAAAGCTTATTTTTTTAATGATAAATATAGCAAGTCCCCAAAGTCTCTACGTTGCTTTAAATAAGCATCCGCACAGACCACTCTTCTACCTAAAAATCGGGCGGAGGAGGGGAGTTATTCTTGATGAAAATAATTCCTGATGACGTTCTTTTATATCCGAAATCACTTTACAAAACTGAATTAGTCAAAATACATGAAAGCAGTTCAATCTTATTTTGATATTCGCTTGGGAATGATAAAGATTTCTCATAAATCTAAATTATTGACCCGATTTGAAATTTCTTATATCTTTTCAATGACCGGAAAAAACGGAATCAGGAAATGAAGCGAACAAAGCTTATTTTTTTAATGATAAATATAGCAAGTCCCCAAAGTCTCTACGTTGCTTTAAATAAGCATCCGCACAGGCCACTCTTCTACCTAAAAAACGGGCGGAGAAGGGGAGTTATTCTTGATGAAAATAATTCCTGATGACGTTCTTTTATATCCGAAATCACTTTACAAAACTGAATTAGTCAAAATACATGAAAGCAGTTCAATCTTATTTTGATATTCGCTTGGGTATGATAAAGATTTCTCATAAATCTAAATTATTGACCCGATTTGAAATTTCTTGTATCTTTTCAATGACCGGAAAAAACGGAATCAGGAAATAAAGCGAACAAAGCTTATTTTTTTAACGATAAATATAGCAAGTCCCCAAAGTCTCTACGTTGCTTTAAATAAGCATCCGCACAGACCACTCTTCTACCTAAAAATCGGGCGGAGGAGGGGAGTTATTCTTGATGAAAATAATTCCTGATAACGTTCTTTTATATCCGAAATCACTTTACAAAACTGAATTAGTCAAAATACATGAAAGCAGTTCAATCTTATTTTGATATTCGCTTGGGTATGATAAAGATTTCTCATAAATCTAAATTATTGACCCAATTTGAAATTTCTTATATCTTTTCAATGACCGGAAAAAACGGAATCAGGAAATGAAGCGAACAAAGCTTATTTTTTTAATGATAAATATAGCAAGTCCCCAAAGTCTCTACGTTGCTTTAAATAAGCATCCGCACAGGCCACTCTTCTACCTAAAAAACGGGCGGAGAAGGGGAGTTATTCTTGATGAAAATAATTCCTGATAACGTTCTTTTATATCCGAAATCACTTTACAAAACTGAATTAGTCAAAATACATGAAAGCAGTTCAATCTTATTTTGATATTCGCTTGGGTATGATAAAGATTTCTCATAAATCTAAATTATTGACCCGATTTGAAATTTCTTATATCTTTTCAATGACCGGAAAAAACGGAATCAGGAAATGAAGCGAACAAAGCTTATTTTTTTAATGATAAATATAGCAAGTCCCCAAAGTCTCTACGTTGCTTTAAATAAGCATCCGCACAGGCCACTCTTCTACCTAAAAAACGGGCGGAGAAGGGGAGTTATTCTTGATGAAAATAATTCCTGATGACGTTCTTTTATATCCGAAATCACTTTACAAAACTGAATTAGTCAAAATACATGAAAGCAGTTCAATCTTATTTTGATATTCGCTTGGGTATGATAAAGATTTCTCATAAATCTAAATTATTGACCCGATTTGAAATTTCTTGTATCTTTTCAATGACCGGAAAAAACGGAATCAGGAAATAAAGCGAACAAAGCTTATTTTTTTAACGATAAATATAGCAAGTCCCCAAAGTCTCTACGTTGCTTTAAATAAGCATCCGCACAGGCCACTCTTCTACCTAAAAAACGGGCGGAGAAGGGGAGTTATTCTTGATGAAAATAATTCCTGATGACGTTCTTTTATATCCGAAATCACTTTACAAAACTGAATTAGTCAAAATACATGAAAGCAGTTCAATCTTATTTTGATATTCGCTTGGGTATGATAAAGATTTCTCATAAATCTAAATTATTGACCCGATTTGAAATTTCTTGTATCTTTTCAATGACCGGAAAAAACGGAATCAGGAAATAAAGCGAACAAAGCTTATTTTTTTAACGATAAATATAGCAAGTCCCCAAAGTCTCTACGTTGCTTTAAATAAGCATCCGCACAGACCACTCTTCTACCTAAAAATCGGGCGGAAGAGGGGAGTTATTCTTGATGAAAATAATTCCTGATAACGTTCTTTTATATCCGAAATCACTTTACAAAACTGAATTAGTCAAAATACATGGAAGCAGTTCAATCTTATTTTGATATTCACTTGGGAATGATACAGATTTCTCATAAATCTAAATTATTGACCCGATTTGAAATTTCTTATATCTTTTCAATGACCGGAAAAAACGGAATCAGGAAATAAAGCGAACAAAGCTTATTTTTTTAATGATAAATATAGCAAGTCCCCAAAGTCTCTACGTTGCTTTAAATAAGCATCCGCACAGACCACTCTTCTACCTAAAAATCGGGCGGAGGAGGGGAGTTATTCTTGATGAAAATAATTCTTGATGACGTTCTTTTATATCCGAAATCACTTTACAAAACTGAATTAGTCAAAATACATGAAAACAATTCAATCTTATTTTGATATTCGCTTGGGAATGATAAAGATTTCTCATAAATCTAAATTATTCACCCGATTTGAAATTTCTTATATCTTTTCAATGACCGGAAAAAACGGAATCAGGAAATAAAGCGAACAAAGCTTATTTTTTTAATGATAAATATAGCAAGTCCCCAAAGTCTCTACGTTGCTTTAAATAAGCATCCGCACAGACCACTCTTCTACCTAAAAATCGGGCGGAGGAGGGGAGTTATTCTTGATGAAAATAATTCCTGATGACGTTCTATTATATCCGAAATCACTTTACAAAACTGAATTAGTCAAAATACATGAAAGCAGTTCAATCTTATTTTGATATTCGCTTGGGAATGATAAAGATTTCTCATAAATCTAAATTATTCACCCGATTTGAAATTTCTTATATCTTTTCAATGACCGGAAAAAACGGAATCAGGAAATAAAGCGAACAAAGCTTATTTTTTTAATGATAAATATAGCAAGTCCCCAAAGTCTCTACGTTGCTTTAAATAAGCATCCGCACAGACCACTCTTCTACCTAAAAATCGGGCGGAGGAGGGGAGTTATTCTTGATGAAAATAATTCCTGATGACGTTCTATTATATCCGAAATCACTTTACAAAACTGAATTAGTCAAAATACATGAAAGCAGTTCAATCTTATTTTGATATTCGCTTGGGAATAATAAAGATTTCTCATAAATCTAAATTATTGACCCGATTTGAAATTTCTTATATCTTTTCAATGACCGGAAAAAACGGAATCAGGAAATAAAGCGAACAAAGCTTATTTTTTTAATGATAAATATAGCAAGTCCCCAAAGTCTCTACGTTGCTTTAAATAAGCATCCGCACAGACCACTCTTCTACCTAAAAATCGGGCGGAGGAGGGGAGTTATTCTTGATGAAAATAATTCTTGATGACGTTCTATTATATCCGAAATCACTTTACAAAACTGAATTAGTTAAAATACATGAAAGCAGTTCAATCTTATTTTGATATTCGCTTGGGAATGATAAAGATTTCTCATAAATCTAAATTATTGACCCGATTTGAAATTTCTTATATCTTTTCAATGACCGGAAAAAACGGAATCAGGAAATAAAGCGAACAAAGCTTATTTTTTTAATGATAAATATAGCAAGTCCCCAAAGTCTCTACGTTGCTTTAAATAAGCATCCGCACAGACCACTCTTCTACCTAAAAATCGGGCGGAGGAGGGGAGTTATTCTTGATGAAAATAATTCCTGATGACGTTCTATTATATCCGAAATCACTTTACAAAACTGAATTAGTCAAAATACATGAAAGCAGTTCAATCTTATTTTGATATTCGCTTGGGAATGATAAAGATTTCTCATAAATCTAAATTATTCACCCGATTTGAAATTTCTTATATCTTTTCAATGACCGGAAAAAACGGAATCAGGAAATAAAGCGAACAAAGCTTATTTTTTTAATGATAAATATAGCAAGTCCCCAAAGTCTCTACGTTGCTTTAAATAAGCATCCGCACAGACCACTCTTCTACCTAAAAATCGGGCGGAGGAGGGGAGTTATTCTTGATGAAAATAATTCCTGATGACGTTCTATTATATCCGAAATCACTTTACAAAACTGAATTAGTCAAAATACATGAAAGCAGTTCAATCTTATTTTGATATTCGCTTGGGAATAATAAAGATTTCTCATAAATCTAAATTATTGACCCGATTTGAAATTTCTTATATCTTTTCAATGACCGGAAAAAACGGAATCAGGAAATAAAGCGAACAAAGCTTATTTTTTTAATGATAAATATAGCAAGTCCCCAAAGTCTCTACGTTGCTTTAAATAAGCATCCGCACAGACCACTCTTCTACCTAAAAATCGGGCGGAGGAGGGGAGTTATTCTTGATGAAAATAATTCTTGATGACGTTCTATTATATCCGAAATCACTTTACAAAACTGAATTAGTTAAAATACATGAAAGCAGTTCAATCTTATTTTGATATTCGCTTGGGAATGATAAAGATTTCTCATAAATCTAAATTATTCACCCGATTTGAAATTTCTTATATCTTTTCAATGACCGGAAAAAACGGAATCAGGAAATAAAGCGAACAAAGCTTATTTTTTTAATGATAAATATAGCAAGTCCCCAAAGTCTCTACGTTGCTTTAAATAAGCATCCGCACAGACCACTCTTCTACCTAAAAATCGGGCGGAGGAGGGGAGTTATTCTTGATGAAAATAATTCCTGATGACGTTCTTTTATATCCGAAATCACTTTACAAAACTGAATTAGTCAAAATACATGAAAGCAGTTCAATCTTATTTTGATATTCGCTTGGGAATGATAAAGATTTCTCATAAATCTAAATTATTGACCCGATTTGAAATTTCTTATATCTTTTCAATGACCGGAAAAAACGGAATCAGGAAATGAAGCGAACAAAGCTTATTTTTTTAATGATAAATATAGCAAGTCCCCAAAGTCTCTACGTTGCTTTAAATAAGCATCCGCACAGGCCACTCTTCTACCTAAAAAACGGGCGGAGAAGGGGAGTTATTCTTGATGAAAATAATTCCTGATGACGTTCTTTTATATCCGAAATCACTTTACAAAACTGAATTAGTCAAAATACATGAAAGCAGTTCAATCTTATTTTGATATTCGCTTGGGTATGATAAAGATTTCTCATAAATCTAAATTATTGACCCGATTTGAAATTTCTTATATCTTTTCAATGACCGGAAAAAACGGAATCAGGAAATAAAGCGAACAAAGCTTATTTTTTTAATGATAAATATAGCAAGTCCCCAAAGTCTCTACGTTGCTTTAAATAAGCATCCGCACAGGCCACTCTTCTACCTAAAAAACGGGCGGAGAAGGGGAGTTATTCTTGATGAAAATAATTCCTGATGACGTTCTTTTATATCCGAAATCACTTTACAAAACTGAATTAGTCAAAATACATGAAAGCAGTTCAATCTTATTTTGATATTCGCTTGGGTATGATAAAGATTTCTCATAAATCTAAATTATTGACCCGATTTGAAATTTCTTATATCTTTTCAATGACCGGAAAAAACGGAATCAGGAAATAAAGCGAACAAAGCTTATTTTTTTAATGATAAATATAGCAAGTCCCCAAAGTCTCTACGTTGCTTTAAATAAGCATCCGCACAGGCCACTCTTCTACCTAAAAAACGGGCGGAGAAGGGGAGTTATTCTTGATGAAAATAATTCCTGATGACGTTCTTTTATATCCGAAATCACTTTACAAAACTGAATTAGTCAAAATACATGAAAGCAGTTCAATCTTATTTTGATATTCGCTTGGGTATGATAAAGATTTCTCATAAATCTAAATTATTGACCCGATTTGAAATTTCTTATATCTTTTCAATGACCGGAAAAAACGGAATCAGGAAATAAAGCGAACAAAGCTTATTTTTTTAATGATAAATATAGCAAGTCCCCAAAGTCTCTACGTTGCTTTAAATAAGCATCCGCACAGGCCACTCTTCTACCTAAAAAACGGGCGGAGAAGGGGAGTTATTCTTGATGAAAATAATTCCTGATGACGTTCTTTTATATCCGAAATCACTTTACAAAACTGAATTAGTCAAAATACATGAAAGCAGTTCAATCTTATTTTGATATTCGCTTGGGTATGATAAAGATTTCTCATAAATCTAAATTATTGACCCGATTTGAAATTTCTTATATCTTTTCAATGACCGGAAAAAACGGAATCAGGAAATAAAGCGAACAAAGCTTATTTTTTTAATGATAAATATAGCAAGTCCCCAAAGTCTCTACGTTGCTTTAAATAAGCATCCGCACAGGCCACTCTTCTACCTAAAAAACGGGCGGAGAAGGGGAGTTATTCTTGATGAAAATAATTCCTGATGACGTTCTTTTATATCCGAAATCACTTTACAAAACTGAATTAGTCAAAATACATGAAAGCAGTTCAATCTTATTTTGATATTCGCTTGGGTATGATAAAGATTTCTCATAAATCTAAATTATTGACCCGATTTGAAATTTCTTATATCTTTTCAATGACCGGAAAAAACGGAATCAGGAAATAAAGCGAACAAAGCTTATTTTTTTAATGATAAATATAGCAAGTCCCCAAAGTCTCTACGTTGCTTTAAATAAGCATCCGCACAGGCCACTCTTCTACCTAAAAAACGGGCGGAGAAGGGGAGTTATTCTTGATGAAAATAATTCCTGATGACGTTCTTTTATATCCGAAATCACTTTACAAAACTGAATTAGTCAAAATACATGAAAGCAGTTCAATCTTATTTTGATATTCGCTTGGGTATGATAAAGATTTCTCATAAATCTAAATTATTGACCCGATTTGAAATTTCTTATATCTTTTCAATGACCGGAAAAAACGGAATCAGGAAATAAAGCGAACAAAGCTTATTTTTTTAATGATAAATATAGCAAGTCCCCAAAGTCTCTACGTTGCTTTAAATAAGCATCCGCACAGGCCACTCTTCTACCTAAAAAACGGGCGGAGAAGGGGAGTTATTCTTGATGAAAATAATTCCTGATGACGTTCTTTTATATCCGAAATCACTTTACAAAACTGAATTAGTCAAAATACATGAAAGCAGTTCAATCTTATTTTGATATTCGCTTGGGAATGATAAAGATTTCTCATAAATCTAAATTATTGACCCGATTTGAAATTTCTTATATCTTTTCAATGACCGGAAAAAACGGAATCAGGAAATGAAGCGAACAAAGCTTATTTTTTTAATGATAAATATAGCAAGTCCCCAAAGTCTCTACGTTGCTTTAAATAAGCATCCGCACAGGCCACTCTTCTACCTAAAAAACGGGCGGAGAAGGGGAGTTATTCTTGATGAAAATAATTCCTGATGACGTTCTTTTATATCCGAAATCACTTTACAAAACTGAATTAGTCAAAATACATGAAAGCAGTTCAATCTTATTTTGATATTCGCTTGGGAATAATAAAGATTTCTCATAAATCTAAATTATTGACCCGATTTGAAATTTCTTATATCTTTTCAATGACCGGAAAAAACGGAATCAGGAAATAAAGCGAACAAAGCTTATTTTTTTAATGATAAATATAGCAAGTCCCCAAAGTCTCTACGTTGCTTTAAATAAGCATCCGCACAGACCACTCTTCTACCTAAAAATCGGGCGGAGGAGGGGAGTTATTCTTGATGAAAATAATTCTTGATGACGTTCTATTATATCCGAAATCACTTTACAAAACTGAATTAGTTAAAATACATGAAAGCAGTTCAATCTTATTTTGATATTCGCTTGGGAATGATAAAGATTTCTCATAAATCTAAATTATTCACCCGATTTGAAATTTCTTATATCTTTTCAATGACCGGAAAAAACGGAATCAGGAAATAAAGCGAACAAAGCTTATTTTTTTAATGATAAATATAGCAAGTCCCCAAAGTCTCTACGTTGCTTTAAATAAGCATCCGCACAGACCACTCTTCTACCTAAAAATCGGGCGGAGGAGGGGAGTTATTCTTGATGAAAATAATTCCTGATGACGTTCTTTTATATCCGAAATCACTTTACAAAACTGAATTAGTCAAAATACATGAAAGCAGTTCAATCTTATTTTGATATTCGCTTGGGAATGATAAAGATTTCTCATAAATCTAAATTATTGACCCGATTTGAAATTTCTTATATCTTTTCAATGACCGGAAAAAACGGAATCAGGAAATGAAGCGAACAAAGCTTATTTTTTTAATGATAAATATAGCAAGTCCCCAAAGTCTCTACGTTGCTTTAAATAAGCATCCGCACAGGCCACTCTTCTACCTAAAAAACGGGCGGAGAAGGGGAGTTATTCTTGATGAAAATAATTCCTGATGACGTTCTTTTATATCCGAAATCACTTTACAAAACTGAATTAGTCAAAATACATGAAAGCAGTTCAATCTTATTTTGATATTCGCTTGGGTATGATAAAGATTTCTCATAAATCTAAATTATTGACCCGATTTGAAATTTCTTATATCTTTTCAATGACCGGAAAAAACGGAATCAGGAAATAAAGCGAACAAAGCTTATTTTTTTAATGATAAATATAGCAAGTCCCCAAAGTCTCTACGTTGCTTTAAATAAGCATCCGCACAGGCCACTCTTCTACCTAAAAAACGGGCGGAGAAGGGGAGTTATTCTTGATGAAAATAATTCCTGATGACGTTCTTTTATATCCGAAATCACTTTACAAAACTGAATTAGTCAAAATACATGAAAGCAGTTCAATCTTATTTTGATATTCGCTTGGGAATGATAAAGATTTCTCATAAATCTAAATTATTGACCCGATTTGAAATTTCTTATATCTTTTCAATGACCGGAAAAAACGGAATCAGGAAATGAAGCGAACAAAGCTTATTTTTTTAATGATAAATATAGCAAGTCCCCAAAGTCTCTACGTTGCTTTAAATAAGCATCCGCACAGGCCACTCTTCTACCTAAAAAACGGGCGGAGAAGGGGAGTTATTCTTGATGAAAATAATTCCTGATGACGTTCTTTTATATCCGAAATCACTTTACAAAACTGAATTAGTCAAAATACATGAAAGCAGTTCAATCTTATTTTGATATTCGCTTGGGTATGATAAAGATTTCTCATAAATCTAAATTATTGACCCGATTTGAAATTTCTTATATCTTTTCAATGACCGGAAAAAACGGAATCAGGAAATAAAGCGAACAAAGCTTATTTTTTTAATGATAAATATAGCAAGTCCCCAAAGTCTCTACGTTGCTTTAAATAAGCATCCGCACAGGCCACTCTTCTACCTAAAAAACGGGCGGAGAAGGGGAGTTATTCTTGATGAAAATAATTCCTGATGACGTTCTTTTATATCCGAAATCACTTTACAAAACTGAATTAGTCAAAATACATGAAAGCAGTTCAATCTTATTTTGATATTCGCTTGGGTATGATAAAGATTTCTCATAAATCTAAATTATTGACCCAATTTGAAATTTCTTATATCTTTTCAATGACCGGAAAAAACGGAATCAGGAAATGAAGCGAACAAAGCTTATTTTTTTAACGATAAATATAGCAAGTCCCCAAAGTCTCTACGTTGCTTTAAATAAGCATCCGCACAGACCACTCTTCTACCTAAAAATCGGGCGGTGGAGGGGAGTTATTCTTGATGAAAATAATTCCTGATGACGTTCTTTTATATCCGAAATCACTTTACAAAACTGAATTAGTCAAAATACATGAAAGCAGTTCAATCTTATTTTGATATTCGCTTGGGTATGATAAAGATTTCTCATAAATCTAAATTATTGACCCGATTTGAAATTTCTTATATCTTTTCAATGACCGGAAAAAACGGAATCAGGAAATAAAGCGAACAAAGCTTATTTTTTTAACGATAAATATAGCAAGTCCCCAAAGTCTCTACGTTGCTTTAAATAAGCATCCGCACAGACCACTCTTCTACCTAAAAATCGGGCGGTGGAGGGGAGTTATTCTTGATGAAAATAATTCCTGATGACGTTCTTTTATATCCGAAATCACTTTACAAAACTGAATTAGTCAAAATACATGAAAGCAGTTCAATCTTATTTTGATATTCGCTTGGGTATGATAAAGATTTCTCATAAATCTAAATTATTGACCCGATTTGAAATTTCTTATATCTTTTCAATGACCGGAAAAAACGGAATCAGGAAATAAAGCGAACAAAGCTTATTTTTTTAACGATAAATATAGCAAGTCCCCAAAGTCTCTACGTTGCTTTAAATAAGCATCCGCACAGACCACTCTTCTACCTAAAAATCGGGCGGTGGAGGGGAGTTATTCTTGATGAAAATAATTCCTGATGACGTTCTTTTATATCCGAAATCACTTTACAAAACTGAATTAGTCAAAATACATGAAAGCAGTTCAATCTTATATTGATATTCGCTTGGGTATGATAAAGATTTCTCATAAATCTAAATTATTGACCCGATTTGAAATTTCTTATATCTTTTCAATGACCGGAAAAAACGGAATCAGGAAATAAAGCGAACAAAGCTTATTTTTTTAACGATAAATATAGCAAGTCCCCAAATTCTCTACGTTGCTTTAAATAAGCATCCGCACAGACCACTCTTCTACCTAAGAATCGGGCGGAGGAGGGGAGTTATTCTTGATGAAAATAATTCCTGATGACGTTCTTTCATATCCGAAATCACTTTACAAAACTGAATCAGTCAAAATACATGAAAGCAGTTCAAACTTATTTTGATATTCGCTTGGGTATGATAAAGATTTCTCATAAATCTAAATTATTGACCCGATTTGAAATTTCTTATATCTTTTCAATGACCGGAAAAAACGGAATCAGGAAATGAAGCGAACAAAGCTTATTTTTTTAATGATAAATATAGCAAGTCCCCAAAGTCTCTACGTTGCTTTAAATAAGCATCCGCACAGGCCACTCTTCTACCTAAAAAACGGGCGGAGAAGGGGAGTTATTCTTGATGAAAATAATTCCTGATGACGTTCTTTTATATCCGAAATCACTTTACAAAACTGAATTAGTCAAAATACATGAAAGCAGTTCAATCTTATTTTGATATTCGCTTGGGTATGATAAAGATTTCTCATAAATCTAAATTATTGACCCGATTTGAAATTTCTTATATCTTTTCAATGACCGGAAAAAACGGAATCAGGAAATGAAGCGAACAAAGCTTATTTTTTTAATGATAAATATAGCAAGTCCCCAAAGTCTCTACGTTGCTTTAAATAAGCTTCCGCACAGGCCACTCTTCTACCTAAAAAACGGGCGGAGAAGGGGAGTTATTCTTGATGAAAATAATTCCTGATGACGTTCTTTTATATCCGAAATCACTTTACAAAACTGAATTAGTCAAAATACATGAAAGCAGTTCAATCTTATTTTGATATTCGCTTGGGTATGATAAAGATTTCTCATAAATCTAAATTATTGACCCGATTTGAAATTTCTTATATCTTTTCAATGACCGGAAAAAACGGAATCAGGAAATGAAGCGAACAAAGCTTATTTTTTTAATGATAAATATAGCAAGTCCCCAAAGTCTCTACGTTGCTTTAAATAAGCATCCGCACAGGCCACTCTTCTACCTAAAAAACGGGCGGAGAAGGGGAGTTATTCTTGATGAAAATAATTCCTGATGACGTTCTTTTATATCCGAAATCACTTTACAAAACTGAATTAGTCAAAATACATGAAAGCAGTTCAATCTTATTTTGATATTCGCTTGGGTATGATAAAGATTTCTCATAAATCTAAATTATTGACCCGATTTGAAATTTCTTATATCTTTTCAATGACCGGAAAAAACGGAATCAGGAAATGAAGCGAACAAAGCTTATTTTTTTAATGATAAATATAGCAAGTCCCCAAAGTCTCTACGTTGCTTTAAATAAGCATCCGCACAGGCCACTCTTCTACCTAAAAAACGGGCGGAGAAGGGGAGTTATTCTTGATGAAAATAATTCCTGATGACGTTCTTTTATATCCGAAATCACTTTACAAAACTGAATTAGTCAAAATACATGAAAGCAGTTCAATCTTATTTTGATATTCGCTTGGGTATGATAAAGATTTCTCATAAATCTAAATTATTGACCCGATTTGAAATTTCTTATATCTTTTCAATGACCGGAAAAAACGGAATCAGGAAATGAAGCGAACAAAGCTTATTTTTTTAATGATAAATATAGCAAGTCCCCAAAGTCTCTACGTTGCTTTAAATAAGCTTCCGCACAGGCCACTCTTCTACCTAAAAAACGGGCGGAGAAGGGGAGTTATTCTTGATGAAAATAATTCCTGATGACGTTCTTTTATATCCGAAATCACTTTACAAAACTGAATTAGTCAAAATACATGAAAGCAGTTCAATCTTATTTTGATATTCGCTTGGGTATGATAAAGATTTCTCATAAATCTAAATTATTGACCCGATTTGAAATTTCTTATATCTTTTCAATGACCGGAAAAAACGGAATCAGGAAATGAAGCGAACAAAGCTTATTTTTTTAATGATAAATATAGCAAGTCCCCAAAGTCTCTACGTTGCTTTAAATAAGCATCCGCACAGGCCACTCTTCTACCTAAAAAACGGGCGGAGAAGGGGAGTTATTCTTGATGAAAATAATTCCTGATGACGTTCTTTTATATCCGAAATCACTTTACAAAACTGAATTAGTCAAAATACATGAAAGCAGTTCAATCTTATTTTGATATTCGCTTGGGTATGATAAAGATTTCTCATAAATCTAAATTATTGACCCGATTTGAAATTTCTTATATCTTTTCAATGACCGGAAAAAACGGAATCAGGAAATGAAGCGAACAAAGCTTATTTTTTTAATGATAAATATAGCAAGTCCCCAAAGTCTCTACGTTGCTTTAAATAAGCATCCGCACAGGCCACTCTTCTACCTAAAAAACGGGCGGAGAAGGGGAGTTATTCTTGATGAAAATAATTCCTGATGACGTTCTTTTATATCCGAAATCACTTTACAAAACTGAATTAGTCAAAATACATGAAAGCAGTTCAATCTTATTTTGATATTCGCTTGGGTATGATAAAGATTTCTCATAAATCTAAATTATTGACCCGATTTGAAATTTCTTATATCTTTTCAATGACCGGAAAAAACGGAATCAGGAAATGAAGCGAACAAAGCTTATTTTTTTAATGATAAATATAGCAAGTCCCCAAAGTCTCTACGTTGCTTTAAATAAGCATCCGCACAGGCCACTCTTCTACCTAAAAAACGGGCGGAGAAGGGGAGTTATTCTTGATGAAAATAATTCCTGATGACGTTCTTTTATATCCGAAATCACTTTACAAAACTGAATTAGTCAAAATACATGAAAGCAGTTCAATCTTATTTTGATATTCGCTTGGGTATGATAAAGATTTCTCATAAATCTAAATTATTGACCCGATTTGGAATTTCTTATATCTTTTCAATGACCGGAAAAAACGGAATCAGGAAATGAAGCGAACAAAGCTTATTTTTTTAATGATAAATATAGCAAGTCCCCAAAGTCTCTACGTTGCTTTAAATAAGCATCCGCACAGGCCACTCTTCTACCTAAAAAACGGGCGGAGAAGGGGAGTTATTCTTGATGAAAATAATTCCTGATGACGTTCTTTTATATCCGAAATCACTTTACAAAACTGAATTAGTCAAAATACATGAAAGCAGTTCAATCTTATTTTGATATTCGCTTGGGAATAATAAAGATTTCTCATAAATCTAAATTATTGACCCGATTTGAAATTTCTTATATCTTTTCAATGACCGGAAAAAACGGAATCAGGAAATAAAGGGAACAAAGCTTATTTTTTTAATGATAAATATAGCAAGTCCCCAAAGTCTCTACGTTGCTTTAAATAAGCATCCGCACAGGCCACTCTTCTACCTAAAAATCGGGCGGAGGAGGGGAGTTATTCTTGATGAAAATAATTCCTGATGACGTTCTATTATATCCGAAATCACTTTACAAAACTGAATTAGTTAAAATACATGAAAGCAGTTCAATCTTATTTTGATATTCGCTTGGGAATGATAAAGATTTCTCATAAATCTAAATTATTGACCCGATTTGAAATTTCTTATATCTTTTCAATGACCGGAAAAAACGGAATCAGGAAATAAAGGGAACAAAGCTTATTTTTTTAATGATAAATATAGCAAGTCCCCAAAGTCTCTACGTTGCTTTAAATAAGCATCCGCACAGGCCACTCTTCTACCTAAAAAACGGGCGGAGAAGGGGAGTTATTCTTGATGAAAATAATTCCTGATGACGTTCTTTTATATCCGAAATCACTTTACAAAACTGAATTAGTCAAAATACATGAAAGCAGTTCAATCTTATTTTGATATTCGCTTGGGAATAATAAAGATTTCTCATAAATCTAAATTATTGACCCGATTTGAAATTTCTTATATCTTTTCAATGACCGGAAAAAACGGAATCAGGAAATAAAGGGAACAAAGCTTATTTTTTTAATGATAAATATAGCAAGTCCCCAAAGTCTCTACGTTGCTTTAAATAAGCATCCGCACAGGCCACTCTTCTACCTAAAAATCGGGCGGAGGAGGGGAGTTATTCTTGATGAAAATAATTCCTGATGACGTTCTATTATATCCGAAATCACTTTACAAAACTGAATTAGTTAAAATACATGAAAGCAGTTCAATCTTATTTTGATATTCGCTTGGGAATGATAAAGATTTCTCATAAATCTAAATTATTGACCCGATTTGAAATTTCTTATATCTTTTCAATGACCGGAAAAAACGGAATCAGGAAATAAAGGGAACAAAGCTTATTTTTTTAATGATAAATATAGCAAGTCCCCAAAGTCTCTACGTTGCTTTAAATAAGCATCCGCACAGGCCACTCTTCTACCTAAAAATCGGGCGGAGGAGGGGAGTTATTCTTGATGAAAATAATTCCTGATGACGTTCTATTATATCCGAAATCACTTTACAAAACTGAATTAGTCAAAATACATGAAAGCAGTTCAATCTTATTTTGATATTCGCTTGGGAATAATAAAGATTTCTCATAAATCTAAATTATTGACCCGATTTGAAATTTCTTATATCTTTTCAATGACCGGAAAAAACGGAATCAGGAAATAAAGGGAACAAAGCTTATTTTTTTAATGATAAATATAGCAAGTCCCCAAAGTCTCTACGTTGCTTTAAATAAGCATCCGCACAGGCCACTCTTCTACCTAAAAATCGGGCGGAGGAGGGGAGTTATTCTTGATGAAAATAATTCCTGATGACGTTCTATTATATCCGAAATCACTTTACAAAACTGAATTAGTTAAAATACATGAAAGCAGTTCAATCTTATTTTGATATTCGCTTGGGAATGATAAAGATTTCTCATAAATCTAAATTATTCACCCGATTTGAAATTTCTTATATCTTTTCAATGACCGGAAAAAACGGAATCAGGAAATAAAGCGAACAAAGCTTATTTTTTTAATGATAAATATAGCAAGTCCCCAAAGTCTCTACGTTGCTTTAAATAAGCATCCGCACAGACCACTCTTCTACCTAAAAATCGGGCGGAGGAGGGGAGTTATTCTTGATGAAAATAATTCCTGATGACGTTCTTTTATATCCGAAATCACTTTACAAAACTGAATTAGTCAAAATACATGAAAGCAGTTCAATCTTATTTTGATATTCGCTTGGGTATGATAAAGATTTCTCATAAATCTAAATTATTGACCCGATTTGAAATTTCTTATATCTTTTCAATGACCGGAAAAAACGGAATCAGGAAATGAAGCGAACAAAGCTTATTTTTTTAATGATAAATATAGCAAGTCCCCAAAGTCTCTACGTTGCTTTAAATAAGCATCCGCACAGGCCACTCTTCTACCTAAAAATCGGGCGGAGGAGGGGAGTTATTCTTGATGAAAATAATTCCTGATGACGTTCTATTATATCCGAAATCACTTTACAAAACTGAATTAGTCAAAATACATGAAAGCAGTTCAATCTTATTTTGATATTCGCTTGGGAATAATAAAGATTTCTCATAAATCTAAATTATTGACCCGATTTGAAATTTCTTATATCTTTTCAATGACCGGAAAAAACGGAATCAGGAAATAAAGGGAACAAAGCTTATTTTTTTAATGATAAATATAGCAAGTCCCCAAAGTCTCTACGTTGCTTTAAATAAGCATCCGCACAGGCCACTCTTCTACCTAAAAATCGGGCGGAGGAGGGGAGTTATTCTTGATGAAAATAATTCCTGATGACGTTCTATTATATCCGAAATCACTTTACAAAACTGAATTAGTTAAAATACATGAAAGCAGTTCAATCTTATTTTGATATTCGCTTGGGAATGATAAAGATTTCTCATAAATCTAAATTATTGACCCGATTTGAAATTTCTTATATCTTTTCAATGACCGGAAAAAACGGAATCAGGAAATAAAGCGAACAAAGCTTATTTTTTTAATGATAAATATAGCAAGTCCCCAAAGTCTCTACGTTGCTTTAAATAAGCATCCGCACAGACCACTCTTCTACCTAAAAATCGGGCGGAGGAGGGGAGTTATTCTTGATGAAAATAATTCCTGATGACGTTCTTTTATATCCGAAATCACTTTACAAAACTGAATTAGTCAAAATACATGAAAGCAGTTCAATCTTATTTTGATATTCGCTTGGGTATGATAAAGATTTCTCATAAATCTAAATTATTGACCCGATTTGAAATTTCTTATATCTTTTCAATGACCGGAAAAAACGGAATCAGGAAATGAAGCGAACAAAGCTTATTTTTTTAATGATAAATATAGCAAGTCCCCAAAGTCTCTACGTTGCTTTAAATAAGCATCCGCACAGGCCACTCTTCTACCTAAAAAACGGGCGGAGAAGGGGAGTTATTCTTGATGAAAATAATTCCTGATGACGTTCTTTTATATCCGAAATCACTTTACAAAACTGAATTAGTCAAAATACATGAAAGCAGTTCAATCTTATTTTGATATTCGCTTGGGTATGATAAAGATTTCTCATAAATCTAAATTATTGACCCGATTTGAAATTTCTTATATCTTTTCAATGACCGGAAAAAACGGAATCAGGAAATGAAGCGAACAAAGCTTATTTTTTTAATGATAAATATAGCAAGTCCCCAAAGTCTCTACGTTGCTTTAAATAAGCATCCGCACAGGCCACTCTTCTACCTAAAAAACGGGCGGAGAAGGGGAGTTATTCTTGATGAAAATAATTCCTGATGACGTTCTTTTATATCCGAAATCACTTTACAAAACTGAATTAGTCAAAATACATGAAAGCAGTTCAATCTTATTTTGATATTCGCTTGGGTATGATAAAGATTTCTCATAAATCTAAATTATTGACCCGATTTGAAATTTCTTATATCTTTTCAATGACCGGAAAAAACGGAATCAGGAAATAAAGCGAACAAAGCTTATTTTTTTAATGATAAATATAGCAAGTCCCCAAAGTCTCTACGTTGCTTTAAATAAGCATCCGCACAGGCCACTCTTCTACCTAAAAAACGGGCGGAGAAGGGGAGTTATTCTTGATGAAAATAATTCCTGATGACGTTCTTTCATATCCGAAATCACTTTACAAAACTGAATTAGTCAAAATACATGAAAGCAGTTCAATCTTATTTTGATATTCGCTTGGGTATGATAAAGATTTCTCATAAATCTAAATTATTGACCCGATTTGAAATTTCTTATATCTTTTCAATGACCGGAAAAAACGGAATCAGGAAATGAAGCGAACAAAGCTTATTTTTTTAATGATAAATATAGCAAGTCCCCAAAGTCTCTACGTTGCTTTAAATAAGCATCCGCACAGGCCACTCTTCTACCTAAAAAACGGGCGGAGAAGGGGAGTTATTCTTGATGAAAATAATTCCTGATGACGTTCTTTTATATCCGAAATCACTTTACAAAACTGAATTAGTCAAAATACATGAAAGCAGTTCAATCTTATTTTGATATTCGCTTGGGTATGATAAAGATTTCTCATAAATCTAAATTATTGACCCAATTTGAAATTTCTTATATCTTTTCAATGACCGGAAAAAACGGAATCAGGAAATGAAGCGAACAAAGCTTATTTTTTTAACGATAAATATAGCAAGTCCCCAAAGTCTCTACGTTGCTTTAAATAAGCATCCGCACAGACCACTCTTCTACCTAAAAATCGGGCGGTGGAGGGGAGTTATTCTTGATGAAAATAATTCCTGATGACGTTCTTTTATATCCGAAATCACTTTACAAAACTGAATTAGTCAAAATACATGAAAGCAGTTCAATCTTATTTTGATATTCGCTTGGGTATGATAAAGATTTCTCATAAATCTAAATTATTGACCCAATTTGAAATTTCTTATATCTTTTCAATGACCGGAAAAAACGGAATCAGGAAATGAAGCGAACAAAGCTTATTTTTTTAACGATAAATATAGCAAGTCCCCAAAGTCTCTACGTTGCTTTAAATAAGCATCCGCACAGACCACTCTTCTACCTAAAAATCGGGCGGTGGAGGGGAGTTATTCTTGATGAAAATAATTCCTGATGACGTTCTTTTATATCCGAAATCACTTTACAAAACTGAATTAGTCAAAATACATGAAAGCAGTTCAATCTTATTTTGATATTCGCTTGGGTATGATAAAGATTTCTCATAAATCTAAATTATTGACCCGATTTGAAATTTCTTATATCTTTTCAATGACCGGAAAAAACGGAATCAGGAAATAAAGCGAACAAAGCTTATTTTTTTAATGATAAATATAGCAAGTCCCCAAAGTCTCTACGTTGCTTTAAATAAGCATCCGCACAGACCACTCTTCTACCTAAAAATCGGGCGGAGGAGGGGAGTTATTCTTGATGAAAATAATTCCTGATGACGTTCTTTTATATCCGAAATCACTTTACAAAACTGAATTAGTCAAAATACATGAAAGCAGTTCAATCTTATTTTGATATTCGCTTGGGTATGATAAAGATTTCTCATAAATCTAAATTATTGACCCGATTTGAAATTTCTTATATCTTTTCAATGACCGGAAAAAACGGAATCAGGAAATAAAGCGAACAAAGCTTATTTTTTTAATGATAAATATAGCAAGTCCCCAAAGTCTCTACGTTGCTTTAAATAAGCATCCGCACAGACCACTCTTCTACCTAAAAATCGGGCGGAGGAGGGGAGTTATTCTTGATGAAAATAATTCCTGATGACGTTCTTTTATATCCGAAATCACTTTACAAAACTGAATTAGTCAAAATACATGAAAGCAGTTCAATCTTATTTTGATATTCGCTTGGGTATGATAAAGATTTCTCATAAATCTAAATTATTGACCCGATTTGAAATTTCTTATATCTTTTCAATGACCGGAAAAAACGGAATCAGGAAATGAAGCGAACAAAGCTTATTTTTTTAATGATAAATATAGCAAGTCCCCAAAGTCTCTACGTTGCTTTAAATAAGCATCCGCACAGGCCACTCTTCTACCTAAAAAACGGGCGGAGAAGGGGAGTTATTCTTGATGAAAATAATTCCTGATGACGTTCTTTTATATCCGAAATCACTTTACAAAACTGAATTAGTCAAAATACATGAAAGCAGTTCAATCTTATTTTGATATTCGCTTGGGTATGATAAAGATTTCTCATAAATCTAAATTATTGACCCGATTTGAAATTTCTTATATCTTTTCAATGACCGGAAAAAACGGAATCAGGAAATGAAGCGAACAAAGCTTATTTTTTTAATGATAAATATAGCAAGTCCCCAAAGTCTCTACGTTGCTTTAAATAAGCATCCGCACAGGCCACTCTTCTACCTAAAAAACGGGCGGAGAAGGGGAGTTATTCTTGATGAAAATAATTCCTGATGACGTTCTTTTATATCCGAAATCACTTTACAAAACTGAATTAGTCAAAATACATGAAAGCAGTTCAATCTTATTTTGATATTCGCTTGGGTATGATAAAGATTTCTCATAAATCTAAATTATTGACCCGATTTGAAATTTCTTATATCTTTTCAATGACCGGAAAAAACGGAATCAGGAAATAAAGCGAACAAAGCTTATTTTTTTAATGATAAATATAGCAAGTCCCCAAAGTCTCTACGTTGCTTTAAATAAGCATCCGCACAGGCCACTCTTCTACCTAAAAAACGGGCGGAGAAGGGGAGTTATTCTTGATGAAAATAATTCCTGATGACGTTCTTTCATATCCGAAATCACTTTACAAAACTGAATTAGTCAAAATACATGAAAGCAGTTCAATCTTATTTTGATATTCGCTTGGGTATGATAAAGATTTCTCATAAATCTAAATTATTGACCCGATTTGAAATTTCTTATATCTTTTCAATGACCGGAAAAAACGGAATCAGGAAATGAAGCGAACAAAGCTTATTTTTTTAATGATAAATATAGCAAGTCCCCAAAGTCTCTACGTTGCTTTAAATAAGCATCCGCACAGGCCACTCTTCTACCTAAAAAACGGGCGGAGAAGGGGAGTTATTCTTGATGAAAATAATTCCTGATGACGTTCTTTTATATCCGAAATCACTTTACAAAACTGAATTAGTCAAAATACATGAAAGCAGTTCAATCTTATTTTGATATTCGCTTGGGTATGATAAAGATTTCTCATAAATCTAAATTATTGACCCAATTTGAAATTTCTTATATCTTTTCAATGACCGGAAAAAACGGAATCAGGAAATGAAGCGAACAAAGCTTATTTTTTTAACGATAAATATAGCAAGTCCCCAAAGTCTCTACGTTGCTTTAAATAAGCATCCGCACAGACCACTCTTCTACCTAAAAATCGGGCGGTGGAGGGGAGTTATTCTTGATGAAAATAATTCCTGATGACGTTCTTTTATATCCGAAATCACTTTACAAAACTGAATTAGTCAAAATACATGAAAGCAGTTCAATCTTATTTTGATATTCGCTTGGGTATGATAAAGATTTCTCATAAATCTAAATTATTGACCCAATTTGAAATTTCTTATATCTTTTCAATGACCGGAAAAAACGGAATCAGGAAATGAAGCGAACAAAGCTTATTTTTTTAACGATAAATATAGCAAGTCCCCAAAGTCTCTACGTTGCTTTAAATAAGCATCCGCACAGACCACTCTTCTACCTAAAAATCGGGCGGTGGAGGGGAGTTATTCTTGATGAAAATAATTCCTGATGACGTTCTTTTATATCCGAAATCACTTTACAAAACTGAATTAGTCAAAATACATGAAAGCAGTTCAATCTTATTTTGATATTCGCTTGGGTATGATAAAGATTTCTCATAAATCTAAATTATTGACCCGATTTGAAATTTCTTATATCTTTTCAATGACCGGAAAAAACGGAATCAGGAAATAAAGCGAACAAAGCTTATTTTTTTAACGATAAATATAGCAAGTCCCCAAAGTCTCTACGTTGCTTTAAATAAGCAT
Organism: Endomychus coccineus; assembly: GCA_958510875.1. Lineage (NCBI taxonomy): Eukaryota > Metazoa > Arthropoda > Insecta > Coleoptera > Endomychidae > Endomychus > Endomychus coccineus. The sequence goes on along the minus strand of OY294067.1, from coordinate 31,581,456 downwards.
CCGCACAGACCACTCTTCTACCTAAAAATCGGGCGGTGGAGGGGAGTTATTCTTGATGAAAATAATTCCTGATGACGTTCTTTTATATCCGAAATCACTTTACAAAACTGAATTAGTCAAAATACATGAAAGCAGTTCAATCTTATATTGATATTCGCTTGGGTATGATAAAGATTTCTCATAAATCTAAATTATTGACCCGATTTGAAATTTCTTATATCTTTTCAATGACCGGAAAAAACGGAATCAGGAAATGAAGCGAACAAAGCTTATTTTTTTAATGATAAATATAGCAAGTCCCCAAAGTCTCTACGTTGCTTTAAATAAGCATCCGCACAGGCCACTCTTCTACCTAAAAAACGGGCGGAGAAGGGGAGTTATTCTTGATGAAAATAATTCCTGATGACGTTCTTTTATATCCGAAATCACTTTACAAAACTGAATTAGTCAAAATACATGAAAGCAGTTCAATCTTATTTTGATATTCGCTTGGGTATGATAAAGATTTCTCATAAATCTAAATTATTGACCCAATTTGAAATTTCTTATATCTTTTCAATGACCGGAAAAAACGGAATCAGGAAATGAAGCGAACAAAGCTTATTTTTTTAACGATAAATATAGCAAGTCCCCAAAGTCTCTACGTTGCTTTAAATAAGCATCCGCACAGACCACTCTTCTACCTAAAAATCGGGCGGTGGAGGGGAGTTATTCTTGATGAAAATAATTCCTGATGACGTTCTTTTATATCCGAAATCACTTTACAAAACTGAATTAGTCAAAATACATGAAAGCAGTTCAATCTTATTTTGATATTCGCTTGGGTATGATAAAGATTTCTCATAAATCTAAATTATTGACCCAATTTGAAATTTCTTATATCTTTTCAATGACCGGAAAAAACGGAATCAGGAAATGAAGCGAACAAAGCTTATTTTTTTAACGATAAATATAGCAAGTCCCCAAAGTCTCTACGTTGCTTTAAATAAGCATCCGCACAGACCACTCTTCTACCTAAAAATCGGGCGGTGGAGGGGAGTTATTCTTGATGAAAATAATTCCTGATGACGTTCTTTTATATCCGAAATCACTTTACAAAACTGAATTAGTCAAAATACATGAAAGCAGTTCAATCTTATTTTGATATTCGCTTGGGTATGATAAAGATTTCTCATAAATCTAAATTATTGACCCGATTTGAAATTTCTTATATCTTTTCAATGACCGGAAAAAACGGAATCAGGAAATGAAGCGAACAAAGCTTATTTTTTTAATGATAAATATAGCAAGTCCCCAAAGTCTCTACGTTGCTTTAAATAAGCATCCGCACAGACCACTCTTCTACCTAAAAATCGGGCGGTGGAGGGGAGTTATTCTTGATGAAAATAATTCCTGATGACGTTCTTTTATATCCGAAATCACTTTACAAAACTGAATTAGTCAAAATACATGAAAGCAGTTCAATCTTATTTTGATATTCGCTTGGGTATGATAAAGATTTCTCATAAATCTAAATTATTGACCCAATTTGAAATTTCTTATATCTTTTCAATGACCGGAAAAAACGGAATCAGGAAATGAAGCGAACAAAGCTTATTTTTTTAACGATAAATATAGCAAGTCCCCAAAGTCTCTACGTTGCTTTAAATAAGCATCCGCACAGACCACTCTTCTACCTAAAAATCGGGCGGTGGAGGGGAGTTATTCTTGATGAAAATAATTCCTGATGACGTTCTTTTATATCCGAAATCACTTTACAAAACTGAATTAGTCAAAATACATGAAAGCAGTTCAATCTTATTTTGATATTCGCTTGGGTATGATAAAGATTTCTCATAAATCTAAATTATTGACCCAATTTGAAATTTCTTATATCTTTTCAATGACCGGAAAAAACGGAATCAGGAAATGAAGCGAACAAAGCTTATTTTTTTAACGATAAATATAGCAAGTCCCCAAAGTCTCTACGTTGCTTTAAATAAGCATCCGCACAGACCACTCTTCTACCTAAAAATCGGGCGGTGGAGGGGAGTTATTCTTGATGAAAATAATTCCTGATGACGTTCTTTTATATCCGAAATCACTTTACAAAACTGAATTAGTCAAAATACATGAAAGCAGTTCAATCTTATTTTGATATTCGCTTGGGTATGATAAAGATTTCTCATAAATCTAAATTATTGACCCGATTTGAAATTTCTTATATCTTTTCAATGACCGGAAAAAACGGAATCAGGAAATGAAGCGAACAAAGCTTATTTTTTTAATGATAAATATAGCAAGTCCCCAAAGTCTCTACGTTGCTTTAAATAAGCATCCGCACAGACCACTCTTCTACCTAAAAATCGGGCGGTGGAGGGGAGTTATTCTTGATGAAAATAATTCCTGATGACGTTCTTTTATATCCGAAATCACTTTACAAAACTGAATTAGTCAAAATACATGAAAGCAGTTCAATCTTATTTTGATATTCGCTTGGGTATGATAAAGATTTCTCATAAATCTAAATTATTGACCCGATTTGAAATTTCTTATATCTTTTCAATGACCGGAAAAAACGGAATCAGGAAATGAAGCGAACAAAGCTTATTTTTTTAATGATAAATATAGCAAGTCCCCAAAGTCTCTACGTTGCTTTAAATAAGCATCCGCACAGGCCACTCTTCTACCTAAAAAACGGGCGGAGAAGGGGAGTTATTCTTGATGAAAATAATTCCTGATGACGTTCTTTTATATCCGAAATCACTTTACAAAACTGAATTAGTCAAAATACATGAAAGCAGTTCAATCTTATTTTGATATTCGCTTGGGTATGATAAAGATTTCTCATAAATCTAAATTATTGACCCAATTTGAAATTTCTTATATCTTTTCAATGACCGGAAAAAACGGAATCAGGAAATGAAGCGAACAAAGCTTATTTTTTTAACGATAAATATAGCAAGTCCCCAAAGTCTCTACGTTGCTTTAAATAAGCATCCGCACAGACCACTCTTCTACCTAAAAATCGGGCGGTGGAGGGGAGTTATTCTTGATGAAAATAATTCCTGATGACGTTCTTTTATATCCGAAATCACTTTACAAAACTGAATTAGTCAAAATACATGAAAGCAGTTCAATCTTATTTTGATATTCGCTTGGGTATGATAAAGATTTCTCATAAATCTAAATTATTGACCCAATTTGAAATTTCTTATATCTTTTCAATGACCGGAAAAAACGGAATCAGGAAATGAAGCGAACAAAGCTTATTTTTTTAACGATAAATATAGCAAGTCCCCAAAGTCTCTACGTTGCTTTAAATAAGCATCCGCACAGACCACTCTTCTACCTAAAAATCGGGCGGTGGAGGGGAGTTATTCTTGATGAAAATAATTCCTGATGACGTTCTTTTATATCCGAAATCACTTTACAAAACTGAATTAGTCAAAATACATGAAAGCAGTTCAATCTTATTTTGATATTCGCTTGGGTATGATAAAGATTTCTCATAAATCTAAATTATTGACCCAATTTGAAATTTCTTATATCTTTTCAATGACCGGAAAAAACGGAATCAGGAAATGAAGCGAACAAAGCTTATTTTTTTAACGATAAATATAGCAAGTCCCCAAAGTCTCTACGTTGCTTTAAATAAGCATCCGCACAGACCACTCTTCTACCTAAAAATCGGGCGGTGGAGGGGAGTTATTCTTGATGAAAATAATTCCTGATGACGTTCTTTTATATCCGAAATCACTTTACAAAACTGAATTAGTCAAAATACATGAAAGCAGTTCAATCTTATTTTGATATTCGCTTGGGTATGATAAAGATTTCTCATAAATCTAAATTATTGACCCGATTTGAAATTTCTTATATCTTTTCAATGACCGGAAAAAACGGAATCAGGAAATAAAGCGAACAAAGCTTATTTTTTTAACGATAAATATAGCAAGTCCCCAAAGTCTCTACGTTGCTTTAAATAAGCATCCGCACAGGCCACTCTTCTACCTAAAAAACGGGCGGAGAAGGGGAGTTATTCTTGATGAAAATAATTCCTGATGACGTTCTTTTATATCCGAAATCACTTTACAAAACTGAATTAGTCAAAATACATGAAAGCAGTTCAATCTTATTTTGATATTCGCTTGGGTATGATAAAGATTTCTCATAAATCTAAATTATTGACCCGATTTGAAATTTCTTATATCTTTTCAATGACCGGAAAAAACGGAATCAGGAAATGAAGCGAACAAAGCTTATTTTTTTAATGATAAATATAGCAAGTCCCCAAAGTCTCTACGTTGCTTTAAATAAGCATCCGCACAGGCCACTCTTCTACCTAAAAAACGGGCGGAGAAGGGGAGTTATTCTTGATGAAAATAATTCCTGATGACGTTCTTTTATATCCGAAATCACTTTACAAAACTGAATTAGTCAAAATACATGAAAGCAGTTCAATCTTATTTTGATATTCGCTTGGGTATGATAAAGATTTCTCATAAATCTAAATTATTGACCCAATTTGAAATTTCTTATATCTTTTCAATGACCGGAAAAAACGGAATCAGGAAATGAAGCGAACAAAGCTTATTTTTTTAACGATAAATATAGCAAGTCCCCAAAGTCTCTACGTTGCTTTAAATAAGCATCCGCACAGACCACTCTTCTACCTAAAAATCGGGCGGTGGAGGGGAGTTATTCTTGATGAAAATAATTCCTGATGACGTTCTTTTATATCCGAAATCACTTTACAAAACTGAATTAGTCAAAATACATGAAAGCAGTTCAATCTTATTTTGATATTCGCTTGGGTATGATAAAGATTTCTCATAAATCTAAATTATTGACCCAATTTGAAATTTCTTATATCTTTTCAATGACCGGAAAAAACGGAATCAGGAAATGAAGCGAACAAAGCTTATTTTTTTAACGATAAATATAGCAAGTCCCCAAAGTCTCTACGTTGCTTTAAATAAGCATCCGCACAGACCACTCTTCTACCTAAAAATCGGGCGGTGGAGGGGAGTTATTCTTGATGAAAATAATTCCTGATGACGTTCTTTTATATCCGAAATCACTTTACAAAACTGAATTAGTCAAAATACATGAAAGCAGTTCAATCTTATTTTGATATTCGCTTGGGTATGATAAAGATTTCTCATAAATCTAAATTATTGACCCAATTTGAAATTTCTTATATCTTTTCAATGACCGGAAAAAACGGAATCAGGAAATGAAGCGAACAAAGCTTATTTTTTTAACGATAAATATAGCAAGTCCCCAAAGTCTCTACGTTGCTTTAAATAAGCATCCGCACAGACCACTCTTCTACCTAAAAATCGGGCGGTGGAGGGGAGTTATTCTTGATGAAAATAATTCCTGATGACGTTCTTTTATATCCGAAATCACTTTACAAAACTGAATTAGTCAAAATACATGAAAGCAGTTCAATCTTATTTTGATATTCGCTTGGGTATGATAAAGATTTCTCATAAATCTAAATTATTGACCCGATTTGAAATTTCTTATATCTTTTCAATGACCGGAAAAAACGGAATCAGGAAATAAAGCGAACAAAGCTTATTTTTTTAACGATAAATATAGCAAGTCCCCAAAGTCTCTACGTTGCTTTAAATAAGCATCCGCACAGACCACTCTTCTACCTAAAAATCGGGCGGTGGAGGGGAGTTATTCTTGATGAAAATAATTCCTGATGACGTTCTTTTATATCCGAAATCACTTTACAAAACTGAATTAGTCAAAATACATGAAAGCAGTTCAATCTTATTTTGATATTCGCTTGGGTATGATAAAGATTTCTCATAAATCTAAATTATTGACCCAATTTGAAATTTCTTATATCTTTTCAATGACCGGAAAAAACGGAATCAGGAAATGAAGCGAACAAAGCTTATTTTTTTAACGATAAATATAGCAAGTCCCCAAAGTCTCTACGTTGCTTTAAATAAGCATCCGCACAGACCACTCTTCTACCTAAAAATCGGGCGGTGGAGGGGAGTTATTCTTGATGAAAATAATTCCTGATGACGTTCTTTTATATCCGAAATCACTTTACAAAACTGAATTAGTCAAAATACATGAAAGCAGTTCAATCTTATTTTGATATTCGCTTGGGTATGATAAAGATTTCTCATAAATCTAAATTATTGACCCGATTTGAAATTTCTTATATCTTTTCAATGACCGGAAAAAACGGAATCAGGAAATAAAGCGAACAAAGCTTATTTTTTTAACGATAAATATAGCAAGTCCCCAAAGTCTCTACGTTGCTTTAAATAAGCATCCGCACAGACCACTCTTCTACCTAAAAATCGGGCGGTGGAGGGGAGTTATTCTTGATGAAAATAATTCCTGATGACGTTCTTTTATATCCGAAATCACTTTACAAAACTGAATTAGTCAAAATACATGAAAGCAGTTCAATCTTATATTGATATTCGCTTGGGTATGATAAAGATTTCTCATAAATCTAAATTATTGACCCGATTTGAAATTTCTTATATCTTTTCAATGACCGGAAAAAACGGAATCAGGAAATAAAGCGAACAAAGCTTATTTTTTTAACGATAAATATAGCAAGTCCCCAAATTCTCTACGTTGCTTTAAATAAGCATCCGCACAGACCACTCTTCTACCTAAGAATCGGGCGGAGGAGGGGAGTTATTCTTGATGAAAATAATTCCTGATGACGTTCTTTCATATCCGAAATCACTTTACAAAACTGAATCAGTCAAAATACATGAAAGCAGTTCAAACTTATTTTGATATTCGCTTGGGTATGATAAAGATTTCTCATAAATCTAAATTATTGACCCGATTTGAAATTTCTTATATCTTTTCAATGACCGGAAAAAACGGAATCAGGAAATAAAGCAAACAAAGCTAATTTTTTTAATGATAAATATAGCAAGTCCCCAAAGTCTCTACGTTGCTTTAAATAAGCATCCGCACAGGCCACTCTTCTACCTAAAAAACGGGCGGAGAAGGGGAGTTATTCTTGATGAAAATAATTCCTGATGACGTTCTTTCATATCCGAAATCACTTTACAAAACTGAATTAGTCAAAATACATGAAAGCAGTTCAATCTTATTTTGATATTCGCTTGGGTATGATAAAGATTTCTCATAAATCTAAATTATTGACCCAATTTGAAATTTCTTATATCTTTTCAATGACCGGAAAAAACGGAATCAGGAAATGAAGCGAACAAAGCTTATTTTTTTAACGATAAATATAGCAAGTCCCCAAAGTCTCTACGTTGCTTTAAATAAGCATCCGCACAGACCACTCTTCTACCTAAAAATCGGGCGGTGGAGGGGAGTTATTCTTGATGAAAATAATTCCTGATGACGTTCTTTTATATCCGAAATCACTTTACAAAACTGAATTAGTCAAAATACATGAAAGCAGTTCAATCTTATATTGATATTCGCTTGGGTATGATAAAGATTTCTCATAAATCTAAATTATTGACCCGATTTGAAATTTCTTATATCTTTTCAATGACCGGAAAAAACGGAATCAGGAAATAAAGCGAACAAAGCTTATTTTTTTAATGATAAATATAGCAAGTCCCCAAAGTCTCTACGTTGCTTTAAATAAGCATCCGCACAGACCACTCTTCTACCTAAAAATCGGGCGGTGGAGGGGAGTTATTCTTGATGAAAATAATTCCTGATGACGTTCTTTTATATCCGAAATCACTTTACAAAACTGAATTAGTCAAAATACATGAAAGCAGTTCAATCTTATTTTGATATTCGCTTGGGTATGATAAAGATTTCTCATAAATCTAAATTATTGACCCGATTTGAAATTTCTTATATCTTTTCAATGACCGGAAAAAACGGAATCAGGAAATAAAGCGAACAAAGCTTATTTTTTTAACGATAAATATAGCAAGTCCCCAAAGTCTCTACGTTGCTTTAAATAAGCATCCGCACAGACCACTCTTCTACCTAAAAATCGGGCGGTGGAGGGGAGTTATTCTTGATGAAAATAATTCCTGATGACGTTCTTTTATATCCGAAATCACTTTACAAAACTGAATTAGTCAAAATACATGAAAGCAGTTCAATCTTATATTGATATTCGCTTGGGTATGATAAAGATTTCTCATAAATCTAAATTATTGACCCGATTTGAAATTTCTTATATCTTTTCAATGACCGGAAAAAACGGAATCAGGAAATAAAGCGAACAAAGCTTATTTTTTTAACGATAAATATAGCAAGTCCCCAAATTCTCTACGTTGCTTTAAATAAGCATCCGCACAGACCACTCTTCTACCTAAGAATCGGGCGGAGGAGGGGAGTTATTCTTGATGAAAATAATTCCTGATGACGTTCTTTCATATCCGAAATCACTTTACAAAACTGAATCAGTCAAAATACATGAAAGCAGTTCAAACTTATTTTGATATTCGCTTGGGTATGATAAAGATTTCTCATAAATCTAAATTATTGACCCGATTTGAAATTTCTTATATCTTTTCAATGACCGGAAAAAACGGAATCAGGAAATAAAGCAAACAAAGCTAATTTTTTTAATGATAAATATAGCAAGTCCCCAAAGTCTCTACGTTGCTTTAAATAAGCATCCGCACAGGCCACTCTTCTACCTAAAAAACGGGCGGAGAAGGGGAGTTATTCTTGATGAAAATAATTCCTGATGACGTTCTTTCATATCCGAAATCACTTTACAAAACTGAATTAGTCAAAATACATGAAAGCAGTTCAATCTTATTTTGATATTCGCTTGGGTATGATAAAGATTTCTCATAAATCTAAATTATTGACCCGATTTGAAATTTCTTATATCTTTTCAATGACCGGAAAAAACGGAATCAGGAAATAAAGCGAACAAAGCTTATTTTTTTAACGATAAATATAGCAAGTCCCCAAAGTCTCTACGTTGCTTTAAATAAGCATCCGCACAGACCACTCTTCTACCTAAAAATCGGGCGGTGGAGGGGAGTTATTCTTGATGAAAATAATTCCTGATGACGTTCTTTTATATCCGAAATCACTTTACAAAACTGAATTAGTCAAAATACATGAAAGCAGTTCAATCTTATTTTGATATTCGCTTGGGTATGATAAAGATTTCTCATAAATCTAAATTATTGACCCGATTTGAAATTTCTTATATCTTTTCAATGACCGGAAAAAACGGAATCAGGAAATAAAGCGAACAAAGCTTATTTTTTTAACGATAAATATAGCAAGTCCCCAAAGTCTCTACGTTGCTTTAAATAAGCATCCGCACAGACCACTCTTCTACCTAAAAATCGGGCGGTGGAGGGGAGTTATTCTTGATGAAAATAATTCCTGATGACGTTCTTTTATATCCGAAATCACTTTACAAAACTGAATTAGTCAAAATACATGAAAGCAGTTCAATCTTATTTTGATATTCGCTTGGGTATGATAAAGATTTCTCATAAATCTAAATTATTGACCCGATTTGAAATTTCTTATATCTTTTCAATGACCGGAAAAAACGGAATCAGGAAATGAAGCGAACAAAGCTTATTTTTTTAACGATAAATATAGCAAGTCCCCAAAGTCTCTACGTTGCTTTAAATAAGCATCCGCACAGACCACTCTTCTACCTAAAAATCGGGCGGTGGAGGGGAGTTATTCTTGATGAAAATAATTCCTGATGACGTTCTTTTATATCCGAAATCACTTTACAAAACTGAATTAGTCAAAATACATGAAAGCAGTTCAATCTTATTTTGATATTCGCTTGGGTATGATAAAGATTTCTCATAAATCTAAATTATTGACCCGATTTGAAATTTCTTATATCTTTTCAATGACCGGAAAAAACGGAATCAGGAAATAAAGCGAACAAAGCTTATTTTTTTAACGATAAATATAGCAAGTCCCCAAAGTCTCTACGTTGCTTTAAATAAGCATCCGCACAGACCACTCTTCTACCTAAAAATCGGGCGGTGGAGGGGAGTTATTCTTGATGAAAATAATTCCTGATGACGTTCTTTTATATCCGAAATCACTTTACAAAACTGAATTAGTCAAAATACATGAAAGCAGTTCAATCTTATTTTGATATTCGCTTGGGTATGATAAAGATTTCTCATAAATCTAAATTATTGACCCGATTTGAAATTTCTTATATCTTTTCAATGACCGGAAAAAACGGAATCAGGAAATAAAGCGAACAAAGCTTATTTTTTTAACGATAAATATAGCAAGTCCCCAAAGTCTCTACGTTGCTTTAAATAAGCATCCGCACAGACCACTCTTCTACCTAAAAATCGGGCGGTGGAGGGGAGTTATTCTTGATGAAAATAATTCCTGATGACGTTCTTTTATATCCGAAATCACTTTACAAAACTGAATTAGTCAAAATACATGAAAGCAGTTCAATCTTATTTTGATATTCGCTTGGGTATGATAAAGATTTCTCATAAATCTAAATTATTGACCCGATTTGAAATTTCTTATATCTTTTCAATGACCGGAAAAAACGGAATCAGGAAATAAAGCGAACAAAGCTTATTTTTTTAACGATAAATATAGCAAGTCCCCAAAGTCTCTACGTTGCTTTAAATAAGCATCCGCACAGACCACTCTTCTACCTAAAAATCGGGCGGTGGAGGGGAGTTATTCTTGATGAAAATAATTCCTGATGACGTTCTTTTATATCCGAAATCACTTTACAAAACTGAATTAGTCAAAATACATGAAAGCAGTTCAATCTTATTTTGATATTCGCTTGGGTATGATAAAGATTTCTCATAAATCTAAATTATTGACCCGATTTGAAATTTCTTATATCTTTTCAATGACCGGAAAAAACGGAATCAGGAAATGAAGCGAACAAAGCTTATTTTTTTAACGATAAATATAGCAAGTCCCCAAAGTCTCTACGTTGCTTTAAATAAGCATCCGCACAGACCACTCTTCTACCTAAAAATCGGGCGGTGGAGGGGAGTTATTCTTGATGAAAATAATTCCTGATGACGTTCTTTTATATCCGAAATCACTTTACAAAACTGAATTAGTCAAAATACATGAAAGCAGTTCAATCTTATTTTGATATTCGCTTGGGTATGATAAAGATTTCTCATAAATCTAAATTATTGACCCGATTTGAAATTTCTTATATCTTTTCAATGACCGGAAAAAACGGAATCAGGAAATAAAGCGAACAAAGCTTATTTTTTTAACGATAAATATAGCAAGTCCCCAAATTCTCTACGTTGCTTTAAATAAGCATCCGCACAGACCACTCTTCTACCTAAGAATCGGGCGGAGGAGGGGAGTTATTCTTGATGAAAATAATTCCTGATGACGTTCTTTCATATCCGAAATCACTTTACAAAACTGAATCAGTCAAAATACATGAAAGCAGTTCAAACTTATTTCGATATTCGCTTGGGTATGATAAAGATTTCTCATAAATCTAAATTATTGACCCGATTTGAAATTTCTTATATCTTTTCAATGACCGGAAAAAACGGAATCAGGAAATGAAGCGAACAAAGCTTATTTTTTTAATGATAAATATAGCAAGTCCCCAAAGTCTCTACGTTGCTTTAAATAAGCATCCGCACAGGCCACTCTTCTACCTAAAAAACGGGCGGAGAAGGGGAGTTATTCTTGATGAAAATAATTCCTGATGACGTTCTTTTATATCCGAAATCACTTTACAAAACTGAATTAGTCAAAATACATGAAAGCAGTTCAATCTTATTTTGATATTCGCTTGGGTATGATAAAGATTTCTCATAAATCTAAATTATTGACCCGATTTGAAATTTCTTATATCTTTTCAATGACCGGAAAAAACGGAATCAGGAAATAAAGCGAACAAAGCTTATTTTTTTAACGATAAATATAGCAAGTCCCCAAAGTCTCTACGTTGCTTTAAATAAGCATCCGCACAGACCACTCTTCTACCTAAAAATCGGGCGGTGGAGGGGAGTTATTCTTGATGAAAATAATTCCTGATGACGTTCTTTTATATCCGAAATCACTTTACAAAACTGAATTAGTCAAAATACATGAAAGCAGTTCAATCTTATTTTGATATTCGCTTGGGTATGATAAAGATTTCTCATAAATCTAAATTATTGACCCGATTTGAAATTTCTTATATCTTTTCAATGACCGGAAAAAACGGAATCAGGAAATGAAGCGAACAAAGCTTATTTTTTTAACGATAAATATAGCAAGTCCCCAAAGTCTCTACGTTGCTTTAAATAAGCATCCGCACAGACCACTCTTCTACCTAAAAATCGGGCGGTGGAGGGGAGTTATTCTTGATGAAAATAATTCCTGATGACGTTCTTTTATATCCGAAATCACTTTACAAAACTGAATTAGTCAAAATACATGAAAGCAGTTCAATCTTATTTTGATATTCGCTTGGGTATGATAAAGATTTCTCATAAATCTAAATTATTGACCCGATTTGAAATTTCTTATATCTTTTCAATGACCGGAAAAAACGGAATCAGGAAATAAAGCGAACAAAGCTTATTTTTTTAACGATAAATATAGCAAGTCCCCAAATTCTCTACGTTGCTTTAAATAAGCATCCGCACAGACCACTCTTCTACCTAAGAATCGGGCGGAGGAGGGGAGTTATTCTTGATGAAAATAATTCCTGATGACGTTCTTTCATATCCGAAATCACTTTACAAAACTGAATCAGTCAAAATACATGAAAGCAGTTCAAACTTATTTTGATATTCGCTTGGGTATGATAAAGATTTCTCATAAATCTAAATTATTGACCCGATTTGAAATTTCTTATATCTTTTCAATGACCGGAAAAAACGGAATCAGGAAATGAAGCGAACAAAGCTTATTTTTTTAATGATAAATATAGCAAGTCCCCAAAGTCTCTACGTTGCTTTAAATAAGCATCCGCACAGGCCACTCTTCTACCTAAAAAACGGGCGGAGAAGGGGAGTTATTCTTGATGAAAATAATTCCTGATGACGTTCTTTTATATCCGAAATCACTTTACAAAACTGAATTAGTCAAAATACATGAAAGCAGTTCAATCTTATTTTGATATTCGCTTGGGTATGATAAAGATTTCTCATAAATCTAAATTATTGACCCGATTTGAAATTTCTTATATCTTTTCAATGACCGGAAAAAACGGAATCAGGAAATGAAGCGAACAAAGCTTATTTTTTTAATGATAAATATAGCAAGTCCCCAAAGTCTCTACGTTGCTTTAAATAAGCATCCGCACAGGCCACTCTTCTACCTAAAAAACGGGCGGAGAAGGGGAGTTATTCTTGATGAAAATAATTCCTGATGACGTTCTTTCATATCCGAAATCACTTTACAAAACTGAATTAGTCAAAATACATGAAAGCAGTTCAATCTTATTTTGATATTCGCTTGGGTATGATAAAGATTTCTCATAAATCTAAATTATTGACCCAATTTGAAATTTCTTATATCTTTTCAATGACCGGAAAAAACGGAATCAGGAAATGAAGCGAACAAAGCTTATTTTTTTAACGATAAATATAGCAAGTCCCCAAAGTCTCTACGTTGCTTTAAATAAGCATCCGCACAGACCACTCTTCTACCTAAAAATCGGGCGGTGGAGGGGAGTTATTCTTGATGAAAATAATTCCTGATGACGTTCTTTTATATCCGAAATCACTTTACAAAACTGAATTAGTCAAAATACATGAAAGCAGTTCAATCTTATATTGATATTCGCTTGGGTATGATAAAGATTTCTCATAAATCTAAATTATTGACCCGATTTGAAATTTCTTATATCTTTTCAATGACCGGAAAAAACGGAATCAGGAAATAAAGCGAACAAAGCTTATTTTTTTAACGATAAATATAGCAAGTCCCCAAATTCTCTACGTTGCTTTAAATAAGCATCCGCACAGACCACTCTTCTACCTAAGAATCGGGCGGAGGAGGGGAGTTATTCTTGATGAAAATAATTCCTGATGACGTTCTTTCATATCCGAAATCACTTTACAAAACTGAATCAGTCAAAATACATGAAAGCAGTTCAAACTTATTTTGATATTCGCTTGGGTATGATAAAGATTTCTCATAAATCTAAATTATTGACCCGATTTGAAATTTCTTATATCTTTTCAATGACCGGAAAAAACGGAATCAGGAAATGAAGCGAACAAAGCTTATTTTTTTAATGATAAATATAGCAAGTCCCCAAAGTCTCTACGTTGCTTTAAATAAGCATCCGCACAGGCCACTCTTCTACCTAAAAAACGGGCGGAGAAGGGGAGTTATTCTTGATGAAAATAATTCCTGATGACGTTCTTTTATATCCGAAATCACTTTACAAAACTGAATTAGTCAAAATACATGAAAGCAGTTCAATCTTATTTTGATATTCGCTTGGGTATGATAAAGATTTCTCATAAATCTAAATTATTGACCCGATTTGAAATTTCTTATATCTTTTCAATGACCGGAAAAAACGGAATCAGGAAATGAAGCGAACAAAGCTTATTTTTTTAATGATAAATATAGCAAGTCCCCAAAGTCTCTACGTTGCTTTAAATAAGCATCCGCACAGGCCACTCTTCTACCTAAAAAACGGGCGGAGAAGGGGAGTTATTCTTGATGAAAATAATTCCTGATGACGTTCTTTCATATCCGAAATCACTTTACAAAACTGAATTAGTCAAAATACATGAAAGCAGTTCAATCTTATTTTGATATTCGCTTGGGTATGATAAAGATTTCTCATAAATCTAAATTATTGACCCGATTTGAAATTTCTTATATCTTTTCAATGACCGGAAAAAACGGAATCAGGAAATAAAGCGAACAAAGCTTATTTTTTTAATGATAAATATAGCAAGTCCCCAAAGTCTCTACGTTGCTTTAAATAAGCATCCGCACAGGCCACTCTTCTACCTAAAAAACGGGCGGAGAAGGGGAGTTATTCTTGATGAAAATAATTCCTGATGACGTTCTTTTATATCCGAAATCACTTTACAAAACTGAATTAGTCAAAATACATGAAAGCAGTTCAATCTTATTTTGATATTCGCTTGGGTATGATAAAGATTTCTCATAAATCTAAATTATTGACCCGATTTGAAATTTCTTATATCTTTTCAATGACCGGAAAAAACGGAATCAGGAAATAAAGCGAACAAAGCTTATTTTTTTAATGATAAATATAGCAAGTCCCCAAAGTCTCTACGTTGCTTTAAATAAGCATCCGCACAGGCCACTCTTCTACCTAAAAAACGGGCGGAGAAGGGGAGTTATTCTTGATGAAAATAATTCCTGATGACGTTCTTTTATATCCGAAATCACTTTACAAAACTGAATTAGTCAAAATACATGAAAGCAGTTCAATCTTATTTTGATATTCGCTTGGGTATGATAAAGATTTCTCATAAATCTAAATTATTGACCCAATTTGAAATTTCTTATATCTTTTCAATGACCGGAAAAAACGGAATCAGGAAATGAAGCGAACAAAGCTTATTTTTTTAACGATAAATATAGCAAGTCCCCAAAGTCTCTACGTTGCTTTAAATAAGCATCCGCACAGACCACTCTTCTACCTAAAAATCGGGCGGTGGAGGGGAGTTATTCTTGATGAAAATAATTCCTGATGACGTTCTTTTATATCCGAAATCACTTTACAAAACTGAATTAGTCAAAATACATGAAAGCAGTTCAATCTTATTTTGATATTCGCTTGGGTATGATAAAGATTTCTCATAAATCTAAATTATTGACCCGATTTGAAATTTCTTATATCTTTTCAATGACCGGAAAAAACGGAATCAGGAAATAAAGCGAACAAAGCTTATTTTTTTAACGATAAATATAGCAAGTCCCCAAAGTCTCTACGTTGCTTTAAATAAGCATCCGCACAGACCACTCTTCTACCTAAAAATCGGGCGGTGGAGGGGAGTTATTCTTGATGAAAATAATTCCTGATGACGTTCTTTTATATCCGAAATCACTTTACAAAACTGAATTAGTCAAAATACATGAAAGCAGTTCAATCTTATATTGATATTCGCTTGGGTATGATAAAGATTTCTCATAAATCTAAATTATTGACCCGATTTGAAATTTCTTATATCTTTTCAATGACCGGAAAAAACGGAATCAGGAAATAAAGCGAACAAAGCTTATTTTTTTAACGATAAATATAGCAAGTCCCCAAAGTCTCTACGTTGCTTTAAATAAGCATCCGCACAGACCACTCTTCTACCTAAAAATCGGGCGGTGGAGGGGAGTTATTCTTGATGAAAATAATTCCTGATGACGTTCTTTTATATCCGAAATCACTTTACAAAACTGAATTAGTCAAAATACATGAAAGCAGTTCAATCTTATTTTGATATTCGCTTGGGTATGATAAAGATTTCTCATAAATCTAAATTATTGACCCGATTTGAAATTTCTTATATCTTTTCAATGACCGGAAAAAACGGAATCAGGAAATAAAGCGAACAAAGCTTATTTTTTTAACGATAAATATAGCAAGTCCCCAAAGTCTCTACGTTGCTTTAAATAAGCATCCGCACAGACCACTCTTCTACCTAAAAATCGGGCGGTGGAGGGGAGTTATTCTTGATGAAAATAATTCCTGATGACGTTCTTTTATATCCGAAATCACTTTACAAAACTGAATCAGTCAAAATACATGAAAGCAGTTCAAACTTATTTTGATATTCGCTTGGGTATGATAAAGATTTCTCATAAATCTAAATTATTGACCCGATTTGAAATTTCTTATATCTTTTCAATGACCGGAAAAAACGGAATCAGGAAATGAAGCGAACAAAGCTTATTTTTTTAATGATAAATATAGCAAGTCCCCAAAGTCTCTACGTTGCTTTAAATAAGCATCCGCACAGGCCACTCTTCTACCTAAAAAACGGGCGGAGAAGGGGAGTTATTCTTGATGAAAATAATTCCTGATGACGTTCTTTTAT
The DNA here is from genome assembly GCA_958510875.1 of Endomychus coccineus. Classification (NCBI taxonomy): domain Eukaryota; kingdom Metazoa; phylum Arthropoda; class Insecta; order Coleoptera; family Endomychidae; genus Endomychus; species Endomychus coccineus. Next base: position 31,564,489 of record OY294067.1, on the reverse strand, counting down.
ATCCGAAATCACTTTACAAAACTGAATTAGTCAAAATACATGAAAGCAGTTCAATCTTATTTTGATATTCGCTTGGGTATGATAAAGATTTCTCATAAATCTAAATTATTGACCCGATTTGAAATTTCTTATATCTTTTCAATGACCGGAAAAAACGGAATCAGGAAATGAAGCGAACAAAGCTTATTTTTTTAATGATAAATATAGCAAGTCCCCAAAGTCTCTACGTTGCTTTAAATAAGCATCCGCACAGGCCACTCTTCTACCTAAAAAACGGGCGGAGAAGGGGAGTTATTCTTGATGAAAATAATTCCTGATGACGTTCTTTTATATCCGAAATCACTTTACAAAACTGAATTAGTCAAAATACATGAAAGCAGTTCAATCTTATTTTGATATTCGCTTGGGTATGATAAAGATTTCTCATAAATCTAAATTATTGACCCGATTTGAAATTTCTTATATCTTTTCAATGACCGGAAAAAACGGAATCAGGAAATGAAGCGAACAAAGCTTATTTTTTTAATGATAAATATAGCAAGTCCCCAAAGTCTCTACGTTGCTTTAAATAAGCATCCGCACAGGCCACTCTTCTACCTAAAAAACGGGCGGAGAAGGGGAGTTATTCTTGATGAAAATAATTCCTGATGACGTTCTTTTATATCCGAAATCACTTTACAAAACTGAATTAGTCAAAATACATGAAAGCAGTTCAATCTTATTTTGATATTCGCTTGGGTATGATAAAGATTTCTCATAAATCTAAATTATTGACCCGATTTGAAATTTCTTATATCTTTTCAATGACCGGAAAAAACGGAATCAGGAAATGAAGCGAACAAAGCTTATTTTTTTAATGATAAATATAGCAAGTCCCCAAAGTCTCTACGTTGCTTTAAATAAGCTTCCGCACAGGCCACTCTTCTACCTAAAAAACGGGCGGAGAAGGGGAGTTATTCTTGATGAAAATAATTCCTGATGACGTTCTTTTATATCCGAAATCACTTTACAAAACTGAATTAGTCAAAATACATGAAAGCAGTTCAATCTTATTTTGATATTCGCTTGGGTATGATAAAGATTTCTCATAAATCTAAATTATTGACCCGATTTGAAATTTCTTATATCTTTTCAATGACCGGAAAAAACGGAATCAGGAAATGAAGCGAACAAAGCTTATTTTTTTAATGATAAATATAGCAAGTCCCCAAAGTCTCTACGTTGCTTTAAATAAGCTTCCGCACAGGCCACTCTTCTACCTAAAAAACGGGCGGAGAAGGGGAGTTATTCTTGATGAAAATAATTCCTGATGACGTTCTTTTATATCCGAAATCACTTTACAAAACTGAATTAGTCAAAATACATGAAAGCAGTTCAATCTTATTTTGATATTCGCTTGGGTATGATAAAGATTTCTCATAAATCTAAATTATTGACCCGATTTGAAATTTCTTATATCTTTTCAATGACCGGAAAAAACGGAATCAGGAAATGAAGCGAACAAAGCTTATTTTTTTAATGATAAATATAGCAAGTCCCCAAAGTCTCTACGTTGCTTTAAATAAGCATCCGCACAGGCCACTCTTCTACCTAAAAAACGGGCGGAGAAGGGGAGTTATTCTTGATGAAAATAATTCCTGATGACGTTCTTTTATATCCGAAATCACTTTACAAAACTGAATTAGTCAAAATACATGAAAGCAGTTCAATCTTATTTTGATATTCGCTTGGGTATGATAAAGATTTCTCATAAATCTAAATTATTGACCCGATTTGAAATTTCTTATATCTTTTCAATGACCGGAAAAAACGGAATCAGGAAATGAAGCGAACAAAGCTTATTTTTTTAATGATAAATATAGCAAGTCCCCAAAGTCTCTACGTTGCTTTAAATAAGCATCCGCACAGGCCACTCTTCTACCTAAAAAACGGGCGGAGAAGGGGAGTTATTCTTGATGAAAATAATTCCTGATGACGTTCTTTTATATCCGAAATCACTTTACAAAACTGAATTAGTCAAAATACATGAAAGCAGTTCAATCTTATTTTGATATTCGCTTGGGTATGATAAAGATTTCTCATAAATCTAAATTATTGACCCGATTTGAAATTTCTTATATCTTTTCAATGACCGGAAAAAACGGAATCAGGAAATGAAGCGAACAAAGCTTATTTTTTTAATGATAAATATAGCAAGTCCCCAAAGTCTCTACGTTGCTTTAAATAAGCATCCGCACAGGCCACTCTTCTACCTAAAAAACGGGCGGAGAAGGGGAGTTATTCTTGATGAAAATAATTCCTGATGACGTTCTTTTATATCCGAAATCACTTTACAAAACTGAATTAGTCAAAATACATGAAAGCAGTTCAATCTTATTTTGATATTCGCTTGGGTATGATAAAGATTTCTCATAAATCTAAATTATTGACCCGATTTGAAATTTCTTATATCTTTTCAATGACCGGAAAAAACGGAATCAGGAAATGAAGCGAACAAAGCTTATTTTTTTAATGATAAATATAGCAAGTCCCCAAAGTCTCTACGTTGCTTTAAATAAGCATCCGCACAGGCCACTCTTCTACCTAAAAAACGGGCGGAGAAGGGGAGTTATTCTTGATGAAAATAATTCCTGATGACGTTCTTTTATATCCGAAATCACTTTACAAAACTGAATTAGTCAAAATACATGAAAGCAGTTCAATCTTATTTTGATATTCGCTTGGGTATGATAAAGATTTCTCATAAATCTAAATTATTCACCCGATTTGAAACTTCTTATATCTTTTCAATGACCGGAAAAAACGGAATCAGGAAATGAAGCGAACAAAGCTTATTTTTTTAATGATAAATATAGCAAGTCCCCAAAGTCTCTACGTTGCTTTAAATAAGCTTCCGCACAGGCCACTCTTCTACCTAAAAAACGGGCGGAGAAGGGGAGTTATTCTTGATGAAAATAATTCCTGATGACGTTCTTTTATATCCGAAATCACTTTACAAAACTGAATTAGTCAAAATACATGAAAGCAGTTCAATCTTATTTTGATATTCGCTTGGGTATGATAAAGATTTCTCATAAATCTAAATTATTGACCCGATTTGAAATTTCTTATATCTTTTCAATGACCGGAAAAAACGGAATCAGGAAATAAAGCGAACAAAGCTTATTTTTTTAATGATAAATATAGCAAGTCCCCAAAGTCTCTACGTTGCTTTAAATAAGCATCCGCACAGACCACTCTTCTACCTAAAAATCGGGCGGTGGAGGGGAGTTATTCTTGATGAAAATAATTCCTGATGACGTTCTTTTATATCCGAAATCACTTTACAAAACTGAATTAGTCAAAATACATGAAAGCAGTTCAATCTTATATTGATATTCGCTTGGGTATGATAAAGATTTCTCATAAATCTAAATTATTGACCCGATTTGAAATTTCTTATATCTTTTCAATGACCGGAAAAAACGGAATCAGGAAATAAAGCGAACAAAGCTTATTTTTTTAACGATAAATATAGCAAGTCCCCAAATTCTCTACGTTGCTTTAAATAAGCATCCGCACAGACCACTCTTCTACCTAAGAATCGGGCGGAGGAGGGGAGTTATTCTTGATGAAAATAATTCCTGATGACGTTCTTTCATATCCGAAATCACTTTACAAAACTGAATCAGTCAAAATACATGAAAGCAGTTCAAACTTATTTTGATATTCGCTTGGGTATGATAAAGATTTCTCATAAATCTAAATTATTGACCCGATTTGAAATTTCTTATATCTTTTCAATGACCGGAAAAAACGGAATCAGGAAATGAAGCGAACAAAGCTTATTTTTTTAATGATAAATATAGCAAGTCCCCAAAGTCTCTACGTTGCTTTAAATAAGCATCCGCACAGGCCACTCTTCTACCTAAAAAACGGGCGGAGAAGGGGAGTTATTCTTGATGAAAATAATTCCTGATGACGTTCTTTTATATCCGAAATCACTTTACAAAACTGAATTAGTCAAAATACATGAAAGCAGTTCAATCTTATTTTGATATTCGCTTGGGTATGATAAAGATTTCTCATAAATCTAAATTATTGACCCGATTTGAAATTTCTTATATCTTTTCAATGACCGGAAAAAACGGAATCAGGAAATGAAGCGAACAAAGCTTATTTTTTTAATGATAAATATAGCAAGTCCCCAAAGTCTCTACGTTGCTTTAAATAAGCATCCGCACAGGCCACTCTTCTACCTAAAAAACGGGCGGAGAAGGGGAGTTATTCTTGATGAAAATAATTCCTGATGACGTTCTTTTATATCCGAAATCACTTTACAAAACTGAATTAGTCAAAATACATGAAAGCAGTTCAATCTTATTTTGATATTCGCTTGGGTATGATAAAGATTTCTCATAAATCTAAATTATTGACCCGATTTGAAATTTCTTATATCTTTTCAATGACCGGAAAAAACGGAATCAGGAAATGAAGCGAACAAAGCTTATTTTTTTAATGATAAATATAGCAAGTCCCCAAAGTCTCTACGTTGCTTTAAATAAGCATCCGCACAGGCCACTCTTCTACCTAAAAAACGGGCGGAGAAGGGGAGTTATTCTTGATGAAAATAATTCCTGATGACGTTCTTTTATATCCGAAATCACTTTACAAAACTGAATTAGTCAAAATACATGAAAGCAGTTCAATCTTATTTTGATATTCGCTTGGGTATGATAAAGATTTCTCATAAATCTAAATTATTGACCCGATTTGAAATTTCTTATATCTTTTCAATGACCGGAAAAAACGGAATCAGGAAATGAAGCGAACAAAGCTTATTTTTTTAATGATAAATATAGCAAGTCCCCAAAGTCTCTACGTTGCTTTAAATAAGCTTCCGCACAGGCCACTCTTCTACCTAAAAAACGGGCGGAGAAGGGGAGTTATTCTTGATGAAAATAATTCCTGATGACGTTCTTTTATATCCGAAATCACTTTACAAAACTGAATTAGTCAAAATACATGAAAGCAGTTCAATCTTATTTTGATATTCGCTTGGGTATGATAAAGATTTCTCATAAATCTAAATTATTGACCCGATTTGAAATTTCTTATATCTTTTCAATGACCGGAAAAAACGGAATCAGGAAATGAAGCGAACAAAGCTTATTTTTTTAATGATAAATATAGCAAGTCCCCAAAGTCTCTACGTTGCTTTAAATAAGCTTCCGCACAGGCCACTCTTCTACCTAAAAAACGGGCGGAGAAGGGGAGTTATTCTTGATGAAAATAATTCCTGATGACGTTCTTTTATATCCGAAATCACTTTACAAAACTGAATTAGTCAAAATACATGAAAGCAGTTCAATCTTATTTTGATATTCGCTTGGGTATGATAAAGATTTCTCATAAATCTAAATTATTGACCCGATTTGAAATTTCTTATATCTTTTCAATGACCGGAAAAAACGGAATCAGGAAATGAAGCGAACAAAGCTTATTTTTTTAATGATAAATATAGCAAGTCCCCAAAGTCTCTACGTTGCTTTAAATAAGCATCCGCACAGGCCACTCTTCTACCTAAAAAACGGGCGGAGAAGGGGAGTTATTCTTGATGAAAATAATTCCTGATGACGTTCTTTTATATCCGAAATCACTTTACAAAACTGAATTAGTCAAAATACATGAAAGCAGTTCAATCTTATTTTGATATTCGCTTGGGTATGATAAAGATTTCTCATAAATCTAAATTATTGACCCGATTTGAAATTTCTTATATCTTTTCAATGACCGGAAAAAACGGAATCAGGAAATGAAGCGAACAAAGCTTATTTTTTTAATGATAAATATAGCAAGTCCCCAAAGTCTCTACGTTGCTTTAAATAAGCTTCCGCACAGGCCACTCTTCTACCTAAAAAACGGGCGGAGAAGGGGAGTTATTCTTGATGAAAATAATTCCTGATGACGTTCTTTTATATCCGAAATCACTTTACAAAACTGAATTAGTCAAAATACATGAAAGCAGTTCAATCTTATTTTGATATTCGCTTGGGTATGATAAAGATTTCTCATAAATCTAAATTATTGACCCGATTTGAAATTTCTTATATCTTTTCAATGACCGGAAAAAACGGAATCAGGAAATGAAGCGAACAAAGCTTATTTTTTTAATGATAAATATAGCAAGTCCCCAAAGTCTCTACGTTGCTTTAAATAAGCATCCGCACAGGCCACTCTTCTACCTAAAAAACGGGCGGAGAAGGGGAGTTATTCTTGATGAAAATAATTCCTGATGACGTTCTTTTATATCCGAAATCACTTTACAAAACTGAATTAGTCAAAATACATGAAAGCAGTTCAATCTTATTTTGATATTCGCTTGGGTATGATAAAGATTTCTCATAAATCTAAATTATTGACCCGATTTGAAATTTCTTATATCTTTTCAATGACCGGAAAAAACGGAATCAGGAAATGAAGCGAACAAAGCTTATTTTTTTAATGATAAATATAGCAAGTCCCCAAAGTCTCTACGTTGCTTTAAATAAGCATCCGCACAGGCCACTCTTCTACCTAAAAAACGGGCGGAGAAGGGGAGTTATTCTTGATGAAAATAATTCCTGATGACGTTCTTTTATATCCGAAATCACTTTACAAAACTGAATTAGTCAAAATACATGAAAGCAGTTCAATCTTATTTTGATATTCGCTTGGGTATGATAAAGATTTCTCATAAATCTAAATTATTGACCCGATTTGAAATTTCTTATATCTTTTCAATGACCGGAAAAAACGGAATCAGGAAATGAAGCGAACAAAGCTTATTTTTTTAATGATAAATATAGCAAGTCCCCAAAGTCTCTACGTTGCTTTAAATAAGCATCCGCACAGGCCACTCTTCTACCTAAAAAACGGGCGGAGAAGGGGAGTTATTCTTGATGAAAATAATTCCTGATGACGTTCTTTTATATCCGAAATCACTTTACAAAACTGAATTAGTCAAAATACATGAAAGCAGTTCAATCTTATTTTGATATTCGCTTGGGTATGATAAAGATTTCTCATAAATCTAAATTATTGACCCGATTTGAAATTTCTTATATCTTTTCAATGACCGGAAAAAACGGAATCAGGAAATGAAGCGAACAAAGCTTATTTTTTTAATGATAAATATAGCAAGTCCCCAAAGTCTCTACGTTGCTTTAAATAAGCATCCGCACAGGCCACTCTTCTACCTAAAAAACGGGCGGAGAAGGGGAGTTATTCTTGATGAAAATAATTCCTGATGACGTTCTTTTATATCCGAAATCACTTTACAAAACTGAATTAGTCAAAATACATGAAAGCAGTTCAATCTTATTTTGATATTCGCTTGGGTATGATAAAGATTTCTCATAAATCTAAATTATTGACCCGATTTGAAATTTCTTATATCTTTTCAATGACCGGAAAAAACGGAATCAGGAAATGAAGCGAACAAAGCTTATTTTTTTAATGATAAATATAGCAAGTCCCCAAAGTCTCTACGTTGCTTTAAATAAGCATCCGCACAGGCCACTCTTCTACCTAAAAAACGGGCGGAGAAGGGGAGTTATTCTTGATGAAAATAATTCCTGATGACGTTCTTTTATATCCGAAATCACTTTACAAAACTGAATTAGTCAAAATACATGAAAGCAGTTCAATCTTATTTTGATATTCGCTTGGGTATGATAAAGATTTCTCATAAATCTAAATTATTCACCCGATTTGAAACTTCTTATATCTTTTCAATGACCGGAAAAAACGGAATCAGGAAATGAAGCGAACAAAGCTTATTTTTTTAATGATAAATATAGCAAGTCCCCAAAGTCTCTACGTTGCTTTAAATAAGCTTCCGCACAGGCCACTCTTCTACCTAAAAAACGGGCGGAGAAGGGGAGTTATTCTTGATGAAAATAATTCCTGATGACGTTCTTTTATATCCGAAATCACTTTACAAAACTGAATTAGTCAAAATACATGAAAGCAGTTCAATCTTATTTTGATATTCGCTTGGGTATGATAAAGATTTCTCATAAATCTAAATTATTGACCCGATTTGAAATTTCTTATATCTTTTCAATGACCGGAAAAAACGGAATCAGGAAATAAAGCGAACAAAGCTTATTTTTTTAATGATAAATATAGCAAGTCCCCAAAGTCTCTACGTTGCTTTAAATAAGCATCCGCACAGACCACTCTTCTACCTAAAAATCGGGCGGTGGAGGGGAGTTATTCTTGATGAAAATAATTCCTGATGACGTTCTTTTATATCCGAAATCACTTTACAAAACTGAATTAGTCAAAATACATGAAAGCAGTTCAATCTTATATTGATATTCGCTTGGGTATGATAAAGATTTCTCATAAATCTAAATTATTGACCCGATTTGAAATTTCTTATATCTTTTCAATGACCGGAAAAAACGGAATCAGGAAATAAAGCGAACAAAGCTTATTTTTTTAACGATAAATATAGCAAGTCCCCAAATTCTCTACGTTGCTTTAAATAAGCATCCGCACAGACCACTCTTCTACCTAAGAATCGGGCGGAGGAGGGGAGTTATTCTTGATGAAAATAATTCCTGATGACGTTCTTTCATATCCGAAATCACTTTACAAAACTGAATCAGTCAAAATACATGAAAGCAGTTCAAACTTATTTTGATATTCGCTTGGGTATGATAAAGATTTCTCATAAATCTAAATTATTGACCCGATTTGAAATTTCTTATATCTTTTCAATGACCGGAAAAAACGGAATCAGGAAATGAAGCGAACAAAGCTTATTTTTTTAATGATAAATATAGCAAGTCCCCAAAGTCTCTACGTTGCTTTAAATAAGCATCCGCACAGGCCACTCTTCTACCTAAAAAACGGGCGGAGAAGGGGAGTTATTCTTGATGAAAATAATTCCTGATGACGTTCTTTTATATCCGAAATCACTTTACAAAACTGAATTAGTCAAAATACATGAAAGCAGTTCAATCTTATTTTGATATTCGCTTGGGTATGATAAAGATTTCTCATAAATCTAAATTATTGACCCGATTTGAAATTTCTTATATCTTTTCAATGACCGGAAAAAACGGAATCAGGAAATGAAGCGAACAAAGCTTATTTTTTTAATGATAAATATAGCAAGTCCCCAAAGTCTCTACGTTGCTTTAAATAAGCATCCGCACAGGCCACTCTTCTACCTAAAAAACGGGCGGAGAAGGGGAGTTATTCTTGATGAAAATAATTCCTGATGACGTTCTTTTATATCCGAAATCACTTTACAAAACTGAATTAGTCAAAATACATGAAAGCAGTTCAATCTTATTTTGATATTCGCTTGGGTATGATAAAGATTTCTCATAAATCTAAATTATTGACCCGATTTGAAATTTCTTATATCTTTTCAATGACCGGAAAAAACGGAATCAGGAAATGAAGCGAACAAAGCTTATTTTTTTAATGATAAATATAGCAAGTCCCCAAAGTCTCTACGTTGCTTTAAATAAGCTTCCGCACAGGCCACTCTTCTACCTAAAAAACGGGCGGAGAAGGGGAGTTATTCTTGATGAAAATAATTCCTGATGACGTTCTTTTATATCCGAAATCACTTTACAAAACTGAATTAGTCAAAATACATGAAAGCAGTTCAATCTTATTTTGATATTCGCTTGGGTATGATAAAGATTTCTCATAAATCTAAATTATTGACCCGATTTGAAATTTCTTATATCTTTTCAATGACCGGAAAAAACGGAATCAGGAAATGAAGCGAACAAAGCTTATTTTTTTAATGATAAATATAGCAAGTCCCCAAAGTCTCTACGTTGCTTTAAATAAGCTTCCGCACAGGCCACTCTTCTACCTAAAAAACGGGCGGAGAAGGGGAGTTATTCTTGATGAAAATAATTCCTGATGACGTTCTTTTATATCCGAAATCACTTTACAAAACTGAATTAGTCAAAATACATGAAAGCAGTTCAATCTTATTTTGATATTCGCTTGGGTATGATAAAGATTTCTCATAAATCTAAATTATTGACCCGATTTGAAATTTCTTATATCTTTTCAATGACCGGAAAAAACGGAATCAGGAAATGAAGCGAACAAAGCTTATTTTTTTAATGATAAATATAGCAAGTCCCCAAAGTCTCTACGTTGCTTTAAATAAGCATCCGCACAGGCCACTCTTCTACCTAAAAAACGGGCGGAGAAGGGGAGTTATTCTTGATGAAAATAATTCCTGATGACGTTCTTTTATATCCGAAATCACTTTACAAAACTGAATTAGTCAAAATACATGAAAGCAGTTCAATCTTATTTTGATATTCGCTTGGGTATGATAAAGATTTCTCATAAATCTAAATTATTGACCCGATTTGAAATTTCTTATATCTTTTCAATGACCGGAAAAAACGGAATCAGGAAATGAAGCGAACAAAGCTTATTTTTTTAATGATAAATATAGCAAGTCCCCAAAGTCTCTACGTTGCTTTAAATAAGCATCCGCACAGGCCACTCTTCTACCTAAAAAACGGGCGGAGAAGGGGAGTTATTCTTGATGAAAATAATTCCTGATGACGTTCTTTTATATCCGAAATCACTTTACAAAACTGAATTAGTCAAAATACATGAAAGCAGTTCAATCTTATTTTGATATTCGCTTGGGTATGATAAAGATTTCTCATAAATCTAAATTATTCACCCGATTTGAAACTTCTTATATCTTTTCAATGACCGGAAAAAACGGAATCAGGAAATGAAGCGAACAAAGCTTATTTTTTTAATGATAAATATAGCAAGTCCCCAAAGTCTCTACGTTGCTTTAAATAAGCTTCCGCACAGGCCACTCTTCTACCTAAAAAACGGGCGGAGAAGGGGAGTTATTCTTGATGAAAATAATTCCTGATGACGTTCTTTTATATCCGAAATCACTTTACAAAACTGAATTAGTCAAAATACATGAAAGCAGTTCAATCTTATTTTGATATTCGCTTGGGTATGATAAAGATTTCTCATAAATCTAAATTATTGACCCGATTTGAAATTTCTTATATCTTTTCAATGACCGGAAAAAACGGAATCAGGAAATGAAGCGAACAAAGCTTATTTTTTTAATGATAAATATAGCAAGTCCCCAAAGTCTCTACGTTGCTTTAAATAAGCATCCGCACAGGCCACTCTTCTACCTAAAAAACGGGCGGAGAAGGGGAGTTATTCTTGATGAAAATAATTCCTGATGACGTTCTTTTATATCCGAAATCACTTTACAAAACTGAATTAGTCAAAATACATGAAAGCAGTTCAATCTTATTTTGATATTCGCTTGGGTATGATAAAGATTTCTCATAAATCTAAATTATTCACCCGATTTGAAACTTCTTATATCTTTTCAATGACCGGAAAAAACGGAATCAGGAAATGAAGCGAACAAAGCTTATTTTTTTAATGATAAATATAGCAAGTCCCCAAAGTCTCTACGTTGCTTTAAATAAGCTTCCGCACAGGCCACTCTTCTACCTAAAAAACGGGCGGAGAAGGGGAGTTATTCTTGATGAAAATAATTCCTGATGACGTTCTTTTATATCCGAAATCACTTTACAAAACTGAATTAGTCAAAATACATGAAAGCAGTTCAATCTTATTTTGATATTCGCTTGGGTATGATAAAGATTTCTCATAAATCTAAATTATTGACCCGATTTGAAATTTCTTATATCTTTTCAATGACCGGAAAAAACGGAATCAGGAAATGAAGCGAACAAAGCTTATTTTTTTAATGATAAATATAGCAAGTCCCCAAAGTCTCTACGTTGCTTTAAATAAGCATCCGCACAGGCCACTCTTCTACCTAAAAAACGGGCGGAGAAGGGGAGTTATTCTTGATGAAAATAATTCCTGATGACGTTCTTTTATATCCGAAATCACTTTACAAAACTGAATTAGTCAAAATACATGAAAGCAGTTCAATCTTATTTTGATATTCGCTTGGGAATGATAAAGATTTCTCATAAATCTAAATTATTGACCCGATTTGAAATTTCTTATATCTTTTCAATGACCGGAAAAAACGGAATCAGGAAATAAAGCAAACAAAGCTAATTTTTTTAATGATAAATATAGCAAGTCCCCAAAGTCTCTACGTTGCTTTAAATAAGCATCCGCACAGGCCACTCTTCTACCTAAAAAACGGGCGGAGAAGGGGAGTTATTCTTGATGAAAATAATTCCTGATGACGTTCTTTCATATCCGAAATCACTTTACAAAACTGAATTAGTCAAAATGCATGAAAGCAGTTCAATCTTATTTTGATATTCGCTTGGGAATGATAAAGATTTCTCATAAATCTAAATTATTGACCCGATTTGAAATTTCTTATATCTTTTCAATGACCGGAAAAAACGGAATCAGGAAATGAAGCGAACAAAGCTTATTTTTTTAATGATAAATATAGCAAGTCCCCAAAGTCTCTACGTTGCTTTAAATAAGCTTCCGCACAGGCCACTCTTCTACCTAAAAAACGGGCGGAGAAGGGGAGTTATTCTTGATGAAAATAATTCCTGATGACGTTCTTTTATATCCGAAATCACTTTACAAAACTGAATTAGTCAAAATACATGAAAGCAGTTCAATCTTATTTTGATATTCGCTTGGGTATGATAAAGATTTCTCATAAATCTAAATTATTGACCCGATTTGAAATTTCTTATATCTTTTCAATGACCGGAAAAAACGGAATCAGGAAATGAAGCGAACAAAGCTTATTTTTTTAATGATAAATATAGCAAGTCCCCAAAGTCTCTACGTTGCTTTAAATAAGCTTCCGCACAGGCCACTCTTCTACCTAAAAAACGGGCGGAGAAGGGGAGTTATTCTTGATGAAAATAATTCCTGATGACGTTCTTTTATATCCGAAATCACTTTACAAAACTGAATTAGTCAAAATACATGAAAGCAGTTCAATCTTATTTTGATATTCGCTTGGGTATGATAAAGATTTCTCATAAATCTAAATTATTGACCCGATTTGAAATTTCTTATATCTTTTCAATGACCGGAAAAAACGGAATCAGGAAATGAAGCGAACAAAGCTTATTTTTTTAATGATAAATATAGCAAGTCCCCAAAGTCTCTACGTTGCTTTAAATAAGCATCCGCACAGGCCACTCTTCTACCTAAAAAACGGGCGGAGAAGGGGAGTTATTCTTGATGAAAATAATTCCTGATGACGTTCTTTTATATCCGAAATCACTTTACAAAACTGAATTAGTCAAAATACATGAAAGCAGTTCAATCTTATTTTGATATTCGCTTGGGTATGATAAAGATTTCTCATAAATCTAAATTATTGACCCGATTTGAAATTTCTTATATCTTTTCAATGACCGGAAAAAACGGAATCAGGAAATGAAGCGAACAAAGCTTATTTTTTTAATGATAAATATAGCAAGTCCCCAAAGTCTCTACGTTGCTTTAAATAAGCATCCGCACAGGCCACTCTTCTACCTAAAAAACGGGCGGAGAAGGGGAGTTATTCTTGATGAAAATAATTCCTGATGACGTTCTTTTATATCCGAAATCACTTTACAAAACTGAATTAGTCAAAATACATGAAAGCAGTTCAATCTTATTTTGATATTCGCTTGGGTATGATAAAGATTTCTCATAAATCTAAATTATTCACCCGATTTGAAACTTCTTATATCTTTTCAATGACCGGAAAAAACGGAATCAGGAAATGAAGCGAACAAAGCTTATTTTTTTAATGATAAATATAGCAAGTCCCCAAAGTCTCTACGTTGCTTTAAATAAGCTTCCGCACAGGCCACTCTTCTACCTAAAAAACGGGCGGAGAAGGGGAGTTATTCTTGATGAAAATAATTCCTGATGACGTTCTTTTATATCCGAAATCACTTTACAAAACTGAATTAGTCAAAATACATGAAAGCAGTTCAATCTTATTTTGATATTCGCTTGGGTATGATAAAGATTTCTCATAAATCTAAATTATTGACCCGATTTGAAATTTCTTATATCTTTTCAATGACCGGAAAAAACGGAATCAGGAAATGAAGCGAACAAAGCTTATTTTTTTAATGATAAATATAGCAAGTCCCCAAAGTCTCTACGTTGCTTTAAATAAGCATCCGCACAGGCCACTCTTCTACCTAAAAAACGGGCGGAGAAGGGGAGTTATTCTTGATGAAAATAATTCCTGATGACGTTCTTTTATATCCGAAATCACTTTACAAAACTGAATTAGTCAAAATACATGAAAGCAGTTCAATCTTATTTTGATATTCGCTTGGGTATGATAAAGATTTCTCATAAATCTAAATTATTCACCCGATTTGAAACTTCTTATATCTTTTCAATGACCGGAAAAAACGGAATCAGGAAATGAAGCGAACAAAGCTTATTTTTTTAATGATAAATATAGCAAGTCCCCAAAGTCTCTACGTTGCTTTAAATAAGCTTCCGCACAGGCCACTCTTCTACCTAAAAAACGGGCGGAGAAGGGGAGTTATTCTTGATGAAAATAATTCCTGATGACGTTCTTTTATATCCGAAATCACTTTACAAAACTGAATTAGTCAAAATACATGAAAGCAGTTCAATCTTATTTTGATATTCGCTTGGGTATGATAAAGATTTCTCATAAATCTAAATTATTGACCCGATTTGAAATTTCTTATATCTTTTCAATGACCGGAAAAAACGGAATCAGGAAATGAAGCGAACAAAGCTTATTTTTTTAATGATAAATATAGCAAGTCCCCAAAGTCTCTACGTTGCTTTAAATAAGCATCCGCACAGGCCACTCTTCTACCTAAAAAACGGGCGGAGAAGGGGAGTTATTCTTGATGAAAATAATTCCTGATGACGTTCTTTTATATCCGAAATCACTTTACAAAACTGAATTAGTCAAAATACATGAAAGCAGTTCAATCTTATTTTGATATTCGCTTGGGAATGATAAAGATTTCTCATAAATCTAAATTATTGACCCGATTTGAAATTTCTTATATCTTTTCAATGACCGGAAAAAACGGAATCAGGAAATAAAGCAAACAAAGCTAATTTTTTTAATGATAAATATAGCAAGTCCCCAAAGTCTCTACGTTGCTTTAAATAAGCATCCGCACAGGCCACTCTTCTACCTAAAAAACGGGCGGAGAAGGGGAGTTATTCTTGATGAAAATAATTCCTGATGACGTTCTTTCATATCCGAAATCACTTTACAAAACTGAATTAGTCAAAATGCATGAAAGCAGTTCAATCTTATTTTGATATTCGCTTGGGAATGATAAAGATTTCTCATAAATCTAAATTATTGACCCGATTTGAAATTTCTTATATCTTTTCAATGACCGGAAAAAACGGAATCAGGAAATAAAGCAAACAAAGCTAATTTTTTTAATGATAAATATAGCAAGTCCCCAAAGTCTCTACGTTGCTTTAAATAAGCATCCGCACAGGCCACTCTTCTACCTAAAAAACGGGCGGAGAAGGGGAGTTATTCTTGATGAAAATAATTCCTGATGACGTTCTTTCATATCCGAAATCACTTTACAAAACTGAATTAGTCAAAATGCATGAAAGCAGTTCAATCTTATTTTGATATTCACTTGGGAATGATGAAGATTTCTCATAAATCTAAATTATTGACCCGATTTGAAATTTCTTATATCTTTTCAATGACCGGAAAAAACGGAATCAGGAAATAAAGCAAACAAAGCTAATTTTTTTAATGATAAATATAGCAAGTCCCCAAAGTCTCTACGTTGCTTTAAATAAGCATCCGCACAGGCCACTCTTCTACCTAAAAAACGGGCGGAGAAGGGGAGTTATTCTTGATGAAAATAATTCCTGATGACGTTCTTTTATATCCGAAATCACTTTACAAAACTGAATTAGTCAAAATACATGAAAGCAGTTCAATCTTATTTTGATATTCGCTTGGGTAATATAAAGATTTCTCATAAATCTAAATTATTGACCCGATTTGAAATTTCTTATATCTTTTCAATGACCGGAAAAAACGGAATAAGGAAATGAAGCGAACAAAGCTTATTTTTTTAATGATAAATATAGCAAGTCCCCAAAGTCTCTACGTTGCTTTAAATAAGCATCCGCACAGGCCACTCTTCTACCTAAAAAACGGGCGGAGAAGGGGAGTTATTCTTGATGAAAATAATTCCTGATGACGTTCTTTCATATCCGAAATCACTTTACAAAACTGAATTAGTCAAAATACATGAAAGCAGTTCACTCTTATTTTGATATTCACTTGGGAATGATGAAGATTTCTCATAAATCTAAATTATTGACCCGATTTGAAATTTCTTATATCTTTTCAATGACCGGAAAAAACGGAATCAGGAAATGAAGCGAACAAAGCTTATTTTTTTAATGATAAATATAGCAAGTCCCCAAAGTCTCTACGTTGCTTTAAATAAGCATCCGCACAGGCCACTCTTCTACCTAAAAAACGGGCGGAGAAGGGGAGTTATTCTTGATGAAAATAATTCCTGATGACGTTCTTTTATATCCGAAATCACTTTACAAAACTGAATTAGTCAAAATACATGAAAACAGTTCAATCTTATTTTGATATTCACTTGGGAATGATAAAGATTTCTCATAAATCTAAATCATTGACCCGATTTGAAATTTCATTTTTCTTTTCAATGACCGGAAAAAACGGAATCAGGAAATAAAGCGAACAAAGCTTATTTTTTTAATGATAAATATAGCAAGTCCCCAAAGTCTCTACGTTGCTTTAAATAAGCATCCGCACAGGCCACTCTTCTACCTAAAAAACGGGCGGAGAAGGGGAGTTATTCTTGATGAAAATAATTCCTGATGACGTTCTTTTATATCCGAAATCACTTTACAAAACTGAATTAGTCAAAATACATGAAAACAGTTCAATCTTATTTTGATATTCACTTGGGAACGATAAAGATTTCTCATAAATCTAAATCATTGACCCGATTTGAAATTTCATTTTTCTTTTCAATGACCGGAAAAAACGGAATCAGGAAATAAACCGAACAAAGCTTATTTTTTTGATGATAAATATAGCAAGTCCCCAAAGTCTCTACGTTGCTTTAAATAAGCATCCGCACAGGCCACTCCTCTACCTACAAAACGGGCGGAGAAGGGGAGTTATTCTTGATGAAAATAATTCCTGATGACGTTCTTTTATATCCGAAATCACTTTACAAAACTGAATTAGTCAAAATACATGAAAACAGTTCAATCTTATTTTGATATTCACTTGGGAATGATAAAGATTTCTCATAAATCTAAATTATTGACCCGATTTGAAATTTCTTTTTTCTTTTCAATGACCGGAAAAAACGGAATCAGGAAATAAAGCGAACAAAGCTTATTTTTTTAATGATAAATATAGCAAGTACCCAAAGTCTCTACGTTGCTTTAAATAAGCATCCGCACAGGCCACTCTTCTACCTAAAAAACGGGCGGAGAAGGGGAGTTATTCTTGATGAAAATAATTCCTGATGATGTTCTTTTATATCTGAAATCACTTTACAGAACTTAATTTCAAATTCGTGCTACGGAATTCAACATAAACATTACCTACTTAGAGAAGTGTAAACCGTGTGGTAAGTGGTGTTCGGGATATTCGGAGAAAGAATAATGTAACGAAATAGAATAAAAAGTTGGGCATACCGAAAATAATAAAGAACAATCAGCGGTAGATGACAGGTCACATCTTCCAGAGAGTTAATACATAAAAAGTGGATACACTACAACACTAATAAGAACGTAATATTCACCCTCACTGTTATACTCTGATGATGGCTACTTGTTAGCTGAAAGTATTTGATAGAATGTATTTCTAGTGGAAAAGGGTGAATTTATCGTACCTACTTATTAGTGTTCCAGAGAGTAGAGTAACTCTGCTGATACTTTCAACTAAATTCATTGCATTGTGTTTATAACGGTGTAAATTTCTGTGTTTATATATTCATCACAATATAATAAGATTCTTGACCCAGTATGAATTATATAAAAAATTCGATTAACGATACAATTTTCGATTATTCGTGGTTCTGTTCGTTTCGACGGCGTGAGCTTTTTGATTGAAGATTGTGCGATATGGACGCTTGTGCTAATTAGTTTTAGTTAACCCCTTTTTAACAAAATAAGTCTTCTGATGATGGTCGTGAGGCCGAAACGTACGTAAAGACGAACATTTATAACAGAGTGTTAATGTGACCTAATTCCCGAGAATTTTTTATATATTTATTACGCAGATTGCATACACGTGCATGTAAATTCCGAAAATTATTCAGGTTTTGTTTTCATTTATAAATGTTATTAATAATAATAAACGATACAGTCTCTGTATCGAAAATCAAATATCAGGCAATGTGGATCTATGTATATTATTTAGTCTATGCTTATCTTATTAATCTTCGCGATGTAGGGTAATAAAATGAATGATGACTTGCTTGTACTTTGTACTTTACCCTCTACCAAAAATAACCACTTGTTCCAGATTCTATTAAACTAAATATGAACTGTTTACTGTTTTCTACCAATACCTCCTGATATAAGAAAACCAGAATTTTACAGGAGCAACAAACGTTTGAAAGATTTATTAATGATTTTGAAGCAGATGATTATTACAACATTAACGATTAGGGATTTATATCCTTTAAATAAAACAGTTGTTATATGCAATTTGTGTGAAAACCTAAAATTTTACATGATTGTTTAAGATAGGAGAGTAATGGGCATAATTAAATCATAGATGGGAAGCCATTTTTATACGTTAACAAAAGATAGGAGATGTAGGTACGAAATTTCCATATTACGCAAAGTTGCTATATACATTCATGTAGAAATAAACTGACGTACTTACATTTTCTTAACTTCCATTCGTCAAGGGAATTCACTTCTCATATTATCATATTAATAACACTGCTTCGACTTATTATTTGAAACATTATTATTCTCAAACAACCAAACACAATGCATAATGCACTCGCTTCCGAACTCGTACGTCGTCACGTAACTAAAACAGTTCCTTATTAGGAAAACAATTGCAAAGCATATAGGAGAGGGATAACGCGATAACATCGCTACAAGCAGCGGCTTACTGCATTATTATCGTTACGTGTTTTTTCGAACAGTAAGTAAAGAAAATATAACATTCAGAAAATGATTCATATTACGAATTGAATGAATTAATGACGTCTTGTGCTTCCGTGTCAGATTGTCGTTTTACTATATATAACATAATGCACATGATAAATAGTATTGTCACTCATAATTAATGTACTAGAGCCCAGAAAATAATTCTGCACGTTATGATCGACTCTATATTCGCACGACATGAAGTTTTATTAGTTTACACTTTTACATTTAGCTACATATTATATACATGTTCGTTTGAAATGAAGTGTAGTCTGGAAAATTAAATTGTAATGTTTGAAAGTAAATTAGATAATTTAGATTCTACTTTATCAACATAAATAAGTATTCTGTATGACGAGATGGATAAATTATAATGGAAAATGAATGTCTTTTTACTTCCCTGCGTACAAGATAAAAGAAATAGTATTGTGATCAGGGCAATATCTATTTGTATAACAAAAGAGCAAAGTGCATCATTTCCTCCCGCGGATAGTTTTATGCAAGCACTTTGCTACAGAGTAATACATATGATTTTTTCTTTACCATCATTTTCCAGTGTAAATATGTCAAGATGCCATAATATAAACCCTGTTATTGAAGTAGATGGGGCGTTACTAAGGTTTTTTTTTATATATTAAACAAACTTCCAAAGGTTTGTAATCATGAAGTTCGAAAATAAAGTTGGAATTTCTCAAAATATTCTGGAGGAAGCAATTAAATTTGTTTTTAATTGGTTTAATACATCATGTAGCTTTTTCAATGAAAGTAAAAACCTACTAGAATAGTGAAAACAATAAATAAAAGACGACGATGTACTAGCAGCATCACTTTAGCTGTCTAAGGAGGACAGGTACTACATATTTTGTTCCCTAGGGAGAAAAAATATTATTTTGCTCCCTCAATTGAGGAATTTTTTTCCAGATTTTTGCGGATATATCCGTTTAGAGCATTTCTGAATAGATCTAAATTATTTTTGAGATGATATCTGAGTGTGTGTATGTGTGTGCGTAAAAGATGTGGAGGCGATTCCGTTCCTATTGGTCGTATGGATTTGAAATTTTGGAAATCGGTCCAAAGTAATGAGAACAAGAGTGTATTGCTTTAGGCGTCGTAGCTCCTTTTTCAAATTAGTGTTTTTTATTAAACAATAGTGACAACAGTGTTTTTCTGGTGATAAATATATATCACATGCATATAACTGCGAGAAAATTCTCAATTTAAAAGTCAAGTGACGTCAGTCTATTTTATGCTTTCACTCTGTGGTAAATTTTGACAGTTCATGTTACAGCAGGTGTCAGTATAAACATAGAGTTTTGAAATACATTATGTATAGACCATTTTAATAAAATTTCAATGCAACATAAAGTATAATTTAACGTCTTTCATTAACGGTTTCTAAGTCATTTCGTATTTTCTGCTTTTACAATCATACATTTGACCCACAAAAGTGCCCGAAAGCTATTTTGCTAACAAAAATGACGGAAGTTAAAATAACCCTCCCCACAGTCCTGAAGTTACCACTAAATCAGGCATTTCCACAGAACACTGTTTTCTAATGAAGTATCATAAAACAAAACGAAACAGGGGCGACATACTCAAATAATAGAAAAACCTATTCTTCTCAGGTTTCATATCTGCAGAAAACTTCAACTATATCTATTAGAACCCATCTCTATCGATAAAACTAACTTCTAAGCAAAATGTCAGCTATGAAAACGAACAGTCTGTATGTATATTTAAAACGGAATATTCGTAAATCTGAGATACAGTAAATAATGACATAGTGAATCTAATGAATCATGATTCGAGTCTTTATTATACAGGGTGTCCTCGAACTGCGTGGCTAAAATAAAACCGAAGATTCTTTGATTCGAAAAAAATTTGATGAGCCTTTTTACTTTTGCCTCAAGTGTCTTGTTTAGCCGGTAGAGGACTTCAAAGTTGCAAAAATAATTTTGTTTTTTCGGTATAACTTGAGAACGTGATGGAGGACTTTCACAATATTTGGCAGGTGAGTTACTGTCAATAATAGCCGTTTTTGAGAGCGGAGCATAGAGCCTTAGAGACCATAGAAATGGCTCAAACTTGAGGATGTAACGGGAAGTGTCCAGAACTTTTTTGTGGTCGATGTAATTCACTCTATATTTTTTATGTAGATAGCTTATTTAATTTGAAAACTTTTCTTACTCTTAGAAAATATTTATAAAATCAACGGATTAGCTTGAAAAAATTAATTTTTGAGTCTCTGCAATTTTGGCTTACTAATTTTACTTGATTAAAATACCTTAGTTGCCTTTGCTTTTCTAATGTCATTTTGGCATTTGGAGAATTTATTCTCAAAACTGTCAGTTTTTACTTTGCTTTCCGTAAAAATTTTATAAAATTATGGCTCAAAATTTCACTAACACTGAAATGGTTAATATCTCGGTAAAACACGAATAATAAAAACAACAGAAATGGGGAAACGATGTGATTATTTAGGAAAAACAAATGCTAAATTAGAAGAAACAACAAAACTTTTTGGGAAATCGCTAAGGCATCAATTGTTCGAAATGTTGCCCATTTTCCTGAATACACAAATTAATTCGTTTCAAGAAATTGGATTGAACTCTGGCTAGTACTTCAGGATCATTCTTCAATAAATCCGCTTCATGATTAATTCGTTGCAACAATTCCTCTCGTGTGTTTACTGGAGCTGCATAAACTTTCGACTTCAAAGCGCCCCATAGAAAGAAGTCGCAGGGCGTCAAATCAGGGGAGCGGGCCGGCCAGTTCACTGGTGCATCGTGTCCTCTACCTATCCAGCGATCTGGATATTCCGCATTCAAATGTCGCCTCACAGCTAATGTGAAATGAGGAGGTGCACCATCATGGATAAATCAAGCCACGACTATTGTGCAAGGGCAAGTCTTCCAACAGTTCAAGTAGCCTTTGTTCCAAAAAGTTCAAGTAGTTCTCCCCGCTCAATCGATCGGGTATAACGGTAGGGCCAATAATAAAGTTATCCACAATTCCAACCCAAACATTGATTTTAGTTTGATTCTGAAAATATGTAACTTCCGTTTCATGAGGATTTTCATCAGCATAGAAATGTTCATTATGGAGGTTAAAAAGACCACATCTCGTGAAAGTATCTTCGTCCGTGAACAGAATTCTTCTACAAAAATTGGGGTTTGCGTTTTGTCTTTGGACAATAAGCCGACAAAAATCTAGCCGATGACCTGGATCCATGGGCAATAAGTCTTGAACTGTTTTAATATGATAGGGATACAACAGTTCTTCTTTCAGTACATTATGAACTAATGATTTTGAGGCTCCAATACGAAGTCCCAAACGTAGTGTGCTTATCCCAGGTTCAGTTTCAACCGCTTCCAGTATCGCTTCTTCGAGCTCTGACGTCCTTCTTGTTCGTCTGCGTCCAGTTTCTCTGCGATTTGCTTCAAATTTGCCAGTTTCGCGAAGGTTTGCCGATTTGGAATTCTGCGATGCGGATATCTTTCCCTTCTCCGGCCATTGCAACGACAAAGTCCATAAATCAATAACATATCAACCATTTCAGTGTTAGTGAAATTTTGAGCCATAATTTTATAAAATTTTTACGGAAAGCAAAGTAAAAACTGACAGTTTTGAGAATAAATTCTTCAAATGCCAAAATGACATTAGAAAAGCAAAGGCAACTAAGGTATTTTAATCAAGTAAAATTAGAGCCAAAATTGCAGAGACTCGAAAATTAATTTTTTCAAGCTAATCCGTTGATTTTATCAAAATTTTCAAAGAGTAAGAAAAGTTTTCAAATTAGATAAGCTATCTACATAAAAAATATCGAGTGAATTACATTGACCACAAAAAAGTTCTGGACACTTTTCCCGTTACATCCTCAAGTTTGAGCCATTTCTATGGTCTCTAAGGCTCTGTGCTCCACTCTCAAAAATGGCCATTATTGACAGTAACTCACCTGCTAAATATTGTAAAAGTTCTTCATCACGTTCTCAAGTTATACCGAAAAAACAAAATTATTTTTGCAATTTTGAAGCCCTCTACCGGGTAAACAAGACACTTGAGGCAAAAGTAAAAAGACTCATCAACTTTTTTTCGAATCAAAGAATCTTCGGCTTTATTTTGGCCACGCAGTTCGAGGACACCCTGTACTTAAAGAAGTATAGAGTTTGAAATCTGAAAATCTATTCAAATATCCAATGTTCCAGATTATATTAAACTAAATATGTCCTGTTTACTATTTACTACCAATGCCTCCGGATATACAAGAACTCGAATTTTACAGGAAGAACAACAAACGTTTGAAAGATTTATTAATGATTTTGAAGCACATGATTCACAATATTAATGATTAGGGTTTCATATTCTTTAAATAAAACAGTTATATGCAATTTGTGTGAAAAAACTAAAATTTTACATTATTATTTAAGATAGTTATTGGCATAATTAAATCAGATTTATAGGTTAATAAAAGATAGGAGGTGTAGGTACGAAATTTCCATATTACGCTAAGTTGCTATATACATTCATGTAGAAATAAACTGACGTACTTACATCTTCTTAGCTCCCTCCATACGTCAAAGGAATTCACTTCTCATATTATCATATTAATAAGACTTCTTCTACTTATTATTCCAAACATTATTATTCCCAAACAACCAAACGCACATTGCACAATTGCATTCCCTTCCCACCTCGTACGTCTTCACGTAACTAAAACAGTTCCTTATTAGGAAAACAATTGCAACGGATATTGGAGAAGGGATAACGCGATAACGCTGCTATGAGCAGGGGCTTACTGCATTATTTTCGTTGCATGTTGTACTAACAGTAAGTAAAGAAAATATAACATTCAGAAAATGATTCTTATTATAAATTAAATGAATTAATGACGTCTTGTGCTTCCGTGTCAGATTTTTTTTTTGGATGATAAATAGCATTGTCACTCATAATTAATGTCCTAGAGCCCAGAAAATAATTCTGCACGTTATGATCGACTCTATATTCGCACGACATGAATTTTACTAGTTTACACTTTTACATTTAGCTACATATTATCTGCATGCCCGTTTGAAATGAAATTTAGTCTGGAAAATGAAATGTTGATGTTTGAAAGCAAATTAGATAATTTAGATGGTAAGAATTCTGAATGACCAGATCGGTAAATTTGAATGGAAAATGAATGTATTTTTACTTCCCTTCGTAGTAGATACAAGAAAAGTATTGTGATCAGGGCAATATCTATTGTTGTATAATAATAGGGCAAAGTGCATCATTTTCTCCTCAGGCAAGTGAAGAAATAGCACTTTGCTACAGAGTAATACATATGATTTTTTTAACAACATCTTACTACGTTTTACATCAATTCCATTATCAGTTTCCTGTGTAAATATGTCAAGATGCCATAATATAAATACTGTTAAAGTACTAACAATCGATTTTGTAAACACCGGATTTGTCGAAGTCAGAAACTTTTGATTATCGGCAAAATTGGCCGATATGTGTGTACCGATGCACCGATATTTATATCACTAGTATTAGCACGAGCATGTGAGATCCATTGCGAAAACCGGTACACAAAAACTTGGTTCCCTTTTCCGAAGAAAAAGCTACTTTATCCTTTACACACGAGTACCCAAGTTGCTTCTCATAATCTACAAAACACATATTCGACCTGGCCTGGAGTACTGTTCAGTTCACATGTTTGGAGTTCGGCTCCCAAACATACCTACGCTGAAACTCGTTCTTAAGATGCTATTTAGGAGAGAGATTCAAATAAGCAACATCCCTTGACAAACATTTCATATAATCAAATAATACCTTATAGTTTTCCTGACTACCTATGCAAATGAACAATTTTAAAATAAGCAAAGTAGGTCTAGGTAGTACTTACAATGTTCAACTTATGTAGTGATTTCGTCCGACATCAAGTAAATTCACATATGAGGGACCAGAGGAAGAATATTTCAGCACTTCAAGGTTAAGTTCACAAAGGTTCGCTAAGGTTATCAAAGGACCTAGGATATTTTCATAACTGTTAAAACACTATTTATATTCCGCATACCTCCACAACAAACCCGGTAATTACTTAAATAATCACAAACTTTCCAAAATTCGAGCACAACCTCGCAAACAAATGAATTTACTTTCCAAGAATTCGCGTTTTCGTATTAATTTTTATAAAATCAAAATCTCATTGCACCTGATTTTAACTGATTTCTCTAAATTCTGTGGCAACAAGTAACGATGGGCTGTCAACTCCAATTGTTTCCTGACGAACTGAATCTCAGTCGGTGGCCAAACTATAGCTGATTATGAAACAACCATAAAAAGAACAAAAGAATAATAAATATAAAAACAGGTGGTTTCGCACCAATAAAACACACACACATACATGTGAATTCGAAGTGTGTGTAGGACAACAATAACATCTAGCCAGTGGCGCCTCGAGATTTATCTCTAAACTTTATGTATATTATAATATAATACGAATAATAAACAACTGTAGAAACTAATGTCCCTTCCCATTTTTTCATCTCGGGAAACGTATTATAATATAATAATAATAAGTTATTCGCCAAAAATATTCACAATACAAATAATTTACATTAAAATATATAATGAAAGGGAATGGGAGATTATCGTAAATTAATCACTAAAGTGATGTCATATCTGATACATGGTGCGTTATTTTGCTGAATAGAAAACAATTGTATGCCCGATATATAATATAAAACTAACTAAAAGTGTAACATAGTACTGGGTGTTAATTATTTAGGTATACATGGTTTTTTTATTTACCTACAACTTTGTTAAAATTTCTCAGAATTCATTTTGATATGGTAATTTTAATTTCAATTTAAAAAGCTATTATAAAGCCTAGTGCAAAGTGTTAGGTACATAGTGTTTAATCTAAAACCTTACTCTGATTATTGAAAACGTTTACATCATCCAAATTTGGAAGTTTCTAAAATTTGATTGAATAAGAAAGATAAATCTGTTTTAATAAGTCTGAAAGATTGAAAATGTTCCTTATATCTAATTTCTATATTACAACTAACTTGATTTACCAATGTAAAAGTTATCAAACTCTGAACAGGTTAATTTATATACTCCAGGCTTATTAATCTTATTCGTTTTATCTTTAACATTGAAGAAAATATGAGACAATTTATTTTGAGATTTGAAGTTAACTTTTAGATTACGTTTCGAGAACATCTCTGAGATTTTATCACTCATAGCACCAAAATATGTTAGGGAAACGTATTTTGATGAGGAATCATAATTTTTTGCAAAGGTATAAATACTTGAGTACGTTAATTTCTACTTTTTATCATTAATCAATTGGAATGTAATTTCAGGTAGAAATCCATTGTTAATGGCTATAACCTTCATTATATTTAATTCTTCATTCAAGTTTTCAGGGGAGTGAGGAAGTGAAAAGGCTCTAATTTTATCATTGAATATACTGCTAATTTGTGACTATGGGGACTTAAAGAATTATCAATAGTTGTATCTGTAAATGTAGGTATTTTCTATGAATTTTGAAAGTGAACTGAAACAATTTTTGGAACATCAATAAAATTCTCATTGAAAGGAATTTAAAAAAAAATCAAACGCTGATTTCAGAAAGTTTTGTTTTTGAATTTTGAAATAAAGTCATTATAATTTAAAATATCATCTTCTTTGACCAAAATTTGGAAATCAATCTCATCGACTCAGTGAATCGTGTTTCTACAGGATCTTTAAGTTTGATTGGAACTCTATGACAAATAGAAAGGTTGATTTGGATTTTCAAGTTTGAGCCGTTCTCAGATTTACGAGATGCCTCAACTTGCGTGAATCTTCGATTTATGTGAATCCCGGGTTTTTGTATATGCCGTGATTTACGCTTAGTCGCAATTATGATAGCTGCTTTGAAATGCGTTTGCTTCATATTTTGACTACATGAGGGCGCAACCTATAATATTTGAAGAACATCGTGTGCGTCATTTGGTACAGATTTTTTCTTGCGCTTGTCAAATCCAGTGATGAAGCTATTTTTAACTGAGAATAGCCATTTCCAAAATTAAATTATTTAATTTTAGAAACTAACTGCTTTAATCTCGTATAATTTGTTTGAATTTTCAAATTTCAATCAAATTCATAAATCGTGATTTTTCCTAAGTGAAGTTTTTTCCTGTGAAGACTTTCTTTTGGTCGATCAATAATTAGTTGTACCTACGCTAGTAGTTGACGGTGGTAATAATTACTCAGTACAAGTACAAGTATTCACTTTGGAATATCTTTGTACAGTTGATGTTTGTCTGAAACTTGTTGCAAAATGTTTTTGATGCCATAAGAATTATTGGTCACCCAGTCTCCCATGGGAAATTGGCACAAAATAAAATTGACTGTTTATAAACAATTTAAATTAACAAATTTTCCAGATCTCAAAAAAATTGTTATTTTGAGACAGAAATACCCACTCGGGGGTTTTGGGGTCTCTACCCTGGCGGTATTTTCTCAAAGGCCAATTGCTCTAACTTGTTTTAGAAAATCGAAGAACATATGAAACCGCGACCGCAGTAAAATACGCTTCATAAACTTTTGCTTCCAATATGGTAGGGACCAAACTCCAAGCGGCAATGTTATCGCAGGTTAGTTTGTTAAATTTTTATATATCTTTGGAAATACTGTTCAACAGCGACCTCATATATGTTAGTTAGAGCAGTTGACTTTTGAGAAAATAGAAGAACGGATGAAACCGTGATCAGAAAATAAATCAATTACAAAAATTAACTTTGAAATAACCTTTTCTAGGCTAGTATCCCCAAAAATATATAACAATTTGACAAACCAACCTGGGATAACATTGCCGCTTGGGGTTTTGTACTAACGCTACTGGAATCAAAAGTTTACTGCGGTCGCGGTTTCATAAGTTCATCGATTTTCTAAAAGAAGTTAGAGCAGTTGACCTCTCTTTGACCTTTGAGAAAATAGAAGAATGGATGAAACCGTCATCAGAAAGTAAATCAATTACAAAATTTTACTTTGAAACAGCCTTTACTAGCCTAGTATTCCCAAAAATATATAACAATTTTACAAACCAACCTTCAATAATATTGTCGCTTGGAGTTTTGTACCAACGCCTTTTTTTATTATAGCTGAAATCCGGCTCGTTGCCTGGACCATGAAGCGAGTTTTACTGCCTGGGTAGGAATCGCTGATGCGGAATCAACACATTGTATTTGGTAAACCAAGTGTGCCAAAGCGCGGAACCGCATTCCGTTGCCTAGCCCATTTGTTGCGAGCAAGATTTTGACCATAGACTATACAGGGTGTCCCAGGTTGTAGTAGCAGAACTTCAACAGTCGATAGAAAATTTGATTCTGAGAAAAAAAGCTCTTATTAACATATATGCACAGACGCTTAGTTTTTGAGATACAGGGTGTTGAAATTGAAAAAAAAATTTCGTTTTTTGCAAATATCTCCGGAAGCGTTTATCGTACAGAGAACAGCTTTTGCAAACATTTTTTACTCATAATAAGAGCTATGTTCTGTTTTTTTTTAGTCATGATTGGTGAAGATTTTGAAGGAGTAGTGGGGGTTTTTCTCCCCAACTTCTACGCTACTGGAAAAAGTACGGTTTTGAGACAACCATTTGAACCGCCAATGTTTTCTACACAAAAAAGGTACCCTTGGTCATAAGCTCTAAAGTTGACCGTTTCCGAGAAAAATTAACTTTCATGTTGAAAAACATGGTCAATTCTTACTAATTAAACAAAATTTATTCAAACATTAGAACAAGTAACAAAACCAAAAAATTGACCATGTTTTTCAACATAAAAGTTGATTTTTCTCGTAAACGGTCAACTTTAGAGCTTATGACCTGGAGTACCTTTTTTGTGTAGAAAACATTGGCGGTTCAAATGGTTGTCTCAAAACCGTACTTTTTCCAGTGGCGTAGAAGTTGGGGAGAAAAACACCAACTACCCCTTCATAATCTTCACCAATCATGACTAAAAAAAATGTTTATAGCACAGAATAAAGCTCACTATGAGTAGAAAATGCTTGCAAAATCTGTTTTCTGTACGATAAACGGTTTCGGAGATATTTTCAAAAAACGAAATTTTTTTTTTTATTTCAACACCCTGTATCTCAAAAACTAAGCGTCTGTGCATATATGTTAATAGGACATATTGTATATTAAAACGTTAATAGTACGTATCCAATGAAATATACGATTCTATGGTTTGAGAATTTTGGTATCAACAGAATCTAGTTACGACGTAGCGTCACTTCTTAAAATGCAATTAATACTGTTTACAATTTTATTTCATGAATTATACGGTTTCTGAATACTGTTGAACCTCTAATTAGCATTTATTTACGAAAACAATGCCATATGTTGCTAAAAATAACAATTTCGTGCAAATTTTGACTATATATATGGAAGAAAAACGTGACTGAATATGTCCTGATTTGGGACAAATATTTTTTTAAACGGCACTTTAGCTGCGAGTTTTCTTTTTCAATTCTCTATAAGGAACGTGTGAGTAGTCTGTTAAAAAAAATTTCGTCAAAATCGGAGCTGGTACCCATATACGCAATAATTACCATTCGCGAGTGTTAAATTGATACAGAGAGATCGATGACTTCGGGAACGGTTCATCACAGCGCCATGAATCAGAATATGCTTTAAAAGACCCAACATGTTCACTTGAGTGTTGTTAGTTACCATCAGAAATCGTCTTGTGCAACTTCAATCTAACCCACGGTCGTACATACAGGTCTGGAAACTCGGGGCTGTTTCCTATGTGAGAAGTGGGACCGCTAAGTATCGACTGTCGCGTAGTACCAAAAGACGTCACGTGAGAGTATTCTCTGACAACTGTCATTCTTAAGTTGTAAACACAAGGAATACCTGCGTTTTTAGAAACAAATTACGAAACTGTGCATTGTGCCGAAATGCAAAACATGGTACAAAAGTGTAAAGCAAAAAACTTCTGTTTCTAAAGCCGAAAGATGCGGAAATGCGAAAAAAGTGGATGCTTGCGATTCCGGATAGAAATCGTTTTAACGATGTCTTTGAGTAATACATTTTGACAAGAGTAACAGTTCTATTCCTCTCTCAAATTAGAATTCTTAGTAACACTGCTTGCGATTCTGGAAAGAAATCGTTTTACCACTTCGAGATCCAAGCGCTAGCTAGTGGCTGAGCGAGGGACTACGAGTTTGGCGACGCGTAAGAGACCCATGTCAAACCTACAAGTCCCCAGATCTGTATGTACGACCGTGATCTAACCTAACCCTTAGAAGATCAGCGACAATTCCATGGACTGCAGAATACCACAGATACAGATTTGAACTAGCGCCAGAGAATATGTAACCTTTTTAGATAACAGCGATAGACGTGTTCCTGTCTATCGGCGCTAAGGAGAACGTTATCCTGCTGTCCTTTATGGTTATGGTCTGGGAAGCTATAAGTATGGAGGCACGCAAGCATGTACTGACTAGGTTTTACTATCGAGAGAAAGTGTCAACGCAGCATCTTGAATAACAGAATTTTCTCTAGAGTTAAATACAAAGAGTTCTATATATAGAGTAGACTACTAAACCTTTCACTGGTAAGTTGATGGACCTTCTGTCCTCGCACATGTATTGCGCTCTTACTCGCACGTAAATATTGAGATTGAATCATGCGATGATTGATGTTGAGTCGGTGTAGAAGGGAAGACCGTGTGAGTGAGACCGCACTACATCTGCGAGGACAGAATGTCCATCAACTTACTATGCTTAACACACTACTTGTCTACTCTATATATATATAACTCTTTGGGTAAATATCTCACCATTTGGTTGACAGTCTGGTTATAAATCCCATACTACATTTATGAGACCTACTCTAGACGCTTCCTAGCTACTCTGCAAATACTCATGAGCTAGGAAACAGGAATCATAGAGTTATACGGAGTTGATACGAAGAATGTGTCGTCATTATCAAGCGGTTATGCAAGCTCAAACGGAGAAATACTCGACATTAATGGTTTCCATTCGATTTCTGAATTTTGACTATTATTACGTCGCTTGTGCAGATTGGAAAATGGTTAATTTTGGTTGTTATAGTTGTTAGGTGAATAGGGATACACTGAAACGAAACATTAGTTTCCTTTTACAGTATAGCTATAAGCCATTGATGCTGTATTGTTCATCCAAGCTAAACGGTCCAGTTTTAAACAATTTCAGAATGTGATTCCTTAAATTATTTCGCCAATGTTACATATTTATTCACAAGTTTTACCACACGGTGGCGTCCGTGTAAATTTCTTTTTATTGACAGTTCACTATGCAATTTCTATTTAATTTTCATTCTGCAGTGCGTATGTTGATAGAAATAAAACACTTTATCTACACCAGTGGGATAAGTACTTCTTATCCCACTGGTGTAGATAAAGTGTTTTATTTCTATCAACATACGCACTGCAGAAGGAAAATTAAATAGAAATTGCATAGTGAACTGTCAATAAAAAGAAATTTACACGGACGCCACCGTGTGGTAAAACTTGTGAATAAATATGTAACATTGGCGAAATAATTTAAGGAATCACATTCTGAAATTGTTTAAAACTGGACCGTTTAGCTTGGATGAACAATACAGCATCAATGGCTTATAGCTATACTGTAAAAGGAAACTAATGTTTCGTTTCAGTGTATCCCTATTCACCTAACAACTATAACAACCAAAATTAACCATTTTCCAATCTGCACAAGCGACGTAATAATAGTCAAAATTCAGAAATCGAATGGAAACCATTAATGTCGAGTATTTCTCCGTTTGAGCTTGCATAACCGCTTGATAATGACGACACATTCTTCGTATCAACTCCGTATAACTCTATGATTCCTGTTTCCTAGCTCATGAGTATTTGCAGAGTAGCTAGGAAGCGTCTAGAGTAGGTCTCATAAATGTAGTATGGGATTTATAACCAGACTGTCAACCAAATGGTGAGATATTTACCCAAAGAGTTATATATATATAGAGTAGACAAGTAGTGTGTTAAGCATAGTAAGTTGATGGACATTCTGTCCTCGCAGATGTAGTGCGGTCTCACTCACACGGTCTTCCCTTCTACACCGACTCAACATCAATCATCGCATGATTCAATCTCAATATTTACGTGCGAGTAAGAGCGCAATACATGTGCGAGGACAGAAGGTCCATCAACTTACCAGTGAAAGGTTTAGTAGTCTACTCTATATATAGAACTCTTTGTATTTAACTCTAGAGATAATTCTGTTATTCAAGATGCTGCGTTGACACTTTCTCTCGATAGTAAAACCTAGTCAGTACATGCTTGCGTGCCTCCATACTTATAGCTTCCCAGACCATAACCATAAAGGACAGCAGGATAACGTTCTCCTTAGCGCCGATAGACAGGAACACGTCTATCGCTGTTATCTAAAAAGGTTACATATTCTCTGGCGCTAGTTCAAATCTGTATCTGTGGTATTCTGCAGTCCATGGAATTGTCGCTGATCTTCTAAGGGTTAGGTTAGATCACGGTCGTACATACAGATCTGGGGACTTGTAGGTTTGACATGGGTCTCTTACGCGTCGCCAAACTCGTAGTCCCTCGCTCAGCCACTAGCTAGCGCTTGGATCTCGAAGTGGTAAAACGATTTCTTTCCAGAATCGCAAGCAGTGTTACTAAGAATTCTAATTTGAGAGAGGAATAGAACTGTTACTCTTGTCAAAATGTATTACTCAAAGACATCGTTAAAACGATTTCTATCCGGAATCGCAAGCATCCACTTTTTTCGCATTTCCGCATCTTTCGGCTTTAGAAACAGAAGTTTTTTGCTTTACACTTTTGTACCATGTTTTGCATTTCGGCACAATCCACAGTTTCGTAATTTGTTTCTAAAAACGCAGGTATTCCTTGTGTTTACAACTTAAGAATGACAGTTGTCAGAGAATACTCTCACGTGACGTCTTTTGGTACTACGCGACAGTCGATACTTAGCGGTCCCACTTCTCACATAGGAAACAGCCCCGAGTTTCCAGACCTGTATGTACGACCGTGGGTTAGATTGAAGTTGCACAAGACGATTTCTGATGGTAACTAACAACACTCAAGTGAACATGTTGGGTCTTTTAAAGCATATTCTGATTCATGGCGCTGTGATGAACCGTTCCCGAAGTCATCGATCTCTCTGTATCAATTTAACACTCGCGAATGGTAATTATTGCGTATATGGGTACCAGCTCCGATTTTGACGAAATTTTTTTTAACAGACTACTCACACGTTCCTTATAGAGAATTGAAAAAGAAAACTCGCAGCTAAAGTGCCGTTTAAAAAAATATTTGTCCCAAATCAGGACATATTCAGTCAGTTTTACCACACGGTGGCGTCCGTGTAAATTTCTTTTTATTGACAGTTCACTATGCAATTTCTATTTAATTTTCATTCTGCAGTGCGTATGTTGATAGAAATAAAACACTTTATCTACACCAGTGGGATAAGTACTTCTTATCCCACTCATTTCTAGTGAGATAAGGAGTACCACCGCACGCGTTTTTCTTACCACTGCTTTTCAATCAATCAAATTATATCAATGAAAAGAGCAGTGCATGCAAAGCATGCTATGATAAAGTTAATATGCCAGTTACATCGTAAATAACTATTTTCTTCGTATTTATATCAATTATATTATAGCACCCTATTGTGATATCAAATAGTCTGAGATTGTGACTATTGTTTCGACAACTAGCATGTCATCTACACTGAAATTAGTGAAATTAAAGCACTGCACTAGTGCCTTATTTATTAGTAATATTTCAGTGGTCTTCTTCAGAACGATTCAAGAAGTATTTAATAGTCGTACCCACGGTCGTACATACAGGTCTGGGAACTCTATGTTTGACATGAGTCTCTTACATGTCGCCAAATTCGTAGTCCCTCGCTCAGCCACCAGCTAGCGCTTGGATCGAAGTATGGCAACAATCACATTATTAAGTAAAATAATTTTTCTCGTAACGCAATATTTACTATTATGATTTGAGAAAGGAATGGAACTGTTACTATTGTCAAAATGTATTACTGACCTTAAAAATAACTTCCCCTTTTCTGTTATACATGCTCGCACACATAAAAAACCTCGTTAAAACGATTTCTATCCGGAATCGCAAGCATCCACTTTTTTTGGCATTTCCACATCTTTCGGCACTTTAAAAACAGAAGTTTCTTGCCTTACACTTTTGTACCCCATTTTGCATTTCGGCACAATGCACGGTTTCGTAATTTTTTTCTAAAAACGCCGGTATTCCTTGTGTTTACAAGTCAACAATGGCAGTTGCCAGAGAACACGGTCGTATACGTGCCAAGGATCATTTCTCGACTCATGCGCCACTCTTTTGGTACTATGCAACAGATGACGCTTAGCGGAATCACTTCTCACATAGGAAACGGCCTCGAGTTCCCAGACCTGTATATACGACCGTGGTCGTACTTGTCAGTTTTTCGATGGTTACAGTTAGTGTTTGACTGTTATCTGTTGGTAACATATTATTTATCTGTGTTTTTCATAAATGGAAACGAAAAGTGATAAAATACATAAAATAAAAATAACAGAACAGTGTGAAATAACAGTTAACAAATTACATGTATGTCACCCCTCTATTATTATCGTATTGGGTGATATTGGTCTGTAATTTAATATAGTAAATTGGAAGTTACAAACAGTGTCATCTAATTAATATTGTTTATATTTATAACTACATGGAGAAATAGGAATATTAAAGGTTAGATCCTACTGGGAGTATAGTCTTGTAATATCATCTGTTTAGTGAACACTGTAGTTTATATTGTAGCTTAGTATGTTGATCATGTTTCACCATGTAGCAAGAGTCATTGCTAGTAAATCTTGATGATCTACCATATTACTTTGGTTGCTGTGGCCCATTTAAAGTCCTCAATACCTCAATTGATGCCTCTATAATTAACAACAAACTGAAATGATATTATGATACCTCTAAAATATATGTTATTGCTCATTTTCCAGTAATGGTATGTAGTCAGCTGTCTGTATATGTACAGTACTATATTGTAGAAAATTCGTGTGAAAGTTATCGTCCAAAGTTGCTCTACCTGTCAAAATTGGATCAAAGAACTGGTTATAATTTGATTTGCTGATAGTTTACTCAAAATTTATAATTTCACCATAGGAAGATGGTTATGGATATACTCAATTAATAATTTATTAAGGTCTGAGCTTTTTGTGCAGGATAAGTAAGTGAGGTAGATATCTGGAAAGATTGTCATCTGGGAAATAGTTAATCTTTATTTGCTCAATAAACAAATAATTATTAAGTCGATAAATCATCAGTCCTATGACATTATTTACCTCCTACTTTTACTATGTCAATAGAAGCTGGTATATCAGCGATAATAGAAATCTTAAAAAAGTATTAATTACAGAGAGGCTCTAATATTTGTTTTAAATGAACTAAACACTTTGGTAACAAATATTCAAAATTGACACATTACACTTGAAATATGCCCAAGGCAAAATTGTTTTGAATAATATTTAATAGACAATTAAAATATGCTTAGATGATAAATGATAAAATTATAGTGAATGTTACTGAAGTAGTAACATCAAATGTATTAATACTTTAAAATTACGTATCAGTATAACAAATGTAAGAAGACATCATCATTGGTTGAATATTCTTGAAACCATTAATGATCTGTAGAATATTCAGACGGATATTATTTTTACTTCATTGAAATAAACATTTCTTTGCCTAATTACTTAGTTGTTTCCAGACTTTTGCATTAATACTGCTCAATTGCTGTTGATTAAATTTCATGTATAATAAGGTGGAAATATTGACTTGGATTTTATAAATTTTTTCAGAAGACACCTATGTCCAAAGGGTTAAGACGGAGTGACTAAGTGAGTTGGAAAGAGGAAAGACTTTGTTCGCTAGGCTCACTCTGTCTTATTACATTAGGGAAAATCAAACTCTTATATTTATTTTATTTGTTATTATTATTTTATTATTTATTAATGCAATGTTTAACAATATATCAGATTCTGCATTATAAATATATAAAGTAAGTATTTACATTTCATACAGATAAGTATTTTTCTAAAATTATATTCTAGTGTATACACCTAGGTCCAAGGGCCTATTTGTATACAGATCAATTTATTATTGCATTATTTTGCTATTTTTGACAGTAGTAAATTTAATAATATTAAGAATATAACATTTTGGAAAGACAGGCATAACAAAAAAAAATAGTAGTAAAACTAAAGAGAATTAAGTTGCAAACACAAATTATGATGCTTTACTTTCAAGTGTACATTGTTTGGGATTATTAAATACATGTATTTACAGTAATTATACAATATTTAAGTATTTAGTTTGGTTTTTATCTATATACTGTTTTTTTTGGAAGGTTTTAAGATTGTTTATTTTTTTATGTTTGGTAGTAAAGAATTGATTAATTTAGGAGCTATTGACGTAATAAACCTCTGGTTAGCATGTTTGAGATAAAAGGGGCTTATTAGTATATTATTAACTTTTGACCGAGTTTCATGCTTATATGTTGGATTTAATTTCAAATGGGGATGTTTGTAGATGAATATGCAGCATGTGTGATAATACAGTGAGGGTATATTCAGAAATTCTTCATTGTATAGTAAGCGTGTAGAATATAATTTTTTTTCTGAAGTATTATTTTGATAATGTAATTTAGAAAGATGGTCAGGGGTTGTAAGGCATTATTATAAAGACCACCCCACACAGCAATACCTTAGGATAGATTCAATTAATGATTGGTAGAGTTAATTATTATTCTTAGCTGAGATAATGAATTTATGAAATTTTACATTTAATTTCATTATAGGTTAACAATAATATTTTGATTTCTTCCATTATTCTTACATGTATGGTGAAACATTTAAAAATTCATTTTTCTTAACTCCATCTTTGCATGCAAATTATTGTTTATTTCATTATTTCAACATATTAACCATTGATTACTAGTGTATCACATTTCATATATTTTTTTATTTTTTGCATCAGAAATAATTATTTTGGTAATCTTTAATTTGAGTGTTTTATTCAGATTATCATTCACAATAGTTAGCCATCTTTGCAAAATAGATCATTATCAACCACAAGTGGTTCTTATCATCATCATTATCAACCACAATATTCTTACAGATGAATAGGTTGCTTAGAAAATAATTTCAGATTTTTCTAATTCTCAATAATGAAAATTCTACATTTAAAAATGAAACCTTTTTGAATTTTAAACCAACAAGACACAATAATTATTCAGTTAAATGTCACTACATATATTAAAATATTGTATGTAACATGTTATGGGAATTAATGGTAAAGTTTGAAATTGCTATTCACTGTTCAATAAACATACTGATAGTTTCACTATTGATAAGAAATAATCACCCTTATCCTCTAAAAATACTCTTAGTACTAATGACCTTTCAGCTACCAAGTAGCCATCATCAGAGTGAACTAAATTGTAAATCAAAATGTGCCTGTTTCAATACTATTTCAGGATAATAATGTAATGGGTTACCCACAGCTGGAGATAGATCGGAATTTAATAAATTACTTTTTTGTTTATACATTTCCATCCCTTCTAAATTACCTAAATATTTGTGTGTACTGTGTTTTAAAAGTGATAAACTTTCTTGAGAAATGGTGTAACCTGTATTCAAAATATGTTCGCCTATCGCTGATTTTTCAGTATATGGGCAAAATGTTCCTTATAACGAGTTAAAATGTTCCTTCTAGTTTGACCCACATAGCATTTTGAACACGAATCACAATTGATTTTGTAAATCCCGGATTTGTCGGAATCGGAAACACCTTTTATAAAGTTTCCGATTTCGAAATCAATAAATTTTTCAATTTAATCAAAAAAATTTTACGTGGTAAAATGTAAACCCTCAAATTTTATTTACCAGTGGCAACTTTTTTATCAGCATGATGGAGCGCCTCATTCACCGGATTTATCACTTTTATTTAGGGCAAAATACAAAATCTGTTTTATAGTGCCACATTAACAACTATTGACGACTGTATGAACTGTGTAAGGAATGAATTTGAAAAGTTTAGTCATATTTCCATTAGGAAAGGTATCCACGAAGGGCTACTTCGCAGATGTAACACGTATTGCTCATTTCTTATCTACTTACATTTTGTGTCATTTTTATTTTCAAACTTTAAATTAAATATTGTACCTTCACAATAAAAGAGTTCACAACTGAGGATACACTATTAACACGTACGTAATAGACAATGTTTTGGTACTCCAGGTTGAACAGTGTCAACACGTCTATTTGTCTATTTCGTACTTATTAGTGTTATAGTGTATCCTCAGTTATCCAACCACAGAGTAGGGAACCTACTCTGTGAGCCAACCTTGCCGCGTAACCCGTATAAATAAAAGGTATTATTATTACGTAACTCTGACAGGGTCGCATATTCTGACACCCTGCACTGCCCTCTATGCGTTCATGAATTTTTTATTGCAAAACAACATTGGCCTACTGTCACTAATTTTTCAATAATTTGCTATAAGACACTTCCAGCAGGATCGCCGTTTCATGGTTGCACATATTAATGCGATAAATTAATGATAGTCTCTACACATAACTCGCTAGGGGTACTAAAACCGCGTCCGCCTGCCTAATTTTAGTTTTTTTAAATTTTTCACGGGTTAGTTTATTAAATTTTTCAATTTAATTGATTGATGTTCCATCTGTATACACTAGTCGAGGAAATAAAGCAGAAAAGGTCGAAAAAAAATCGGATAAACTTATGTTTTTACATTTTTTTCTCTTCCAATGTGCATTTTAGCATTTCCACAGAGGAAAATGCATCTTTTTTATTGCATTTCAGGAGATAATATTAAAAATGTCCAAATATAGCCAAAATTTCTCGCTCGGGGGTTTTTGGGGTCGCGGGTCGCTGATCACGATTCCGGTGCCAGCTTTGAACTACGACGCTCCTGGGGCTCAGGACATCCTGGTGGTACTATCGTCGTCTCCAGGGAATTCGCAGAAATACCTTCTGCAAAAGAACGAAACCTGTTTTCTTGAGCATATGGGTCATGACCATGACAGTCAATAGTAACCTGGTGGTCAGGATACCCTAATGTCCTAGGTCATCTCCATGGATTGTTTTTTAATATGCTCTGAAGTGCAATCAATATCGTATCTCGGGGGTTTTTGGGTTTATCAAAATCGGTTCATCCAATTTTTTTGTTACTTTGACTTTTTCAGCTTTATTTCCTCGACTACACATATATTATACCACAACAGTTTCTACCGGGGTTTGTTCGAGTACCGGTAACTGGAGGCTAGCGGCAACGTTTTATTTCATCGTCTGAAAAATTCAGTTTTTACTCTGATGATTGGCTTCGTAGCCGAAAGATCCTCAGTATTATTTTCAGTGGATAATGGTGATTAGTTCTTATTTATAGTGTTATCGTGTGTCCACGGTGTGAAATCTTTTATAGTTTATGGTGCTTTTAGATTGAATTTCTTTCCTGCTTATGGCGTCCGAACTAAATTTAGTGTCAATTTTCTTGACGAAGAATGTGTAGCTGACACCATTAGTGACTCAATGGAACTGCCGTTTTGCCACTACAGATTAAAATTTTAAATTCGTTATTTTAGTAAAACAATATGAAATGACAGATTTTACGACACATGGCTGTGAAATACCATTAAAGTACTCGTCTAGAAATTCTTACAGTTTCCGAGATCCTAGCGTAGGAAAATTGTGGAATGGCAACAAATATTTTGTTTGTCGCTCATGTTAACAAATATTCTCAATTTCCACAGAACACTTTGATGAATGAAAACAAATATTTTGTTTGTTTTGTAGGTCATGTTAACAAATATTGTCAATTTCCACAGAACACTGATATGTTTTAATCAGTAATTATGTTATTGATTACAGATGATAGAGGTATACTGAGTAACAACGTCAACATTATCAATATGTCTAGTACAATTATTTTTTCTACATATGATACAGTAGCTTCCTACATTATAGTGCATTATGAACCATTTTAGGGAGTTATTTTTAAATATTGACAGTGTAAGATAAAAAAATATTGTACATTAATATTATAGCATCAAGGTCATAATTGACTAATGACTTGTTAGAAATTAATCTAATCCATAAAGGTAGTATATACTAAAACAGCAGTAGGAAAACTTGACTTAAATCAAAACAAAATAGCATCAAGATTCAGAACGGCTTTTTCTAATCTTTTTTGAAAGTTTTTCATTTGGTCGTGATAATTTATATATATTGGGAATATTAAGTTTCTAACCATGTTAATAATTGTATTTCTTAATTACAGATTCTTCAGATCGGTAGCACTTTCCGCCGATGAAGATAATTAAATCCTTATGAAATACGATCAGTTGCGTATTTACTTATTTTATTTTCAACCTATATAAACCAGGTAATTACAATTTTTGTTATTCATAAAAATTTGCTACTGGTTCGTTTCAAAAACTAATTATTGTGGAACTATATGGATGGTCCAAACAACAAATGCTCAAAATGGGAATGAAAAAAACATTAAAACAGATAGTTTTGAAAATTGGTATACTTGTTGAACATACTAACTTGATTTTTAGGTAATTTTTTCAATTTTTATAAATACCTCGAAAACTAGTAGATTTTCTAGAAATATTGTTGCTGCTAGATTGAATAGCATGAAATTTCCTACAAAAAGGTTAATTCATTTTGCGGTAGCTTCAACTGTTCAACCAAAATAATCCGCGTGGAAAGGGAAAAGGGATTGTAGTAACCCAATGTTTTGTCATTTCAGTCGACAGAAAAATATTATAATTATACATGCATTTGTAAAAGATTTATGTTAATCAGTTTTTCGATTATTCCTGTCAATTCAAATAAATTTTCGATGTCATTACATAGAGTATAATTCCATGTCTTCCAACGCTTTTAGCCGTTTCTTATCATTTGCAATATATTAGTTCAATCAGTGGCGAATCCGACGCCGCTAATTGTTCCTACAGGGGCTGGCTGTATCCGCGGTCTCTTGAATGCCCTTTTTTGATGTCTATATTAATCAAAGTTTTAGGTAGAACTTATGTTTGTAACAAAGAAGCGACATTTAGTTGATTTATTATTGCAATAATAATAGTATTATTAACACGAAAAACCGGTAATGTATCGATACCATAGATATTGAAGTTACGGCAGAATACAAAAATCTGTTCCAAATTTACTTTCCGCAATTCCGCCGTTTGCGTCAACCACCTATCTGCTATCTTTTTTAAACTAGAACAGTTACAGTGCGGACAGTGCTTCAGCGGGACTTCCCTCTCTTTTAAGTTCATCGTAATCTCGACAGCGATATATGAACATGTTCTTAAAAACGATTTCGCTTATATGATTGGTTGCTGGCATATTCTACCTTTTGAAAAATGAAAAAATGCAATCTTTCGTATCAGTTAAGTAATGATTTGAAAAATAGATTTCATGAATCTATTCTCTAGGTAATTCTGGTAATACTTGAGATATTCGTGCTAAGATATACGTTCATTTATTCACACTAATAGTGATGAATAGATTTTCAGGCTTTCAATAATGAAAAATGATGCTGGAGGAGACAATGAAGACTCAAATGTCTATCGATTTATCTCAGATCTTCGGCAAGAGGCGTTATTTATTAATTCTGAGAGAGACAATCTGAAGTCTTTGAATGAAACGGTAAGTTGAAATTAGTATTATTGAAAGTTGGCATCATCAAATCTTCTAATGTAATAGTTCAAATTATTGTATATGTGGAGTGGGAAAATATGTAATTCGTCATTGATTTGTATAGTCAAAATAGGTTTTGTGAAACAAAGATGCCAGCATGCCAATATGAATGGTTAGACATTTCTGAAAATTATGCTTTGCGGTTTTGAGAAGCAGGATTTGCAGCATTTGTGGGACATTCCTCATTTTTACATGTAGTCCAGGCTATGAACCGGAAAAAAAACCTGTAAGCTCGAATCACAATTTTTTTTTGCATTAGCTTCAGGAGATTCTCAGGATCATTCATACACCTTAAAACCTCTTGGGAACCCCAACCCCACCCATTGGGGGTCAAAATGGCCCGAAATCTCCGAGTCTTGAATTGTATTTTCTACAAAAAAAGGTATTTTGGCATTTCGAGTGCACCTAGGGTTTTTTTGGGTCGCTGAACACGAATTCTTAGCCAGATTTACTTGCAATCCATCGTAGGGGAGGTCAAATCGACAAAATTGACCAATTTCGCACCCCTAATATGTTATTTTGTAATTTACGTGTTTTAGGCATTTCGAATGCACCAAGTGGGTTTTTTGGGTCGCTGATCACTAATCCGTAGTCACATTTACTTGCAATCCATCGTAGGGGTGGTAAAATCGACGAAATTGGCTAATTTTGCACCCCTATATGTTATTTTGCAATTTACGGCTTCGGAATCGTATTCAGCGACCCAAAAAACCTCCTAGGTGCAATCTAAATGCCTAAAACACGATTTAACCACCCCTACAATTGTTTACAAGTAAATCTGGCTACGGATTCGTGTTCAGCGACCCAAAAAAACCCCTAGCTACACTCGAAATACCAAAATATCTTTTTTTTTTAGAAAATACAATTCAAGACTTGGAGATTTCGGGCCATTTTCGCCCCCAATGGGTGTGGTTGGGGTTCCCAAGAGGTTTTAAGGTGTATGAATGATCCTAAGAACCTCCTGAAGCTAATGCAAAAAAAAAATTGTGATTCGAACTTATATGTTTTTTTTTTATAGCTAAAATCCCTTTTCACAGCCTGCACTAATAGATTATTTAAAAGATTGAGATACTAGACGTAATGAATTGAGCTTTATAGTAAGAGTGGGGAAATATATTTGCACAGACACTCTCTTGATATATTAGTTACTGATTGAACAGTCATTAATGGAGAACTATTTCACAATAATTTTGAACAATTTCTTGAAACCATTAACTTATAATTTTAATGAATATAAAATCTAAAAGCTATTCGTTGACATGGTTGGATAAAAATGCTAATCTTGGTCGTCAGTATCACTAGTGTCTCTGCCTTCCAAGATGATAATGAGCTGCTGAAATATCAGATCTACTATAGTGTCCAGGTCTCACATCCTCTGTTCTTCCTTTTAAACATGTCGAATGCATTTGCGCCACGAGTCTGCTGTTGCAGCAGCAATTGCCTCCTGGAAAATACCTTAACTTCCTGCATTTAGAAAGCCGCATTTTTTCGCTCCACTTTACCCTTCATTCATGCGCAGATAAGGCATATCGGATTAAACTCGCAGTGGCATCACTGTAAACGCTACACTGATACGCAACGCACTAGGGCGTCCTTTGCCGAAAGGAGTTTTCAGCCCTTTAGAAAGACTTCTAAGAAGGCATGACGTCGGCTTTTAATGTCTAGATTCTGCCAGACTTGATAATGTGTGCAAACGTTTGCATTTTGTTTTTAAGGACTCACTTAATATATCTCGAGAACAATCCAGTATGGGCTCAATTATTTTTCAAGAAACTGCAAACTTAACCGGGCTCCACACTATGGCAGCCCCACTGAGAACACGTGTAACTTGCAGAACTATTTCAAAACAATAGCGGATATTATACCCAATACGTCTATAAATAAAAACTCCGCATTCTAGTACACGCTATTATCTTTAGCAAATACGGCACAAATATCTTACGAATAACTAGGTACTACTTTCCCTACCTCCATATGATATGAGCAATGGTAAAATAAGTTTTACCTGCACACATAAAACATTCAAAAATAGCTATTGCTTATACGCTAATCAGTGATAATATTCCAATACTATTCACTTGTTTGAAATGTTCCTGTCATTAGATGTATATAGTATATAATTTTCTTTCCAATTATTAATAAATTTTATTCACTAGATAAGGAACAAAACTGGTAAACTACTGCAGACTACATGGGTAACAACGAAGAAAAGATTGCTACTTCTGCCACAGAGGGAGTTCAATGCCAACAGTTTCGAAGGAATTGCTTCACTAGGGGTAACCGAATTTGTTGAAGCCAAAACTGCAATTGGATTTCAGGTATTTTGTTTGATCAACAAAACTTCTCAAGTGTGAAAATTGATTTAGAAGGAAACTAGGCTTGGAAGAGATGCATTTTCAACCAGAATTTGCAACTTCTTAATTTATTTTGAAGCTAGTCATCTTTTTTAGCATATTTCGGAGAGAAATTAGTAGTTTTGATGATTTGTCCTTATTTCAGAATGCTGGAAAATTGGGAACGTTTCTCCAAGTGCTCCGAACCCAACCTGAACAACTTGCGCAATGGTTAATAATAGCGGAACAACTAAACGATGAACATGCACTATGTCTGAGTGTGATGCAAAGTATCGTTTCTGGGCTTTATGGTTCTTTCATTTTCTCTGAAGATATAAATTATATGTTGCTGTTGCTTCATGAACTTGCGAAAGCTCAACTTTGTGGAGCTGAGAAACCTCAAAGGTAAAAAAAATAAGTGTAT
Organism: Endomychus coccineus; assembly: GCA_958510875.1. Classification (NCBI taxonomy): domain Eukaryota; kingdom Metazoa; phylum Arthropoda; class Insecta; order Coleoptera; family Endomychidae; genus Endomychus; species Endomychus coccineus. The sequence continues at coordinate 31,519,727 of OY294067.1, read as the reverse complement.
TAACGTCTATTTGTATATCGTAATTATTTCAGGATCTTGAAACACGGCACCAACTCGTTTTCCATTTTGTATTTTATGTTCCACGAAGTACTGTTGTCGGCGAAATATTTTTTAAGCGCAGCTCTAGAAGTGCCAATTTTGCGATTACTTACAATTGATTATTACGTAGATGTAGATCCTGATAAAACTGTGATGAGGTGAGTGTTGCTTTTATTTTCTGATTCTATGTAACCGTAGTTGATAAATAATTTCTATAACAATTGAGTACTATTGGTTATTTTGAGTAAAAAAGGACATTTGGTTAATGTACGAGTAAGGAAGAAAATACGCCATTATAATTTGTAATGATAAATGTAGTCCTTACCAAAAACATCTGCTTATTCTTCCAAAATTTCAGTCAAACTGTAAACTATTTAAAGAATTTGAAACCATTCTTGGATTCTGTAACTTTTCTGCGTCTAGACTGTTTATTCATCAATAGATTTGAAATTTTGAAGCAGCGTATTTTTTGTAAATAAAATTCGATATCTTTGGAACAATGTAAGCAAAAATCGTCGGAGATTGAGAAAATTTTTGTGGACGTGTTTGTGTTGGAAACTGAAGTGTACTCAAAACCAACAGACAACAGAGGTAAATAGAAGTCGAATATATGTTATTGCTTGATTCGCACTCGCCTTGGCTTATTAGCCGTCGTGAAACACGACATGCCAATATCGCTCCATAGACGAATTATAGGCCAGTCAATATAGGTTTCAAAATACTTTTTTAGAGGCCAACGCGATTTATGGTCTATTCTTATGTAAAAAGTGGCGCTGTGAACGATGTTGAATTTAAAACAGTCTAAAGTTTGTGCTGTTGTTTATATCTACGTTTTAGAATTTAAATGGAGCTGTCCGTTACTTTGTGATATTCCATTTTTACAGATAAAAATGTGTAGCATTTAATAAAGAAATACACACTGCTTTGAAATATTTAAAATCGTTTCACACCCTTTTTTTTTAGATATCAACAAGAAGGCAACATACGAGCATTATTTAAAGATGTCGATGAATATCGAAATGATGTTGTTCAAAGATTAGTAGAATTAACAGATTTGTTCATAACAGCTATACAAGATAATAGTTTAATTTTCCCGAAACCGCTATCATGGCTCATATGTCGTATCTTCGAACGTATTTCTGATGTCAAGGAGGTATGTTTATTTAGAGGCAAATATTTGATATCGAAAATTATTGCATGAATAAAACAAAATTGGTACCTGAAAGAAATTTTTTTATTAAATACTTATCTTTTTCAAATGTTGGTAAAGAATAATAATTTTCACACAAAGTGAACTCTTAGAATGATAATAAAATAATGTAATTCAATCAACGATATGGATAGTAATTTTATTTTGAAGCAGTGGCTCTCAACTTATTTCAATAACACAACACCATTTATACATTACGTAGATTTGTTATTGTTCAGCTTTTTGTAGCAGGAATTTAACACTAGAACTTTAAAAATTAATACAAAAAGTTTCTATAAACATAGGTTGGCAAACACTTTGTGTTCGAGGTACAATTCAAATGAAATTTTAAAATGGATTTTTCTTAAATATCTTAACGATTTTTCAACGTTTTCCAACGAAATGTGTTTGTATTCACCTTGCATTGTTTCGAGGCCGTCAACTGGCGGTTGTATGTTCAACTTTTCCCCCGTCGATCATTTCAATCAGGAGATCTGTTTTATCAATTGAGGCAACCAAGTGGCCATCATCAGAGTAAGCTGAGTAGGCGAAAGTCCTCAGTACTTTCAACAATATTTTTAGTGGATAAGGGTGATTATTTCTTATTTATAGTGTTTTTTTTTTGCGTAGAGGAGGGGAAATCTTGCATAGACGCCTCGGGTGCCCGTGCCCCCGGGTTTGCCGGATTCCTACCGAATAAAACCCCTCCGTGAGGTTGGTTCGTCATTCTAAGGGGAGCCCCACAGCACTGCGGTCATAATAGTCCTATTGTGCCCTCACTTGTTTCTACCTCCTCATCAGTCCGGTGTATTCTATGAATTTCAGTAGCCTGATATAGGGGATACTTCTGATTTCCTCGGGTGTAGTCTTATCGTCTCCGAGGTATGTCCGACGACCAACCGTGTATGCCGTGCACTGACACAGCACATGCATAGCTGTTTCATCTTCCACGCCGCAACCCCCGCAAGTGGGCTGATCTACCAGTCCCATCGTGTAGAGGTGTTTGTTGCATGGGGCGTGTCCGGTCAGGAATGCAACAAGATTCCGTATTTCTTGTCTGCTGAACGTCGGCAGATTTTTCACTCGTTGCTGCTGGAGATCTCTCATCAGTTGCTTGGAATGCGACATACGGGACAGTTCTCTCCAGTACGCACGGTGCTCTATCTCGAGCCATTTTTGGATCACAGATTTCGCTGTGGCATGAGAAATGCTACAGGTTGGCTCTGGTCCATTCAATGGTTTTTCCGCCCCCGCTTTAGCGAGTGCGACGGCAGTTTCTGTCCCTTCTCGTTTGGTTCTTCTTCCCACACGAGTGTTACTCTATTGGGGTTCATTACTAGTGCCATTAGTTCTTTGACGCAATCAATTACACATTGTGAAGTGATTGTGTATGACTCCAGTGCCTTAAGCACTGTCAGGTTGCTTACTATGATTGTGATTTGTCTATTCGCATAGGCTCTCTGTCTCATAATTGGAGCACACGTTTTAATTGCAACTATTTTTGCTTGGAATTCTGTCGCAAAAGTCCCTAGGTTCAAAGAAATTCTTTCCCCTTGGTCCGTTTTCTCAACTATTTCAGACCCGTGGTCCTGGTGGAGGCATAGGAATTGAAACACACTCACTTATAAAAGAGTTAAACTTTACTAAATGTAGAGCTTGAGGTCATTACGACTTAATGTCTTGCTCTACTAAAATAACAACAGTACGGATACAAATGAATAGTACTAATCTAAACGATGATTGATCATTAGGATCTCTCCATATGATATCTGATTATGATATGCCAATATATGAATAATGTATGAATATATAATAATGTCATATAATGTTATTGTTATTGTGTCCTAGTTAATCTAGTCTAAGATGTTAAGGTAGCTTATACTAAACAATATGTTTATTATACTCGTAACAGTAAACATATTGTTTGGTGCATCGGCTATGAAATACAAACATATATTTAATAACATTACTAATAGAAATAAGGTCGCGTTCTATAATTTAGGGATTTTAGGTAATCTCGTATAGGGATGGAATATTCCTATACTACACTTTGCGCCCTCTAGTGGCTACAATCAAACGCTGTTTATAATAGGCTATCTCATACCAAAAAACTCTGATATACCAACTTTGAATACTTTAAACATGTGAACGATTTAAAAAAATATTTTAAAATTTAGTTTGAACTCGATGTATCACGAAAACTAAGCGTTTGCCAACTTAAGTTTTTGAATTAATTTAAAAAAAATTCTGTTGATAGTTGAAGTCCTCAACAAAAAAGTGAGTCACCCTGTATATAACCATGAATAATGTAATTAAACATTTTTCATTCTCCATTATTCAAAATCATGAATATAAAAAGCACCATGGTCTTCATTCGAACACGTAACACCATAAATATAAAAGATTCCATGTGTGTGAATAAAATCACCATCGGAATACTTAAATTATGAGTAAAAAGGAACAGAAATTATTTTTGGTTGGTATTTATGCTACTACAAAAAGTTCCCTTTTGTAATATTTTGCTCTTAATCTTATATATTCCATTGATTTATAGGCAAACGCAGTCATTACGGAGCTCATATTCACACAGTTCATTTGCCCTGCTATTGTGAATCCCGAACAGTATGGGATTTGTGATGCTCAAATAACAACTGTGTCAAGGCACAATTTAATGCAAGTCGGACAAACGATACAGAAATTAGCTTTAATTAAATATGAATCTCCAGATATAACAAGTTTGGATCTGTTTAGTGATTTAATTAAGGAAAACAAGGTCACAACTTTCTTGGAGCAATTGCTCAGCGAAATGAAGCCTTGTCCCTCTCCTCCAGTGGACAATACTCCATTCGTTTTCAGGAACGCCGCTTTATATACCGAACAGGAGCTTAACTTTATGGTGAGTCAAGTTTTGGGTCTTATCTAGATTTTTCTCCTTCTCAACCCTAATTCGTATTAATAGATCGTTCCTGTACAGCATGAAGCAATTTTTAGTTTCCTACCATAATTAATTTCTAGCTTACTTTTCTGCATAAAGTTCATGAAGAAATTGTGCAAAATGAAATTTATCAGAAGCAATGTTCTTCACCCGATTCCATTGTGACGCAATTATCAGCTTTGAATATATCCTCCATAGAGAATTCACCTAAGCCAACTAGACGTTCTAATAACAGTAATAGAGACTCTACATTGAAACGTGCCAACATAATATTATTTGGTGAGTAATTTAATCTTATACTTACTTGATAATTTAACTGTGCACTATAAACTTAAGTTTTCCGTTTCTTCAATTTGATTATGGGCAATTCTAAATTAAAGGAGACGGCCAAGGGGCGTGGGGGGTCTGCGGAACTTGCCGAGGCATTTTTTTTCCGTTTGTACATCGTATTTGAACTCGTTTACCGGCATATAGAGATTAAAATGTCCTTTAAAAAGTTTATTATGAATTTTTTCAATTTGTTGGGTTGTTTTTCAACGAAAATGCCGAAAAACAGTTTTTGACCCCAGAAATCGACATTTTATAGTAAATAAACGTCCAAGAAGTCATTTCCGATCGAAAATTGGCCGCTGCATCCGAAAATGTTGTCAGTTTCTTTCCATAATCCTTACATAACGCATCATTTTCTATCCATTAGCTGATTTTTTTTTCCTTTTTTTTACGGCGTCATATCAGTGTGAGCAAGCAATTAAAAAAAATTTTTTCTGCGAAATCTGCGTGTTTTTACCTTAGCTTTACGATATAATAAGAATTCTTGTGACTAAATGGATTTTAGAGGTCGAAAAATCGAAAAAACTAAAAAAAGTCTTTTTTTTTGGGACATATGACCTCGTAATCGGATTCAGTGGGAAATTTTACGATAGGAAAACAGTTCCCGAACGTCATCCAACAGTTTTTATACTTCAGTATACCATTAATTTTCGTCCAAAAAACCAGGTAAACGTAATTTTCTTCCAGCTTTTGACCTTTTTCAATCTCAAAGTTGCAGAATTTAGAATCGTAAGTAGGATGTTTGGATTCCTTGGGCAATTTTCGATCGAAAACATGCTATTAAATAATTTTTTTAAATATTTTATTGCTTTGGAAAAACATTTTGAAAAAAAGCTTTTTCGTAGCTGCAAATCTGGAGACTTCGATTTTTTGTAATTTTCGGAGTTTGTTTCTTAAAACTTTAAATCGACTAAAATCGTGATAAAAATGACTGATTTTGATGTAAAAGTTCCCAAGCAATCTGATTCTGACAATTTTTCAATCCCATATGATGACCCAAGGCCACAAAATTCAACAAAGCGCAAAAGATAGGAGGAAAACAACGAAACTGAATACAAATTAGTGTAATTTAGTAATTTTGTGGCTCTGAGTCATCATGTGGGATTGAAAAGTTGTCAAAAGCAGAATACTTGGAAAATTTTACATCAAAATCAGTCATTTTGATCACGATTTTAGTCGATTTAAAGTTTTGAGAAACAAACTTCAAACATTACAAAAAAACGAAGTATCTAGATTTGCAGCTACCAAAAAGCTTTTTTTCAAACTGCTTTTCAAAGCACCAAAATATTAAAAAAAAATAATGTAATAGCATGTTTTCGATCGAAAATTGTCCAAGTAATTCAAATATCCTACTTACAATTCTAAATTCTGCAACTTTGAGGTCGAAAAAGGTCAAAAACTGGAAGTAAATTACGTTTACCTGGTTTTTGGCGTGAAATAAATGGTATACTGGAGTGTAAAAACTGTTGGAGAACTGTTTTCTTAACGTAAAATTTCCCGCTGATTCCGATTCCGGGGTCATATGTACCAAAAAAAGACTTGTCAGCGACCTGACGACAGATTTTTGTACAGTAATATCGGTTTTTTGTCGTTTTTTCGATTTTTCGAGCTCTACAATTCATTCAATCAGCAGCTCGTTTTATCGTAAAGCAGATTTTGCAAATTTTTTCTTTAAGTGGCTGCTCACACCAATTTGACGCCGTAAAAAAAGTATTTTGCCGAAAATCAGCCAATGAATTGAAAATGATGCATTACGTAAGGAAACTGACACCATTTTCGGATTCAGCGGGTAATTTCCAATCGGAAATGACTTCTTGGACGTTTATTTATTACAAAATGTCGATTTCTGGGGTCAAAAACAGTTTTTTGACATTTTCGTAGAAAAACAACCCAAAAAATTGAAAAAAGTCATAAAAAAATCAAACACATTTTATACAGTGATACGTCTTCTGATGATGGTACGTAAAGACGAAAATAATAAGCATAACACATGTGTGTGTGACCCATTTCCCGAGAATTTTATATATAATTCATACCTGGGTCAATAATCGTTATTAATAATAAACATTATAATGTTTATAATGGATTATCGTGTGGTAATGGCTGATTCTAGTCAATCTTGTATCAATGTTACATTAGGTGAAGCGAAAAAGTAAACAAAAATTGGAAATGATATATCTTTTCTTTGCTTTCCAATTCTATCAAATAATCTTCAATGGTATCAAATAATCTTTAATGTACACCTATCATTGAATCTTTCTTACATCGTGAATCCCAGCGAAAAACTGGACATACTGGAGAGTGTGGGGGATTTGGTAGTCTATAAATATCAATTCTTCCCAGACATTTGGCTGCAAGGAATCACTAAATTATATTCAAGCAAAAGTATTTTTCAGGCTCAAAAAACCAAGAAACAAAATCTACTGGCGACATGAAAGCTGTAGCAAATGCGGTACTGATTATTTACATTGGAACTGATAATATAGAACCAAAGGGATTAATGTCGGAACAACAAGTAATAATGAGGAACTTTTCAAATTCTGAGCTTGTTTATCCCAAAGCTGATGCCAAACTCGGTGCGGAGATAGAGAAAAATGGAGAAATGAATGAAGTCAAAGTCAGTTTTCCCAATTATCCTGATGAAGGGTCTATAGGAAATACATCTGATAACTTGGAGGCCATTTCTGAGGGAGCTAGTAATCATTCTGTAGCAAGTAGTTTAGAGATGGAAAATGAAGACCAGAACGATAATTATTCGGACATGGTTTCAGCAAATGTTTCAGGTATAGAAGAGTCTAATATTTAAGTAGTTTTTCCAGAAAATGAACATTGATAATAGTAGAATAACGCATCGTATTTGATTTTAAACTTTTGGTAACAATATGCAAACTTGGTAAAAAATAGATCTAGCTAGTATTTCCATACTGTAAGTGCAGTGTATTTGGGTAACATCGAAAGCACGGACATCTGTGTGTTAATGATTTTTTATAATATCAAATTCGATAGTTCATTTGCCTATTTAGTTAAACAAACCAAAGAAGAAAGACTTTCTACAATAATATGTGAAGAGAATCTATTAAAATAAATAACAAGTTTGGAAAATAACGTGACATGAAGGAAAAGAAGAAGAAAAACAAATATATAACTATGGTTTTGGCATTTACATAGTGTAAAATCATTTTAAACTTGTAGCAACACACTGTGACATCCTTAAACATCAACTAAAGCTAAATCTAAAATTATGTCTTTCAATATTAGAAATCGACGTGAATGAGGTACAAATTGATTGATGATTGATGACCTATTGTCATTGGGTGAGAGTTTATTTACAACATTATTGAATATGTAAAATATTGGGGTTAAGGGTGAAATTGTAATCATGTTCTGTAACAAAGCTCAAAAATCTTGAATAATTATTTACTGTTGAACATGTATATTAGTCATACATTTCAGAAGATTTCGTTTATATCAGTATACCCGAAACGCGTGATATAATAGAATTCATAATTCCGAATAGGTATATTGTTGTACAGGAATATATATAGTACCGCGTGTAGACACCCATGTAGTATAAGGATCAGATTTGCATTCATTCTTAATTCATATACCGCGTATATGTTTGATTTAATTTAAAACCGTGCATATTTCGTGTCACCATAAGATAACGAAACATCTGTCGTAAGTATAAAAACCACGGCACAGAATTTCGGAATTGGTGGAACATCATTCGCGCGAAATGAGTAAAAAGAGATCTGCAGGAACTGGCGGAGGTGATTTGACCAGCACCTCGAAGCATATAAAAGACGGCTCGCGAGCCAGTATCCTTTTGAATTGATTGTATTGCGAAGACCGTTCTGTCTTTTGGTTGTCTGGGCTTGCGCCTGGGTGTAATCAGAAGTTTATAATTAAATTAAATTGTCATATAGTTTAAAGTACTTTTCTCCTCTATCTACCCCGCGTACCGAGAATAATTATTTGAATTTTATTAAATAATTGCATGGTGTCAGTCAATAAATGAATTGCGAAATTCAGTATCATAATCTCCATGTGCACAGTGTGTAGTTCCCCGTAAGTAGGTGGAGATTGTAGATAAACCACTGATATTGTCTGCACACTGTGCAGTTACCCGGAAGTAGGCACTAGAAGTGGAAGTGTGAAAGAGATCAGAATACTTTCATGTGCACACTGTGTAGTTCTCCGGAAGTATGCGAAAGTATTTTTGATGAGCTAGTCACATTTTGTGCAGACTGTGTAGTTTCCCGGAAGTAGGACTTTGACTGGCTGACGTATGAATGAGCCTTTATATAGTGTGGACTGACGTCAGCTTAGAATTATCCCGCTCAAAGACACCGCTGGTATGCCGCGGGGTTGGTTTCATATACCCAGAGCAGATTAGAAACAGTTTTAATACGCTGTTTACTTACCATGCTTGCAGACTACTGTAGATTGTTTGCTACAGCAGGATTGCCCACTGTTGAAATATTTATTCAAGATTTATCAATGGGTGAAAAGTTTACTTGTTTGGACCGTTTTTCTTTTCCTTTTCCCTTTGCTCGAGCTTCCTTACATTCTTCCGGGTCGTATGATCCTCTTCATTGTTACTTTCATTCAATAATACTTATTGTAGAATTACGAGAAATAAATTTCTTATTATTGGAAATTCCGTTTTTATTTGCGAGCAAGTGCAATTTCTGCGACTCAAAGTTTATTTTGAAGTTTATTATTATTTATTATCTTGACATCATAACTGTTATTTTTAGCAATTTCTATAATTCTAAATGGAAGTTATCTTTACTTAATCTTATTATTAAGTAATATATGTATCATAACAGCATGTTTTGTTTTTAATGTATGTTTAATAGTATTTAATTTAATTTTTACTTGAATCGTTTTGTAATCGGAACTGGATTTTGTTTAACAATAAAGCATTTGATTGATTGATTATATAAATTTTGCTTAGTCAGCTCTCATTTTGTGTTTCAGGAAGAGGAACTCCTAACATTTCCGGTCGAGATACGCCTAGTTCGCAAGTCATCGAAAATGAAGACAGGGCGTTACCAGAAGCGAGGCCAACGGATAATATAGCTCGACCTCAACCACAGTTGAGCAGGCAGATTCGTTCCGAAATCGACGATAAATTTTGCAAATTCGAAATAAAACTGGCGGGACCGGGAGGAGACGAAACTACTTCGTTGATTTCGGAAACGTGGAGTACGGACGTTTTAGCATCAGATAACGAAGCAGTCGACGCTAGTGACATAAGGGTCGAACGTCAGTGCTTTTCGCTGATTGATCAAGCTATAGCGGAAACACCAGTAGGTAAGAACTTATAACTTGGCTCATTAATTGTTGCAATTGTTTTGAGGAGCAGTTTCCAAATATCATTGATAGTGTCTTAAGGGTACCTACAGAAAAACTTCTATTATATATTTGAATTAGGTTCAGACCTATTTTTTGAAAACACTTATAGTCCAGGCTATGAACCGGAAATTAAAAAAAGTTCGAATCAAATAATTTTCTTTGCATTAGCTTCAGAAGGTTCTCAGGATCATTCATACACCTTAAAACCTCTTGGGAACCCCCCCCCCCATTGGGGGCGAAAATGGCCCGAAATCTCCAAGTCTTGAATTGTATTTTCTACAAAAAAAGGTATTTTGGCATTTCGAGTGCACCTAGGAGTTTTTTTGGATCGCTGAACACGAATCCGTAGCCACATTTACTTGCAATCCATCGTAGGGGTGGTAAAATTAAAAAATTGGCCAATTCTGCACCCCTATATGTTATTTTGCAATTGACGTGTTTTAGGCATTTCGAATGCACCAAGGGTTTTTTTTGGGTCGCTGAATACGATTCCGAAGCCAGATTTACTCCGAAGTAATTTTAAAATGCAAAAATAATAAAAATTTAGAAGCGTGTCAAATTAGCCATTTTTGTAAATTTCCCACCCCTACGATGATATTCGAGTAAATCTGACTTCGGAATCGTATTCAGCGACCCAATATACCTCCTTGGTGCATTCGAAATGTCTAAAACACGTAAATAACAAAATAACATATTAGGGGTGCAAAATTGGCCAATTTTGTCGATTTTACCTACGGATTCGTTTTAAGCGACCCAAAAAAACCCTAGGTGCACTCGAAATGCCAAAATAACCTTTTTTTTTGTAGAAAATACAATTCAAGACTTATTTCGGGACATTTTTGCCCCCATCGGGTGGGGTTGGGGTTCCAAAGAGGTTTTAAGGTATGTGAATGAGGCTGAGAACCTCCTGAAGCTAATGAAAAAAAATTTTTTGATTCGAACTTACATGTTTTTTTTTATTATAGCTAAAATCCCGGTTCACAGCCTGGACTATTAAAACCTATTAAGAATACCCACTTCAGATAAAAAAAAATTTAACGAAAACGGAAAGTATTCAGAACGCTACTCTTCACCTTTTAACAATACAATCAACAGCTTTAAACCAATGCATTCAAAGAGTAGAATCGTGAGAGGTCACGCGTATTTCAGCTAATCGCAGCGGTTTTGGTGATTTATACCCTGCTAATGTAACAAAAAAAGAATCGCCTGCAAAAACACGAATTCTGGTCGATACTAAAGTCCCTATATAGAAAGTCTAGACATGAGCAGCAGACGCGGAAATAAGATACTAAAGAGATAAGTCTCTGTTTCCTATCGGACCAATTAATGGCGGTTGTGTGACGAGACGTTAGCAACTGCATGTGGATGTAAAAAATCGGTCAGTGTTTTTTATACTGGTTATGAATGTAACATGGCGTTAGGGACTTCAGTAACCTATTTAACGCACGTGATACTTGAAGTTATAAATAATTCAAGCAAAATTAGTTTGCATTCAATAATGAACAAAGATTAGTTTACAAAATTTATTTAAATAAACTGCAGTTTCCAGCGTTTCTTATCGTTCGAGTATTGGCGCAGTCAGTCGTGTCCAGACTTCAACATGTAGGAACTTTAGTAATTGTTTAAAATTCGAAATTTTAACAGAAAAAATATAGTATACAAAAAATGATATTTAGGGCATGTGTGATTTCGTGGCATCTTATTATTTGAATAATGTTAATATCGACAATATTTTTCAAATTGGATGAAAATACACTATAATTTATTTGTTTAAAATTCGAAATTTTAACAGAAAAAAATATATACAAAAAATGATATTTAAGGCCTTGTGTGATTTCGTAGCATTATTATTATATTATTTGAATAATGTTAATATTTAGAAATGGTAATATCGACGGTGTCTTTGAAATTGGAAGAAATAGACTATAATTTTTTTGTTTAAAATTCGAAATTTTAGCAGAAAAAATATAATATACAAAAAAATATTTTACTCCCAAACAAGATGCTCAATTAATGTTTTGTGCATTTTTTATCTTGAAAAGCATTAAAAATATTACTGGTTTGCTACTTTAAACAATTTTGTTTCCTTAATAATATCAAATGAATAACAATAATTACCAATGTTGGAGACTTAATTTGGTTAGCTGCAAATATATTCCGACTGTCGTAGTTCAGAACGTGAAAAATGACCCATCTATCAGTCAAACAGATCACAATGCAAAAAGTGTCTCAAAAATCTCAAGAGAAAACATGATTCCAAAAAACTTCTTTCTATAAATTTATAAATAATTCAATAATGGACTAGTACAATAATGTTAGATTGTCTTTCAGGGAATTTATTGGACTTATCGGAAACGCAGAGTGAAAGCGCATGGTCTACTGACGTAATGACATCAGACACGGAGAGATTAACAGAGGTTGATAACGACGATACTGGAAGTATTGCGCAATCGGATGACACGAATAGCGTGGCACCATCTGACGATACGAGGTCTGAAACGGATGAAAACGCCACTACACCAGGTAGTCGACGATTGTCCAGTTCTTCCTTTTCTTTCACGAGTCATATACCGGCCGTTAATTTCTCAAATTTACCATCTGCCAATTATCAGGACTTCAGGAAAGTCGATATTAAAAGCGACCAAGGAACTTACACAAAAATACAGGCAAGAAGTAATCGCAAAGATAATAACGCAAATGTCATTTTCAAACCCTTTGCAAATCGAGAACAAACGATTTCCACGTTTTCCGAACAACATACCGAAAAAAATAACAGCAACGTAACATATTCCGAACACAACACAGAAATCCAAACCATAACATTCAATTCCACCAACATCTCGAACACATTTGCGCCAAGTAACCATCAAAAATCACTTTTCAAAATCAACGAAATCAAAGAAGTTCCAGGTCCGAGCGGTCTTCATCAAAGACACAGCGTGGAGGAAGATTCAACCGATCCGTCATTGGCATATTTAAAAGAGAACCGAACGAAATACATGGACGGAAGTATGGACATTCTTTTGAGTAACTGTAGTTTGAATTCTAGTTCTAGCGGGAGCAGCAGTAACAGTTTCGAAAATAAATCTTCCAATCACGAAACTTCGGAAAAATGGGAGAACAAGCAGTGGTTGAACAGTTCGCAGAACAGTTTGAACGTGACCTCGACTCCTTCGGAGAGTACAAGTGAAATGTCCGTCTTGAGCGTTACCAACATAATCAATCCTCTGAACATGAGTAAGAAGTCGACCAGTTTGACCACCAGAAATATGAAACCTCCGGCATCTACTGGGGCCATACCGAAAAGTATTAGTTTCGATGTCACTGCAGATAAGGGAGACAAGTATTTGGACGACGATCAAAGGAGCAAAAGGGGAGGATTTTTTGGTAAACTAAAAATGGGTTTCCGTTATAAGAGGGGTAAATCTGTTCGAAATCAAGAGGATTTTAGATTAGACGGTGAAGAGTACCTGAATTCCAATAGCAATATGAAGAAACTTCTAGATTCTCCAGAGAAGTTGAATAATAATTTAGGTAAGTGATTAAAATTATAGATATTCGTCCTGGATTGTAAACAACTTTTGCTCTTTTCTGCTTGTAATAGTGAAAATAAAATATGCTCAGTTTTTATTATGCAAATTCTAATCGTATACTTCTGGCAACCCGTTTATAGAGCGAGAACAAAGTAACAAATCGTTTGGGCAACACCTTTGATATAGTTTCGGACTTCGGCAAATCCGGTATTTACAAAATGGATTGTGAGTCGTGTTCAAATAGTTTTATAAAATTCAAAAGTTTCACTTATTAACTCAATAATTATTTTCTCAATTTGCAATACAACCCATTTATAGATGTAAGAACAAACTAAAAAATCATTTAGGCAACACCTTTGATATACCGGGATATCAAAAATTATCTTGGTCAAGGGTGGTTGTGGAATCTAAAACGTGTGTCTTACTTTACGTTTGAAATAATTATGTCGCTGTCACACTGACATCATCAATAACCTACAAATTTTATACCTATTTATTTCAGTTGTAAAACAATAATGAACTACAAATTATGAAATAATTATGTGAACTTTGAACCTTTTCAGAGGTCGTGTTAGCCACAATCCGGGTCAAAAACTGTTTTGAAATAGTTAATTTTCCGTAAATCGAATGACGTTCACGTGAGAAGCCCGTAGCACGCGAGTGCAAACTGGTTGTACCTAATACGGCTTTACGACGACTTTTCGCGTGCCGTTTTCGCTCCATGTAGTTAGATTTAGTATCGGACCGTGCCCGACGGCCCTTCTTTTTTCGATAGATGTCTATTAAATAGGAAAATTTAATTAAAACAGTTTGAGCTATTCTCAGATCTCAGCTACGCGCGTCTAACGTGCGACGTACCAAAGGGAATTTTCTCGAGATTAAATATACACGAAGCGGGTAAAAGCTAGCGACCCAAAGCCAAAAACACTTTATTACAACTGGCGCCGGTCGCACGGATAAGATAATTTTTGATATCCCGGTACTATGTATAGCAAGGGAAGTAAAAAAACTGTTATTCCAATGAAAATATATAAGTCTCTTTATTTTCCAGATTTATCTGACGATATTTTAGCAAAATATCGTACTAAACCGTTTGTTGAAAGTAGTCCAATTAAAATAAGCAATGATAGTTCTAAGCTGTCTAGGATAAGACATATAAGTGAAAGTACAGTGACTTCAAATGAAGGCGGCAATACATTTAAGGACATAAAAAGCAAATTAAGAAAAGTTTTGAGCAGCACTAAAGCTCAATTACCTGGTTTTATCAAGGTGAGTGTATAATATTCCTCTGGAATATTTTACAGCAATAGGCAATTCAATAATAATTCTTGTCACACTAACACATATGCTTATTTACGTACGTTTCTGTTTCACCACAATCACCAGAAGACTTATCACGGGATTCCTTGAAACTAATTGTATCAAGCATAAAGCGTCCTTATCGCACCAATTTCAATTAAAAATGCCTACATCGCAGAAAAAAACACGAGTAATCGAAAAAATTATGCATATATGTTAGTGTGACCTATTATCCGAGAATATATATGTAATAGGCAAGTTTTTCTTTCTCACAAAACTAAATGGAATCATCCAAAATTATGATGATGATTTTGAATTTCTTGCATAATTTCAGATACGGGGAATATCAACCAAAAATAAAATAGAAACAGTTCTAAGGCTGGAATTGGGTATGGCTCGTAAACTGAGAAAATGGTCATATATGGCACGCATATCGGAAACTATAAAATGTATGAATTTATTAGATGACGAGAAAAGCAACGTTAAGTTAGTTCAGTCGATGAAAGAAGATATTCTGCAACGTTCAGTATACACACAATATTTAACATGTGCAAGGAGAGATCTAATGCTAAGTGAATCTTACTTGGATGGGTAAGTCAAGTAACTTTATAGAATTGCTTACCATTTTGTAATAATGTCATCAACGTATCCTAATTCCGTCTTCAAACAGTATACAATATTGAAACTATCTTAAGAAATTGTGTTTGCAATCTAAGGCCTATATCGAATGTCATGTGTAGGATGAAAATCAAACTATTTTTTTGACAATGTATTATTAGCTTTTTCGGTTTGTCTACTCAAACTGAAGATCAAGGACTATGTTTCTGCTCAATAGAGTACTTGATCATTTTTAATTGCTTAATAGTTCAAATATGTATTCAATAGAGGTATTGTTGAGTTAGAAACATATTATTAACAGGCCATCATCTACTTAGGCTCAACATATTACAAAAACATATTTTAAGAATGCTATTGTATAAACCTATCAAATACCCTTCAAATAAACTATTGTTTTTGATATAGACCCTGTATAGTCTGGGTAGTATCTCATTTTATATTATTATAAATACACTTTTAATGTATTTTGTATTTCAAATCATCAACAGTTTTAGTAAATACATGTACTACTCATATTATGTTTATAATTTTAGTACAATATGTATTATTATAGTAGGTTCTGGGAGAAATAAGTACAAATTTAAATTGAAATTAATATTTTTCGCATTGAAATTCCTATCATAGACCTTTTTTACACCAGGCATGTTAATACCATAGACCTATTATCTTAAGGAGACTAGACATCTCATTTATAAAACTCCATTTGACTTGTCGCAATGATTACATGAAGTATGACAAAGAAAACCAATGGACCTCTTTGTCGCCGAGTCATATTACTCCTTATTGGCAATGCTGTAACTATGATTGAAAACGTGGTACCACTTGTAAGGCAACACCGCTTCGATATTACTACGAGAAATACGGAAGCTGTCAAATTGCGTAGTACAGAACCAAGTCCCCACTGAACAAATTGATGCAATGAAATGGAATAGTTCTATATTTGAAAATTTAAATATTCTATAATTCGATTGTATATTTCAGGTTACCATAAATTATGGAATATTTTCCAGAGAAAACGACATTTCAACAGTATCGCTTCTAATATAACAAATAATGCTATGGACGTTTTTATACTAATTACAAATCTCAATCCGGCACACAGAACAACTAATCCGGCAACAGCACATTCCATACGGCTATACTGGTAATATACAGCGGTCTGTGTGGTCCGAAATTTGGCAATGTCTGATCGTGTTTAAATGTAAACAATTCTGTCTCCTTAGGATAATAGGTCTATGGTTAATACTTATTTTAAAATACAATAAAGACAATTTGTTGATTAATTATTGCATCTTAAGGGAAATTTATTATGAATTAGTTAAGATAATAATGAAAATGCAAACAGTAAAAAGGTTTTCCTGCTATAAGAAGACAAGAAAGAATATTTCTATTGCCTTTGTTTGGAAAATAGCATAAAGTTTGATTAGGCAAAAATGACCATAGTCTGAACGTGTGTTTGAAATTATCGGGCTATAAAGTCCAATTTTGGATTGTGTGGATTGCTTTTTATGACAAAGTGACACAACAAAGCGTTTATATGCTTAAGGTCGATTTATAAAATTGACATTGAAGTTGCTGTTCGCTGTTGCCGTTATCGTTCAGTTCGTCTGACTTTGAAACTGTTCATATATAAACTTGAAGTTGGGCTCAACCACGGTCGTACATACAGGTCTGGGGACTCGTATGTTTGACATGGGTCTCTTACGCGTCGCCAAACTCGTAGTCCCTCGCTCAGCCACTAGCTAGCGCTTGGATCGGTAAAACGATTTCTTTCCGGAATCGCAAGCAGTGTTACTAAGTATTCTGATTTGAGAGAGGAATAGAACTGTTACTCTTGTCAAAATGTATTACCCACCTTAAAAATAACTTCCCCTTTTTCATTATACATGACACACACAAAAGACCTCGTTAAAACGATTTCTATCCGGAATCGCAAGCATCCACTTTTTTCGCATTTCCGCATCTTTCGGCACTTTAAAAACAAGTTTCTTGCTTTACACTTTTGTACCCCTTTTTGAATTTCGGCACAATGCACGGTTTCGTAATTTGTTTCTAAAAACGCAGGTATTCCTTGTGTTTACAAGTCAACTGACAGTTGTCAGAGAACACGGTCGTATACGTGCCAGAGAACATCCCTCGCCACCCGTGACGTCTTTTGGTACTACGCTACAGTCGACGCTTAGCGGTCCCACTTCTCACATAGGAAACAGCCCCGAGTTTCCAGACCTGTATGTACGACCGTGTTCGTTCCATACAAAAATAATTTATTATTTTATATCGCTATAAATAAGAAATAATCACCCTTATCCTTTAAAAAACTGTTAAGGTATTTAGTGAATAAGGTTGATTATTTCTTATTTATAGACTTATAGCGTATCCACAGTGTGAACACTTTTATAGTTTATTTGTTATAAGTTCAAATTATAAAGTAGCTACATTTGTCAATAGCATAGAGATGTTTTTACAAATTTTTTAAAGCTAAAGTTATGTTGTTTTTTAAGCTTATCTGAACAAGTGTTGCATGAAAGGATACAGTGTGAGGAATACCTGGCAATGATATACGTCAACGATTTTCTACAAAATAAAGAATCTGATATTGAAATTTTCTGTGTTGAATTCAAACAACTTTGGGTTTCTGATGAAAAATATGACCTGTTGAAGAACTTCTGTTTACGGTTATATGCCGAAATCAAGAAAGATTTAATATGGAAAGGTGAATATGTTTGTAGCTGCTCTTGCCTAGATTTATATGTTTCATTTTAGATGTTTTCAAGGATAAAAAGGAAACTATCAAGAAGACAATGGAAAGAAGTGTTATTAGCAAGGTATATGAGAATGCTTTGTATCCAAATGGGGATGGTGATAGAGATAGAGACAGGTAGGTCTTGAAATACACTGCATCAACTGAAGTGGGTATTTTGAATCACCTCCAGGAGAATTCAAAATTCCTTTGAAATTAAATTATTATGAGGTTAAGTGCACTAGTTCAGTCTATAAGCTGGGGTTTTTGACCAACTTTCTAAAAAAAGCAAGAGGTCGTATCAAAAAAGTTCTTTTTGCATAATGCTCTGTGGCCGATTTGAATTATTCGTAAGGGTTGAGCGAAGTGGACACGGCCTCCCATTCATCCCTAAACGCTAAATTAACCCTATTTTCACCCTCTTATTAAAAATAACTTTGAATTTATAAACAATGTTTTTTTGGGTCGCTGAACATGAATCCGAGTTATTTTCCGGGAAAACTCATTCAATGGACTGAAAATCAGTGAAATTTCATACAAAATTGCTCATTTTTCACGCTATTATCATTTTATACATAAAACATGTTGGCAGTCGCGTATTTCGATCCAAAGTAGACCAAAACTAGAGAAATTTGCGGAAAACTGTGGAAAATCTGAAAAGAAAATCTTTCCACGTCATTGAAATTATCGTGATAAGTCGCTATAGGGGTTTTTGTGGTTGATAATTACGAATTTGGCATCAAAAAGTAAAAAAAAAATATATAAAATTGGGATTATTTGAAAAATGAACGAACATTAAATAAAATACAAGCATTTTTGTTTGTAACTGTTTATTTAAAACTGCAATATTGAAATTTGTAATCTTCTTCGATTTTCCGGAATTTTCAAACAATTGTTTTTTTTTATATTACTTTTAATTTTTGTAATTCAACATACACATCGAAAACACAAATACTAATCAACACGACACTCAAAAAATTACATTTAAAAAAATAAGATTCCGTAAAAAAAATTCTTGGGTTTTCCGGAAAATGATATTTTTCAATTTTTGTATTATAAAATTCGTAATCAGCGACCACAAAAACCCCTATAGCGACTTATCACACGATAATTTCAATGACGTTGAAAGATTTTCTTTTCAGGTTTCCCACAGTTTTCCGCAAATTTCCCTAGTTTTGGTCTACTTTGAATCGAAAGACGCGACTGCCAACATCTTTCAAGTATAAAACAATAATCGCGTGAAAAATGAGCAATTTTGTATGAAAATTTCGAAATTTCCCTGATTTTCAGCCAATTGAATGAGTTTTCCCTGAAAATAACCGCGTATTCATGTTCAGCGACCCAAAAAAACATGTTTGTATAAATTCAAAGTTATCTTCAAAAAGAGGGTGAAAATAGGATTAATTTAGCGTTTAGGGGTGAATGGCAGGCCGTGTCCACTAAGCTCAATCCTCACGGATGATTCAAATCAGCCACAGAACATTACGCAAAAATAATTTTTTTGATACGACATCTTGCTTTTTAGAAAGTTCTCCAGCTTATTGACTGGACTACACAGCTTGCTATGCACAAAAGTTCTGCCATTGAACTTTTTCAGTGAATAATTTTGTACATTTAAAAGATTATTGCAAAACACTGCAATTTCACTGCTCAACCTATCTGCAACGAAACATCGATAAATGACCCAAAAAGCGACTTCGTTTTTAATAAATAAACTTCAATTCTAATAATTTTGTTTGCACAGACATGGCTCAGTATCAACGCCATCTGGCGGTGGGTCGATATAACTAGTGCTTTGTTTAAAATCACTATTTTTCCATTTAAACATTATTCTTACTAATCAAACATTGTTAAAATGCAATTATTGTATCCACTAAGATTTGTTCATTTACATTTATTTCATAAATCCATTTCAATTGACTTGTAGTGTATTAAATAGGTATTGAATAGACATGTTTAAAATTCAATTAGATATAATGTATAATATATAACAGGAATGCTTTAATTTAGATAAATAATTTCAGGGTCTTATTTGAACATATACAGAAATTATCAAATATTATCACACCTGATCATAAATATTTGATGATACAGAAACTATTCCTAAGAGAATGTCCCTGGCAGCCCGCACAAGATGCCCTAAATGCTATGAGTGCTTACAGAACACCGAGAGATAAATTGAACTGTGTTTTACAATGTGCTAAATGTATTATGGATTTATTATCCATGGCACAAGCTAGTTCTACAGCAGCAGATGACTTTACACCTGTATTAGTTTTTGTGATAATCAAGGTATGTTTTGATTTCCAGTTGCTTTTATGTTTCTTATAACATTTTCCTTTTAGTCGAATCCAAGTTTCCTTCTTTCCACAATACAGTTTGTGAACAGTTTCTTTCACAATGAGATTTTTGGAGAGGAACAATATTATTGGACTCAATTTTGTTCAGCAGTTGAATTCATAAAAACAATGGACTATTCAGATTGACATTTATCTCAAATCTACCTTCATCAAATAATGTATATTGTATAAAGTAATATTAATTTATGTATTTTTTTTATCTATAGTTTATTTAGCTACAAATTATTGTTATTAATAAAAGGGATTATTAACTCTTCAATCTTTCATTTGAAAACATTTCCTCTGTTCATCCATAATTTAACACTGTTATATTTACATTTATTGGAAATAAGAATGATATCAATATATGTTCCTGTTAAGATCGATAAGGTGATTATTGATGTCGAAAATACGAAATTTCGGAATAAATGCGAAGTCAAGTGAGTTCTAAGGTTCAAGTTGATACTCTTTTGGGCATAACTGAATTAATTCTGAAAGACATCTCATATGGAAGGAAATAAAACAATCTCTAGAAAACATGCGGGTCTGATACCTTATTTACATCTCATATGGGAGGGAATGAAACAACCTCTAGAAAACATGTGGGCCTTAGATGATCGCCGATTTGAAGTTGGGGCTTGCGCTTCAGCACCACGGTAGTTTATTATTTAACTCTTCCAATAACCCCTGATGTGAAGAGTAATTGTTCCGAAGCTGGGATGACGACTTTCGCTCAACTGACTAACGGACATCTCGCGTAGACACTATTGTAAGTATTAGAGACTCTAATAGTCCAGGCAATTAAGACATTTTCCACAGACCTCTCTGTACGGCGGGATTTTTTGGTAGAAAAGTGTGGGTTTTGACTGGCGCGGGGTTGCATTGTGATATATACATATATATACAGGATGTTTCAGAAAGACCTCCCGTAAATGCAGGGGACGGTAGATTTTACAAAAATAATCAGATTTTTCATATAAACTATGGTCCTCCCTTCTTTCGTTTCAGAGATACAGGGAGTTGAATTTAATTTTCTTTAAACGAAATTTTGCTGTAGCTCCAATGCAGTTATTTCGTTGAAATCTGGCACTCGGAGGTTTCAGAGGACGCCGAATAAGATGTTTTAGTTAGTTTCAGATTATGCGGTAGAGGGCGCTGGGTGCGCGACTTTTCGGCGTTTCTTTTAGCCTTAACTTTTTTGAGAATGATTTTTGTTTTCTTTGTACATTTTTCTTGTTCAAAATTTCACCGTTTTCGAGAAAACGCGTTTAAATGAACATAACAAAAACTCATAACAAATTTACTTACTACCGAAATCGCGTATGTTCATTTAAACGCGTTTTTGTCGAACTTGGAAACAAAAAAAGATATCGATCTGCGGTTTTCAGTTTTTTTCGCAAATTTAATCTAATTTCCGATTATCGTATCATAGCTATACCGTATAATTTAAATTTTTGGGATAAAATCAATAAAACCGTTATCATTACAAATTACGCCCTCTAGCAATTTTATTAGGAACTATCGTGTACCAATAGATACGACAATTGAAAGTACGTACCTTCTCTTCTATTCAAACTAAAGTTTACTAAAATCGAATGAGTCGTCTAGAAACTACATCGATTTAAATTATTACACTTTCAATAGCTTCCCCCCACTCTATCAAGATCGGTATGCCAATGAGCTTTGAACCAAAATGATGTAAAATTGTCTGACCTTTCTAATGATGTTAACAAAGATATACCTTAATGAGAGAATTTCCGGAGAAACGCGTTTAAATGAAAATAACCAAAACTCATTATCAAATTTACTTACTACCGAAATCGCGTATGTTCATTTAAACGCGTTTTTCTCGAAAACTGAGATTTTGAGCACCTCGACAAGAGTACATCATTTGTTAGAAATAAAATTGCAAACCAGAAAAATGTGCAAAAAAACAAAAATATTATTCTCAAAAAAGTTAAGGCTAAAAGAAACGCCGAAAAGTCGCGCACCCAGCGCCCTCTACCGCATAATCTGAAAATAACTAAACCATCTTATTCGGCGTTCTCTGAAATCTCCGAGTACCAGATTTCAACGAAATATCTGTAACTGCAAAGGAGTTACAGCAAAATTTCTTTAAAAAAACGAAACGAAAAAAGATAGGACCATAGTTTATTTGAAAATTCTGATTATTTTTATAAAATCTACCTTTCCCTGCATTTACCGGAGGTCTTTCTGAAACAGCCTATATATATATATATATATATATATATATATATATATATATTTTATTTCTTATGTTGGAATTACTGTGTCCGATAAAACGTTCAATATTTTGTTCCTCTGTTCTTTCAAAACGGGGTAATAGCAATTTATCAGTAAGCGAATCAAACAATGATTGTAAGCTCTATCTGGTGATTTATTTTTTAGACGTATGGCAACACTGCTCAGTTTTTGTGCCTAGTAGCAAAGGATAATTTTGTTCAGTGTCGGTCGGGCTCTGTGTACAGCTGGAGTTGGTTTGTTATTTAATTGGTTAGAATAGAAATACTCATATACTGCACGTCATCGTTCATAGATCAAGGACCTTATTATTACGAAATAGATAATTAAATAATACTTTAAGTTACAGAAATTTCTGTATATTAGTTACATTAGTAGAAACCGTAGAGCCGTGGGGTAGTACATGTGAATTATTTCAATTCAGAAATGGAAAAAGAAATTCCAGAGTATTCACTCGCAGAAGTAAAAAAACATCATGACTGCAAGAGTACGTGGATCGTAATTCATAACAATGTTTACGATGTAACAAAATTCCTCAATGAAGTAAGTACTATTAATATTTAATATTTATAAGCATGAAGTGTGTGGTTGTGGAAGTTTTATTATTTTTTTTACAATTTCAAGATGAACTGAGCCTCAAACTAACTTGGTCCTTTCTATTCTGGCTCCTTATTGTAAAGTGAATCCCTGTCACATTGAACAATCAAAATATCGAATGTTCCACGAGGTTCAAGGTGAAGTGGAAACAATCATTATGAGTTGCTAATATTACTTTGAAAACTTAATATGTCAAAATTTATTACGTGCTAACATCTGTGACGTTTGTTACAACAATAATTGTTGGTATTTCCACATATATAAATTATTTATATGTGGAAATAACAACGAAACTTTAATTACTTCTTTCATCAGCCATTTCATTGCCTTTCATCATAATCTATCTATTGTTTCTTGTTCAGTATATTGCTGAAGTGGATAATGTGATTATAGTTTGACACATATGCGATCAATCAATAGTACTATTATTTTGAAGAGTTTTCGAGCTTTGATTGCTGATTAATAGGTTTAAATGTTCCGTACTATCATGCTTTTCATTTTAATCGTTTCGTTTGCACCACGTTTAAATTTAATTGGTTCGAAGAGACATTTTGTTGGAAAATGTAAAAGACTTTCCTCAGAATCCTTATTTTATGGAATATATCATGATTGATCTTTCAAATCCTCATTCAGTCCCAACAAAGACCTAAATGAAACCAACTGATTTCAGGTTGATGTATTTGATGCCGGCTTTGCTGATTTTCGTAGAATCATAATGGGTGGCTAAGCTTTTGCTTCGTTCTTTATAATTTTGCTGTAGAGTGTAATTTCTCTTAATTTTTTCCTTTATTATTTTTATACTTTTGTATGTGCTACATACTATTTGGGCAATTTGCCTGTGTACTACATGAAGTAAATGAATACTCATGGTTCAGTATGAATGAATATTGTAAATTTTTATTACAAAAAAGTATCCCATTGCTGTGCTCTACAGCTTCACAATGCAACAAAATAATCGGTTGGATTATATGCTTTAAATCATAAACAATGCAAACGGTTAACTATTATCAAAGATTACAAGTGGTTGGTTGGTATTGTGGAATCCACAGGAAGTCTGTACATGCTTGAAAAATTTTCAAGGAATAATTCATTTGAATTATTCTTAGAAATTCCAAGTAAATCCGACGAGTTCCATTGAAAGCCGGTAATTCTCAAATGGATTAGCAATAGAGGTCAGTTAGCATTTCCTATGTTCTAGTTCATACCATGGCTCTGTGTCCGTAGAGGTCAGTATGAAGTTAGCTATCATCTGTTATGTAACCTTTCAGTTCAGTAAAGAATAGAATGGTGGGATATCTTTATTTTCGGTTATGATTTTGATATACTGTTTGAAACTGGAGCTTACGGATTCTAAATGTTAATTGAATTGTACTATTTGAATTATCTATGATTATGAAATGTCTACTTGAGGCTATTATCTTCATAGAAGGCATATCCATTAAAATACAGTTATCGCTTGTGAAATATCTCTGTTCAAAACAATAAATACGATGGATGAATATTCTCTATTCATCATCCTGAGACCCTTCTGAATTTTATGTTTGATATCTTTAAATAATGACAAAAATATCGTTTATGATATACCTACTTAACGTAGTGGATACAGACTTTTTTTTTACCGATACCGCTTATCCGTCGATACAGATATGGCTCATGCCGATACATGCACAAATTGTGACTCAAAGTTCTAACTTAGATTAGACTGAACTAATAGCAAGTAGATATGAATATCTAATATTTACATATAATAATCATTCTTGGTCTAGGAATTATATGTAAATAGTTCACATTAACAGATTATGTCTATTATAATTTAGTCTAAGTACGTGGATGACCGTCAGGACACAGAATGAGGTCTGAAAGAAGGCCTCCTAGACACATTTAGTCTATCTTCGAATGAAACCCTAAATTGATTTGGAGCTGAGGGTTAAATTAAAACAGATATTTCTGACAAAATTTTGTGATATTTCTTTAGATCGATTACAATGACTATTTCCTTATAAGTAAGGGAAGTAATAACCGACTCATTAAGCAAATGCCAAATACATAGAGATATCGATGGTACAAGCTGTTACTCTATGGTAATTTATCATTATGATAAAGAACAACACTATTTTTATACCTTTTTTGATAATAACATGAAAACGTTACTATAGTTTCAACACCGAAGTGCCATTATTAAACAAAAGTATTCGTTTTATTTTATTTTTGTATTTGTTCGATAATGGCACTTCGATGTTATTAAAAGTGACAACAAAGTAATTGTCGTATCATTCAAACATAGAGATATAGTTATAGTCACGAGTCTCATCTATTCGGATTGGAAATATTCTATGAATTTTGTTGTTCCACTGACATAAGAAAGTATCTGGTAAAGAAGGAATTACAGGTGGAAAACTTGGAATGTCCTTCTCTTCTGCTTTTGCGCTCTTAGCGTTTACTTGATGTAAATATTAATAAAGATTCTTGACCCAGTATGAATTATATATAAAAATTCTTGGGAAATAGGTCACATTAACACTAATGTTCATATCTAGGAAAAACATAAATTTCCTAAATATGAACATTAGGCATGATGCAGATGGAAAAATATAACTTCTTGGTTTACTAAAGAAGTTTGGTCTCAACGTTATCTTCACTTCAATTCCGTTGCACCAACTTGTTATAAAAAAAAGTGTCATAAACAGCCTTACAGATCGCGCGGTAAAATTGTTCCACCCAGAGGACCATCCCAAAAATTTAAAAATTGCTCGTAATACAAATGAATGGATAACCAAAAACATTTTTCACTCCTATCATTAAAGAAAGAACAAACAAAATCTATAATGGTTCTTCATATAAAAATAACATAAAAGGTAATACAGACAACTATATAACTTTACCATACATTCCGGAGACCTCAGAAAAAATTAAGAAATGTTTGAAAAAGTACGATATAAATATTGGCCTAAACCTACTAACTGTGTTGGGAAATATTTCTCAAATCTAAAACCTGTAATACCTAAAGATAAACAAACCCCCGCAGTATATAAATTGAATTGTTTAGATTGTGATGGGACTTATACTGGAATCTCTTAACAATATTTACAAAAAAGAATGTATGGCCATAAGTATAGCACAAGAAATAATAACTTAGAAAATTCCACCGATCTTGCTAAGCACTGCTTTGATTATAACCATCAATTTGATTACAAAAATGTTAATATTTTAACTAAGGAGGCCAATTATTATAAAAGATCTGTCCTGGAGATGATTCACATAAAACGTGACTCCAATTCTGTAAATCATAGGAATGATATTCAGGGATTATGTCAGATTTATGCTAACTTGATTAATTGAAACTCTTCAAATTCCTACATGCATCTTTATAATGTTAAAAGTATATTTAGGAAGATGCTTAAAAGTAAATTCCAATACAGGTCTGAAACCTTTTTCAAGTACCTCATAAATCTTACATCTGGTTCGAGTAGATACCAACAAATAACTTCGAACATCAGTTGTTATGAGACCATAGCAACATGCGCTTGTATATTATGAGAATATTACTGAACAGTGGATTCTTGTTACAAAAAATTTATACTTTAATATTGACGATACAGTTTCGATTATTCGTGGTTTTGTTCGTTTCGACGACGTGGGCTTTTGATTGAAAATTGTGCGATATGGACGCTTGTGCTATAATTAGTTTTAATAAACCCTTTTTGACATAATAAGTCTTCTGATGATGGTCGTGAGACCGAAACGTACGTAAAGACAACAACAGAGTGTTAATGTGACCTATTTCCCAAGAATTTTTATATATAATACTTGATGTAAATCAAAGAGTTCTATATATAGAGTAGACAAGTAGTGTGTTAAGCATAGGAAAGCGCTGGTAACTAGTCGGACATTCTGTCTTCCTCGCACACGTAGTGCGCTCTCACTCGCACGGTCTCCCCTTCTACACAAGAATAAGTATAACGCGCGCACATCGTGCGAGTGAGAGCGCAGTATGTCCGTCAACTTTCCAGTGAAAGGCTAAGTAGTCTACTCTATATATAGAACTCTGATGTAAATTCATTTCAATTAATGTAGAGTAACGAAATAAAGCACAAATTGAATTTGCACGAAATGCAAAGTAGTCGACAAATGTTTTATCACATCGTGAGATTTGCAGATCGTGTAAATCTGAATTTGTGTTTTATCTCGTTATTCTACATGTTACAAAATGAATTTACAGCAACGTCGAATACATATTCATATTGATGAGTCATTGGGAAAATTCTAGGAATTCTAGACACAGGTGGAATTTAGGGAGGGAAGCTCGAACCACAACAGACTTTTAATGGGGTTGTCTTCATGATCCATGGAAAATATCAATGGTTTTATCATTTACCCAGAACTAGTTTTCATGCATAATGCCATCAATTATGATCCAAAATGGCGATATTGTTTTATTTAATTTCCAAGATCGAGCGCTCTTCATGAAAAACCGTGTACGAGGTGTGGCAATTAAGTTCCGAGACTATTGCTATAACATCTCTATTCTTAAATTTTGTACACTTTTTTATTTTTCTCCTTCAATATACTCTCCTTCCGCATCCCTACACCGCTTCATGCGAATTTTCCACTGTGCGAAGCAGTGCTGCAGGTCATCTTGCGACAGATTGTTGAGTAGCTGCGCCGATTTTTTTTACGTCTTCTAATGACTCATGGCGGGTTCCTTTCAAGCAGGATTTGATTTGTGGGAACAGGTAGAAGTCGCAGGGTGCTAAATCCGGCGAATATGGTGGGTGCTCCATGACTGTGACCTGGTTTTTGGCCAAATAATCCTTGACAGAGTACGCGTTGTGAGCCGGCGCATTGTCTTGATGGAAAATCCAAGAGTTCTCTTTCCACATTTCGAGCCTCTTTTTGCGAATCTTTTCACGGAGCCTTCGCAATGGCCCTTATACTTAATCGACGGTCTTTTCGAACAATCTCGGTTACTTTTCGAAGGTTCAAGTAACTTTTTGAAGTCATAGGCCGCCCGTGGCGCTCGTCATCTTCAACATTCTCCCTACCCACTCAAAAACTCTGGCACGGGATAGGCAATGATCCCCATAAAGCGTCTGCAAATTTTCATAGGTTTCCGTCGCGGACTTTAACAAAAACTTTATATTAACTCTTTGCTCAATTTTTATATTCAACATTTTTTCGGCGAGTGTAATTTTTTCACGTTTGTTATTTCACGATTTCAACAAGACTGTTTATTGTAGCCGCTTGAAAATACCCAAGGTCAAGGGATAAATACAGATTAAAACCACGCCCTTTACATCCTTCTCGCTAAGCTGGTTTTAATTTAAAAAAATCAGTCTCGGAACTTAATTGCCACACCTCGTATATAATTCGAAAGCTTTGTGCTCATAAAAATATATTTAGATTTTATTAAATCAAAGTTTGATCTGTTGGTTACTGTTTCTAGTCTTTTCCCCAACTTGTGATGAATATAGCAATATTCACAAAATCTCATCATGAACTCAAACGTATACTAAAAATACTCGTGAGATAACTATTAGAAATATTTAAATTAATTTTGTACCTATTATAATTCTATTTTGAAAATTTACAACAATCGAAATTTAACTAGGAGCATTGCGAATATGCAAATCAGTATTCCTTTACAAAATAACAGAAACTCACAAAGGTCATCTGCATATATTTTCATAAAATATGACCTGCTGAGTATGAACATCGAATGTAGTGAACAAAAAGGGTTTTTCTGTATTGCTAAAAGCTTATAATTAGCAATGTAGTCACATGAATCTATGAAATTTATTTAATGAATAAAATGTCAATTGAAATTGTATCTGATTTTACATTTAATTATAAAATTAAACTCCACTTAAAATTGGAAGTTCTGTAATATTTGTTACCTGATTTAAAATGCAAACTTATTCAAGTGCAGATTATAATATTTTTCCAATCCAAATAGATCAAATAAAAATCATTTTAACATCCTAGTATTTTTGAAAGTCAATTGAATTATAAAACAAAATATTGTATATTTTACACTGTTAACTTGCAAAAGTTTTAGTATATTCAGTACTTCAACAGTTTGAGGTTTGACACACAATTAATCTTACTTTCATGACACCAAAGAGTACGTGATGATTCTTTTTGTGAAGTCTGCAGCGATATTCTTTCGTATATTATAACACAGAGTAGGTAATTCAATGTAACTATGTGACGTCACACTTCGATGAAGAAAGAGTGTTTTCACACTGGCCACTAGTGGGCGGGCCACATTTACCAAATTCTTCTGCACTGCTATATCAAGCTGCAAACCAGGTACCTAAATTATTTGAGATGACACATTATCAATCCAAATTTTAAAAATAGTTTGGCAGTCTAAATTTTTCATATAATTGTTCATTTTACATTTCGTAATTATTCCAAATTTCGACGGAGAGGGTAAATGTCGGATGTTCAACAAAACAGCATATCATCATTTAGATATCTAACTGTGTACATGATGGTTGACGCAGTCTCCTCCGATACAATGGATATTAACGCTGGTGTTCCACAGGGATTTGCCTTGACACAACTCTTGTTTCTGCTCCTTATCAATGATTTGTTGGGAGAGTCTTCGTGTCCCGAGTCGAATCTCCATTGCGTGAACGCGAACTTGTGGATATTACTCTAGACCACCGAACGACCGGAGGCATCAGATCACCCTTTTATTTTACATGGATGATTTGAAACTGTATGCCTCTGGGGAGAAAAATCTCCATCAGGCTCTCAACGTGGTTCAGGAATATTCATGGAGTTGGGATTGGACAAGTGAAAGTCCACGAGAATATGCAGCTTGCCGACAGAAGCATCTTCAAACACCTTGGTGCTAGAGAGACCTATCGATACTTGGGAATAGAACAGCGACCTAATTATGACGCTTACCAGGTAAAGGTGGCTCTCCGTGGCAAGTACAGAAACCTTGTCCGAACTTTCGAGTGAGAACAAGGTGTCTGCAACAAATATCTTTGCCGTTCCAGTTCTGCTCTACTCTTTTGGAGTGGTGAAATGGACGGTCGATGACCTGCGTAGGGTCGACAAAGACGCCCGGAAAATGATGCATATCCATCACAGTTTGCATCCCAGGCCGTCCGTTTCCCGCATTTATCTCGCACTTCACCGGGGAGGTAGGGGACTCCTCAGTCTGGAGGGTCTGTATCGAAGTGTGGTTCTGAGTATAGTGTGTAAAGTTCTTAGGAGCTCCTGTGCCTTGTCACGAATTGGCCGGAGTAGAGACATTTATCGTTAAGGCAGCAGAAAAAGCTGCGGAAGAACTTGATCTCGAATTTCATCAGTCGAGAAGGTCAAATAGCCCAGATAATGATGATGAAGATCTTATGATCAGACGGCATGTTGACAAGCCGATACACGGTGTTTTCTACAGAAACATCGAAATGCTCGGTGTGGGGATCAGCTCTTAATGACTGTTTGCCATGAGCTGATCGGTGGTCCTTTGGGGCACAGGGATTAAAACACTACGTTGTAAAAAGGTTGCACTTTACTGAACTTAGAGCTCGACGTCATAACGATTTAATGTCTTATTCCACACAACAATACAATCATCCATAATAAACTTAATGCCTAATAATTATAATGTTCTAATAATAATCCTAGTCTTTCAATAACTACCTTGACTATACGGTTCCCACGCTCGGACGTCAGGGTCCCTTGTTGTGTAGCTTATACTAAACAATATATTTATATTATTACAAGGTAATCATAAAACTAAACATATTGTTTATGTATTCCTTATGCATTTACAAACATATGGATTATATGTATCTAATAATAGAAATAAGGTTGTATTTGCTAATTGAGGGATTTTGGGTAATCTCGTATAGGGATGGAAGATTCCTATAATACATCGGCTTGTCAACCAACTGACCTTCGGCTACCTAAGGTCAGCTGGGCTTCATCCGGGACCGAAGGATTTACCGCAGCTTGCCAAGATGGCGTAATGAAATCATTGTTCAATCGGCGCAACGTGATAGGTGTGCAGGTTACTGACGTCAGCTTCAGGGCCTGTCGAACGGCGTCTGAGACGCTTTTCCACCTTCTACGGAAGTGTCCGACGAAAGCGGTCTCGGCGTACACCCATCGCCATAATGTGGTTCTACGGGGACTGTATTACCATCTAAGGCACTCTCACGGAATAGACTGAGAGCCGGTGCTAGCACCTTCCATGCCAGAAGATATTGAGTCCGTTGTCGGAAAAGATGCCAGATCTACTGGAGTTATCCTTTTCCTACTGTCAGATCCATACAAGCAAATATGCCTGACGTTATCCTCCTCGATAAACAAACCAAGACTATGTATGTCGGCAAATTCTCTGCTCCGGCAGAGAACAACATTGTCTTGAAAGAGGAGGACAAAATTACATAGTATCAAGATCTCCTGCTCGAGCTCCGCACGCTATACCCAGGCCACAAGGTCGCATTAGTGTTTTGGGCGGAATTCGATCTTCGGGGCCTTCCAACTTAAAGATCATTCCGGTCTGCAATATTTTGATAGCCCGAATGCAGAAGGCAGTCATTCTGGGATTCTGGGTTCAATAAGGCTACTAGGGCACACGATGTGGGAACCTGAAGCCACATACCGATCTGTAAGGAGGAGTAGCTTCAGTTAATGTTAAGAAGGTGAAATCATTTCTAATTTTTTTGCTAAAGGCTATGATTTAAAAATATTGACTCTAGAAAGACTGCGTTGAAGTGAGTCGGTTTTAAAGTAGTTTTCAGAACTACCAACTTGATACCAGAATAGCATACAAATTGATAGTGAAATGAAATGGTTAATAACTTATTCTGAGGTCTATTGACAGAATTATTAGCAATTTTATATTACATTGTTGGATTGGGCCAGAAAAATTGATCCAAACGTAACGCTTAGGAAGCAATATACTAATTAGTGTATTGTGTCGTGAAAACAAAATTTTGTGCTGTGTATTTTTCGTGAAATACGTATGCCAACTTGACAGTCCCACCCATTTGTTTGTATATGGATAAGAATTTGAGTTCGTTATCTAAAGTTTTCGTTACAGGCACACAATATAACATGAGTTATCGAGCTGATAGTTTTTACGATTTCAATTTACCAGTAAATAGAATTATGTCCGGGAAGAATATAATAAAAGCACTTGCAATACGTTAGCAACTATCTTTGAGGAATAAATCTAAGTTCAGAGGTCATATGTCATTCAACTTTCCCATACTATCAACTTAAATATCATAATTAAATTGATTTACCCATACAATGTTGATACCGTATCTATGTTAGCAAGACTGGAAGACTGTCACATTGGATATTGCCTCCTTAACGTCTTATTAATAGTACAAGAACTGACTCCAACAAGTATGGCGTTTATATGATGGTCGCAAGTATAATAGGTCAAAACGACGTAGTACATAGTACTAATAATTTTTTTTGCGACATAATGTCGGCAAACTGCATGAATGTTTGGTAAAAGTATGTTTATACGTGAAAATGCATTTGCTGTGTTTTTATTGCGGACGGAAATGGTATCAGTACTTCCAAATTTAATTTTTTATGAAATTCAAAGCGAGGTTACAAAACTCTCATATTATTCACCGCTGCTGCAATAATAAAAATGTTAAACGTGTTACAAAATAATCTTTAAAAGAGGCTATGCCCTATTCGTGTTGGTTGGTTTTTGGTAGAAGAAACGTGTAACATTCTTTGCTCCATTTTTGGACATTATTCATCCTATCAGCGAACAAAAATCATTTAATATTCATTATATTATCATCATGAAGTGCGCTTTTAAGCTTAAGAAATTTTATAAATTTTTTTTTATAACCAATATAAGAATAATAAGTATCTACAATAATGAAATAAAACACAAATACAGGGTGTTACATAATGCTATGCACTTATGTCTACCCATTGAAATTAGGCTAATTTTGGGCCGAAAAGTTCATATAAATGTATGTCCCAAAGTGCTTGATTTTCGATATAGCCTGTATGCGTGTAGACGTTATTTCGGATTTCGAAATCCATTTGGCATATACATTAAGTTTCAGGATAGCATATTATGGTATGAAAACACTGTTTAACCAAAAAAGTTCATTTTTAATTTAACCAGTGGCGTAGGCATGGCTATGTCATGATACAATTTTAACGAAACAATTGTTTTGCCATTTCTTAGCTGTTACTTAGTATAGTATTCATTACCATTTAATTTTAAACAAAAAAGGTCTCTAGAATTTTTGTCGTACAACTTACCATTTTAAAGAAAATAATTAAGAATTGTAGTTAAAGAGATATCTACAACTTATTCCTATGCAAAAATGGTTACTTAAAATCGCTAATAACAAGAATATATATTATGTACATATGTTTTTACATAAAATGTTCAAAAGGTTCACCTCCCACTTCTATGCAGGCTTCTTTCTTCTTTTCATCGATTTAGGAATTCTTTCAAAAATGTGTTAAGTGACACAGCCCACAATTATTCTTTTTTTTAGTTTAGTTTAGTTTAGTTTTAGTCCAGTGTCTGGACTGGTGTAGTACAAAATTTTAAGATGTCTTCATAAATAAAAGCTTAAGCTGTTCAGATCAGGTGATCTGGGTGGCCATTATTGTGGTCCTCCAGATATATCCAGCGATTTTGGTAAACTGTATTTAAATATTGACCAGCGCTGAAGTGGGCAAGATCCTTATATTGGTGTTATAAAACAATTTAATTAACATTATTCATGCCTAAAAGCGCACTTCATTATAATATATTGAATATTAATTAATTAATGCTTCGAGATAAAAATGAATTTGAGTGTTTCCAGGTGTTTTCATTCGGAATTGAATTGTTCAAAAAATGGGAATTTTTAAAGTACTTTCACCGTTTCCGATGACAATATAAATGCATTTTCACATGTAAACAGACTTAGAATTAAATATTCATGCAGTTTGTTGACATATTTTAAAAAAATGCTCAACACCGCGTCGCCTTCAACAATACTGAAAACTTGTTCCTTTTGACTTGATATAAATTATAGAGGTATTTTATTTGCTGCCACTATAGAGACGCACTGTAGCATATTAGTGTATATTCATAACGAACACAAAACATTATTTTCGGGTTGTTTTTCTCAATTCACTTTTTATTTTTGTATGTAAGCTAAAAAAAAGTATTGTAGAATTTCAGATTCCTTCATTTTTTAAGGGTAAATCACTCCCAGCACGATAAAAAAGTTCAAAATAATTTTTTTTAACACTAATATTTTTATCCTCATTTTTACAGTTTTCTCGCAAAAAGGTTTTGTTGCTGTGAAATAATATTTCCTACGATAATAACTACAATTGAGAAACCAAACACTACAAGTGATTATTGAATATTTATATATTTTAATTGATAAAACCGGATTGAATTAATAAATACTGTTGTATTTTTTGAATTAATTTGCTAATAATTATCCGAATAAATACAGAGGAATCACGTTTGCGTCTGATTACTTGTTTGGTACGGTTGTTTATTTAGTTTAAACTTGTTTGTCTAAGATTAGAACTTTTTTATTCACCACCTGTCCGGTTATTTATTCGAAGAATAATAAAAATTCCACAACATTTGAATTTGAATTTTCCATAATATTTTGATAGCAAATCAATGTCACCTTGGGGATTGGTCTCCCGGTTGCTTAAATACATTCTTTACCTACTTATGATGACATTTGTTTTTAGCCAATTCGAGCCGTGCTCGTTTTCCGCTGCGGTTTTATTAAAAGCTCTTTTGCATATTATTTTGTTTTATTTCTTCTTTATTGCCCATTTTGGACGTAATGTACAAGGACCGTTCTTGGCTTGTTGCACTTTGGCTCCAACAGCGGGACATATGCCGCTGCGTCCCTGATTGTGGGGTTTCTATGCGTTTCCATCTTTTGGTATGTGTTTGTCGCCTGTTTCCGAATTATTTCCTCAATCTTAGGTGTTCCTGTATCCCTATGGAACAGGTCGTTTGTTACGTAATATGGTGCATCTAGACAGGATCTGATTACCTTATACTGTATTATTTGCAAATTCTTGAATTGCGCGAGTGATGCTTGTAACGATATTTCGGCGGCGTATGTTATTGTCGGTCTTATCACAGAAGTATATATCCTTAATTTACTTCTCGTACTTAGTTTGCTTTTCCTGTTGAGTAGCGGATATAGGTGTGCCCCTTTATCTGATTTGCCTTTTTCTTTATGTTACTTAGGTGGGGATTGAAAGTTAGCTTCCTGTCTAGCGTTACACCCAATTATTTCACTTCTTTCACCCAAGTTATCTTTTTCTTGTTAATCTCAATATCTCTAGTAGGTTCGTGTTTATAGTCTCTCGTTGAGAACATTAACGTTTGACTTTTTGTGGCGTTCATTTCTATTCTCCATTTGTTGAATCAATCTTCAAGATCGGTGATGTATTTTTGAAGCCTTACGCATTTTATTTGGATGTGTTGGCATAAGGCGCCTATGTCATCTGCATATTGCGTCAATTCATCTCCTGTTGTCTTAGGTATATCTGCGGTATACAAGTTATAGAGTACCGGTCCGAGGATCGACCCTTGCGGTAGGCCTGCCTTTGCTTGTCTTTCTCCCGACATGATATCGGTCACCCTCGTTTTGAATCTGCGCCCCGAAGAGGTACGAATCTATAAGCTTCAGGTAGGCTGTTGGTAGGTTGTACCTGTACATCTTATTATCAGTCCAGCGTGCCATACCTTGTGAAAGACTTTGGCTATATCTAGGAACACTGCACCGGTAGGCATTTTCTTGTTGTGCTTTTCTATAATCTTCCCAGCTATTCTAGCTAGTTGGTGCGTTGTGCTATGCACAATGCAATTTAAAAAAGTCGTTCGACCACATTCACAGTTAAACTCTGTGCAGCGTTTAAGCACCATTCTCAGAAGCATGATGTATATGATATACTGAACTGACCTACAGGCATATAATTATTATCACAAGCATATGCATAAGTTGATTCCTTGGTTAATGTTTTTGAATCTTATCATATGAGGCATCTTCTGACGTTCACAAATAGTAGAAAAATTAAAGTCACCGACAATCAAATGCTTCGAATGACGTTTTATTAGTACACAAAATATATGACAATACTTCAAGTGCTGATGAGAAAAATATTTTTTTATTCCACTGATTTATTTTTTATGTTGACATTTATTTTAGTGCCTGCATTGGTGGGCAGTGTGGTCAATTTTGCAGTAAAATAACGTACTGTTGTCTGCACCCTGTCTCACATTAGAAGATAAAGAACGATTCAGCCAAAATTGGTAATATATGGAAATTTTTCAATAGCGTGAATCAAACCCGAACGAAGAAAATAACTACGTAGTATCAGACCCAATCGGATTTGCAAAAAGCCATGTTATTTCAAACGCTAGTCTAACTGAAACTGAGAATATCCTAGAATGTCAAGAATGTAGACGAATAGAAAATATTACCACTGTTTGCAATACTGTTGATATGACCAGTATTAAAATTAACAAAAGATTAAAAAATGTAGACCATTGTTACATTTTTTTCATGCATTGTCTTTAAAAGGTGAACTAAAATAAGTGTTCTACTTCTATTTCCAGGAGAAAACTTTGACCTGATCTAACTTCAATAGAAATAATTACATTCATTGATAGTTTATATGAGCCCGCTAAATCCAACATTCTGCATTTGCCGATCTGACAATTTTAGAGTAGAAGCAAAAACTATTTGTTGGTCAATTTGCCGGTAAAAATGTTCTAATAATAGTAAGTTAATAGTGATAAGCATGTAGTTAATTTCATATTATTATGCACAAAGATATCGTAATGAATGATAACATCGCAATTAAAATATCGAATGTACAGGGTTTTGCACCTGACCAAATTTTAAAGAGTTTTGTACATGGTTGCATATCGGCTGACTGGTTTAGGCCAGTGGGTCGGTGCGTCTGTGCCTCGCGGTCATGGAAAAATTTGGATTTGGGCGATCCTCGACTGACACAGGATGCAATAGCGCCTGCTATTAGGTTTCAAACACCAGACGTCCTCATAACACAGAGGACGAACTGGGAGAACAAGGACTCTGGGCCGTGTGGTTCACGGACGAGTCTAAGACGGACGAGTCTAAGACTGGCGAGTCTAGCTGAGTCAGAGTCTACTCATGTACAACCAGAAGAGAGATTTCAGTTCCATTTTCCAGGCCGAGGTGTGTGCAACACGGACCTGTGCTTGGAAAACCTGAGATTAAACTAAGGTAGACGAATTTACGTCTGCACTGACAGCCGAGCGCCACTTCGCGCCCACAGAGTGATTTCTAGGCTTGTCTTAAAGTGCAGGGAAATTCTGGCTGACTTAGCCAGAAGTAACAAACGCCAGCTAGTGTGGGTACCCGTCCACTCTGGTTTGAATGGAAACCAAGTGGCCGATGAATTGGCCAAACGGGGTTCCTTGAGTGCCCCTAGCGCCGGTTCAATGATCGGAATCTCATCGCCCTCAAGGAGCTACTACTGGATAGACAGGGACTTTCGGTCTGGCATGGAATGCCTGGCATGACGCAGGCGAAGCTCTATCTCAGTCTTAGCTAGACATGGGTGCTCCAGTTGTTCGGAACACCGCTTAACTGTCTGCAAGGTGTCATCATAAATAACAGAAGCCTCGCCTTCTCAACCCTGAACCCCGCCCCCCTAGCAATTGAAACAACGAAACCCCAGTAAAAATATTGACCACGACCCCGCCCTGACAGAAAACGCGTCCCACTAATCATTATACCTCTATCACGTCGGAGGTAGCACGAGCCTTACAAAATGCGGAACTTCCGCGAGTGTCATCGGAAACGTCTTCCCTTCCCGAAATGATCTCGTCCACGACTACCCAAAGATCCGAATGGCAGTCATGGAGTTGAACCGGCGAAAATTAAGGTACGAGCCCTGCAATGCCATAGTTGACAATCGGCGAAGAGTGAGTTGTTGGAGCCCGACATCTTCCAACGACTTTTGACTTTTGCTGCTCCAGATACCTTTCCAGGAGATGGTGGCACTGGCATACTTTACTGATTCCGCGGTAATCTGTCCGCCGACGTTCCTGCGCTCTTTACTTAATTGATCCACCAAGCATCTCGAGAAGTTAGCCTCATCTCGATATTTGGGGATCTTAGCCCCGTGCGCTGCGTTAAGATCGGTAGCCCCTGTGATCTGCGCATCCACGACATAAGTGTCGCGACCGCGAAAAGCAATGATATCAGGTTTCCTCCTACCAACTGGTGTCTCATACGATTTCTCGTACTCGACCCGCCAACCCGCCTTCACCATCTCCGCACCCACAACCCGTACAATCCCATCGTGACATAAGACCCTCCCGCCATGGGTACGAAAGCACTTCTGGACAACATGCGCCGCGGTTTCGGTTTCCCTACAACCAGCTTGGCACATACGCTCCAGAAGTGGTCCCCTACCGCGTGAGGTTCTTACACGCGAAGGTAATGCGTTAATACGGACCTGATGGTAGTGCACATAGTCGCGACCAGGGATTGCAGTGGTCTGACATCTGACCCACTCTGAGCTAAGCGGAGTTTTGTCCGTCTCTTTCAGAGCGCATCCGTCGACTGAAGAGTGCAACATACCGGCCCATACACGATGCAGTTTGTCGGTACGTTAGTCCCCCTCAAGGCAGGCCAGTCGCGACCGACACCAGTTGATCTGTTGATCAACTAGATCGGTACACGCACAGGCCCGAATGAAGGGAACAAGGCTGTTCTGCAATTTGCACAACCGCCTTAGACGGATAAGCGGAATTGACTTATCCAGTTGTTGAGGAGTTCTCGCCTA
This sequence comes from Endomychus coccineus, assembly GCA_958510875.1. NCBI lineage: Eukaryota > Metazoa > Arthropoda > Insecta > Coleoptera > Endomychidae > Endomychus > Endomychus coccineus. The sequence goes on along the minus strand of OY294067.1, from coordinate 31,480,654 downwards.
AACTCTCTAAAACCCTACTCCCTATGAGCAGGAGAGGCCTAAAACTGGTGACAGGACTCCTGTTATCTGAATAAACATCTGCACACAATGGGCATTGTCGAAGACCCAGCTTGTAATAGATGTGGAGAGGCAGACGAATCTGCTTCTCACATCCTAGCAGGATATCCAGCACTGGCTTCAATGGAAGCCAGTGCTGGATATCCTAAGATAACCTAAGGAGGTTACAACACCTCAGCAGCACACATATGCCGCTTGAAGCCATAAGAGATATCAGTCCATGCAAAATCTTAGCCTTCGGCGGTGCCTTAAGCCTGCTGGACTGATTCTTGTAGCAAGGGTCGCACAATGGACCCAATCAAGCGGTCTTTGTGCTTCGGACTTGTCCACCCCCGTTTTGATTGATAGATTGATTGATTAAAGAGTTTTGTATCTGTAATGAGTGATTAAACTAGAAAACAAATAGGTACTTGGTTATCAAAATACAAATTTTAGTTGAATGTTATTGCAATGTAACGCCTAAGTAAACCAATTTTACACAAAATGCAATAGGGTTTTCTTTAACTCTTGAATTATCATACTTCTGGATTTTCTTCATTAATCTGTTGATCTGTAGTTGCTTCTCTATGAATAATTTTATTATTGTTTTATCCATGCGTGCAAGTTGCCAACTTTTACAAAAATACATTAACCATTGCATTTTCTACCGCCCTCATTCCTGTTTCCTTTTGAATCCACCCTCTTCTTTTTTCCCTTCAGGCAAGCAATAATTGATTTATATTCATTGATTGATTAACAAGGAAACACAACAAAGAGTACTGAAAGGAAAATTAAATGTGGAGTACCACAAGGAACGTTTCTAGCTCCAGTACAATTCATTATATATGTGAACCAATTATTTTCTATAGGATCGTCCGGAGAAATAACTAGTTTTGCAGATGACACTGTGGTTTTCTATTCTGATGAAACTTGGCTTGAGGTCAAAGAACAAGCAGAAAAGGATCTGGAATTGATTAATGATTGGTTTGATTACAAAAACTTCGAATTTCAACAAAACTTTTTTCTTACCTTTCGGTAATTAAAAATCTTCCTTGCCACACTACCAATTTATAACTATTCAAAACGCATTCAGAATATGTTCAACAACAAATATAAATAGATGACTTCCATATAAATTATTTAGTAAAAAAATTAAGAAGCATTCTATATAAGTTCCGCCAACTCAAGAACAAATTGGACCTAAAACAAAAAACATGGTTTATTATAGTCTCGTACAAAGTCATTTAACATACTGCCTAATAGGATGGGGAGGGGTATCCAAAACTTACAATGTTGTACAAACCTCTCCGCTGTAGTAGTGACAAGTTATATGAAGAATCTGGGATGCTCGACCTGAGACAATTATTTTATAAGATATTTGTTCTGAATCAATTTCAGGAGAAGGTCCTATAATTTTCTGGGACCAACTGTACGCAACTCCCTGCCAGATAGCATACATTCCCTAAAATCACTTTCACAACTAAAAAAAGCCGTCGATAAGTTAATAAAAAGTCAACCACGTGAAAGAATTGGTCAAATATTTGATAATGCCATTTAAAAGCTTCTATTGCAAAATGACATAAAAAAAATCTTATAAACAAAGGATCTGTACTCACCTTCACCCTCCTGATACAATTCTGAGTATACAATATGTTTGCAATTTGTCATTAGTCTTAATATTATTTCATATGCCAAATTTAAATATATCCTAAGACAATTTATAGTTTGTAAGTAATTTAATTTATACCTCCCATGTGATTTTTTCTATCCTTACACGTCTCCAATGGTTTTGTGATTGTTTAACTTCCGAGTGATTTTATTATACCCCTTGACATCATCAATAACCTACAAATTTCAGACCTATTTATTTCAGTTGTAAAACAATAATGAACTACAAATTAAAAATTATCTTGTTCAAGGGTGGTTGTGGAATGTAAAACGTGTGTCTTACTTTAAATTTTTGGATATGTTTTATTGTGTCAGATAAGTCATTGTGCTGAAATTTTCTAATGCAGTTTTTGAATCATGCCTGCAACTGAAATAAATAGGTATGAAATTTGTAGGTTATTGATGATGTCAGTGTGACAGTGACATAATTATTTCAAACGTAAAGTAAGACACGTTTTAGATTCCACAACCACCCTTGACCAAGATAATTTTTGATATCCCGGTATATATACAAAAGTTCTCAAAGTTCTTGTGATTGTTTAACTGTAATCTTAATTTATTTTATTTAATACAAGCAACACCTGTTGCTTCCTGTGGGAATAAACAATGATGATGATGATGATGAATAAACAGCATTTTCTATCTCAAAAGCCCTACATTTTTTTTATCTGACCACCAAGTCTAGGTATTATATTATGTATAAAAGTCCTGAAATTTGCTAGTGAATACCTGAACAATATTATTCATAAACAGTTGGTTATTAAGTGGTTAAGATTTTAAGTTTAAAATTTTTGACAGATACAAATTTTTGCATCTAGTTATTCTTCGGATGACCTGTGCTCGAAGTTAAATTGAGATTATAGTACCGAATCAGAAGCTGATTGCTAGGTTCTTTAGAAGATAATAGATTCATTGCGATCTCGAACATGTTTCTAAAATTGTTTCCTAATAATTATAATTATTGATTTTCTAAAATTGCGTATCCCCTATTTTTGTTTACATTTCGAATGTTTTGCAGCATCCTGGCGGTGAAGAGGTTTTGCTAGAACAAGCTGGTAAGGATGGCAGTGAACAGTTCGAAGATGTTGGACATTCCACTGACGCAAGGGACCTGATGACAAAGTATAAAGTAGGTGAAATAATCGAAAGTGAAAGGACGCCAGTTTTGGCGAAACCAGCGGAATGGGCGTCAGGAAGCGACAATTCATCTGACTCGGAAAGGTAATATTAATAGTTGTGTTTTGGAACCACATTTTCAGAAATTGCCATTAAAAGTTGAATCCTAAGTTTTGTAGAAAATCTACAAATGACTTATTTTTTAATAGGGCTTGCAGCATAATAGTGTTTCTTCAGCATTCACCTCAAATATCTAATTTGATGAATAGTTTGAAGGTGAATTCCGAAACAACCTAAATTTTTTTTGCAAAAATAAAATGCCGAGCGCAAATTGTTTTTACCTAACACATGTATTCAATTGCATTCATATCTCCTTCAAACCTGCTTGAACAATACATTAGATAAGTTCAAGTTTAATTGTCGATAAAACTACGATATTTGAATTGAATCGTTTCAATCTTAGATATAATCAAGAAAATAATAATGATAATAAAATGCAAGTCATCTCTCATTGATATTCCATTAGAATATACAATCCATGAATTTCATCCAAAACTTTGAATACTCTAAAATATTTTTATGAAATCTCTCTGGTTTTTTCGACTGTTGAAAATTAAAGACGTTAAATTGTACTCTATGTTACATTGAAATGTCATTGAATGGTGACACAATGTCTTCACTACTATGTTTTATGACACATGCTGTCAGGTTTGACTTTCGTAATTCTTCACACTATATACCGGGATATCAAAAATTATCTTGGTCAAGGTTGGTTGTGGAATCTAAAACGTGTGTCTTACTTTACGTTTGAAATAATTAATTTGAAGTTTATAAAGGGCCAAATTTCGCAATTTTATACGAATGTTATAACACTCAGAAGTCTCTAGCGCTTTAGACTCCGGGATTTTCACTTGACCTATCGAAATTAGAAGGTTCGAATTGTATAAAAACACAATTGCATGAACGCCAGACGTCCCATGTAATTAGGTACGAACGTAATCATTTTGACATATGCCTCGAGGAGGTCGCTATGCGTCAGTTAGAGTTTATACATTTTACCTCGATCTTGTTAATTCGGGGCCGTTTCGTGCCCCGTGCGGCCGGCGTCAGTTATAATAAAGTGTTTTCGGCTACGGGTCGCTAGCTTTTAACCGCTTCGGGTATATTTTAGTAGCTAGAAAATTCCCTTTGGTACGTCGCACGTCAGACGCTCGTAGCTGACAGCTGAGAGTACCTGTTTCTGTTTCAATTAAATTTTCTTATTTAAACGAAATTTTTGGAAAAAAGAAGGGTTGTCGGGTGCGTATCGCGACTAAATCTAACTACATGGAGCGAAAACGGTACGCGAAAAGCTCTCGTAAAGAAGTTCTATGTTCCTAACTTTTGCACTCTTCCAACTCGCTAGCTACGCGCTTCTTACGAGAACGTCATTCGATTTACGGAAAATTAACTATTTTAAAACAACTTGTGCATCGAACAAAACGGGGGACATTTCCAACAATTACTGTAATTTAGTTTTTCTTGTTACTAAAACCGTTATTTCATAATTTGTAGTTCATTATTGTTTTACAACTGAAATAAATAGGTATGAAATTTGTAAGTTATTGATGATGTCAGTGTGACAGTGACATAATTATTTCAAACGTAAAGTAAGACACACGTTTTAGATTCCACAACCACCCTTGACCAAGATAATTTTTGATATCCCGGTATAACCTTGGTTTATACCATGGTCGTACATACAGGTATGTACGCGTCGCCAAACTCGTAGTCCCACGCTTAGCCACTAGCTAGCGCTTGGATCGAATGGGTAAAACGATTTCTTTCCGGAATCGCAAGCAGTGTTACTAAGTATTCTGATTTGAGAGAGGAATAGAACTTGTCAAAATGTATTACTCATCTTAAAAATAACTTCCCCTTTTTCGTTATACATGCTCGCATACATAAAAGACCTCGTTAAAACGATTTCTATCCGGAATCGCAAGCATCCACTTTTTTCGCATTTCCGCATCTTTCGGCACTTTAAAAACAGAAATTTCTTGCTTTACACTTTTGTACCCCGTTTTGCATTTCGGCACAATGCACGATTTCGTAATTTGTTTCAGGCAGGTATTCCTTGTGCTTACAAGTCAAGTATGACAGTTGTCAAAGAATTTCGACTATTGCGCCACCCTTTTTGATACTACACGACAGTCGACGCTTAGCGGGCCCACTTGTCACATAGGAAACAGCCTCGAGTCCCCAGACCTGTATGTGCGACCGTGGTTTATACTGACACGGGGTGTCACATGAACTATCAAAATGTTCCACATAGTAAACGCATAGAATAGTCACACGATGATGTCACTTGAATCTTAAAATTAGAATTTCGGACAATTTTGCAGGTTAAATATACCCTATGATATATATTTATAACCAGAAAAACACTGTTGTCATCAACTTCAACAAAATATTATAATGCCATTAGGAAAACTGAAGATAGATGTCAAAAACACCACTTGAAAAATAATTTCGTACGACCAATAGAAACGGCGCAATTGTCTACACTTTTTACAAATACAGACCTTGTCTAGATCGATTCAGGAATGCTCTTAACGGAAATATCCGATTACAAGTCTTTCCTTATATTACGTATAGTGAAGAAAGTAAAAAAAAAATAGATGGTAGAAGCCGTTACTATATGGTAATTTATCTTTATGAGTAAATAAAAGTTGCTTTGTTTCGTTACAAAATTTAAAATGAAAACGCACGTTTTCCGATTTGTTTGCACTTGTTCGCGCTGCTCCCAGTACGGTAAATCGAGATTATGGATAGAAATTTTCCAAATCAAAATATTTTATATTGGTCCGATTGTGAAGAAATTCATAACTAAGGGGTTTTTGGGGTTGCTGGAACTAGCTATAAAATAAAAAAATTCAAACAGTGGATCCAGTATGGCGCGGCTCATTAAAATTATAAAATTCGACTATCCCCAAATTGTATGAAAATGGGGAAAATGTTATATATGAATTTTTGTCCTCAATATAAAATAAAATACTTTTTCGTGTTTTTTTTTGAAAAATACATGGCCTTCGAGTTATAACTCTTTTAAAAATTAGAGGTGGGGAGGAACCTCAAGTGAAAAGTGCTGTAAAATATTTTTAAATTATTGGGAAAGTTAGCTGTTGGAAAATTTATACTTTTGACTTATACTTTCTCTTTAAACAATCATTTTACAAGAAATATGAAGCAAAATCAATATAAATTGCTTTTTAAATCAGCTTTATCTTAAAGGGAACGCATCTTTCAAAAAAATCACAAAATAAAAGTCTTTATTTTGAGGGCAAAAATCCATATATTACTTTTTCCTAATTTGACTAAATTTGGGGTTAGCCGAATTTAGTAATTTTAACGAGCCGCCATATTGAACCAACTGGGTGCATTGTAAGGGTGAAATAGTTATGGACCCAAAAGTCCATGTATACCATTTTTATAACTGTTTACTCAATAACTCTTCAAATTTTTGAGTGGGATGTTCTGGTTTTGCAACAAATACTATCCAGGAATCAATACACCAAATTTCATGAACATCCATTGACTGGGACAAAAAATTGATACTTTTAAACTTTTTTTTTGGCTTCATTGACTGAACTACAATGCGAGAGCAGATATTCATTACAATCTTACTCGAAATATTATTTCCACTAGGTGCTTTAGTCTAGATTTGACGAAAAACCACGACATACCAGAAAAATCTTTCATGTCGTGTGTTAACTAGGAAATTTTTTACGGGAACACCGAAATCTTTAGTAATTTCCGAGTTTAAATTATATAATGAATAAAGTTCACTTCTTTTTATGTCAACGTTGAATGATTATTGATTAGATTAGATAAATAGTAGTCAATCTATCGGCCTTGAAAATTGGTTCAGATCAGCTATTTTTTAAAAACGTAACTTCATTAAATCTGTTTAAATAGTAATTTTATATATTTCATATTTGACGAATTCAAGATAAAATTTTAACATTTTTATCTTAATATTTTGAATCGGATATTCGCATGTTATATAATATCCTAATTAGCGAAGGATATTATGTTAAGAATCGAACTTTTTTGTTATCATCATTGTTGACTTATGGTATTTATTCAGTTGATTACATATTAGTCTCTTTAGGTTCGCAGTTCTATAAAATGAAACGATTAGATAATGAGTAAATTAGTATTTGGCAATGAGCAGAACAGATTTCGTTGAGTTTGACAATTATAGAACGAATCGAAATTGTGCTCAATATCATCACTTGTTATTATTAGTTTTGTGTTAGAGCACGCTCAAACTAACATATTGCAAATGATTAATTATATTAAGTGATAGGAATAATCGAAAAACAGATTGACATGACTATGTTTGATACCCTATGTATTATTATTATATCATGTGAACTGTCAAAATCATTGGGTTACAACCCCTTTTATCCCCCTAGGGGTTGAATTTCGAGTACCTACGTCTTATACGGGGACAGTTAAAATTTCGTCCGGTCGCATTACCTAATGGAGAAATCCCAAGAAACTCATTACCTGGGATACACAGATTTGTCCGCTCTGAAATTTACCTAACATCCAAAAATGAACCTATAAATAACATACTAATAATCTAGAATTACCGCTTGAAGACGATATATGTTCTCTTATGTGTTCAGTTAATGTTATTGCATCCAAAAATAAACTTACGATGCCATGCTAACCTATAATTGCCGCTTGTGGATAATATATATTCTCTAATGTGTTGAGTTAATGTTATTGCATCCAAAAAGAAACTTACAAATAAACTAAAAATGCTTCTTGGAGAGAATATATGTCCTCTTATGTGTTCAGTACTTCTATGAAAAAATGTGTTCTCATTGTGTTTTAAGCAACTATAAACATCTACGTAAAATCCCCCCACCATACGGATTATATATCTTGAACCCGGTCAAGTAAATAGTCGCTCGCGCACTAACTTAACATCTCTCTGTCTACAATTTAAAACTCTGTAATGTGTTGCCAACTGTAAAAATGAAATATACCTGACTTGACGAAGATAGCGGGCCTTTATTTTTTGGGAATTGTTGAAGTGAGTTTGTAAAAGTAACCAAGTATGACGTCATATCATTCTTAACCTAAATGAATAATATGTGCACTTATTTAGTCTAATTAAAAACCCCAAGACAAGTGTTAATTATTAAGTATTTAAATTGGAGAAATTGAGAAATATAATTATTGTAAATTCATTATGGCAATAAATAGAAATAGATAAATAAATATTCGTATTCTCTGATTATGATTGTTCTTAATTTTGTTTCAGCTCGTTCAAATCGTGGATCATTCCAGTGGTTCTTGGAATTGTGGCAACTATAATTTACCGGTTCTACTTCCAATCACATTAAACCCAACTAAACATTTATACAAAGCATTTATGGTTTTAGAGAATAGCTAACTTTAAGAGAAACAACGTATAGCTGAAATTAATTTATATCTTTATTTTATCTTTATTAAGGTGTGAAACTCTCCATATGTTGTAAACATAACACTTCAAAATGAAATATTGTTTAAACTATTTAAAAAAGTCTAGAATAAAAAACTTTTAATATTTGTATTGTATCATTTTATATCATGTACCGATTTCTCGCTCATCATCGTTTGAGAGGCACTTAGACCACTTAGCCGGGCCCATTGTGCTCCCCTGGTCAAAAGCCATTCTAGCAGGTTTGTGGCCCGCCAGAAACTCAGATTTTGTCACAAAGAGCAAAATAATGCAATAATAAATTGATCTGTACACATACATACAGGCCCTTGGGCCTAGGTGTATATAATTTTATAAAAATACCTGTATGAAATGTAAAGACTTACTCTATGTACACTATATACTATTGTAATATCAATCATTATTAGAATGTACATTTTTCCATTTTCTATTAAATAATAATCCCTCGAATATTAAAAACTGGTTACCAGTTTCATAGTCTGCAATTTTCAATGTATCTATTGACGTTTTCAATGAACAAAATGAGACTCATGAACATAAAACGCGATATAAAAGTTCCAAATCCGGGATTTAGAAAATCGATTGTGAGTCGTGTGCAACATGGTATGTGGGACAAAGTAAGGGAAAATTGTAACTTGGTATAAAGATCATTTTGCAGACATAAAGGAAAATAATGGTAAAAATTCAGCATTAGCAGAACATATTTTAAATATAGGTTACACCATTTGTTATGGAAGTTTATCAATCTGGAAACACTAACAACAAATGTCTAGGTAATTTAGAAAGGATGGAAATGTATAAGCGAAAAAGCGATTTAATGAATTCAGATTTATCTCCAGCTAAGGGTAATACCTTATTTACATTATTTAAACAAGCACACTTTGATTTCTAATTTAGTTTACTGTGTTTGATGAACGGTCCTTAGGAGTTCATAAGTATTTTTATTAGATAAGGGTCATTGTTTGTTTTTACAGCATTGTCATATTAGCTTTGGTGGTAAAAATTACTTTTTCATTGGATAAATCAGGACTGACGAGAAATGACAATTTCCAAAACTTCCAATACTATATTTTATTAAAGGTTAACGACGATAGAATACATCACATCTTATCTAATATTTTTATTTACATTATACACAATGTTTTTCCGAAAATATAAGCTTTCCAGATGTCTCGAGAAACTAAATTGTTGAAACAAAATGTGTGTTGTTTTATTTATTTTCGGATAAGCAATGTTGCCTACAATAATAGTTTTATCAATCTTGGTTAGTTTATTTTGTTCCACCTGGATATATCTAATGAATTATCGCTTCAATTCTCTCTGCCAGCTGTGGATTTAGTAGTATCGTGGTATGAGTTCCTTCTAGAACGGTGGTTGGCACATCACTGTCTGTTATTAGTGACAGCTTGTAATCATCCGCGAAGTTTTCTACGATGGGCACATCCGGTTTGAATAGAACCATGGGTGATTTCAGTTTATTATAAGTAGGTTTATATTCATTCATGGATCTCATTCGTTGGTACACAGATACAGCTAGACTTTTTTGATAGTCCAAAGCATGAGGTACTACATTTCCACCTAATTCTACAATGTATGTGACCTTCTCTTCTATCGTTCCATAACTTTTAATGCGTGCCTGAGGATGAAATACATTATATTAGATAATTATTTGATAAAATATAAGCATCAGGGTTTCCTGTCCCGATATCATCTCGGATTTTCATCAATGTAATCTGATCCCGGGGCTACAAGATAATTCCCGTGCCCTAGTAAGTCCCGAAACAAAGAAAAATGATGATAACAACACAAGCCGGCAACGTCGACTTGTGTTGGGGTAGTTTTGATCAAATGTTGGAACGTTTGATTTTCTAAGTATTGAATTCAAAAAACCATGATTGATTCATCTATGCCGGTGAATCCTGGTGTAAGCTATGGTGTTAGCAAAACTAGTGACATTTATTTATTAAATTAGTGAAAATCAAACTTGTAATGATGAAAATACGGCCAAACACTTATTAAGTTTTCCTCCTTACTAGTTACAAACTTAGTTAAGTTTCTGACAGCTGTCAATGTAGATCCAAAACTGACGAAATTATTTTGAAATCTTCTTATTGTTGTTAAATCTGAATCCATTTCATTGAATCTTCTAAGAATTCTTAAAATATGTAATGTAAATTGATAAAAAATTGTTATGGCTACACCCTTTATGAGTGTGACTAATAATTTTTATCACAATGGCTATGTGAAATAAATACATTTATAAGCACTAAATTTGAATAGCTGTTGTTTTCTATCTTTTTCAAATGTTTACTTTAAAAATTGAATTGACACGTCAAAACTAAAGAAACTAAGGAAACATCAAAATACAGAATTATAACAGATGAGGTTTCCGTAGCTATTTTTCCGAATAAACGCTCATGAATATAGGAAAACATAGTGTTTGTTCCAAACCAAAGACATCCTTTGAAAGATCCATAAAACTCAATTGTAAATATTCCTGTATTATATTAGGTATCGTAATTATTTAAGTGAACCGAAATAAGCTTAATCCGTTTATAATAGGTATTTTGAAACACAGTGATGCTGGACTCTCCAGTCGTAAATACAAAGTAAGATTTCGCAGAAAGGTTGCCTACCGATAAACGATTAAGCGGAATTTTCCAATAAGACATATGGAATGAACTTCTACCTCTAAATATTATACTGAATGACAAACAACCCCATGTGGAGTGTAGTGGGGATAACTGTTTAAGTGTTTAGTTTAAAATTTCTATCAGGCTGTAATTTTTAGTATATTTCCAACTATTGAATTTGTCTCTTTCTTTTATCTTTCACCATTTTTTTTTACTATTACTAAATACAAGCAAATATAAACAAATCGTGTTTCATTACAAGTGTTGGGAAGAATATTCAACCATTTCAAGGTGCAATCAATGCTGTAGCATCTAAACATTTTGCATCCAATCACTTTAAGGTGCGATCAACTGCTGTCGCATCTTAACACATAGAGAAGAAGCAAATTTAAAGGGCTTTCCTAATAAAGGAAATATAAAGTGCGTCCCATTGGAAAAAAAGAAACACTTTTGTTTGTTTTCGTAAACGATTGAAATAAAATTATTCTGGACCTTTCTGTAAACTGCTCACTAAGACTTAATTATTGTGGCATGAAAATCCTTGGGATTTTGAAAATTATAAAGTATAAAGATTTGAAGATTTTTTCAGAGTAAGTAATATTTTGTGAATAAAAAATATAAAATAACATATTCAGCGAGTGAAATTGTTCAGAAACACATAGAGAAATCACATATAACATTTGATACATAATGTTCTATAAATAAGAAACAATCCCCTTATCTACTAAAAATACTGTTAAAGTACCTACTGAGGACCTTTCAGCTACCAAGTGCCATCATCAGAGTAGACTAAATTAGAATACAAAATGTACCTTTGTACTATTTGTAATTAGTAGGCACATTTTGTTTTCCAATTTAGTTTACTCTGATGATGGCTATTTGGTATCCGAAAGGTCCTCATGACTTTAATAGTATTTTTAGTGGATAAGGGTGATTGTTTCTTATTTATAGTACTATATATAGTACATACATCCACAGTGTGAACTTTTTTAAATAGTGTTAAGCTCTGAGTTTATTTGTTTATAATTTAAAAGTATCTGGTACTTTCCAATAGAACCGGTAAGACTACACGTCCGAAAACAGAGAATCACCCTGTATAATATATCTAGTTATTCTACCTCTTTTTGGTATTACAGTTTTTTCATATTTCAGGTAGTGCATACTAATGATTTAAGTTATATTTTGTTTTTCGCCGATTCCTATCATCCTACCTTTGTACTTGTTTTGTATTGGGCCAATAATACAAGAATAAAAAATCTGTAAACACTTCTTTTTTGTTTTCATAGTAATTTTGTCGCACAGCCTCAAGTAAAATGTATCTTGATTTCGGGACTAATACCGGGTCTTCGCTCTTACTCCCGGGACTTGTAAACCCTAATACGCTTAATTATAATTTATTCAGTCACGAAAATATTATTTAAACCTTTGGATAACGGACGGATCTTCCAAATTTCCATTGTGTCAAGTTTGAATATTATAAATAAAGAGGCAGGGATTATGATGGGAAAGAGTACTGTAATTATTGATAAACAATATATTAACAATAACAAGGTCTCTCTAGTCTAGATCGATCAGTAAGAACGAGGAAATTTGCAATGTTTTCGTTCTACTGATGAGCTCCATGAGCGAAACAGCTTTCCAAAACTATTAGTTGTAATGTTACTTGATCGATCTAGACTGGCAAAAGCCACTTCTCGAAACTTGGTTTCGGGGGTTTTCGAGGTCGCTGATAACGAATATTAAGTCAAAAAACTACAAAAGACCCACGCAAATGCGTTTTCTTAACAAGTTCAACACATTCTGTAAAACAAAAACTGATTAAAAATGAGATTCCAGCAACCACGAAGAGAAATTATTGAAATATCTTTATTGAAATCAAAAGATATATCATATGGTTATAATAAGTAAGTTAAATAATTTGAAAATTGAACACTTTGATAAACATTCATTTGAAGTGCCACGGTTTTTAAACAAAATACTCTCTTTTCAAGTATTATTCGGAATAGGATGCAATTTTGACGAAAATTCCGTAACTTAAAATTATAGATGAAGCTGTTGAAACTATTAAGAATTGCAGCATTAATTCTTACTAATGATTATTATCCACGTTATTTTGGATCTCGATATATTTTACTTCATATTCATTATCAATGTTCTCCATAACCTCTAGATGCTAGATTTCATTTTTGAAAATGAATTGCATTTGCATTTGTTTTAAGTAAATTGTGAATATTTATTAAATGTTTATTTATCGCCATTATTATAACCCTTGTTCGTATATGGGGTTCAATAAAATTTGTATCTAATATCCACTGTATCTACCTTAATTTATTCGACTAATTTAGACCACCCACAATCTACTCAAATCATAACATTCAAGAAGGTAGGAATAATCTGTAGAATTTAAAATTTTCAATATTTCATAACTTTCACCTTAATTAACTTTATGATATTTGACAGAGTAATTGCATCAATCAATCAATCAATGCCGGGGCGGACATGTCCAGACCACTTAGAACGCCTGATTAGGTCCATTGTGCGCCCCTTGAACAAGACTCAGTCCATAGAATACTGCTTGGACTGATGTCTGTTGTGGTCTCTGGCTGCATATACGCGTTACCTGGATCCTAAGAGAAACCAGGCCTTGACATTCGACTAGGATACGAAAGACAGTGCTGTACCGGGCATCCAGCTCAGTGTTAGGTCAGATTCCTATAGTAGACTTCCGCGGATAGCTAATCTTGAAAATTCTTCGCTTCCGGATGGATTCCGCGTCACAATAGCACGACTTGTTGCCGACGTTTCGCGAACCGTTACAGGTGGTATCTTCAGGGTAGGTTTGAGGTCTTTCAGTTCAAGCCTCAAGCCTGCCACCGGTAACGATCTAGGACGAGATCATTTTGTGTAGGTCCAGCAACATTTTTGAAAGTAGTAGTAGATCTACAATTATCAGGATGCGTTATTCAGACCCTTGTCAATTCAACCAGATCTACGGCATACTTGGTGACATTACTATCGCAAAATGAAAAAATCATGGCCTTCAGTGCAAGTAAAAGGTGAAAGACATTTTTCTATACCGTTAGCAGGTGTGTAATACCGATTGTTAATTTGAAAAAAAACATTCCCGGAAGACAAAAGACGAAAATATCGATATTTCTATAAAACACAATTTTCGTGAACTAGGGACTAATTTTATTCAAGTAGACAATCAAAATGTTGTTCCTGAGTTCAAAATAATGCGAATACACGCCCAAGGTTGAAAAAAATTGTATATTTGACTAAAATACGCGGTGCTCAAAGTAAGTAAGTAAGAAATTTATTGATGCAAAATACAAAGTATATACACAGGACAATACCTCAATCTGGCTAATTTCTTTAAAACAAAAATTTAATTTATTAGAAATATTCTTAAGGAATAATTCATTAAAGCCGTCTTTGCCATTAGAAATTCACAAGTGCTTAATTAATTAGGTTTGTATAAATTCGGCATAATGATTTTATACCGGGATATCAAAAATTATCTTGGTCAAGGGTGGTTGTGGAATCTAAAACGTGTGTCTTACTTTATGTTTGAAATAATTATGTCACTGTCACACTGACATCATCAATAACCTACAAATTTCATACTTATTTATTTCAGTTGTAAAACTATAATGAACTACAAATTAAAAATTATCTTGGTCAAGGGTGGTTGTGGAATGTAAAACTAAATGGTAACTTTGAACCTTTTACAAGGTCGCAATAGCCACAAACGGGGTAGAAAACTGTTCTAAATTGGTTAATTTTCGATAAATCGAATGACGTTCACGTGAGGAGCGCGTAGCTCGCGAGTTAGAAAAGTGCAAATCTTCGGAACATAGAACGTCTTTACGAGGACTTTTCGCATGCGGTTTTCGCTCCATGTCGTTAGTTTATGAACGGGGCCAACTAAATAGCGTAGTCTCGGGTCCCAAAATGTCGATTAAATAGGAAAATTTAATTAAAATAGAAACAGGTATTCTCAGGTCTCAGCTACGCGCGTCTAACGTGCGACGTACCAAAGGGAATTTTCTAGCTACTAAAATATAACCAAAAGCGGTTAAAAGCCTATAGCCGAAAACACTTTATTACAACTGGCGCCGGCCGCACAGGGCATAAAACGGCCCCGAATTAACAAGATCGAGGTAGTATAAAGTATAAAATCTAACTGACGCGTAACGAGCTCCTCGAGGCATGTGTCAAAATGATAACGTTCGTAGCTAATTACATGGGACGTCTGGCGTTCATGCAATTGTGTTTTTATACAATTCGAACCTTCTAATTTCGATAGGCCAAGTGAAAATCCCGGAGTCTAAAGCGCTAGAAACTTCTGAGTGTTATAACATTCGTATAAAATTGCGAAATTTCTCTTCAAATTAATTAATTTGACACAAGTTTTGATAACGTAAAGTAAGACACACGTTTTAGATTCCACAACCACCCTTGACCAAGATAATTTTTCATATCCCGGTATAAGTTCTATTGTTAACAGATTCAGCCTCACGTTTTATGTAAATCATCTCCAGGATAGATCTTCCATAATGATTGATTTCTTTAGCTACAATATTAACATTTTTATAATCGAATTGATGGTTATTACCAAAACAGTCTTTAGCAAGGGCAGTTGAATTTTCAAAGTTTTTTTTTAGAGCTATACTTATGGCCATACATTCTTTTTTGTAAATATTGCTTAGATATTGCTGTATAAGTCCCATCGCAATCTAAAAGTCGTCTATTGTGACGCGGAATCCATCCGGAAGCCGAACATTTCCAAGATTCCGATCGCTTGATCGGGGCCAGGGATTCCTAGGGAACCCCGTATGGCCAATGGCTAGAGTGGGCGGGTACCCACACTACCTGAAGATTGTCCTTTGCCTAATTCATCCAAGGCCTTTCTGCACTTTGAAACAAGCCTAAAAGTTATCCTACGGGCGCGAGAAGCGCCCTAAGGACCGCTCAGTTGACGATGCAGACAGCAATCCCCCTACCTCTGTAATTTAATCTCAGGTTGACCAGGGCATAGTTCCGGTATGCTCAAGGTTACGTGAGCACCTAGGGAAGTAGACTTGCCAACCTTGGACACATCTGTGTATCACACGAGTCCCCCTGACGGAAGTGCTTCGGGGTCCTTGTAAGCTCAGTAATGTTTATCAGTTTAAAAATTGAATATCACAAATTTGTTCGTTAAAATACGTTCTTTGGTAAAAGTTTTCATTTTCAGATGTTTCTTGTTATGAACATGTTAACTTGATTGTGTTTGAAATGAACGTGTACTCACCGTATCCTTCGTAATGTCTACCGGTAGGTTCAGAACTGAACATATACGACAAACGTACATATTCTGAGCTTCTTGTTCTGAACTGCCCATGAGTTTGGATACTTGTAAAATAACTTCGGGTGAAGTATCTATAAGAATAACGTTCGCTGTATACCCTTTCTTTTCTAGCATAGTCAATACTTCACAACCCACCACCGCTCCAAACGAGTACATGATTATGTTAAGATGTTCTTGAGGTGAGACTAGCTTTTCCACTTCCTGTAAATTAAAAAAATAGAATTAATTAATTTTAACTCTGGCTGAATGTGGTTTCAATAAATAAATCCTTTCCAAATATTTAGGAAGGGGCGGATCCACAGTTGGGGCTGGTCCACAGCTGCGCCTGAGTTGAGTAAAGTACAAGTACTTGCCTGTCTCAGTATAACGCATTAATGCGGGATATGGAAACAATAACAAACTTGTGTTCCGTGCAGATCTACAGGTGTCACGAAACCTTGTACAGCGCTCATGTTCTTTCATATAAGTAGCTACTGTACGACCTGTTTCACCAATGTAGACCTTAACGCAAGAACATGGAATGCTATAAACTCCTTCTGAGGGAAGAGGAAAAGGGGATCTTTGATCGTTTTGGCTGTGTGGAAAACCGAGTAGAAATATTATGTTTTTTAAGGATTTCGGAAATGCGATCTGTTATATTTTCAATATATGGAAGTGGATAAAGCAGACTGGAGGGGGGAGGTTGTGGCTCAGGTTGATTTGAAATTTCAGGCGAAGTGTATTTCTTCATGGTTTTTTGAATGGAAGAAATTATTTGATAATAAGACAGATGAAAGATGTTTTAATTCTGATTTTAAGGATTGGCGTTGAGATAAGTTGACAGCTCTGTGGACCAAGGAGTTTATGACAAATTGCTTTTGGACAGGGTGGTGGGAAAGGCAATAAGAGGTATCTATCGGTGTGAGTGGGTTTTCGATACACAGAATGTCCTAAAGTACCGTCAGTCTGTCGACTAACTAATACATCTAGGAACGGGAGTGAACCTTTCGATTCAACTTCCATGGAGGAAAGGATATTGGAATGTAATAAATTTAAATGATTGAAGAAGGGAACAAGATTTTCGCGACCATGTTGCCAAATAACAGAAATGTCGTTGACATATCTAAACCAACATTTCGGCTTGAGAACAGATCAATAGCATCTTGCTCAAAAGTTTCCAAGAAGATATTAGCTATGACCGGAGAAAGTGGGGAACTCATGGCAGCTCCCGAGGACTGCTCATAAAACTTGCCATCATACAAAAAATATATGGAAGACAGACAAAAATCAATTCACGGTAGTAACTCCATTGAAATGTTTTTGGCAGGTGATAGTTGAGAAATTCTGGAATGGGAACATTGGTAAAGAATGATTCGACGTCGAAGCTCATGAGGAAATCGCCTGGGTCAACTTTTCGCGTTTGGAGTTTTTCAACGAAATGAAAGGAATTCAGGAAAAATCTGTTGGAATTATCTACAAGAGGTTTGAGAATAGATGACAGATATTGAGAGGGTTTATAAGTAGGGGATCCGATAGTGCTGACAATTGATCTCAGGGGAACTGTGGGCTTATGAATTTTAGGCAAACCATATTTACGAGGGCTTCTTGAACAATGGGGTATAAGAAATTTCTTAACTGGATCAGGAAGCGAAGAATGACGGATAATTTGTGCATTTAATTGTTCTATAGAGGGGATGGGATCTTCTGGTAGGAGTTTATAGGAATTAGTTTGGAGATGTTGCAGGATTTTGTTATCATATTCAGAACGATGCATGACAACAGTGGAGTTTCCTTCATCATCTTTCAAAATAGCTAAATCAGGATTTGATTTGAGTAAATTAAGAGTTTGGATTGAAGGTTCAGTGCAATTTGATTTACGAATGTTGGAATAACGAAGAATTTTAGCAGTTTCGAAACGAATTTCATCTGCTGTGTGATGGGGAACTTTATGTAGGGGTGCTTCTACAGCAGAAATAATTGATATCGTAGGAATATTTTTGGGGGAGAAAACGAAATTAGGACTTGTAGATAGAAGATTAGCTATCCGCGGAAGTCTACTATTCCAGATATATATTATTCTATTTCCTTCCTCTTTTAGGCACAATTGCGTAAACACGTAAAGAATGTCATTTCCATCAAAATGACAATTGAAAAGTGACTACTGAATGACGTTCTTACGAAAATTATTTAATACTTTCATTTTATTTCGTTGGGATAATTAATTCTGATCTTTGACCAGGTGATGAGGTCACATTGTTTCTAAAATTTATACTCACAGCCAACAGCACTTTGGATGCTTCTATTAAAGTTAGGTTCGAATCGAGGAAAGCGTACTGCACACCTAATACGTGAGCATTCAAATTCGAAGCCAGTTTATCGAAAACGCATGCTGCTCCTTCCACACCTGGGAACGCGATTATCTTGGGGACATTGGAATTTTCTTCAGCTTTACTATGCAATCGGTATATCGGCGTAAGATATTTACTTTCTTGTCCTATTAACGAAATTAGTAGATTAAAATTATCTGTTAATGGCTGGGGTAAGACTTGGGGTAGTAAGTCTGGGGGTTCTAATTCAGATGCAAGTAACTCATGTTGGATCTCGAGCAATCTGGAAGGAATTTAATACACTGTGATTAGAACAATTACACACTTGAGCAAAAAAACGCAAATTATGGTTATAAACAAGATATATATATATATATATATATATATATATATATATATATATATATATATATATATATATATATATATATATATATATATATATATATATATAAATATGAAATAATCACCTTTATCGACTAAAAGTACTCTCGTTTATACATTTCTATCCCTTCTAAATTACCTAGATATTTGTCCGTACTGTGTTTTAAATGTGATAAACATCCTTGAGAAATGGTGTGAGCTGCATTTAAAATATGTTCGGCAAACGCTTATTTTTCACCATTATTTTTCTTTATATGGGCAAAATGTTCCTTATAACGAGTTAGAATGTTCCTTCTAGCTTGTTCCACATAGTATTTTGACCACGACTTCCAATCGATTTTGTATATCTCGGATTGATTTTTCACAGACAAACTTGGTGCGGTTTGGAAGTTGCTGAATTCCTTAACTAACTTTTTGGCTATGTTATACGTAGGGCTATTAATGATTGAATTGCAGCAACATTACCCGGTTTATGAATCATAGGTAAGCAATATAGTTTAATAAGATTAGGATTCGAAAATCTTAGTTTAACGCATTTTTGCAAAGGGTCCTGGTAATATATTCATAGGGACCATCATTCGACAAGATATTTACATAATTCTGATATTTCTCTTTGCCCATAATCGCCAGGGAATTTACCTTATATGCTTTCAAGTAATAAGTAAGTCTTTTTCTTCCAATGATTTACAGATATTATTGAAGTTATTGGACGATAGTCGTGTTCAAAATGCCATGTGGGTCAAACTAAAACATTTTAACTCGGTATAAAGAACATTTTGGTCATGTGAAGAAATATAATGGTGAAAAATCAGAGTTAGCCGAACATATTTTGAATACAGATCACACCATTTGTCAAGAAATTGTATCATTTTAAAAATAAAGTACGGTAATTTAGAAGGGGTGGAAACGTATAAACGAAAAAGCAATTTTTTAAATTCAGATTTATCTTTAGCTGACGATAGCCCCTTGTTAGTATTATTAACTCCAAATAGTATTTGAACAGGCACATTTTGATCTATAATTTAGTTTACTCTGATGATACTTGGTAGCCGAAAGTTTCTCAGTATTTTTAATGGATAAGGGTGTATATTTTTACCTGGGGACTCCCTCCACGGATGATGCACTGGGTGGACACCACTATAGTGAGACCCATTATTGTAACATATGCCGCAATTGTGTGGTGGCCAAAAACAAGAACAAAAGTATCCCAACATTCCCTGAACAGAGTTCAGAGGCTAGCTTAACAAAGTAATTTGTGATAACCTTCACGCTTGCAATTTCGAAATCGGGAAAAATTGCATTACCAGCAGATTAATCGATTAGGCTACAACCGTCGATGCAGGTTGAACATTGTACTCGGTATATCAACAGTATTTGAACACACTTTCGAATGAATAAGCAAATTTCATATTCATCCGATAATCGGATGAATATGAAAATAATTTATTCATCGAACAATCGGAGGTATATACAGTATACACTACCTTCAATAACAGCAAGTACTTATGCTCTACCATTTGAATTCTTGGCAGTTGCATTTGAAAGTTATTACCAGTACTTACCTAGAGAAGGTTAAGTTCCTAATATCCTGTGGAGACAGAATGACTTGATATTCTATCTCCAACATTTGCTTAACTTCCACTCCCGTCATTGAATTCATACCCAGCTCTGACAATTTTGCATAAGGGCTCACCGTTTTCGAATTTGCTAAACCTACAATCAATATAAGAACATTTTAACACAACGTGGTGAAACAGGAACGAATAATTCCTACATCTGCCATGTGCCAAAGGTTGGGAACTCGTAATGAATTTTCATTAAGGTTCACAGAGTGTACCACAAACCATAATTGATGCCGTTTCCAATGTTGAATTTTTTATTGTTAAATTCTGTTCTTCAAATTATTCTTTACAATAAATTAACCTGTCGTTTTGCCATTGAGTAGCACCAAAAAACGTTGGGCAGAAATTAAAAACCACACACCTCTAGATCAATCTGAATTTATAAATGCAATAAATTTTTGTTTAGATGCACTTATTTTCAATATGGTGAACAATGTTTTGGACAAATATTCGGCACAGCAATGGGATTTCCTATTTCTTCTACTATTGCAAACTTTTTTATGGAATGCCTAGAGGAATCTGTTATAAATTCATTAGATTTTCAAGCAGTATTCTTTAAACGGTATGTAGATGATTGCTTTATGTGTGTTTCCAATGATAACATTCAGTGCATGATTAATAAATTTAACAATTTCCACTGTAAACTTTAATTCACTTGTGAAATAGAAGTGAACAAATACATAAATTTCCTAGATATGAACATTAGGCATGATGCAGATGGAAGAATAAAAACTTTGTGGTTTACTAAAGAAGTTTGGTTTCAACGTTTCTTCACTTGAATTACGTTGCACCAACAAGTGATAAACAGCCTTACAGATCGCTCGGTTAAATTGTCCCACCCAGAGGACCGTCCCAAAAATAAAAATATTGTTCGTAATACATTGGAAATGAATGGCTACCCAAAAACATGTTTCAATCCCATCATTGAAGAAAGAATAAACAAAATCAATAATTGAACGTCATATATAAATAATAATACAGATAATTATATAACATAACCATACATTCCAGAGACCTCAGAGAAAATAAGAAAATATATTATGATATAAATGTTACTAGTTATAAAAAAGGATTATAAACAAACTGATAGATTGCGCTGTTGAATTGTCCCACCCAGAGGACCGTCCCAAAAATTTGGAAATTCTTCGTAACATACTGGAAATGAATGGGTACCCAAACACATTTTTCAACCCCATTATCAAAGAAAGAATACACAAAATCTATTATGGAACGTCATATATAAATAACATAAAAGGTAATACAGATTATTATATAACATAACCATACATTCCGGAGACCTCAGAGAAAATTAAAAAATGTTTAAAAAAGTATGATATAAATGTCGCGCATAAACTCACTAGCTGTGTTGGAAAATTTCTAAAACCTTTAATGCCTAAAGATAAACAAACCCACACAGTATACAAATTAAATTTTTTAGATTGCAATGACATTTATACTGGAATCTCTAAGCAATATTTACAAAAAAGAATGTATGGCCATAAGTATAGCACAAGAAACAAAAACTTTTAAAATTCCACCGCTGCTTTGATTATAACCATAAATTCGATTACAAAAATGTTAAAATTTTAACTAAGGAAACCAATTATTATGAATGATCTATTCTGCAGATGATTCACATAAAACGTGACACCCAATCTGTAAATCATAGGACAAATATTCAGACATTAAGTCAGATTTATACTAATTTAATTAATTAAAACTCTTAAATTCCTACATGCGTCTTTATAATGTTAAAAGAGTATAGTGTTCAAAATTTATATTTCCAATAAGGTCTAACACAACCTTTTCCTATCATCTGGTTCGAAAGTAGGTACTTGACGTAATTGTTTCGGTCTTCACTCGTAAACAGACTGCACTAACAAGCATTTGTATAATATAAGAATATTACTAAATAGTGGATTCTAGATATATTTTAAACTTGAGACATTGGTTTGCCGCCTCAACTTTGGCGCGTACTATCGAGTTTTCTCTCAGATAGATCACACCATGTGGTGATTGATGGAGTATCCTCCGATACAATGGCTATCAACGCTGGTGTTCCACAGGGATTTGTCTTGGCACCAACTTTGTTTCTGCTCCATGTCAATGATTTTTTGGACGTGACCAGCTGTTCCGCCTACATCTTTGCAGATACCGCTTTCTCATCCAGAGCACCTGCAGTTCTTCATAATCTACAAAGCACATATTCGACTGTTCACATGCTTGGAGTTCGGCTCAGAAACGTACCCTGAAGGCCTTGGATTCTATCCAGAGGAGTGCTATTCGTCAAACTTTGTGATATCAAACTTACGAATTCGTTGACAATATGGTAGAAAGATGGGCGATCTCTCCCTTTTTTATAGATATTTCCATGGTCAGTGTTTATCAGAAATATCGTCTGCTATTTCACCACGAGAGAAATACTTGTTTCAAAGTTGATGAAAATTACCCACCTAGAGGTGGGAGATTATAATTTACTGCTTTCTAGGTTTAATTTACAGGGCCAGATCCTCAATTACTTCTGTATATAACCTTATTCACAACAGCGATGGCTGCACCCAGCTGCTAGAGGAAATCAACTTTTGGTACCACGGCAGAATCCACGATATAATGACACATTTATTCAAACCAATAAGAAGTAATGTCCTCATACTATTTGTAATAGCTCACGTTTGCAACATTTATATAGTGACGAAATTTCCAAAATTATAAGTACCTATAATAAAATAACAAAATGTTATTTCAACTGAACTACTAAACCTAACTTGTATTTGGGTTTACCCCGTCAAGGAAGTGAATATTATTATCAGTATTATTATTAAATATTCGAAGCATAAATATACACATATTGGATTGAGTTTACATGAACTGTTTGTAGTGATTTAAGGAATACGAGCGATATTCGACAAAGATGAGGATAAAAGGCGTTCTATTCATAACACGCCTGTCAGATATCTAGCTGGAATATATGCATGTTGCATATGAATACTTTTACTTTATTTCAATCTAAGCTGTGTGGTAACCATGAAGTTATTATCTAATGATGCTGTTACAACTAGAATTGAATCGAAGTAGATACTGTAAATTCATTTTATTATTCATAGAACTGATGTACGAGATATTAAAAATTCTCAAATCAATGTATAACCGTGCTTCTATCGCGAGTTACTGCCGTAAGTGGACAGTGGAATGAGTCAGCTGGCTTGCGCTCATCGTGTATCGCTAGATACTACCCACTATAAAGTTTTAGTTGTTTATCTTTAAAACAATACAATGCGTGTGACTTCTTCTAACTTACAATTCTTTCCAATACATAGCTGATATAAACCCAAACTGAGTATTATATTATTAATATTATTCAAATGAGATTAATACCTATAATAGCTGCAACTGCTTCGACTATATTAGCTGCGCCAGCCCCTGTGTTGCTTTTTTCAGCTACTACAATACTGGAGACGACAGGTGCTTTCTGTGACATAAAAATGTCCATAACTTCTAAACAATTGGTTATTCCTTGTTGGAGAGTTCCTCCTATATTCATAATCTTATCGTCATGTTGATTATCAGCAAGAATTCCAACCTACAATTCATATCAAACATTATCCAAAATTCCTCAGAATCATCTTTGTGTGGGAATGGGGTCTACCGAAAAGCTAAAGGAATGAATAATAAATTTTAATTGACAAATTGTGCAATGGGGAATGAGGAATGGAACCAATATCAAGGTCCAAGATTTTATCCTCATTCTGATTATTAAAAACACCGAAGACTGCTTAACTCCATATTTAGGTATTATATATATTGGGAAACAAACTCTACCCATAGATTACGTACATTTGCTATAGAACCCCACTGTATGGCCAGGGCAGGCAAACCCTCTTGATGTCTTTGTTCACAAATTCTTTCCATTATCGAATTTGACATTCCGTAATTCGTTTGTCCCATATTACCACGACCACAACTCACGGAGGAGAAAACCACAAAGTCCCTAAAAATTCACAAACATTTCATTTAAAGTTGAGTATAAAATATTATAATTATACATAAATTCTCGGGGAAAAGGTCACACTAATACACATGCTTATTATTTTGGTCTTTACGTACGTTTCGGTCTCACGACCATTTTGAGAAGACGTATCCATATCTAAAACGGGTTTATTGTTTAAATACCAAAACCTACAGCTTTGACTAGGTCTCCATACTGTTACAAAAAACTACGAGTACTGTCTCTTTTATTGTCTAATTCTGGTGGACTAAGATATAGGAACCCCATTTAGGAAAGCTAGAGCACCAAGAACACCAATCGCCATCTACCAGAAGATAGATGCCCCACAGAATGAATCAATAATGATTCTTCTGGTAGATGGCGTTTGGAATTCTTGGTGCTGTAGTATTTCTGTTTCTATTCTTCTGGCGGAGATGGTCGAATATTGAACTCATCGTTCTACTCGTTCCACTGATGAACTCATAAGGAGTGATACAGCTGTCTGGAACTGTTCCACCTAGAGAATGTTTAACCATGTCTATTGACTGATAATACGAAAATGTGTTATTTATCCTATGCAATATCATATTTATCTTGACTTTAAATTACCTAAATTAACTATACCCGGTCTCCTCTATAGACTACAAAGGACCGAGTTTAATTTATAACTTATTTAAGGTTATGTACCTCAATGTTCGGTTTTTTGTATATTACGTAATGCCAATAATAATGAAACGTATTGAAGAGGTGCCCAATCGATACCATGAATGTTGTAGATTGTAGAACATTCGAGATCTCTTGAGTGACAGTAGGGTTATTAACAATAGCCATTATTTTGCTTCTGCACATGTGAGTAGGGTGATTGTAATCTACATTATTCAGTAAAATACTAATTTCGAACAGTTGACTGTGAGTAGCTTGAGCATGTATCTTAATAGTATATTGTGCAACTAGTGTGGAAAATAGGATATTTCCGCACGAGTTGTACACTATACTTTTCCTACGACCTACTTTGTATAACTTATAAGAGTTATAAGTAGGTATCTACTTAATAAACCTGACATTAGTAGCACAGTGAACCACAGTGACATTAGAATGTCATGAATTTATTTGTAGATTTCTCAGTGTCACATCTGCCTATGATTGAGTAACTGTACGAAATACGTAAGTAAATTCCTGGCTACTTCACAATGCGAAATGCGTTTTTTAGATAGGTCGTCGGAAATAGTATATTGTGCAACTAGTGCGGGAAATTGCCAGTTTCAGCACGAGTAGTACACTATACTTTTCCGGCGACCTACTTTGTATACAACTTAACTCAATAAACACTAAATCCTGACATGAAGCCAGTAGAGAAAGAGCTGAAAACAACGAAACAGCTTTGGGATATGGCTGAAAAATTTATAATCTTCCACAAACAAAGCTGTTTCGTCGTTCCCAGATTTTTCTCTACTGACTTCATGCCATGATTTAGATCTTATTTTCTCCCTATATTCCTTGTACGACATTATATAAGTATATCGTGACCATGCCACATACCTAAGTTCAGGACATAGTGATCTGGATACTTCATCTAAATGTGATGTGGCAACCGCTTTCCCCCCTAGTGAAATATCAAAATTTTCTCTGGTTTGGTTCTCGAAAATGTCATCTCTTAGTGCTAAGGTCAAATTGAAGATAGCATCTACAGGTCCTAAGGCATTAGCTTCGTTAATTAACATTTGACAACCTTCTTTCTTTGTTATTTCAGCCGTTGAAACTTCTACCTCTACTCCATATGATCTCCAAATCCTAAAATAGAAGCGGAGTATTGTTCAGATTGAGGTAATGAAACATATCCTATTGTAATCCATCAGCAACACAAGGAAGAAACGAAATACTAGAAAGTAGTATATTTGTTGACACACGTAATGAGCAATGTATTTACTTCATCCAATATATTGCCATTGAGTAACTGTTGGCCAACACGATTAGAATTTAATTGACGCTGCTATGACTGTTTTGAGCAAATAATTTTGTTGTTCTGTAAAATACAGTATTTATGAATTTCATTGCCAAATGTTAAATGTGTAAGCCTTAATAAACTATGAAAGATTTCACACTGTGGATATATTATAACACTATTGATAGTACTGAAGACTTTTCGGCTACCAAGTAGCCATGATCAGAGTAAACTAAATTATAAATCAAAATGTGCCTGTTCAAATACTATTTGGGAGTAATAATGCAAACAATGAGTTACCCTCAGCTGGAGATATATCGGAATTTAATAAATTGCTTTTTCGTTTATAAATTTCTATCCCTTCTAAATTACCTAGATATTTGTCTGTACTGTGTTTGAAAAGTGGTAACCTTTCTTGAGAAATGGTGTGACCTGTATTCAAAATATGTTCGGCTACCGCTGATATTTCACCATTACTTTTTAAACGGGCAAAATGTTCCATATAACGAGTTAAAATGTTCCTTCTAGTTTGACCCACATAGCATTTTGAACACGACTCACAATTCATTTTGTAAATCCCGGATTTGTCGAAATCGGAAACTTTGTCAAAGGCGTTGCCCAAACGGTGTTTTAGCTTGTTCTTACATCCATAAACTGGTTGTATTGCAAATTTTGAAAACAAACTATGGAATTTTTTAATTACTGAAGAATGATAAGTGAAACTTTTGAATTTTATTAAAGTATTTGAAGGTAATGGCTCTAATTTGGTTCGTTGGCTACGTTCCAATTTCCTTTTTTGTTTAGAAATTGAATTATTGATCAGATATTTGTGGTAACCATTGTCCAATGCAATTTGGTGAAGTTTCTCAACTTCGTTGTTATTATTTTGCTGGATCGAAGAGATGTTCAACAATCTATGCACTAAACTATTAAACGGAGCTATTTCATATCTAAACAGGTGTAGCTGAATCCGACGGGGTATACTTATTTGTTTGAGTGGGTTTCCTGTATATGTTGGAATCCACAGTGATCACCATCTTTTATAATGTTAACAAGGAAATGAGGCTGATTATCTGTTTCTATTTCGACAGTGAATCTCAGTGAATCGAATTGGCTATTAAGCAAGTTCAAAAAGGCATGTAAATCTTCACTTGTAATCGCGAAAATGTCATCAACATGGTTATACCAAACTTTTGGGAACTGATTCAATTTTGATTTTGAGGAGGTTTCAAGTTCGCTTAGAAACATTTTGGCCAAAAAAGGAGAGAGTGCCCATTGCACATCCGCTTGTTTGTTTATAGTAATTTTTGTTAAAAGTGAAATTATTTTGCTCCATATATAAAGATGTAAGGATCACGTATTCTGTGCAGTTTCTTTCGGGGATATTAATATTTGAAACCCACTTCTACAGAATGTCTATCGACTCAGGGTTTGGAAATAGTGAAATAACATCAAGTGAAACGAGAGCTTAACCAGATTCAAGTTTGAAATCTTTCAATTTTGCATAAGCTCCACAGAATTTTTCACAGACAAACTTGGTGTGGCTTGGAAGTTGCTTAATTCTTCCACTAACCATTTTGCTATATTATACGTAGAACAATTAATGTTTGAAATGATTGGTCTCATAGAATTATCCGGTTTATGAAACTTAGCTAAGCAATACAGTTTAGAAAGATTAGGATTTGAAAGTCTAAGTTTGTATCTTAAATTATTGGAGATTACAGCTGTACACGATTTTAATGAATTATTGACTAGTTTAACGCATTTTGATAACGGATTCCTGGTAATTTGAAAAAAATATATTATTTCAAATACCGCACAAGCGCGTCATGCCATTATTTTTCTGTTTTCTTTAGCGGAAAATGGTACTAGTTTGCTAATTTAACTTCGTAGCTCCAATAATAACTAATTTAACAATAGTGCCGACTTAACTTAGTACAACCAGTATATACCACCTCCGGGTGGAGTAGGTAATTCAGCTTTATACAATGGAAGTAGATGCTTTATCGAAAATAGAGTATAGAATATCATTCTTGTTCAATACATCGTGTATAATGAAGATTAAGTATGCAGGAATACTTGGAAGAAGGTTTTTGACATGTCGGAATTCAAAATGAATATCTTCCGATGATTCAGTAGCTGGGGTGGGTTTTTGATACTATATTTGATACCAAATTTGTGAGAGTGATAAGGATAATGAGGGAAAAAAAATTAACTTCCAGTTTATTTGGAATACTTACTTTAGTCTGTACGATTGATAACCATTTTTTACGCCAACCCTCGAGCTTAATACCAATTTTCTGGCCCCTCTCAAAATCAACCAATCTGCTAGTTCTAAACCAAATCCTCCTAAGCCGCCCAATATTATATAACTTTTCTTAGACTGACACAGGTATCTGAAATTGATGAAAATGATTTCCTTCTTTTCTTTGAATAATAAAAAAGTTCTTTTTTACCCAATCAAAAATTGAGGTAGCTAATTAACAATAGTATAGCAAGTAGTAGTTACCTTGGAATACATTTGAATAATTGATGACCATCCAATTTGACGATTGCTTCATCTTTTATTCGAATCAATACCTTTCCAATATGGTTTCCGCTCACCATATATCTGAAACCCTCCTCCAATTGATGCTTATCGAATATAGTCCTTGGCAATGGTTTGATCATTCCTTTCTGTATCCCGTCCTCTAACAGCTTTATTAAAGCCTTGAATCGTGAGGCATCATGGATGGCATCGATTATAATATCATAAAAAGTGGCGTCTCTCTCAAGAAGACTTATACCGAATCGGTTATGGCTCAACATATCCACACCGATTTCAAAAAATCGGCCACCATGAGATAGACAGCGTACGGACGCGATCAGTTTCTCATTAACTAACGAGTTCAAAACCATATCAACACCTCTGCCTTTAGTTTCTCTGTGGATCATATGTTCAAAGGAAGTATCACGCGAGTTTCCAATATGGCTATCTGGAACAGAAATGTTCTAAATTGGTCATAAATTACTTCCATCATCTCTTGAGCCAAAAGCTACCATGTATTGATGTGGAAGCGAGGGTTTGAGTCGGAAATACCTCAAATCCCTCATATCTTACATAATGTAGAAAATTCGTTATTCAATTTCCAGAAAATTTTATCCTCGAGCAGAATTAGAACCTGCGAACCAGTTGGTAGAGCACTGACCGACAATATAGAGGTCTCAGGTTCGAATCCTGCTCGAGGATAAACTTTTTCTGGAAATTGAATAACTCAACTTGTCTGCAAGTCACGAATTGTCTGTATTAATATTTTTGACGTTTCGATATTGTATTTGAATCTTTATCAAAAATTGTTATGTTAATTAGTGTTTCCATATAATTTAGAAAAGAACGTTTTGAAAATCCAATTAAAACTGCAGAAAACGTTGGATCGGTTGTGTGTTGTGATGTACGAATAACACCATACATCTTAATTATTCTTTAATTTCTTAAATCATAAGTAATCGATATTTATTATAGAATTCAATTACACGTAATAATAAACATACAATTGATGTCACATATTGAACTAAATAAATCAGGTAAGTTATTTCATGATAGCTGATGTTGGTGGAGATAAATAAATAACTTTGGCTAATTCGAAATGTGACACCCAATTGAGTTGATTAATTAGCTTTTAAGTGTTAACTAGTGTGTAAGGTTGTTAGAAACATTATATAAATTCTAACCCAGCGATCCCCATCGAACCTGAAGGACAATAAGGCCCTAGTCTTGCCACTAACAGGGCCGCCCTGTCCTGTACAGTGTGTAGAAGTAATGTATGGCTAATTATCAAATTGATGGATTTGACATGAATTGAATCTAGCTAATTAAAAAGTAAAGTTTGCGGAAAAGCATACATCGGCCAGTCTTCCCAATACCTTGACAAAAGATTGAATGGGCATGAATATACAAAGCATTCATCCACTGCACTTAGTAACATGTAAAAGACACAAAGCATACATTTGACTACAACAATAGAAACATTTTGAGTAGTGAAAATAATAACGATAAACCTTTGATATTAGAAAGTATCCAAATTAAAAGGAAGCAATTGCGTTACTGATAAAATTGATTCTAACGTTATGAAACTTTATAATAATCTGATTCAAACTTAACCAAATCCAGATATTTTGAACTACCACTTTCTATTGTCTACTTAATTCAATCTAAAAAGATAATGTTTTATCTGACATTATTATATTTATTACAGGAGAAGAAATATTTATTTGAAATAGGTTTCCCTATGTACAATAATATTAATATATAATATATATATAACTACATCAATTTTGAATTAAACATTGAATTAGCAATAAAGTAGGTATGTAATTTAATCTTACAGAATAAGAGAAACATTATTACAGAATAGAAGTAAATCTAATTTAGCTCTTTAATATGTGTCAATAGTTGGTGTGTG
The DNA here is from genome assembly GCA_958510875.1 of Endomychus coccineus. NCBI lineage: Eukaryota > Metazoa > Arthropoda > Insecta > Coleoptera > Endomychidae > Endomychus > Endomychus coccineus. The sequence continues at coordinate 31,449,667 of OY294067.1, read as the reverse complement.
AACATTTTACAAGATTCACTAGATCTAATATAATGAGGAAGATTATTGAACTGTATCATTACTTTCGGTTGATTAGTTATTAATAATAGGAATGAAATGTTCATAATTGAATGCGTAATTCATAAAATAATCATAGTTATTTCGATGTATAAATCATAGAATAGTATCTTAGGTATTCAATTAGCTAGATTCAATCCATTTCAAGTATATCAATATGATACTTGGCCATGCATTACTCTCTCACACACAACCGATCAAATGTTATCTGCAGTTTTAATTGGATTTCAAAACACAAGTCGTCTGCAGACGCATTTCATTCAATTCAATTACCTGGAATCATAGGATAATGTTTCTTCAAGTAATTTCTCTTCTCTTGAGTTCCAACAGTCACAAATATGTTGCACTCATAAAATAGTGCGACATTTATAGCAGCCAATCCGACTCCTCCAGTTGCAGAATGTATCAATATTGATTCTCTCTTTTTCATTTTTCCTACCTGTATAGGACAATTGATTATTGTTGGATGGTTCCATCCAGAAACTAGGACTTGCTTTCAACTTACAATAATTAAGGCTTGTAACACCGTGAAGTACACTACAGACACAGTAGCAGCATCTTCCAAACTCCAGTCATCAGGAACGTTCCACAACGTTCTTCTTTCAGCTACCACCCAAGATGCTAGTCCCCCTGTAAGAATCATTCCAGCTATCCTCTTACCTCTTAAAAGAAATTCTACATTCAAACTAGTATGATTAAATATAACTATATTACCAAAAAAGGCCAATAATTAATTGGATAAACATTTGCCGGCGTCAGTGACGACAGTAAGACAAATAGGCGAGAAAGTCTTTAGGTATAGAGTAAAAGCATTTACAATTTATGGAATTAATCTTCATATTGATTATTACCATGGAAAAAGTTAAAACTTGTGAGATGCCAAGAACATTGTTATTTGAATCAGTCGTTTCTATTTTCTACAAATTTGATTATTTTAGGATACGGTAGGATACGGCAGGTACTAATAGACCAGGAAAATTAGCTAAACACCTCTCGATTTTTACTACCGGAATTTTAAGGGTTGAAAACTGGTGGAATCGGTTTGTTATGGGGCTATACAAATGCAAGATATTCAATTTTCTATCTCTCCCCAGTTTGCTTAGTTAAAAATATCTAATAAACAAAAACAATATTTCGAAAAGAACTGACTGAAATTATCTAATTTCATGAATGAATTTTTAGATAATTTTTTCTCGTCTGCAACCAGGAATCTCTAGTGGTGGAACGAGAGATTCCAGGTAGGCGAACTAGACGAGCTCAAGCTATTCACACCTTATTGTCAAGCTCGAGATCTGACGAACTTCTTCCTACCAGACTTTTTTTTCTATCAAACGGCGAAGTTGTGGAACTCTTTGCCTAGTGAGATTTTTACTTACGTCTATAACTTTGAAGAAAAACGCCACTGCCCATCCTCTCTCAACATTCCACCGCTGGCTCAAACGATGTTCATCGAACATTATAGGTTTTCCACTCGTGTAGTCAAAATGTAAAAAAAATCAGACCAACAGATGAATCGCGTTCGCTATTGCACTTTTGATAGTTTGTATGGAATGCTACTTTTTCTGTTTTACACTTTCAATGCTGTATGTACTGAGTGTATGTGTTTAGTAACAAATACCCAATTCTTCTTATCTCCATAGTTGATATCTTTCAAAGGAATATATGAATGCATTTTCTGCTAAATATCTCAAAATATAGCAAAATACGAGTATTGAGTAAACGTGAAAAATGCATGATGCAGTTAGAAATAGATAATCGCTTAGAGTGTAAAAACAGGGATTTACCAAAAAAAGTATGAATGCTTCTCAGCAATCCGAAAGTTGGTTTACTTTTAATAATAGCTTTATCGATTCTCCTAAATAGTTCATCAAACATCTTTGTCAATGTTTAGTAATACTTACTTTCTGTCGTGACCTGCAAATTCTAACCCTACTAAAGACTCCTGTTGCAACCTTGGAGCTTCTAGACTAATGCGACCTGTGGCAACAGCAACATCCCTGAAATTTAACGCAGCGTAGGTTATCTGAAAATAAAAAATAAAATAATAATGTATCAGAGAATCAGAGAAATAGTGTTGCCGTTCTGTTGCTTGTCGATATACCAGAAGTGTCTTTTTTTATTTGTTTATTAGTCTTATCAACCTTAAAGGTTATTAAAGACGGGAAGAAAGATAGAATAACAATGAAGTAAATCAACAGGGTTCACAAATAAATAGAAACTAAATGTCATCATGATTTTGATGTCTGTGAGGGATGCTGTAAGTTTTCCCATGTCACATTCTGCGTTTAGCATTGTTTTGATTGATTGTGGGGTCTGGTGTTTGCGCCGCTCGGTGTTATATTTCGGACATTCTTGTAAGATATGTATGACGGATTATTGGGCATGGCATATTTCGCATATTGGTGGATCGCTATTGGTTATGAGATATCCATGGGTGATTCGGGTATGACCAATCTCAATCTGGTGAGGATGAGCTGATCCTTTCTCTTATTGGGATATGATTGCCAAGGGGTTACATGTTCCTTTACTCTGAGAAGTTTGGAGTTGGTGTTATTCCACTGGGAATGCCATTTATTTAGTATGGATTCCTTGATAGTCCGTATGTACAATTTGCTCAATCATAGGAATCGATTCGTCGCGGATTGCACCCTTAGCTAATTTGTTTACAGCTTCATTACCTTCAATGCCAATGTGGGATGGAACCCATATCAATTTGATGTTTTTTTGCATACGTTGTAAACTATGTAATTAGTTCTTAAGCAAGATTAAAATTGGGTTTTTCGGAAATAGCTGGGAGGTACTAACTATCAATTGCACTGAGAGAGTCCGATATAATGATGGTTTTTCGTTGGTCAGTGTTCTTTGAGTACTCTAATGCCTTGAGAATAGCAAGAAGTTCGCCGTTGTATGCACTGCTGGTATTATTGAGCTTGAAAGTCATTTCATCATCTGGGGTTACGAAAGCTGATGCTGTGCCTTCTTCTGTTTTGGACGCGTCTGTGTATATCTGATAATAGTCTACATATTTTTCAATCATTTCGTGGAATTTTTGAGTAATCATAAGGGGGTTGGTTTCATTCTTGCTGTATTGAGTTAGGGTATGGTCGATATCAGGAAGTTTGACAGTCCCGGAGTTTATAAACTAACTTATTCAGAGTGTGATAGTTTTTTCATAGGTAGATCTTGCCGTAACATAGCAGTTAGATATAAAGAACATTTTCGTTCCTTTAAAAATAATAAAACCGATTCTTCATTTGCAAATCACATTTTAGAAACAGGCCATACCTTTCCTAATTTGAATAATGTCCAAATTTTACATAGTCAAGATAAAATTTCAAAACTAAATATATTAGAGTCAATGGAAATTTTCAAAGGAATGAAGATGTATGATAATAAGATCCTAAACGATCAATTAGATTTGTATTACAGTAATCTCTTCAATGTATTAATAACCTGATTTTAGTATTTAAAGTCCGTTAGTAAATATACCTGCACCACTAAGGTCCTCACGGAATTACCTAATCACATTACCCCTCTCTGGTTTTTCCTAGAACTATTTCCTATAGCCATAACATTTGTTTGTAATCCTTCTTTAACCTATATATAGTAGATATAATATTTGTTAAATTCATTTTTCGTCTGAAGATGACAGGTTTAGTGTTGAAACTATAGTAACGACTATATTAAATATCAGTGATAGTAAAACAAAGTAGTTTTATTTATTATTTCGTTAAAATGATAAACGGCTTCCATAATTGAATTTTTTAATAATAATATGTTCAATAATCTTCATATTTTGGAAAATTCAATCTATACTTCTCGATATGCTTACACGGAATTGTGGCCTATTAGACAATAATACCATTCTCAGAATCATTCAACTTTCGTACATATAACTTATGAAAATGGAAAATTTGTGATAATAATATTAAACAAATTGTCTAACTTACTTCTACTAGCACTTCCCCAGAGTCTATTTCCTGATCAAGTGAAATTGGTCCTTCGAGCCATTTGAAACTGGATAAGTCTCCTCGTATTGTGGGCGTAGCGAAAGCATGAAGTCTCTCAACTTCTTGAGTTTCTTCTAGCTTGAGGTGTCTGTAGGATCCCCATTGGCCGTTTTTGTAAATATTCATTGGCATATTCTTAGAAATTTGATGCGAGTAAAATTTATCCTCAATAGCAAATGTAGGTGCACCTTCTTCAATGAAGAAGCACCTTACAGACTCGCATCCTGATTCCTTTCTCAAACATTGTGCGAATCCTATAATTCCACTTCGAGGATCGTTTTGCGAATAAATTATTATGTTGGCACCATCTTTCAATAACCGTTTTAATTTATCGACAAAGTTGGCATTATTGTCGATATTAACAACTTCATAATTGAGTTTTGGAGTTTTCACCTTGCACATCACTATTTGCTCATCACCTACTAAGTGAACTGTGTTAATTACTATTTTGTCGCTTGCAGAATTCATTTTGAAGTCTAGATTTTCTCGAGAGATGATAAAGCCGTTTGGGTTTAAAGTGGGAAGTATACTGTCAAGTACCTGAAAACAAAATGACATTAAATAATATATAAACATATGAGTTAATTCACTTGGATTATACTTGAACAACTACCTATATTGGGCAGAGAAATACATTGTCACTTTGTAATATTTTCCATTCAGGAATATAAAATTAATTTTTGTATTAGCTAGAAGTTTGTTCTTTGCTCTTTGTCCTATGATAGGACAGATTAATAGAATCGAAGTCAGCGCTTCTCAAGCTTTCCTACTTCGCGCACTCTTTTTCGACCTTGAAATATTCTGCAACCCTTGCATAATATAAGATAAATGGGAATGAACCAATACAAAAGAGCTTACTTGATTCTATTTGGCAATGAATTGAAGAGACATTTAAAAACTCTGCACAAGAATATTCAATCGTCTAACAAATCATACAATTTGCCTAAGAATTGAGATTCGGCAACCGCTTAAATCTCAGTTAGTTCGAAAATTATCTGTTCTACAACTTGATGAAGTAACAGACAACAGCACGATTCTCATTTGATTTGCTGTCAGATTAAGATAGAGGGCTGCAATAGTTGAAGACTTGCTATTTTACAAGCCTATACAAGGAAGAATCCAAGGGGAATCTTTAGCAAAAAAAATCATGACCCAAATATTGTTTTGATAGTAACTAATTATATGAACACTATTGATAAGAAATAATCACCATTATCCACTGAAAATACTATTAAAGTACTGAGAACCTTTCAGCTACCAACTTGCCATCATCGAAGTAAACTAAATTAAAAATCATAATGTGCCTGTTTAAATACTATTTGGGGATAATAATGGGTTACCCTCAGCTGGATATAAATCGGAAGTTGATAAATTGCTTTCTCGTTTATACATTTCCATCCCTTCTGAATTACCTAGATATTTGTCTGTACTGTGTTTTAGAAGTGGTAAACTTTCTTGAGAAATGGTGTGACCTGTATTCAAAGTATTTTTCTTTATATGGGCAAAATGTTAATCATAACGGGTTAAAATGTTCCTTCCAGTTTGTTACCCACATAGCATTTTGAATAAGACTAACAATTGATTTTGTAAATCCCGGATTTTTCGAAATCGGAAACTTTATCAAAGGTGTTGCCTAAAGCAGATAACTGAAACTTTCTTGTGATAATGAGCTGAGAAGATTATCACAATTCGGTAAATACCTTATTAAATGATGATTACTTGGAATCCGTTATCAAAATGCGTTAAACTAATCAATAGTTCATTTAGATGTTGTACAGCTATAATCTCCGATAATTTAAAATTCAAATCCTAATCTTCCTAAACTGTATTGGTTACCTAAGATTCAGAAACCGGGTAATTTCATGTGACCAATCATTTCAAACATTATTTGTCCTACGTATAACATGAGAGAGAGAGAGAGAGAGAGAGAGAGAGAGAGAGAGAGAGAGAGAGAGAGAGAGACCTTTATTGAAAATCTTTGTAGATACAGAAAAAGATAAATCTCTAAAAATTAACAAATTTGGTAAATTACAGTATTTTATAAAATTGATTTAAAACTAAATAATTAAATAATTTACAAACAATAAAGGTTAGTAGAGTTTGTGACTATTGATTGCTAAAACACTTTCCTAAGCAGAGCTTGTGTGAAAGCGCAATAACAAATTTATAAAACTTAAAAAAAAAAAAAAAATTATTACAGTTTCTAGTAGTGCTATAGAATCTTTTATTAAATTACTGGTAGTAGTTCTATAAGATTAATAAATTATTAGTGTCACCAATCCAACTACCCTAGTAATAGAAATTGTTCAACCCAAAAACTTGATATAATGAAGGAGCAACTATGGATTTATGATTGTTTCATATTAGATAATTGTATAACGGTTGTAACTCGTTCGAGTGGATTAGGAAATATGTTATTTTTTTTCGGAAAACTTTAATGTTTGATATACCTTTCAAGAGAGTTGGGAGATAATTAAAAAATCTCGGTCCAAGATAGGAGATGGATCTTTGTCCAATTCTTTTGAACGCTTTATCGGTTACTAATACATTATTGTTATGTGCTCTAGTATTGATGTTATGTGAAATAGTATTTTTTACCGATTTTTGAATATCGACAATAGCTTGTTTCATGAAAAGTTGCCTAATGTTGCATACTGATGCCTCTTTGTACAGTAGAACTGTAGAAAATAATCTAGGTTTGTTCAGAATAATTTTTAGTATTATATTTTGGGCTATTTTTAAACTATTAAGCGTATTCTCATATACGCCCCCCATCCTACTATTCCGTAATGTAATACCGACTGCACCAGGGCATAATAAACGACTCGGATATCTTTTTGCGACAAATATAACTTTAGTTGTTTAAAAATGTAATATAGTTTCCTAACTTTCTTTGTTAAGTTTTTTATATGTTCATCCCATTTCAGATGGGAGTCTATGTAAGTGCCTAAGTATTTTATATTGTACACAATTTCTAAAACATAGTTTTTGTTAGGCATGGCAAAATAGTTACTGAAGGAATTTAGGAAACTTCCAAGCCGCACCAAGTTTCTCTGTGAAAAATTCTATGGAACTTATTGCAAAACTGAAAGATTCCAAACTTGAACCTGGTGATACTCTCGTTTCATTGGATGTTGTTTCACTATTTACAAATACTCCAATCCTGAGTCGGTCAACATTATGAAGAAATGGCACTCAAATATTAATATCCCGATAGAAACTGCACAGAATACGTGATCCTTACATCTTTATGTATGGCGCAGAATTATTTCACTTTTAACAAAAATTACTATAATCAAACAAGCGGATGTGCAGTGAGCACTCCACTATCTTCAGCAAATTGCGTTGGACAATGGTTACTACAAATCTTTGATCAATAATTTAATTTCTAAACAAAAAAGGAAATTGGAACGTAGCTAACTAACCAAATCAGAGCCATTACCTTCAAATACTTCAATGAAATTCAAAAGTTACACTTATCATTCTTCAGTAATTAATAAATTCAATATTTTGTTTTCTAAATTTGCAATGTAACCAGTTTATATATGTAAGAACAAGCTAAAACAGCGTTTAGGCGACACCTATGGAGTCATTCCACGTCAGAACAGCAACGGTCAATGGGTCAACATCTCCGATTTCGTTCAAATTTTGGGGATAGGTTCTCATTACCGAAAAAATAAGATCCTGAAAATTTCAGGTCGATAGGAGATAAAATTTTGGATGTATCGGCCAATAAAAAAATTTGGCCAATTTTAACGTCAAAAAATTCAAAATCAAATTTCTTCGCTAAAAATGAACTTTTAGGACCAAAAAATATTTGGAAAAGCCCAAATCAATAGGAAATTTTCCCAGGAATCCGATTAAATGAGAATATCTAGCGTATTTAGCTGACGCATGCGCAAAAAACTCGAAAAACTCAAAAATATCACTTTTTCTTTAAAAATTCGTAACTCAGCTGCTGCCATTTCGATTTTCTCAAAATTTTCAGGGAAGGTAGCTGAAACCATGTACTTTCATGTAAAATCTGCGGATCCATGCTCTTCATATGAAAATTTTCGTCAAAAGACCGAAAATACGGAAATTCCATATTTTTTATTTTTATCGTTATATTTAAGTACGATGAGCATTGTAGAATTCAACCATAATTCAATGGAATTAAAAAAATAGGTTAATAAAATTTGAAATTAATTTTATTTAAATAATTCAATTTAACAGAACGCGAATAAAATATTGAAATCCAAAAAAAGTTACAGTCACAGGTATATAGATTTGATGTTAAACCGAATGAAAAAATATGAAAATTATTTAGAAAAGTTTTATTCTAAATAATTTTCATATTTTTTCATTCGGTTTAATTTTTCACAGGAAAATTTATTTAACAGTGTTGTGTGATATTATGAATACATTTAAAAATTCAATATCAATTTTTGTAAATAATCAAATGAACATTTTTTAAATTAACAATATGCTAATACAAGTGAGAAACAGTTGTGAGAGTAGTAATACCCAACTTAAGTACAGTAAAATATAATAATCATATTGGTCACATAATTTATTTTTCGAAACACTGTTCAAATTTACTTTTTGTTTGTCCGTATAATTTTATTTTAACATAATTCTTCATAGTTTCCACTGTGATATTTGACAGTATGAAATTATAACCAATATTTAAATTTCTATCGGAGTACACGTATTTATTTTTACCTATTTGGTCCATGATTGATATTTCAGCTTCAAGCATATCATCGTTCGTTTTGATAACGAAACCAAGGTTCCATGTTTTGTCAACTATAAAACTAACATATGTATTGGATACCCAATTGTAAACGTTTTTATTCAACAAATCAAAAATCAGTTCATTCTTTTCGTCATTTCCAATAATTTTACAAGCAATTATTCCATCTGACTTTGGAATGAATCTGTGAAAGCATCTGGTAAGAGGTATTGTTTGTGCTTCACTGACTTCTGAATTCCGGATGAGGTGGATTTCTGTTCTGTCAATCGCGGTTCTATTGATTTCATATCATTTTTACAAAAATCATACAAATCTCTTGCTGTGAGGATTTGATTCGTCTTCGGACGTCGCAAGCTTTCTCTTGCTGCTTGTCTTTTTAAACTGCCACCAATACCATCACAAGCAGATTTACCATGCGATGTGGCAAAAAAGTTCCAATTTCCTGTCAGACCATGGTTTTTTTTTGACGAGTTAGACGTAAGAAATTCTCACAGTTTTTATATTGCCCAGCACATCCATCCGTGAAATATTCAAGTTATTTTTGGAAAATGGTTTTCGATATAATCAATCACGTATTTAATAAAAGTTTGCACCATTGCATTGTCATGCTTCAAATCTTCTGTGAGAAAACAAAGAGATTTGTGATTAATAACACCTTCGCTATTTTTTGTATATATCACGACTGGATGTACAGTACAAGTATTTCTGGTCCAGTAATGACTTTGAACTTTGTCCTGGATAACGAATATATTATTTTCAGCAAAATCCATACCGACTACATTGTTAGATAAATTTTCCTGTGGGAAATTAAACCGAATAAAAAAATATGAAAATTATTTACAAAAGTTTAAAAACATCAAATCTATAGACCTGTGACTGCAACTTTTTTGGATTTCAATATTTTTTTCACGTTCTGTTAAATTGAATTATTTAAATAAAATTAATTTAAAATTTTATTAACCTATTTTTTAAATTCTATTGAATCATGATTGGATTCTACAATGTACTTAAATATAACGATAAAAATAAAAAATATCAAATTTCCGTATTTTCGGTCTTTTGACAAAAATTTTCATATGAAGAGCATGGATCCGCAGATTTTACATGAACGTACATGGCTTCAGCTACCTTCCCTGAAAATTTTGAAAAAATCGAAGTGGCAGCAGCTGAGTTATGAATTTTTAAAGAAAAGGTGATATTTTGAGTTTTTAGAGTTTTTTGCGTATGCGTCAGTTAATTCCGCTAGATATTCTGATTCAATCGAATTCCTGGGAAAATTTCCTATTCATTTGGGATTTTCCAAATATTTTTTGGTCCTAAAAGTTAATTTTTAGCGAAAAAATTTGATTTTGAATTTTTTTACGTGAAAATTGGCCAAATTTTCCTATTGGCCGATATATCCAAAATTTTATTTCCTATCGACCTGAAATCTTCAGGATCTTAATTTTTCGGTAATGAGAACCTATCCCCAAAATTTGAACGAAATCGGAGATGTTGACACATTGACCGTTGCTGTTCTGACGTGGAATGACTATAATAAAGTTTCCGATTTCGACAAATCCGGGATTTACAAAATCAATTGTGAGTCGTGTTCAAACTGCTATGTGGGTAACAAACTGGAAGGAACATTTTAACTCGTTATAATTAAGATTTTGCCCATATAAAGAAAAATACTTTGAATACAGGTAACACCATTTTTCAAGAAAGTATACCACTTCTAAAATACAGTACTCACAAATATCTAGGTAATTCAGAAGAGATGGAAATGTATAAACGAAAAAGTAATTATTAAATTTCGATTTATCTCCAGCTCAGGGTAATTCATTGTTTTCATTATTATCCTCAAATAGTATTTAAACAGGCTTATTTTGATTTATAATTTAGTTTACTCTGATGAAGGCTACTATGTAGCCGAAAGGTACTTTAATAATATTTTTAGCGGATAAGGGTGATTATTTCTTATCAATAGTGTTATAATATATCCACAGTGTAAACTCTTTTATAGTTTATCAATTATAGAAAGATCATACCTCTGAAATCACTGATTTCCGCCGTTGTTTGTGAAGATATGGGAGTTAAACATAAAATTATCGTTCTTTTATTGTTCATCCAGATGGTTGTTACGTGGTAAGCAGTGGCGGCTCGTGAACTTTTTAAGAGAGGAGGCTAAAACGTTTTTGTAAAAATATACTCTATTCAGCCAATAAATGTAACCTTTGCACAGCGACCGTACCAGCTACTTCAGTGACAAAATTAATTGTTGCCAAGCAAGAACCAACGTGGAGGTGTAGAGTTTCTCTTGGCAAAACATTTTTTGTTCGTTTTTTTTTTTTTAATTTTTCATAATTTGTTTTTTTTAATTATTTTTATTAACTTTTTTTATAAATTAACGGAATTTTACGGTCTTTAGTTTGCGAAAAATGATCAATAATATCATCATAAAATGTATCATTTTGTTTTAAGTGTTTTACTAAATCTTTTTCAATAGATATTAAACTAACATTGTATAAACGATTTTGGCCCACTGTATTTCGCATGTGAGTTTTGATTCGTTTGAGATTAGAAAATGATCTCTCCACCGATGCCGACGTGACAGGAATGTTGACTGTCAAACAAAGTAGTTTATAAAACTGAGGTAAAACTTGTTGCAAATCATTGTCTATCATATATTTTATCATATCGGCTTGAATGTCGTACTGGCCTAAAATATCTTTATCAGAGTATACAACGCATAATTCATTGTGCAGTGCTATTTTATCAAAAAATTTATATTTTAGAACTAAGTTATGTAAAAGTGTATTGAGAAACTCTTTTGAAAAAGATTCGAAAAATCTTCTATGTCAAGTCGAAAAACTTCAATTCATGTAAATCGGAAAATCGAATCTCAATTTGACCTTTAATAGTATCTAAAATTTCATAAAAAAAGTTGTTTATAATGTAGTTTCTTGTCTACCAAATTATATGTTTTCCTCCTTCAACAATATTCTGTTTACCGGTTAATTTAAACTTAATACTCGATGTAATATGTTCCTGCGATTTTTCATGTCTGTCTATACTACGAGCTAAATTTTTCAAATCATCATAACCCGAGTGCCCCCAACATGAAGTTGTATCAGATGTAAATAGCAAGCAATACCAGCAATATAATTTATTGTGTACCTCAGATCCCGTTAACCATAAATATTTTTTATAATTATCAGTATCAAATGATCGATTTTGAAACATACCTGTCATCACTAATCCTTTCAAATCCGGTAAAGGCCGTTTATTTCTAAAAACACTTTCCACTAAATGGATTTTCTAAGATCTCAGCAACTAAATCACTACTCATTTTAATAACCAAAGAACTCTTTGTTAATAACTCACCGAACAGATAAATTATAAATTAACCGAAACAAAAACAATAACTGACGGAGCACGTGTCGCTGCCTCAGCAAGTATCGTATTTCATACGACCGACCGAGTTCGTACGAGAAGCTAGCCTACATAGAGTGTTGCCATATTCGCTGTTTTACCCTATTTGGCAATTGAACTGGTTGGAAAAACGGCAACTGTGTTGATCACACGTATTTAGCGTTTGAGATATATAGCGAATCTAGCCTCTGGCCACTGTTGCCAGATTGAAAACAACTACTGAGAACGGGGAATTAATTGTAAAATTTAAAGAATTATCAGAGAAACAGGAAATAAAATGGAAAATGATCATTAAGATAAATTGGTGAGGAGGCTGAGTCTCCTTAGCCTCCTCCGAGGAGCCGCCACTGGTGGTAAGCACTGTGAAATAAAATAGAGCTATTCTTGAGCGCGTGGGGTCATAAGCATAATAATCGCATTTGAAGAATGTTGTTGACTCAACCTTCAAAATCAGGGAATTAATACAAACATATTTGATTCAAGTGAAAGAGCAAACGCTTCTCGCACAAGAAGGCATTAAATTGGTTAATCTTTTCCTAGTTCTAAAACCCATGCGAAATTGTTTTTCAGATGTAGCTGTTTCAATGTCTGAATATAGAAACAAACTCCAAATAGAAAAAGTGCTCAGTGTCTAATTGAAATCTTCACAGGATGTAGACTTTAAAGCAGGCACATATTTGATATGTGCCTTAGAAATCTCTTATTTCAATTTTAGTTTTAATATTTCGTTGTTTGCAAACATGAAAATATGAAACATTAATTTGTAATCTTCGGCGTGCTCCACAGTTTGAGAATCGCTGATTTAAATAAATTAAGTTATGCAGTTATATGATATACAATTGACCTATAAAGTTTTGCCGTCAGTAAAAATTATTCCACTCGTTTACCATATTCCTCCCAAGGAGATTCGAACCGATGACAAATGAACAATTGTGAATGCTGGTTAAAGGTTGATTGGAAACCGTCAACCCTTCCATATTGTTGAGATCTTCATTGGACCAAATTGTGATGTCGGGTTGTACATGAACAAACTCACACAGTTCTTCCAGGATCAACGGACTCAGAAGGTTTTCACGCGAACCCGAATCTTGATCAATATATTCAAGTCCTTTTAATTTGCTAACATTATTTTCATCCACCATCAATTGTAAGTTCACTCTTAAAGATTGATTCAGCGATAGATTTGTAATATTTGGTAGGAATTTGTATTCTTCTAATACTGGCTCTGCTAGTGTTTTCTTCTTTGCGATAGGACTCGCTCTCACACCATGTATTTCGATACCGCCACATCTGGAATTGAGATGAATTTTACTTCCTAGGAGACAAATATTTTAACAGAGTTATCCATTTACCCACTCAAAAAGTTAGGAGTATTACGTACGTGATTTAGTAGTACTTAAAAATAGCTTTATCACAGTCGCTTTATTCATCCATGAAAATTAATGTACCTTCGGTAACGTCGAACCACAGCCAATTTTAAATACTAGCCAGGAACAAAGCTAAGATTGGCAACACTGTGTAGTTCGATTTATTATATTACTAAAATGGTGATATAGGATTCTGCTGATTTCCCTCGCTTATTGCCGCTAAATGAAATTCTGCCCTAATTTTAACATAGAATTTGTTTTTACGGAGGACCTAATTGATGGAAAGCGTTACGCGAAATGCGTTACGCCAGAAACGTTACGTGCATTACGTTAACAGGTCTGATTGGTCGAGACCAATATGATCCTCCTTCTCTTATACCAGCGCCGAGCGAGAGCGGAAACAACCGAGCGTAGAGGAGTGTCCACGTGACTGTGACCACATTCATGTAAGACAGTCTACTGAAGACGAGGACTTTGTTCAGAATTATTCATTTATTCTTTTTTATTTGTTGGGAAGAAAGAACATTAAACGTGTTCCATGTTATTAGTTTTTATCTAATAAAAACTGTACATTTTTTCTTGGCGGCATGAATATATATCTTTTAAATAACACTCTATCATCACATTTTAGAACCATACCGAAAGAAAAACAAGAGTGGTGAGACCGATTTCTGAGAAAAATAAGCAAATTTTATGTCCCCATTCCTTTCAGATTTGTTGGCAGGAGCCCTAAATTTGGGATATAAATTATCTGAACATAATGGAGGGTAAAAGGAGATTATCACCAAGGATGGACAAGGTTTCCATAATGTGAGATAGCTTATGGAAAAGTCTCATTGAAAAAGACAATTAAACAAGAAACATGTGGGCCGTGGAATGCTGTTGTAACATGAGTTGCTCTATGCACATGTAGTGTGTTAGAAGACATGTAAGTGACTTAGCTTGTAGCTTGTACGTTGTAATTAATAAAAAGCATCTAATGCATACTAGTGCATTTTATTTAAATATTGATTGAGAACAACATAACAAATACCAATGGATGGTTGATCTATTCAGGTTTGACAGTTGTTTACTACTTCTCACAAGAGTGATCAACAATGTAAAAATATTATCATTTAAAAGTGGATAAAATTTGAAATCTATTAACATTATCATCACTGGATAGTTGTTGTTAGAACAACTTACAAAATATAAAACACATGCTTTGAACCTGAATCGGATTCAGGGAAATTCTAGTGGGGCTAAATATTAAATAATTTGAATTTATTTTCAGAAATTTGAATTATAATAAATAGCCATGTTTCTAAGAAAACGTTCATCTGAAGCTCAATATGGGAAAATAGCAGTATTTGAAGCAAAAAAGTCAAGTCAAGTGCATGATGAATTGGCTGAAGAAGAACGTGCATATTTCGGTTGATTCTCAGAAACTAAAATCATCAGATGAAACCTAAAATGAAGTTTATGAAAATCCACAACTCGTTGAGGAAGAACAGACCACAAGTGAAGAATCAAATTCCCAGGCGCAACATAATGACCCATCCTTATGTGAGACCAAAACTACATACGATTCTGATGCTCGTGAAGAATATACAGAAAGCAAGAAAAAATATTAATCCATCAGAACCCGGCACTTGTTAAAACATGACTCATCAAACGTTTTTTGTGTATTGAATCAGTTAAGGTAACAAAGAAAATGTTACATCATTGGTGACCAGCCTTAAATATCTCAAGCCTTGAAATATACCTTACAAACCGCATGTTTCAAGAATTGGAAGAAAATGTGAGAGAAAATGAACCAACCTGAAAATTTGAAGCTAGCCATAGAATATAGTGAAGATCTGAGTGCAGAAGAATTTCCTACAGACATGCATGACTCCCCTCCCCCCAAAAGAAATGCCTACATTTGGCCCTGTGCATAATTAAACCGAGTTGGTTGAACACTGTAAGCCGCAAAGAGTTCTTATATAGAGTAGACTACTAAGCCTTTCACTGGTAAGTTGATGAACATTCTCGCACATGTACTGCGCTCTCATGTTAACATGTTACTTACTGATGTTACTACGATGAGTGGTATTCATCTGAATAAGAGAAATTAGTAGAAGGGGAGACCGTGCGAGTGAGAGCGTACTACATGTGCGAGGACAGAATATTCATCAACTTGTCTACTCTATATATATATAGAACTCTTTGGTGAGCCGCTTTTTTACCTAACTGTTAAGCCTCTAGGACGCAGTTCTACCGGCGGAAATTATATTTTGCGGAAATTCAACTAGCGAGTCTTCTCTAACCAAGAATAACTTGAATAAAATAACTACTAAATGTTCGATCTTCACAAATTTAATGAATAAATGTAACCAGTTTTGCTAATAAAACCGTAACATCTTCAAACAAATATTTCTCTTATGACCAGCCTAGTATCTTATTGGGAATAACTGAGGGATGATGAATCTTATAGATTAAGGTTATTATTTCTTTCACTTACTTTACAATATTCAAACCTGCAGGGCTGTAGATATCCATGATGGGTGATTCCTCGGCATATTTTAAATGCTTATTAGGGTTTATATACATTCTGCTGATGCTCACTGGTACGTATAACATTCTTGTATCGGCCTTAAGTATAGACATTTGAAGCATATGATCAATCAACGTGACGTAATTAGAATTCCAACGTACTGAGCCAATTGTTGATTCAGTGTTACATTCTATAAGTTGTTTGAACTCGGATCTGAAGACAAATAAGATCATACAATATTTATTTTCATAAATAGTGAATATTCAATATCACAACGTTTATTAAATCGATTGATTGAATGTTAAGATTCCATTTTGTATGTTTTCGAACACTTACTTTTAATCAGTTACTTCCATTTCTTAGATGATGAACGGCTTCATCATTCGCAATTGTCGCCAATTTACTGATATTGAATCAATAATGATGTTCAATCTATTTATTTTTCCGAGCTAGAACATGCGTCGCTTGTGTGGTATCCTCAGTAAATAGTATACTCGAGTATACTTTAACTTGAAATATTCCGCTTCCAAGTGTTAACCGGATTTTCACATCAGCCTATTTTAGATAGATTTTCTTGCTATAAGTTATGTTCATACTAACATGTTCACAGTATTTCATTGTCATACAAAACCAACTTCGGGAACATAGAAGAGTGGATACAGAGGGTTAATTTACCCTGTTAGAAAAGGGGCAATCTGATGGATCCCGAACAACAGAAGGAACCGGTGCCGGTGACCTTAGACCCAAAACAAAATACTCGCAATCTGTGGGTAAATACACCACTATCTTTCAAGTCCATGAAATTGAGAGATATACAGGACTCAGTCTAGAGCTAGACAGAAGCATACTAAAATAAAGACATGTTGCTAGCTCAAGTACGTTATTACCTACAAAACAGATGAATTTGCTCAATGACTATGGAGCTACATTCAGCAGCATCAGTAGAACAATATGGAAAATTGAAAAAAATCTATTCTTTTTGGAAGATCTAAAGTACTACAAAACAGAACAGAGAGGAGGAGACAATATTCCTTCAAGGATGTGATAAGTACCCAATCAAAACATGGGCGGACAAGTTCAATATACTTAGACCTCTTGATTGGGTCTATATTGCACCTATTGGAACAAGAGTCAGTCCAGCAGGCCTGAGGTATTGCCAAATGGGAAAATACTGCGATTGATGTCTCTCATGGTCTTATGCGACATCTACATGCTGCCGAAGTATTGCCTATAAAACATGCTGGTTCTGGGCATTCTACTAGAATGTGACAGCCAGTTTCGTTCGCCTCTCCGCATCTACTTCAACCTGAGTCATCAACAATGCCCAGTAAATGCAGATGTATGTTCTGGAGACAGTGGCCTGTAAAAGGTCCTCTCACCAGTTTTGTGGTCCAGCTGCTCATGGAGAGAAGGATTTTCTAGCGTTTGGGCGAAAACTTTGCAATGTGTACGTTGGCTTTAGTGATTTGTAAAGGAGAGAAGAAATTTGGAGTATTTGGGACAAACTCAGATGTCATCATATGGGTACAGGCCATGGTTGTTTAATCTTTGATTCTCCAGGACACAGGTTCAAACTGCACATAGTGTGGCCTAGAAAACGGTGTCGTAAGCACCTAGGGTAATTGGTAGTTCAACCCTGGGTATGCATGTGTAAACTCCGGTTCCGCCCGACTCATCTGTCCAGCATCCGACTCATCTGTAAACGACACGAGTTCACCTAACGGAAGTGGTCTGAAGTTCTTGTTCTCCTACTCAGTCCGGTGCTTGGAACCTGACAGCAGGCGCTATCGATCCTTCAGTTGCACGATTCAGCAGTGTCCAATATCAGATTTTGCCATTACCGCTAGGAACAGACATATTGACCTAGTTCTAGAAGGCCCGATACGTGATTCCCGCAGTCAGTGTTTTTGGTGGTACGAGCTCCACCATTCAGAGCCCTAGTGGTGGCGCTTTCCCCTAGCAGGCAAATCGCCGGATTTGTCCAGAACCAGACGGACCGAATACGTTTCTGTTGCAGGCCCCCACACAACGGGTGCGTTTGTTATGGTTGGTCAGGATCATCGTTGATAAGCCCCCATGTGGTTGCGAAGGACATAAGTCCCTAACACTAATCTAATTCTCATACATACATTTTCGTAATTTCATTGACTGTTCTGAATCTTTTCTACGCTGAGTTACACTACTCATAAATCTGTTGAGGTTATAATTATCCAAAAAAATGAAAAAGAAAAGTTCAGGAAGATAAACTTCAACCTTTCAGCTACCAAGTAGCCATCATCAGCTGGAAGGTTCTTAGTACGTGACAGTATTTTTAGTGGATAAGAGTGATTATTTTCTATTCATAGTGTAGCCACAGTGTGAACTCTTTTATAGTTCATAAACTTCAAAACCGATATTAACCAGTTAGAAAGAAACAGATACATATATGCTAGGAATACTTACTGATAAGAATACCCTCTTAGTCTTAATTCTTTATAGAAATCTTTACTATTCATACTAATTTCATGAGGATTTTTGACTGGCATCGGTATAAAAGTTTCCGAACTACCATGTTTGATAGTTCCAGTGACCACAATTGAATCGCCCTCCATTATCTGCAAATTTATATATACATTGGGAATAAACATTGGCACTCATATTAGTTATTCTTTGACATCAAATTAACTGTATAAGAATTACATGCTTTTCAGTATACAATAACAAGTGCATAATTTGAGGTAGCTGTAGCTTGGAAACGCGTGACAATACACGATTCAGCCTGTGAAAGCTATTGTACATTAAACCTTTCTCCACCAATATACAGTAGTACCAAGGTGTATTTATTCAGACCCACCATACCGCTCTAGCTATTATTTAGTTTACACTATCACACTTTTTCTTCTTGAGTTTCAACTAATTTAAAGTCGGGTGCGATGCAGTCATTATCAAAGACGTACATGAACTGAATTCGTCCTCTTTAAACTTTTTGGAAAAATAGCTCAATTCAGATTACCTCTCTGTTACGTAATAATTTATTACTTACTTCCCTTTTCATGAACCAAAATATTTTTTCATGAAAAATTTATATATATATATATATGTATTCTCGCGGTACGGCTTCCCTCGCTCCATAAGCATAGTGCTTCCGGTTCGTCCAATTACAGGCCATCTCGCCACTTTCACCTCCAGGTCTTTTGTATAAAAGGCAGCTCTATTCCCTCTTCGGGATGCATTACTAGTTTCATCATACCCTGGTTACTGTGCTACTTTGTATCAAGCTTTCTGTTGAACCCCGTACCCGGTTACGGTATCAGATTGTCCATCAGTGCTCCGAAGCTTTCTGTTGTACGCCCTACCCAGGTTATGGTGCCACATTGCTCAACAACACATCATCCGCCGAAGGCTACGCTTCCCACAGGACATAAATTCGCTAATCGTTAGTGCTCCGCCGTTGACTTCGACTCGCCGCCCGAACCCGCAGGCCCTAGTCGACTCGCCATCCAGCACTGTTCGACTGCTCATCGCCCCACTATCCACACACTTACGCTGCTTGCTCGCTCTGCTTGTGTTTGAACTCATACTACGTAAGTTTATCAAGCGTTAGTTATCATTAAGTCACTCTATTTTATATCTAACTATACCCAGAGAGCTCTGCACTAATATAACATAACCTTGATTTACTCTGAACTTTACATATACCTTCGGTAAATGAGCCTTAGTGCAAAATACGTTGATGATGGAAAGATATTCGAAAATTCTTTTACGCATCATCGAGAACTCCAATCTGATCTTTTCTTAGTGGAAAAATGGCGTTCTGACTGGGATATCCCCCTAAACTTAAATAAGTGCACAATTCTACATCTTGGACATAACAATCCCAAAATTGTTTACACTTTAAAGGGAGGGCAACTCATTACTTCTGTTGAAACCCAAATCGATCTTGGTGTCACTATTATCTACAGAATGAGTTGGTCCGAGCACATCAGCATAGTCGTTCGTAGAGCAAACTACGTCTCCTACACTTTCAGAAAAACGTCCCAATGGATTTGTTCTTACAACTGTACAAGACATATATTCGGCCCCTTGTTGAATACACCGCTGTGATATGCTCTCCTTATCTGATCAAAGACATTCAACTTTTCGAAGGAATTCAACTAAAAGCCTCCCGGTGAGCCCATCATTTCTTTCATCTTCCTTACGAAGCGAACTACATAAAGTGATTTTACCTTCCCTAGCTGATAGATGAATTCTTGGCGATCTAATACAAACTTATCGCATTCAACTATTTCGATTGATTTAAAACATCTATTCACCTTAAATTCTGAAATCCGACTTCGTGGTCACAGTTTCAAGATAGCATGGGACAACTTCTAATACACATCCCGCCAAAACTTTCTACCTATCAGGATTTTCCTACCCTAGAATGGTATACCGGATAATGAGTGTCGGCTACGTCTGTCAACTGTTTTAAAAATCGCTATGATTCTTTTAGTAACGCATCACCCTCGTCGCTTGTGTGATTTCTGTGTTCCTTTTGGTAGTGCGTGGTTCAATTGTTCGTCCTACTTGAGTGTCCTCATAACTAATTTTCACATCTTATCTGAACTAGGTACATCATTTACTTCACATTCTTTAGTAACAAATTTGATAATTTTGCTATTGTTCAATTTATTGTAAATTATTAGGTACTTTTCACATTTTGTATTTTGGGCATAATAGGTTCTAGAACCTCTGCCTTTTTCAAACATAATAATAATAATAATAAGTAATTATTTGTTAACTAACTAGAATTAAGAAGTACCTGTAATACTTTCAAGCATTGGAAACAGAATGATAGCCTCTTTATTACTCGTTGTATGGTTGTAATTTATCATTTCCCCAGTTGGAGTATATCGCGTTTTTATAATCTTAGTTTTAAAATTAGTTTACATTACGTCTTTGATAATGGCTACATCGAATCAGAAACTTTTCCTTATATTCTTTAAGATTAAAGCGGAAAAGTGTAGAGTAATGTTAACTCATATTAAATTTTATTATATTCCACAGTTATACCTCACATTGTATTAATTTGTTAGCTTTTAGCCTTTAGATATTCTGATGCTGGAAAAAATCTTACCTCGAAATTTCCGCTGGTTCTATTGAGAGATAAGCTTAAATTGACCTCACTGCCAGCAGGAATATTTGTAGCTCTGATAAATTTGATATTCTCAAATGTAACTTCTATGTCCGGGAGTGCCATGTTGGAATCGACCATAAGTATTTGCCAAGCCAAATGTAAGTATCCAGCAGCGGGGAATAAATTCCTGCCTGTAATAAAATACAATAATATACATTTCAATATAAGTCTTGCTCTTAATCTTTTGATACTGTTGTTCCAAAACGTGGTATGCATTAAAACTATTGTTATTTGATGAAAATAACCCATAAATGCCTTCAAATTGAAAATCAAATGAACTTCTACGACTCACTAGCCAGCGGAATAGAACAGACCTTGGCGTCGCCTAACTATCTGCCCATCCTGAGTAGACAAATCTAACAAATAATGGATATAAACTATCTGAAAGTTGAACTCGATATTATTCTTTTTGGATCGACGGCAGATTTATTGTTACCGATGTCTGCTCTGTTCCGCTTAGGATACCGAGAGAGCTACAACTTTTGAATCGCGGATTGATTGGTATAGATGGAAATATCATTAAGCTAGAGTTAGAAATAGCTGTCCGGAACTTTAGATTCGACCTCACTGATTCAGTAATCTAAACGAACATAATTCGTTGGATTTTCGACTTGAAGAGGTATTTTGGCAGCATGAATAACATTCCCATTGCACAGAAAATGCTGCTTTGCCTTTGTTTTATATCCACTCTGAACTATGGTTAGTTCAGAGGCGCGAAGGCTTCTTCTGAAATGTCTTTGGTTTTATTTTAGGTAAATGATCTTACTAACCATTGAAATGTTTTCGATATGCTCCAATAGATATTTCAACAAAATCGAGCATAGCCGATGCCTAAATCATTCCCAATATATTTTGTTCCTGCAATCATACATTACACCAGCAGAAGGGTCCGAAATCTATTTTGTTAACAAAAGTGAGGGAAGTCAGAGATCATTTGATTACAGGTCATTTTTAAAGGGCCGACGTGGTTTTATTGATTCAAAAGTTAATTCTCATCAGAAATAAAAAAGCGAATTTCATCCTTCACTGTACCTATAAGTACCGAACAAGAGCAAACTTCATGTCTCATTGACAAACGATTATCCTTAAATTGTGGCTTATTTTCATAAACTATTTAAAAAAATGGTTTTCATGACAATGAAAGTTGTTTTCTGAAATGAAATTAGACTTACATTTTTTTATTTTTATTATACGGAATTTGTGATATTTTGGAATAGGTTTTATTGTACTTGCATTATAGTCGAGGAAATAAAGCAGAAAAGTTCGAAAAAAAAGATCGGATGAACCGATTTTGATAATTTTTTTTGTAGTCGATTCTAGAGGTTACCATTTTTTTTCTTTCAATGTTCATTTTACCATTTCTACAGAGGAAAATGCATCTTTTTGAAACCATTTTCAGGAGATAATATTAAAAATGTTCAAATATAGCCAAAATTTCTCACTCGGAAGTTTTTGGGGCCGCTGAACACGATTCCAGTGTCAGATTTAAACTACGACGCGCCTGGGGCTCAGGACATCTTAGTACTATTGTCGTCTCCAGGAAATTCGTGAAATTATCTTTTGGAATGGGATGAAACTTGTGAGGGAGGTGGTTTTGAGGTTGCCGGTTGTGACCATGACCGTCAATAGTAACCTGGTGGTCAGAATACCCTGATGACCTAGGTCATTTCGATGGATTGTTTTTTTATATGCTCTGAAATGCAACCAAATTCGTCTACCGGGGTTTTTTTGGAGCGGCTGAACACGATTTCGGTGGAAATTAGTTTGGAATTTCTTTCCCGTTTCCGACTTCCTCTAATTGACCAATATAATTGGAAAGGTTTGAGTTTCACGATATGATTATTGTTTTTTTTTAAACTTATCTTCTTTTGCATAACTAGTAATAAAAAACATTGTGTTAAAAATTTCAACATTTTTGCCATTAAAATAGAAAATATTTCACTATTATTTTTTTTTCGGATTAGAAAAATTCAATCAAGTTTCATTGTAGTGCAAACGGTATTTTTAAATTCTTTGCTGTCGATATCACTGATCTGTTCACCAGATGCTTCGGCGATTGGTCCAAACTCCAGAAAAGTATCCACAAAGTTATCAGCGATCTGAAAAACCCCCGAAACACGAATTTGGTTTTATTTCAGAGCATATTAAAAAAATACCAGGAAAAGACCTAGATAATCAGAATATCCGGACCACCAGGTGACTTTTGAGTGCCATGGTCATGAACCATATGCTCATGAAAACCTTCCTAACAGTGACCCCAAAAACCCCCCAGTGAGAAATTTTGGCAATATTTGGAAATTTTTTCAAATATTTTTAATATTATCTCCTGAAAATGCATTCAAAAAGATGCATTATCCTCTGTAGAAATGCTAAAAAGCACATTGGAAGAAAAAAAATGGTAACATTTTTTCTAAATGACTCCCTGAATCAATTTCAAAAAAAATTATCAAAATCGGTTCATCTATTTTTTTTGACTATGGCCTTTTTTCTGTTTTATTTCCTCGGTTATTATAAAAATTAACTTTCCACGGGCATCAGGTGTCTAGCTACGGCCCTGTAACCCGCGAAAGTAACGAGAATTCTGAGACGCTCACAGTTATGTAGTTGTTCTATGCTTACAATTACACAGACATGACAGCTTAATCGAATTTTTCACCGCAGAGGTCGACACTTGGAGACTCGCACGAAGCAAATATCCACTGTGCGACTGTGAACTTTTTGTGTTCATTTCGTTTCTTGAAACGGGCTTACTTTTAATTCCAAAGACAATGTCTATTCTTGTAATTTATATCATCATTTTTATCTACTCACCGTCAACGATATGTCCTTGGATATATGACCACTTGTTAATGCTTACATCTATTTGTACAATTTTAAGATCTTCAGCGACTGCCAGTTGGTCCACTGTAAGTACAAACCAATCTCGCTCGTGATTCCATTTGATCAAAGGAGAAATCATTGGTGTTCCCCTACTCACAGGGAAACTCACTTCACTATACAATTTGTCCAATGAGAAATTTTGGCCATACTCGAACAATCTGTAAGTGTCACAATTTTATCAATTTAGCTTGGGTCGGAAAACAGCCATCTTATATATATATTAATAGCGTTAGTGACCAGTTCTATAGAGAAAAGTACAGAAGGTATGATGGTGGTTGAGGTATCGTTCGAAGGGGCAAGACTTTAGATGAACCAAGAACTCCAACAATTGGAAAAATTATCATTTGACTAGGACGAGCCACTGAAAATTAGGGAAAAGGGCGCAACTGTCAACACACTGACATGCATAGCGGATGGTAGACCACTAGGTCGCCGTAACTGTCACTGGGACGGTTGTAAGCCAACGTCGGCTGGGGTACGCGTAGTACTTTTTATTTTCTCGGACAGTGCGCCATAGGCGTTGTCCTGGATATCAAAAGGGCGTTCGAGTCTGTGTCATGTTGCGGAGGGACACGGCATCGATCATACCTTGGCCAGGTGGATCCAGACCATGCTCTCGCACAGACTGATAACGGCGCTTGTCTTGGAGTGCAGTGGAACCCGCCCACTCGAACGAAGTGACCGATGAACTGGACAAACGGGGTTCCTTGAGTGCCCCTGGCCCCGATCCAACGATCGGAATTTAATCGACCACCGGGCTCCACGCCCTCATGGAGCTACTGGATAGACAGTGACTCTCGGTCTGGCGTGGTGCTCCGGCATGAGGCAGGCGAAGTTCCACATTAAGGAGTTATTACCTAAACTTTCTAAAACCCTACTGTCTATGAGCAGGAGAGGCCTAAAACTGGTGACAAGACTCCTCACAGCACACTGTCATCTGAATAAACATCTGCACAATGGGCATTGTTGAAGACCCACCTTGTAGTAGATGTGGAGAGGCGGATGAAACTGCCTCTCACATCCTATCAGAATGTCCAGCACTGGCTTCTCTAAGACTACAACTCTTCGGCAGCACATATATCAGTCCATGCAAAATCTTAGTCTTCGGCATTGCCTTAGGCCTACTGGACTGATTCTTATATTAAGGGGCGCAGAATAGACCCAATTCAAGCGGTCTCAGTGCTCCGAACTTGTCCGCTCCCGTTTTGATTGATTGATTGATTGAATATTGTTTTTTACTAATTTTTATAGATATTATTTCACATATGGATACGGTACTTGAGGCATCAGCTGACGCCAAAATCAATCAATACTTACTTTCCTAAACACTGGAGCAAACTGATTATGATGTCATTCTCTTCCAGTCGCAATTTGACACAGTTTTTGCTTGCACGGTTTACACAAATCTGCGAGGAGACCTCTAGAATGACAGCTTTATTCGGAATGATACTATCTTGGCGATGTTCACCCAATTTTTCTTCGAATAAAAATTATTAGAATCAATTTTTGGTACAACTTGTTATCATAATAAACTATGAAATAGTTCACACTGTGGATACATTATTACACTATAAATAAGAAACAGTCCCCCTGATCCACTAAAAATATTTTTGAAGTACTGAGAACTGATTTCACTCTGATGATGATTACTTGGTAGCTGGAAGGTCTTCAGTACTTTAATTTTTTTTAAATGGATAAGGTTGATTTTCTCTTATTTTTATTGTTATCACTTAACTCGATGCAATTACGGGTTATCAAAAATATTCATTAACTAATAAAGACAGTATGTTTAAAATTGTTATTATCAATTTATAGTTACTCACAATCAATTTTTAGTGATTAATAGGGATGCAGCCACTATCAGACCAATGATGTCATTGGTAATGACTGCTTCCCAGCTTATTTAATTGGAAAAGGATGTTAGTGTACCTAAACTAAATTATAAATAAATAGTGTAGTAGAAAATGTAATGTTAACAATAGTGCTCCAGACATATTCATTCCGTCAAAATGAACAATAATTACCCCAGATGGTACTCTCAGAAAAGCATTATTGAACTAGAAACAAAATCTATTGAAAGATATTTCAATAAATCTAATAATTGTAATAAGAAAACATACAGGACGCAATGCATTTTCAATATCAATAACTTATTGACCTTTATAGAAAGTAAAAGCATTTTGAAACTAATATAATACAATTCAATGTAACTGAAAGTATAAAATCGAGATATAAAGTATAGAAATGGGTACATTCTTTTATTCCTTGACTTTTACCAGAGAAAAATGATAAGGTCCCTCTAGTCTAGATCGATCTAGACTAGAGAGACAAACTGACAGTTCTAGACAGCTGTTTCGCTCTTCTCATAGAGCTCATTAGTAAAACGAGGAACTTTGTAACGTTACTGAACGACTCTCTTTGGAAGATATACATAACCGACTAATATAATGGTAAAGACACTAAATAAGAAACACTTAAAATTATGAGGACCTTTCAGCTACCAAGTATCCATCATCAGAGTAAACTCAACGGCCCTCAGTACTTTGACAGTATTTTTAGTGGATTTGATTGTTCCTTATTTAGTGTTATAGTGTCAAGTCTTATATATTTTATTAGAATTAAAGACCAAATTATTTAACGCCATCTATGAGTAGGACCTCTACTAAGAAATCAAACAATGTATCACATTATAAATGAGAGACAATCATCTTTATGCACTAATAATACCATTAAAGTTTTGAGTAACTAAATTAGAAGTCAAAATTTGCATATTTTACAAGCCAGAATGCATGACCATAAAGAAATAATTTTGTTCAACATCTGGCTAGGAGTTAAGTAGACAAACTTGGCCAAATTTTTCCGTATTTTCTTTCATATGTTACACATAAGTACGTAAGACGCTCGTAACACCCTTTAAACTTTTAATTGGATTAATTCTAAATTATAAAATTTATCATTGGTTTGAATTCAACTTCTTTGCTGCACACCTCTGAATTTTAAATAATGTTTTCCCTTACACAAATTGTTATAGACAACCTTCAGAAAGGCAATTATTTTGATCTTTATTATCTTTTCTTACATGTATCTAAGTAATTATTATACTTACGCATATGTTTCGCATTGTTTAAAACCAGATCCGAAGTGTTTGACACACCTTTCAAAAAGGCTTCATTCTTCTTGATACTATTAGATTCTATGCCATTTACATCTGTTCCGTTGGTGATATTTGGAGGAAGACTTTTCTCGCACTGCGAAAAATTTGAATCCATTATTATATAGCTCAAATCGTACGGTTAGGGTAGAATATCAAATGGGTCAATGTGATACATCTTTGAGCTGAAGGAGGAAGGAAAGAAGATCCTTCAATGAGGAGACATTCCAAGGTTCTCTACCTGTATGGCAGTTCTAGGGGTTCAGCTTACATGTTTTTCCCAGGTGGTTTATCTCACAATTCTATAGCCTTTTAGCCTTGCGCAGAGTCAACCAAACGCTCACTTCATATTCGTGAAATACGGATTGATGCAAAAGGAAACAGAACCACTATTAGGGGGCGTAGAAGTAGGAGATGTAGCTTTAATATCCACTCTTTAAAAAAAAAACCTGTGGACTACCTTAGATCTGGATCACCCTATTGAAGACTGAAAGCTAACAATATCATCAGGTTTATGCCAAAATGTCTCTAGAATAGACACTTATTCAGTGGATTTTTTAGAGCTTAAGATAAATAACGGACCTTATCTCTATAATACCTGTACTCCCGAAACAATACAAGGAGTGTAGAAAAGATCACTTTATTATTAGAATTACAACATTTAGAGTCTAAATTTCGAATTGAATCAATATTTGAATGGAGAAAATGATATCGTACCTTGATTGTATTTTCATTTGACGCTTGTTTTGCCATCTTCTTTGCCAATTCGTATACCGAAGATGTTGCATCTTGCAGAGTTAATTCACCATTGAAGTATCCTACAGCCAAAATGCCCAGATTATTTCCATATACGTGATCTGGTTGTAGACCTAACTCTAGGAACACATCGGTCAAAGACATCAAGATAGCGAAATGTCCTAAAATATCTCTAATTACCGGATGGGTTTTCTTGTCTTGGTCTTCTAATATATCCATGATATTCAAGTTCTCCCTCTGCAGAATCTTGTGCAACCTGGATGTTATAGAATATTTTAGACAAAATAACATACTTAGTAAATTAACTGATCCGTAGATTACTAACTTCCCTCACCCTCCGTTTGTTAGCAATTTGGACACTTCGGAGGTTAAATGTACGATTGTAATATAATTACCAACTTTCTGCTAATATAATAAATTGGAGCTAAAAGATGTGATGAATTTTATTCATCTTTATAATACGGGAAGCTTGTGAAAAGCTATCATGTAAAATATGTCTTGAATAAAAGTGATCCAGAGATGGGATTCGAACCCGAGTCAATTGCAAATCATTTAGAGACAGTTGAATACGAGAGAAAAAGGTTAAATTCTGCTCCATCTCATTGAAAGTTTATTCGATGCAAGTCAGCTTGTTTCACATGTTCCACTAAGGATACGACATTTTAATGTAACAATTGACTTTCTCAAGGTGCTGAAGTATAAAATGGTACATAAGATAAGTTGATTTGTAACTGACCTGTTGATAGTTTTCTTGCATATCGGTAACACAAACAAACTTTTCGCTATAGCTCTCCATGAACTGGCAAGCGATTCGAAGATCAAAATTAATGGCCGTCTTTCGAAAAAATTGTTGGACGATCTTGTAATCTCTCCAGATTTCGATACTATAGTGAATCCTCTAAACATTTCACCGAGTAGAGGTAATCTGTAACCAAATAATCAAATATTGGATAGATTTATTACATGAATAAAATCCATTCTAAACTTAAATAAAATAAGTATTAAAAGTTTGATTTTCATTAAATTTAATAAATCAATGTAACTATGGTTCAATTTTTTCCTTGCTCAGATACAATATAAATACAAAAATATATAGAAGAATACCTCAGAGAGGTGTGGAGCACGTCAAGTTGAAATTTAATATAAATATGAATTACAATACATTTATTGACAAGAAATAATCACCCTTATTCACTCAAAATACTAGTAACGTACTGAGGATCTTTCGGCTATCAGAGTAAACTGATGATGGCTACTTGGTAGCTGGAAGGTCCCCAGTATCTTAATAGTATTTCTAATTAATAAGTTTGATTATTTCTCATTTATGAATAAATTTGTTATGTATTCAAATACCATAAAATCTTAAATGCATTACTAAAATTACTACTATCTTCAAATATAATTACTATAAACAAACAAGCGGATGCCAATGGTCAATCCACTCTCTCCTTTTTTGGCCAATATTTTTCTAAGCGAACTTCAAACCTTCTTAAAATAAAAATTGAATCAGTTCCCAAAAGTTTGGTATAGATATGTTGATGACATTTTTGCGATTACAAGCAAATATTTTCATTTATATGGCTTTTTGAACACGCTTAATAGCCAATATCTTTGTTCTCATAAGCATGTGTCCTAACTTGGTTCATTCTCGAGTTTTTAGAAAAAATCAGTTTTTTGATAATTACTCAAAATCCTTTTGGCCGAATTTGATAAACTTGCTTTATGCTTCTTTGCGGTAATAAGGGGCTTCTTTTAATGTCATTGGAATGAAATTATTGATTACAGTGGCGTCCCAGAGGGTAATCTAATAGATATTAGAACAAATCATTGTACGTTACAGTATGTTTTTGTTGTCTCTTTAATTTTTTCCGTATCTCGCTCCGTTTTTGAGAAAACATTTAAAGACCGTTTTGCTGCATGTCACAGGAAAAAACTATCTAATTGATATTACAGCAAATCTATTTACTTTATTTTATTACAAACGGGTAACTTAAAAAAATTCACAAAAACTTCACAAAATGACCACCATATTTTTCAACGCAAAATTCGCACCTGCGGATGACAAATTCTGCAGCTAAACGATACTCTGCTAGTGTGGCGTGCTGCTTGAACAATCCTTTCCCAGAGATTACCTTCATCGTTGATGGACTCAGCATAAATTCTGGTTTTCATTGTACCCCTTACAAAAAAATACATAGGGGTTAAGTCGGGATAGCGTGCAGGCCAACGAAAGGGGCTATCTTGATCGCGACCTATCCATCTTTTCGGAAAATAGTGGTGCATTCATCTTCGGTCTGGTAGAGTGTAATGAGCAGAACATTCGGCTAACTGGAACCATCTGTTCGCTCTATTAATTATAGGCATGTTATTTAAGACTGGTTCAAAATCATTCCCTGAAAAATGAAGGTAAGTCGCGCCAATAAGTGAGGCGTCGCATAATGTCATCCAAGCGTTGCACGAAAATTCATGTTGAGAATTGCTGACTTTTATAGCACGAGGATTTTTGTGCGCCCAAATCTGAGCATTATGCTGATTAAAGATACCAGCTCGGGGGAAAGTTCCTTCGTCAGCCCAAATCAACCTCCGAGAGTAGGAAGCATTATTTATTATTTGCCCCAGGAACCTTTCGGAAAATTCTCTTCTTCGTGGCAAGTCATCAGATAGCAAATACTGAACTTTCCGCGATGATATGCGTGACGACCATATGCTATCAAAGTCCTGTTCACAGTGCTCCGCTTAAATCCTAATTGTGAAGAGGATATCCGCGTGCTAGTGGAAGGTATTTCGTCGAAGTGCTTTGAGATATTTTGAAGAAGTGCACAAATTCCATCTGCTGGAGATCCAGTGCAGTCAAATGGGTATTGGACCCGTAAATTGTTGGGAAATGGATCGATTTTGATGGGACAAAGTGGATTCTCTTGTTTATAAACAATAAATAAACAATTTAACTAGATCATTTCTGAGAATACATACAAATTTCTAAAAAATGCAAAATTTAACTGTTTTTGATCGGATGAAGACAATTTTTTTTATAAACAATTTATTTATTATCAACATAGATCAATTCGATCAAAATTTCGACTTTATGGTCATTTTCTGGTACTTTTGGTATTCTGAGTTCGACTTTATCGTCAATATCGTCGATCATTAAATATACGAATTTGACCAAAATGTCGAGCTTATAGTCATTGTTGGATGATTTTAGCCCCCTGGGTATGATTTTATGTCTTTAAATGCATAGATACATTTTTGAATTGGTATAAACAGATTATTTTTTAACAAATAAAGGAAAAAGAAATGTGTATTTTTTTTTCATTATTATATAATATGCACACTCAACATGATTTTTTTGATAAAATTGATGAAATGTATTGAGTCTTAATATAATAAAAAAATGATTTAAATGATTGTTTTCGCTTCCATGACAACTCTCCCATACCTATTCAAAAATAGTATATTGTACAACAAGTGAGAAATATATCGTTTTCTCACGAATTGTACATTGTACTTTTTCTACGGATGCGTTGTTTTCAAGTATTGAAAATTAAAATACATATACAATAATACTTGTATGTCATTAACTCATTTTTATATTTCATTTAAAATAGTAATTAACAGTTATATTTGAACTATTTTGTAAAGTAATTCCTGGTAGGTTGTTTTGTTTCAACATGTTTTCGGTAATTGAAATATTAGCTGCGGTCGAAGTTGAAGTTGATGGGGAAACGTACTGAGCTTCCACAGCATTGTTGTGTTCAGGTTCTAGTGGCACTGGAGGCTGAATGGATTCTACTATACTTTTTGAAATTTTCATTTTGTTAGCTATGGAGTTGTCGATATAAGATTCAGCAACATTGCTGGATTTCCAACCCCCATGGCGTTCTAAAGTTAAAAGATCTGCCCCTGCATTAACTAAAATAGTCGCAGATGACCTTCGAAAACAGTGGCCAGTATATAATTCAGGGTTCGGTAATTGCAAAAATTTCGCTATTTCTTTCGTCATGGTGCCAAATTTATTTATTCCCACAGGCTGTTTCGTACATTTGCTATTTTTGTAATTTAAAAAAAAACGTGTTTCATTTGTGCATGGTCGAAGCTTCACATATTTTTTGTAAATTTGGTAGAATTCTCCTGTGACTGTGAAATTTTTAGGAACCTTGGTTTTAGTATCGGGTAATTTTATTAAAAGGGCCGAATTAAGATCTTCCATGTCATCAATTTTTAATTTTCGAAGTTCATCACAATGGCATGCCCCTGTAAGGCCAATAGCTAAAGCAGCCTGAAATCAAAACCAAACATTCATTTTCCGATAACAATTTAAAAATTTTTAATTCATACCTTTATCAGCAAATACTTTTCATCAGGTGCATCTTTTAAAAATTGTTGAATATCTTCAGAAGTTAATGTTTTTGACTGTTTTGGAACATATTTTTCAGATTTGCGTTTTAAAAATGCACGTAGTTTTACGTATTTTGATATATCAACACAGTTTTTAATCATTAAGGTACTCCTTAGCATCGAGTACTGAGACCATAATGTTGATGATTTCAATCTTCTTGACAACTCTTCAAAATAAACTAACAAGGTATTTTCGGAACAAGAATTTATCTTGGCTTTCATTTTCCAGTCCATAAAGTTTCTGTAAGCGATTTCATATTTTTCGTGATAACAGTGAGAAATTATATCTCACTGTATTGGCGGATATTTCTCACTGCGTGAGAAATCTTTCGTTTTGAACGTATGAAAGCGATGAGAGAAGTGGCACATTGTATAGCATCCGTAGAAAAAATCAATGTGTTTTATTTTATATATATTTATTGACACTTTGTCATACTAAAATATCAAAATTACTATTATTGTTTTCAAATTCGCTTTTGAAAATTTAATAAATAAATAATAGCAATAAAATCGTACTCAGGAGGACAAAATTATCCGAAAACATCTATAAATTCGATATTTTGATTAAAATTCGTATTTTTATTAATAAACATAACTGTTTATAACAATTCAAAAATGTATGTATGCATTTAACGACCATAACAGCAATAAAATCGGACTCAGTAGGCCAAATTTATCTGGCAATGACTATAAACTCGACATTTTGGTCAAATTCGTATATTTAATAATAAATATAATTTGTTTGTAATAAATTAGCAAATTTGATCCTATTTCTTTTAGACTTTAAAATGTAGTGGCAAACACTGATTTGTCAGGCAATCTCCTTAGACTAACCAACTACTGAAGCGCGCGCATTACCAATCACGTATATAAACAGAATATACTTGGCCTGATGATTCCGCAGACTACGCATAAACGCACTTAAACTGCGTTAAAACTCGAATTAATCTATAGACATGCCACAGGTTGTCAAAGTTTGACACAAACAAACCTTCAATTGTTGTCGAGATTGTGTCCGGCTACGTTTGATCTGATTTTTGTTGAAATTAGTTTATTCCTGTTACATGCAGGGTAGCGTTTTTGAATCGAGATACTAAAAAAATGGAAGAGACAAAAAATGTGTTTTTAGATATTTAATCTAAAAAAAAATAGGAAAGACATTACCGTACAATGATTTGTCCTAATATCAATTACATCCTCTGGAATTAATAATTTTATTTTAGTTACATTAAAAGAGCGCCTTATTACCACAAATAAGCTTGCCAAGCTTTATCAAAATCACCCAAAAGGTTTTTGAGTAATTATTGAGAAACTATTTTTTCTAAAAGCTTCGGCACCGTGTATCTCGAAAACCAGACAAGTTAAGACAAATGCTTATGAGAAGAAAGATTATTTTCACATAAAAAACCGATCCTAAAGGTTTAGCGGTTCCATCCTTTATATTAGAAGTATTTGCTTCTTACGACTGCCCCACGTAGAGCAAATTTCATCATCTTGTGAACACTCTGCTAGAACAACCTAGGTAGACTGAACAGCCTACTTTAGCTAGATTTTTCTCTACAGTGTACTGGCAGCTTTATAGTGCAATTTTTTTGTATCTTATGAGAATTGAGGCGAGATATTGAGGAGCTGTAATTTATTGATAATAACATTATTGCTCGGGTTCTTGTTAACGTTTTCAATTGTATGAAATATTTGGACCATATGTATAAGAAGGAATCTCTTAGAATAGACCATGGATCTCAATACGGCTAGGTCGGTGAAGCATTTGATGACGGAAGGAATCTTTTACGGAAAGCTACAATTAATAATATTTCTGTTGTTTAACTAAAAGCCGTTAAGATCTTATGATGTAGGAAAAGTGGAACAATTACAATATTGATCTATATCTTCTAGTGACACTTGTTTTTTTCTTGTAACCATTAAAAGAGTTAATGCTATATTCACCTGAATATTTTTTGATACAAAGCCACGTGTTCTGCATCCAGCGGTCGACTTTTCAAATCATCAAATATAGATAGAACACCCCCTTCTGTTCTACCACTCACACATACCAATCTGGGAAGATCATCTTTTGGTATACCCTTATTTATTTTAGTCTTCAAATTATGCTGGAATAGGCCGTGGGCGTTGGCACCACCAAAACCAAAATTGTTGATAGCTAGAATTTTAATAACCTATGAAATAGTTATCCCGTGGAAACACTATAACACTATAAATAAGAAACAATTGCCCTTGTCTACTGCGAAAGTAGTGAGGACCTTTCAGTTACCAAGTAGCTATCACAAGAGTAAACTAATTTAGGAATCAAAATGTGCATGTTTCTAAGCTATTTGGAATTAATAGAGTATATGAGGGACTAGCCTCAACTGGAAGTAAATCTGAACTCATAAAATTGCTTTTTCGTTCATACATTTCAATTCCCAACCATTGGATAACTCAATTTGCTGAAGTTTCTCAATATCGTTGTTATACTTTCGCTGGCGGATTGGGACGTTTGATAATCTATGACCAAGACTATTAAACGGTACTATTTCATAATTAATTGATGAATTAACTGAATCCACAGGAGCATACTTTGTTTTAGTGGGTTTGCTGTATATGTCCAATTCCAAGTGATGACCATCTTTGATAATGTTAACATGAATCAAATGATGGGTGTTAAGTGTGTTCAAAAAGTCATCTTAATCAAAAATATCATCGACATATCTATGTTAAACTTTTGGAAATTGATTAACTTTTGATTTTGAGGAGGTTTCAAGTTCGCTTAGAAAAATATTGGCCAAAAAGGGAAAGAGTTGATTATCCATTGCACATCCGCCCATTGCCCATCCATTTGTTTTCTAAATTTGCAATATAGAAGTGAGAACAAGCCATGATAGAAAATTCTGTATTTACTAGTAAGCTGTGATTTAAAACTGTTGTCTTCAAGATCAGACTTGAACAATTCTGCTCGAAGCGGGCTTTTAGAGGCACCCATTGGAATACCGTCTGGTTGAATGAAAATAGTCTTAATTGGTACAGCATTCACAACATACAAGTAATTCCTGTTGAATTATTGGTATTATAATTTTTTTTATACTTTGACTACAAGAGAGGGAAACCTATAATGTTCGAAGAACATCGTGTGGGCCAGCGGTGGAATGTA
Source organism: Endomychus coccineus (assembly GCA_958510875.1). Classification (NCBI taxonomy): domain Eukaryota; kingdom Metazoa; phylum Arthropoda; class Insecta; order Coleoptera; family Endomychidae; genus Endomychus; species Endomychus coccineus. Next base: position 31,414,081 of record OY294067.1, on the reverse strand, counting down.
GGGAGAGGAGATAGGCATTCGTATTTTTCTTGAAAGTTTGGAGGTAATAGGCAGAGGGAAAGACCTCACTAGGTAGAGTGTTCCGCAACTTCGCTGTTCGATAAGAAAATGGAGTCTGGTAGGAACAAGTTCGGCAGGTCTCGAATTTGACAGTGAAGTGGTGACTAGTTAGCTTCAGCGTATGTTTGGGAGTCGAACTTCAAACATGTGAACAGTACTCCAGGACAGGTCGAATATGTGCTTTGTAGATTATGAGGAGCTGCTGGGATGGGTGCTGTTGCTGGTGATACCGAACATTGTTATGGAAGACTTAATAGGAATAGTTGTACCTGGCATCATCATATTAGGGGTTGTCGGATCCGTTTTCCAGGAGAAGACGCAAGCTTGAGTTTTGGTTGCATTGAACTCTACTAGGTTTCAAAATCTTTGCCAGATTTCCATTAATTACGTTAATCTGTTCCTGTCTCGTTCCTCTAGCTTTAATGGATGGTATAGGGGCTCTAGATAAGAAAGCGGTATGAAGTGTATCTGTAAAGCTGTGGACGGGACAGGTGGTCAATTCCAGTGGATCATTGATATGGAGCAGACAAAAAGTTGGTGCCAAGATAGATCCCTGGGGAACACCAGCATTGATAGCCATTGTATCGAAGGATATTCCGTCAACTACATGTGGAATTCTGTCTGACCTCATATTCTTTTTGGTATTGAGAACCAGCAGAACTCGCCTCATTGTGCGTTGACGAAAGACAATTTTAGGCATATGGCTATCGATGGCAGCAATATTAGGAGGGTTATTCCCTTGTGGATCCAAAGTTGAATTTGCTTCACTACACTGAATAAAACACTATAGAAAAATTCCAGACTGAACTTCTATTATAAAAATTAAAGAACACGACATGTTTCGCCATAAGGTACCTTCTTCAGTTGAATGGAAGTGTCATTGTTCACCTGAAGAAGCCATTGAGTGGCGAAACATGTCGTGTTTTTAAAATTTTTGGTATAAAAGATTATTTTGGAATTTTTCTACAGTATTTCATTCAGTGTAGTGTTCATTTGCAATATAATAGATTTCCAGCAATTAAAGACCAGTTCAATGTTAAAATTGAATTATTGAATTGAGTTTAATACTGTTAATGGGATGTTTTCAGATTCGATTGTTCTAACTATAGAGTTTTCAATACCATGTTTGGATGAAAACTTAGTAAATTGTCCGAACGAATTATTGAGTTTGATTTGTGATTTTCTAGTCGGCTTATTGATATTGGAAATGATGGGTTGAAAAGGGCAATTCTCTTTAATATTTCTAATTAATCCAAATAATTAAGATGATTGTGAATTATCCATATCATACAAGGAAATATTTCATTGCATTGCATTTGACTGCTTTTCAATTGAGTCTTATCTTTAGTGGTAGATTGATTTTACTAATGTTTGCGTTTTTGATATATTTCGGCAAATATATCTTTGGTAAAATAACTGATGCATTAGAGTCATAGAATTCAGCTAAAATCAAAATATTACTCATTGTTTTTTTTTGTTAATAGATATAATAAGTTTGTTGTGAGAGAGATTATTGGTAGTTTTGAGTTTTGATTAAATCTTCTAATTTATTTCTTGCCGATTTTTAATTTCTGTATTTTTGTAGCAATTTCTACTAGTGAAATGATCGTTGCAATTTTTATCTGCTTGTAAAGGAACTAAATGATGAACTTTCTGATCAAATTGCCTATATTATTTACTCGAAAAGTCGATAATAGAATTATCCTTATCACATGAGATATATTTTTATTAACTAAATTTTAAAGTTTCAAGTTTGAATTGAACAATTAATTGTGGATAAATCACAGTTTTCTTCGAATAATAATGCAGTGGAATCCAAAATAAGAATGAAACTTGATACAGCATGTCTCGTTTAGGGCTCCTAGAGCTATTATTACCACTATATATTTATGAAGGATTGAATAATTTCTTCAGTTTCGGAAAGCTTACCTATCAAACCTCTATCGTCCAGGGGCTTGATTTCATCTACTACTTGTAACCTTCCTTCCAAGATCCCAGTAATTGTGGATTTTGGAGTTTTGTAATGTAAATTTGGTGGAATTAGTCCTGTTTCCATCGCTATGATAGCCTGCAATATTGGTTAATATATTACAGTCCATTTTCTTCGAAATTTTTTGAGTACCTTAAACATAGAAGCCATAAAAGAAGACCCTTCAGAATGACCAAGGTTCGATTTAACTGAGCCAATTAATAGTGGTTTCCTACGTTTTTTGCCTAGAGCGTCGTCTATGGCAGATGTTTCTTCAGTATCACCAACGACAGTACCTGAAATAGTTTCATTTGTCAAAAGATCTCAGATATTCACAGTCAATGGTATTTTATTACGTTTTGGTTATGGAATAATGTGTGAAAGTACCTGTGCCATGTGCTTCAATATATGAAATATCATTAGGATCAATGTTGCAACTCTCGTAAAAGTCTTTCAATAGCTGTGTTAGTGAAGTTTTAGAGGGAAAATGTAGACCTTCTTCTTTAAAACCATCAACATTGGTTGAAGAATGTACTACCTACAATTTGATAATTCTTACTCAGGTAAGCTCTGAACACAACCCATCCAGAATATTTTTTGGAGAAATATTCAATATGGCACATTAAGAAAACCGAACATTCAATCTTTTCACCAATTCCAAAACAAAAATGTACGAAAACATAGTCAAAATCAAATAAATTGAATAATATGTTGAGCAGGAAATCGGTAAAGATAAACTGAAAAATACACGGCAAATACAAAGTCAATAATCAATTTTATCAAATATTCCATAATTTTTATATTTGTAATGTTTCATCTCCTTCTTTCAGTATTTAGAAGAAGGAAAAACCCTTCTAAGATTTATGAGAAAAATGATTGAAAAAATAATGATTACATATTGCAATTGAGTTACAAATTTTATGTTTCTGGTGATTGGGCATGGTTTTTCTTTTATCAACAAAAATATGAACTTCATTCATTATTTTCTGTACGGCTTCTTGAGCACAATTAAACAATCCAGTAATCAATAACTGTTATCACCTCACAATATACCCTTCTGCTAGTTTTGGCTCTTTCTAAAATAAGGACTCCTACGGCATCAGCCCTTACGTATCCATCAGCAGATTGATCGAAAGATTTACATCGGCCTTCTGGGCTAGTAACGCCTAATCTAAAACAAATTGAATATCTGTGACTAGATATTTTGCTTTGATTACATCTACTAGAAGATGTGAATGAAATAATTAACTTAGATCGGAGCATACCCGGACAAAAATTCTTGAGTAATATTGATTTCCAGAAGGATTTTGGGTCATAAAACCATTAGTCCAGGCAATAAGACGGGAAAAAGGCCATAATAAAAAAAAAATTTAGTAAACTAGAATTTAAATTTTTTTTTGCATTTTGTTTCCAATACCTCACAGATCATTCATGACTATCAAGACCAAGGAGGTCGACCTTTCTACTCACTCAAAACGGGGTTTCAATCCTTCAGAGGAGCATTCTTATAAAAACAATCCAAAAGTTTAGAAAATTAATGAATTGAGAGCCAAAAATGACCCGTAGTATGTTTTTTGGGTCGCTGATCACGATTCCGCAGTAAGTTTTCTCGTAAAACTCCCTCCAGATGGGAAATTTGGAATTTTACTGGGGGTTGTGAATAACAAAACATAATTTTGTTGCAAAAATGACCTCTAGTAGGTTTTGTGGGTCGCTGATTACGATTTCGCTGTTGGTTTTCTCGGAAAACCTTCTCCATAGTGAAAAATCCTGAAAATTGTAATTTCCTTCGCAGTTTCGGGGAACAGAATGTAAAAAATGTTCAGGTATGTATTATTACTTTTTCTATTTTTTTTTTAAGATCTACTTTTCTAAACTTCATTATTCTACATATTTGTTTGCATCATTATATATATATTTTTATTATTTCGACTTAAGCGATACACTTTCTCAGCGTAAGCTGTAAAAAATTTTTACCGATCGCTCGCGCGCGACATTGGGGTTCGGCCCGGTGGACAGGAACTAAGTTCATGACCTGTCAATCCGATGCTAATGGGATATGAACTTTCTGATGACGTGGCATGTTTGGAGGATGCAAGATTTCTGCATGATGCTTGAAAGACCAGGGGGTATCTGTAAAATCCCCAAATTGTCCTTCAGATTTCTTGTTAGGACACCCTCTGCTGACATCACGATCGGTAATATGACCACATCTTTGAGTTTCCACATACGCTTAATCTCAATTGCTAGAATTTGGTATTTTCTAGACTTTTCTTGCCCTTTTTTTCAGGTTATGGGTGAGTGGTATTTCAATTTCGACAATCCATGCTTTCTTTTCTATTTTTTCCCATAGAATTATATTATTATTATTATTATTATTATCATTATTATTATTATTATCTTCATGAATTTTTTCATTCATTTACGTAATTTTGAAAATACAAAATTTTCAGTTCATAGTTATTTTAATCGTCATCAGATTCATTATCAAATTCATTTTCTAAAATTCTATTATGATCATCATAAAACATACTAGAGGCTATTTGCGGCTTTTAATTCTCATTAATTCTCTAAACTTTTGAATCTTTTGAATTTTTTTTATAAGAATGCTCCACTGAGGGGTGGAAACCATATTCTGGGGGGGGGGTAGAAAGGTCGACCCCCGCGGTCTTGATAGTCATGAATGATCTATGGGGTATTGGGAACAAAATGCAGAAAAAATTTTGGAATTGTAGCTTACCATATTTTTCAAATTTTTTTTCCGGTTCGTTGCCTGGACTACAAGTCGATACGCCGCTGTTTGTATCTTATAAAACCGAATCATTTAATTCGAACTTTTGTAAAAGAATTCATGAAATACGCGAATGTTAGAGCGATTGTCTTAACAGGAAGTGTGGTTATATCATTTCTTAGCAAGTTGCCATCTGGCAAATATTGTTATCTCAATTTATTTCCCGTTCTTTTCAAACATTTATTCTTTTATTCAATAAAAAAGGTGCTTTGAATATAATAATACAAATTCTTGACCCAGGTTTGAATAATACGGTTTCCTATAATACAAATTCTTGACCCAGGTTTGAATTATACATAAATTCTCGGGAAATAGGTCACAATAACACATATGCTTATTATTTTCGTCTTTACGTACGTTTCGGTCTCACGACCATCATCAGAATAATTATTATGTCTAAAACGAGATTTCTTAAAACTAGTTGTATCAGCACAAAGCGTCCTTATTGCACCAATATCAATTAAAAAATCTCACGTCTATTACTTTATAAATCTTTAACATCTGGTTGGGAAGTAGATACTTGATTGTAATATTTTTTAGTTTTAATCGTATATTGACTTTGTTGACATAAGTTCGTCTATTATAAGATAATTGCTAAGCAGTGGATTCTTAATACATATACATATACTTAAAACATTAATGTGTTACAGTTTTGATTATTCGTGTTCGGTTCGTTTCGGTGACGTGGGCATTTTTGATTGAAATTGGTGTTAAAGATTTATAAAGTAATAGACGCTTTGTGCTGATACAATTAGTTTTGAGAAATCCCGTTTTGGACATAATACGTCTTCTGATGATGGTCGTGAGACCAAAACGTACGTAAAGACAAAAATAATAAGTATATGTTAGTGAGACCTATTTCCAGAGAATTTATATATTGTTGTAATATGTGTAAAATTATTCCTTTTTCGTATTCAAATTGTTTTCTAGAAATACCTGTATTTTTACCTATTCAAAGTATTCAAAGTCAGGACCCAATATAAGTTCAATTCCTATATTCAAATCAAATTTAATCACATTACACTATATGAAACTCAACTTATTACAGAGTACATTTTATAGTTATTTATATAACAAACCAATACACTGAAGCCGAAGCTTCTCAGCCTCGAGGTTTCGTCGCCCTATAGTATACACATTTGGGTGTGCCTAACAATTTTTTTTAAATGTTATTTATTTGCCCTAGTATGAAAAGTATGTCTTTTATTACTTTACACACACGTCAGTAACTGGATATTTCACCGGGCCTCAAAAGGGCCACTAGCGTTTTTGATTCCAATTATGTAATATGATTTAACACCTAAATGAATTTGCAAATAAAATTTCACTATAATTATAAGAAATTACCACTTAACTCAAAACAATGAATCCCTTATAATATACTTGATAATGGAGTGTAAACGACTCAGAAACATGTAATAAATATTCCAATAAAAGAATGGGATTGTGAGGATGAAACTTTATTTTTTATACTATTAAAATAAACTCACATTAGGAAAACCAACAATTATTAATATATGAGTATAGATTATTTGTTATTCTTAATCTGATTTTTGAGAATGAGATATTTTTTGTGAGTTTACCTAAATACGTCAGACATTTGAAATTTGATTTGATATTATCATTAATTCGAGAATAAATTAGGCTTAGGGATCTTTTATTGTTCATTTTGGAGTATTTGATATATTAACTTGACATCATAACCATTAATTGCAGCAATATCTATGATTTTGTTTGATTCTAAATTGAAGGTTGAACTATATATTTGAATGTAAGCTTGTAATATAGGTATTACCTGTAAAGCAAGCGATTACGTCGTCAACGTAGCGATACCAATTTTAAAACGTGTACTGGAATTTAGAATTTAGTATTTGATTTTCCAAATAATTCATATAATATATATTTCCGCTAGTAATGGAATTACTTTGTTTAAATTCTCCAACTTCCGAAACTTCTATTTATTTATTAAATTAGAGAGAATCAAAGTTTTAATATTTACATAATTATAGATCGACTCCCACCTAAATCATCGTCACTGCTAACCCTTAATTAATAGTACATTCAGATCGATTTCCAATATAATTTTAGATTCAACTTCAGCTGATAAATCCCAACTTTGAGAATGCCACAATATGGTAAAACAATTTGTCAGCATTAATTCTGAATTAAATGTTTTGTTTGAATTCTTCAACTTCCGGAACAATTCATTTATTTATTAAATTAGGGAGAATCAATGTTTTGATAGTTACTTTATTTAAAGTTTCAATACATTCGATAGTAGTTAAAACAACTCATGAGAAGTTTATATTTACATAATAATAGATCGACTTCAATATAAAACTGTATTCCGTAGTGAAGAATTTTCATGATTTATTTGGATAAATAACACTTCCTTACATTGAATTGACCCAGTTCCTGACCTAATGATAACTCACATTTACATAGAAATGTATTAATCAATTGTAGTAACGGATCAGCTTTACAGCAATTCGTTACAGGTTGATTAGAATTTTGTATTTCATTAAACTCACTTTTTGAACTGAAGTGATATTATTGGACTCAGTACCAAATGTGATCCTCCTATAATTACTCTGTCGCACTCGCCACTTAAAATTAATTTGTAACCATGTTCTAGGGAAGTTGCACTACTGCTGCAAGCTGTATCTAATATATAAGATGGACCACACAATTTCAAGTGATAACTCACTGAGTTTGGAATTGTTGACTTTTGTAAGCTGAAACAAAAATCGTCATAAATATTTTCAAATAGTCAATTCTAATAGAAATGGGTGCATTGATTTATTTCGGTCTTTTCAAAATTCACGGAACATTCGTAATATATCGTGAATTCTCGAGTCAATAGAAGAGATCGTATGAGCATGGCTGATGGCTGTTTTGTTTACTTTTTTGTCGATTCCAGAATATCCCATCAAACGATATAACGTCACGCGGCACCTCGTCACATTCCAATACTACACTTCATATGATATGTCTCTTTGATATGGTGGCCTGAGACACAACAATGACGGACCATGACAAGTTTAATCAAGATCCAGAGACATGCATGTCTTGGGATCACTGTAGCAATGTAGACACTACTGGGATTGCCTTCCCTTCACTTGGGGGGTCCTGCTGCCTTCAGGATATAAAACACACTGGATACTATTCTCATGCGGCCAGGGAACATGAGCATCGTAAGAATCGTGACCAAGGACGTGTTAGGCATGAGAACAGATCACATTCCAATACGATACTCTTTTGACAATACATTAAGGCTATCAATATTAGATATAACTGAATGGGAAAACACAAATCGTGGCACCATTTTGCAAGGAAACATCTGGTACACAGAAGGGTATAAGACTGAGATAGGGGCAGGTGCAGGAGTATACTAAAAAAATTAAAAGACTTGCTTCAGTTATTCATTGGGCAAACCATTTCTGTTTCTTCAAGCAGAGGTATATGCAATCCTTCAATGCGCGAGGGAAAACAATCGAAGAAGCATTGAAGATGAGCACATCCATATATTGATAGACAGTCAAGTTCCACTTAAGGCAATGAGAGGTCCGGAAGTGACGTCCCGACTGGTAAGGGCATGCAAAAAGAAACTGGAAACACTGGCAGAACGGAACTGCGTTAAGCTGATTTGGGTGTTAGGATATCAGGGAACTGTGACTGACTATACAATGGCGACCTGACATACAGAGTTTGCAATAAGGATCCAGAGCAGTGACACATATACTGTGTGAATGTGAGGGACTGGACTGCAGAAGACAGATAATTTTTGGGGAGCCTACCGGCGAACCAGAATTGTACAGCTCTCACCCAGTAAGGGACTTTGAGAAACTTGTACAAGACACAATAATACTGGAGTGGGTACTATGATCAAACAATACAGAGATACGAGTAAGATACAACGGGCCAGCAGGCCTAAGTGTCACCGGAGGCAACAGCTAGGCAAGCAGACACAGAAGTTTTGAGTGCGTATGCCTGGAAAGATGACTCTCATAGACCATGAGATTCAAGGCTCATAACCTCCCAATAAAAGGTTCTCTTCACTTCGCAAAATAAAAACCGCACTTCATCACATCCGAATTTATCAGTTTGCCAATTCATCACATACAATTCAATCACATTGATTTCATATTTTATAAAATTATAATGGAAAACATGTTCAAAAAAATGTAATATACGAATTATTTTAATTATATAAAATATGTAAAATTAAAAACATGAAACACATGATAACAAATATGACACTGTTGTAACAAGAGTGAGTCTATTATGTGTTTCATAACTGTCAATCATATATTGTAATCTAAGTTTTAATGCAAGTGAATTACAAACACATCTCGTGTCAATAAACAGAGTTTTGGTTCTGCAGGTTGAACAGTGACAACATGCCCATCAGTCCCAGAGAGCTGTTTCGCTGTTCTCATGGGCTCATCAGGGGAATGAGGGAGACGTGAAGTCACTGATCAACAGTCTCCGGCAATGACAGAACTACCATCTTCGAATATGTTTGGCGAAACCTAGGTGTGCCAACACCATTTGCCGGTAAGCTGATATTTCACTGAGAATGTAATTCAGAATGCCACGCATCGATGATACAGTTCTCGCGATTCTAAGAATCGACGGGAAACAATTAGAAATACTACCTCCAGGTGATGACTGAGGAGGTGATCATGACGTCACAAGCCACAGGCTATATTGCTGCTAGTCACAGGACGTTCAATGCTGCAGCTATAATACAATGACAAAAAATTATTTATTAACTACAGACAAATAACAATACTGAGTGCACTAGCAAAAATTTTTGAGCACATCATTTATGACAAGGTTTATTTTAATGTAAAAGATTTGACTTGCTCAGAACAACATTGTTTTTTCAGAAAGCGATCAGTAGAAACTAACTTATTAACTCTGGTTGATTTCTTAGACAGCGAGTTGATGCAGGGGTACTCGGTTGATGTAATATACATGGATTTCTCGAAGGCATTCGACAGGGTAAATCATGATCTGTTGCTGACCAAATTAGCTCAACTAGGAATCGATAGAATTGCTCTACATTTCTTTTCATCATATTTACAAGGGAGATTCCAGACAGTGAACTATCTTGGCATGGATTCGTTTGCCTTCGAGACAGTTTCGGGTGTTTCTTAAAAAGAGTGTATTACCAAGTTCAATCGGGGATCGAATATTTACCTAAAGTAGCACCACATCTATTAAAACCCGAAGATTGGGGTTGGAAAATAGTTACTGGGTGTACCCAATAAGAATGAATGATCCGCCAGCTCCCGAGCATCTAATCAAAGTTGTTGTATGTGGGTGTAAGTCTGGATGCTGTAAAGCTTTCGGGTGCAGGAAAAATAATATGTTCTGCACGAGTGCTTGTACAGGTTGCAATGTAAATAGCTGCCTAAATATACCTACAATTTTACACGATGAAGATGATGATTATAGTAATTTGAAGACAAAAAGCGCAATAAACGATGAATTCATTTTAGAAACGAAATTAATTTCGATGAATATATATATATATATAAATTCAATAATTATTATTATGTTATTGTTACTTATTTTTATTTATATTTTACTTGTATTTTTATCTGAAAACTTATGTTTTTACCTATAATATTGTATAAAATTTGTATTGAATAAACTTTAAAAATAATAAATCAAATCATTAAGTAATATAATAAATATCGATATATCTAATTATGATAAAAAATAAGCTACACACAATCTTCATATTGTTTTAATGTTTTTTTAATATCTTTTTAATGATATCTTCATAAAAAAATTGATGTCATAATATAATTTTTGATTACTTTACGTTTTTCCATAAAATAACAGATATTCCAATAAGAATTTCGTAGAGTCAACTGTGATTTTGAGATGTTTTGAGTTTATATTTATAAACAGCGAAGGTGAAACCCCCAGAGCTTTAATTTTCACTAATAATAAATAGCGAGTATGTATATTTGGTGAATATACATCCTTTTGAAACTAGCGCTCCTACGCGAGCGCCATCTATGATATGCATTTTTGGAGATTAAATTCGTAATCAGCAGGTCCAAAAACTCCCGGGTGTGATTTTTGACAAAAAATTACAAACATTCATCGATTTATTAAATTTGTTATATAAAAATCTACAATTCACCAGTTTAGTAGCGCCATCTACAATTTGATATTTTTGACTCCATATCCGTAATCAGCGACCCAAAAAACTTCCTAGATGAGATTTTGGCCAAGAAAGCACCAATAGTTTTCGAGCTATTCTATTCGTTTATTAAATTGTTTATTAGGAGGTAGGGGTGCTGGCCCCCTTATTCACTGGGTACAATATGTTATGTAGGCCAAACTTAAGACACTGCAGAAGAAAGATTTCAGAAAAAAATATTTGGTATCTTGATTTTTCCTGGGTTTGTACAATTATGACTCGACTAGAAATGAGCTATATTTCAATCACAACAGGCTTGCCGAATCGAGTTCCTTCGATGTTCTTCAAAATATTTCTAGTGGCAACAGTATTGCCAGAATTGACACTTTTAACTATTTTTTTCCCTTTCTAGAAGAAAATGACTCGTTATTTGAACGTAAATTGCGTTCCAATCTAGCAAATATTTTTAAGCTTGGAATAACACGTTCCGGGATTCCGTTCTCTGGCCATATAACTTTTGAGATTCCCAATAAACTAATAACCTCTCGACTTTTCCGTCGTGTTAGTTTAATTATTGACAGTTGCGACTTTTCTATTTCTTTCCAAAGCCTACTTGTCTAAATTGTGACGATTGTGAATTTTTGATAATATTTTTTTCTTACAAATTTGCTCTTTTCAAATATGCTAAATATAGGTATGTTTCCGGGGAGAAAATGTCGATAACGTCATTATTTCAGTTTCCAACTACGAGAAATATGCAAATTCGGATTAAAATGGACCTTACCCATTCAAAAACCTCTTTTCAGATATTTTTTCGCTTTTTTCTTTTCTTATAATAGAGCTCAGACATCGACTTCATTCACCTTGTACATTCTTGTTTTAAGCTTTGGAATAAGCACAGAATCTCCACACAAGAAACAAAAATCGGCCCATAGAGGACTATAAGCTCATTATAATTCTTTCGCGACTTTGGAAAAATACAATTGTCACTGTACTGAAAAAAGCCAAATTTGCACCTTCTGGGCTTTGGCATTGCGCCAACGATATTAGATGTTGACATTAATTCAAACTGACAGTAGTAGAAGAATGTTTCGTTTATCAGATTTGTGTGATGGCACCGTTTTACTGTTCGCAATTCTTGTTGCAATATGCAATACTCTTGATCAGAAGCATCAAGAGCATGCGCAGTACTGAAATTGCATGTCTCTTGCCATTTCACGACATTGGACGAATCGGTCCGCTTCGATATTAATTGCGATTTGCGTGCAATTATGGGGAAAAATTTTGGGGACTTTTTAGTTACCAACTGAACAAAAGTGCCCACAAGGACGCTTATTGACGTTGACGTTTATGTCACAGAACAACATAAAGTTTTATACCTATTGATTTATTGATTCTTGTGTTTCGTTTATTCTTTTGCTTTCGATTTGGAATAGGCAAAGAAAACATGAATATTGTTATAAAAATATTTTCAAGAAATCGTTAGTTTAATTTACAGAACCGACTCCTAGAAAAAGCAGTGTAGACCTTAGTTGAAGTCGATTCTTACCTAAACACTGCGACGTCCGACGGTGCGACTCCTTTTGACATGTAATCTGCAGATTCGTTGAAAAGGGCACTAGCGATGACAGCCGTGTTGGTACCTTCCAGTTCTAACGGATTGATTCCAGCGTCTAAAATTGCTTCTATCACTCTTTCTAGATAAATCCGGTGTTGAGGATCCATATATTTTGCTGAAATGTAGCGGCTACCTAAGGACATATTGATTATTGTTAGAGTGGAATTTATGATTAGGGAAAAATTATATTCTGGGAATAATGAGACTTTAGAAAAATTTTATTTTGAAGCTTATTCTAAATCACTTTAGGATACCTTGGATCCTACGAGATTAAATTTCCAGAAGTTATAACCGAAGGGTAAAAGTAGCAAAATTCTTTAGATGGAAAGAAGGCGTGCTATTTCGATTATTACCTTTTTTACTTTAAAATGCGTTTTTAATATCGAGAACATAATATTTTCTGGAAGGATGGAAGTTACTCAATCAAAATGGAACAAGATAATAATTTGTACTCTCTAAAAATGTGTATGAATTCAATAGATCTCTCTAAACAATCTTTATGTACATATTTCGATAATATATTTTGAAGTATATTTTTTTTAATTGTGAGGCTCAATGGATTTGAACATACTTCAATTGATCCTTGAATACATCTTAGAAGGTTGGTCTTTGGTTTGCTGATCTTTTTAATCGAGCAGAAAAAAAATGATTGTGTAGCTTCATTCAGAAAAAATAATGATCTAAATTATTGTGCTGCATGATTATACAGTATATTCTGGTACCTACCGAAAAACCCAGCATCGAATTTTTCGATATCCTTAACTTTTCCAAGTCTTCTAGGAACTTCGGTATATGACGCGCTCCAGCGTGGTTCGTCGGAAATCATGTCTTCTTTGTTGAAAAGGGCATCTCGAAGTTCTGCGACATTTCCGCATTTTGGGAAACCTCCTGATATTCCTGGAGATATTACAAAATCAACCCACTGATACAACTAATCATAATATAATATAACCATATTAAACATGATAGATGACTTACCAGATATTACAATTTCTTCGCCAGTTTTTGGTGTCGACCAATCTCTAAAAGTCACAGTCTCTTCCGGCATGATTTCTTGTAAAGAAATTAATCGTGAGGATCAGAATATCTCACTCAGGTAAATTTATTTTGTTGTTTAGTTTGTAGTAAATTTCTGTTCTAGTTATTCTGCTGTTTCTATTGTGAATAGTTAGAATGTTTCAATACGGTTGTGAGCTGATACCACTCAAACTATGATCACGGAAAGTCCCGTGAACGTGCTTGACTAACAATAACTCGTGCGTGAGCAGATTTTGATCGTGTAACGTTATAATATCCGTTCTAGTGCCGTCGCTTCAAAACAGCATACCATCGTTAGTTCGGAAACATATGTGTGGAGAGCAGAATAGTAAATGTTGAAGCCAGGAATATCTGCAATCACACAACAGACGCATCAAAAAAGGCATACTCGTATAGCGCTAAAATTAGATCAAAGCTTCGTTTTCAATTGGAAGAAATTTCTCTTACAGTTTATTCTCTCCCCTAATGATGATATTATACTGGCTACACCATCACAAGAGAAAGCTAACCCTTCTGCTGAAATGCAAATTCCACTTTGGATTCACAAGGGAAGGACCCTCCAAATATTACTGCCATCGATAACCATATGCCTTGAATTGTTTTTCGTCAGCGTGACTAGCCCCGTCTATTGTTCTTGAGAAATGTGTCTCAGTAGTAACACCAGCTTTTTACAGGTCGCTTAGTCTTTTGTACAATGATGTTTCCTTCCAGCTGGAAGATAGATAGAGTCCAACCGATTCCAAAAAAGTGACCCTTCCTAATAACTATAGATCCATTATACCACTATCTGTTATCTCTAACATTATGGAGGAATCCATCTTCATCGGGCCCCTCCAATATCTAGAGAGCTCTAAAATTGTGAATGACCGGTAATATGGCTTTCGTCCGCAGAGATTAACATATAAAGACCTGCTTGCCCATGCAACATATCTATCGAGCTTTCTCTCAGATAGATCACTACATGTTGTGATTGACAGAGCCTCCTTCGATACAAAATCTATCAGTGCATGTATTCCACAGGGTTTAGTGTTGGTACCAACTTTGCTTCTGTTCCACATCAACGATCTGTTGGGATTGACCTCCTGTTTGTCTCAATATTCAAGTGAAATAGCGTATATTAACTGGGTTAATAGAAAGTTCAGTGCACTTAGTAAAAGATCCTGCTACGTTTTGCAGGAAGTATTTGAATACCCCGCTGCTCAACAGTTTTTCGTTTAGATCCTTTTCGTCATTCACAAAGAAACTGGGTTGACGACTCCACTTTGTTTCCCTCGCATCTCATACAGAAGGTAGTGTCACTTTTCTCTACTGTATGTTCAAATTTCATCAGATTTCCGTGACCTGGAAAAATCTCGGAGATTATCCTGATGCTTAGCCTACTCAGCGAAAGAGAGTGTCTCGATCTACCGAAAAACAATTATTGATAGCTTTCAATAATGGTTTTTCATTTATATAATGAATTAAATTATTTATTTCATCTTTACACAACTGTATAATATTCAAATTAATAAAGTTCTTAAGAAAATGTACAAAAGCAAACTTTCCGCTCTTGGAATCGAACCCGGGTCTACTGCGGGAGAGTCAAATATCCTAGCACTTAGGCCACAATGTCTAATATATAAACTGTTTAAGTACGAGGTAAGTTTAAGTTTTCTTCGATTACTGTTTTTGTTGTTGTTGTTGAACGATTTCGTTGGAATTTGGGTGTGAGCAGGTTCAAAGTTTTTTAATTTTTAACCTTCCAGGAAAGGGTGTGCTAATTACACGATTTCCGTGAAAAATAATAGGGTTCGTCACTGAACAGCAAACGATTTTTCATCAAAATTTGAATATAATAGAATCTTTAGTTTTTGAGTTATCGTGTATACAACTTTCGTGACATACAGAAAGACGGATTTTTTCAAGGCTAATTCACGTTCTTTAATTTTTCGCCTCGAGTTGTTGAATTAATGCTTTTTGAATCCACAATAAATATGTTATATTTCAGAAAATTGTGGATCGCAAGAAGATTCGTTTCTGTTATTTCAAAAATCAACGCTAAAATGGTAAAGTAATATTATGCTTGACCGTTTAAATTACAAATTATGTTTTCCTACCGTAACTATTTCCACCAAAATTCACCACTGAACACAATCAACTAATGCACAACCTACTTTTATAAACTATTTTTACTTATTTGAATACAATAACGGATGTCATAATCAAATCAATGAAGTTTAGCAGTAATTTTTCATCATAAGGTGTGCATAAAAATATATAGACATCTGATTAAAATACGCTTAGAATACATATACAAGTGTCGCTGAAATATATGTAGCAGTGAAAATAGTTCTAAATCGTAAATCAGAAAAAAAAACAAAAAACCTGAAGATAACTGCACTTTTCAAAATAAACTTTTATTATAAGAATAAAAGAACACAATCTGTTTCGTCAGACAGTGCCTTCCTCAGGTGAACAATGGTACTTTCACTTACTCATTACTCGCAATTTATACTTAAAGAGAAAATGAACAAGGGTGCCTATTGATTGGAAATTCAAATTAGTCCACCGGCCTGCCTCAATTTCGGCTTGGGGACTTGCACGTCAGCAATTAAAATTGTACTTCGGCAATGCCTTGCTACGTTTAGATCCAGTTGATGAGGTCCCTGCGTGTTGCACATCATATTTCCGGCCGTGCAACTCCCGAAGCCGTCTAAATGAGAGAGTTGCACGTCAGCAATTTTGATGGTACACTAGCAAGTTACAAAGCCGAAGTTGCTGACGCGTTTGCACGCTAAATTTGACCGCGTGCAATTCCCCAAGACTCAAAATTGGGGCGTCACACGTCTGCACCTTTGCTTACTCACGGTAAATGACGTTCTAAAACCACACTTTAAGTTGCCGACGATGACTTGCACGCGTAAAGCTTTAACTGAAAAACCGCGAAAAATTGCAAATACGCGGTTTCTCTTGAAATAAATCGTTTTTGAGCCTCGGATCGAGTCTACTCATAGATAATGAGTCAGGAATGGTCGTTTTGGGTCAAATTCACTAACCTATAATCTAAATTTGCTGGAGAATGGCCCGGGAAATATGAAAGTCTCCATTTTGGCGCTTCTTTTGACCCAGAATTCGATGAGCACAAATATTATTGGGAAAACTTCGAATACAATTTGAAAAAGGCTCAGATTGCAAGTTTGTGTATTTGACTCAATACGACAATCCATGACTCATTATATTTGTGTACACTCGATCCGAGGCTCAGAAACGATTTATTCAAAGAGAAACTGCGTATTTGTAAATTTCCGCTGTTTTTCACTTATAGATTTTAGCGTGCCAGTTGTCATCGTCAGCAACTTGAAGTATTGTCTCAAAACTTCATTTACCGTGAGTATTCAAAGTTGCTGACATACAACGCCCAATGTTTAGTCTTGTGGAATTGAACGCGGCCACGTTTGGCTTTGGTAACTAAATCATACCTTGCGAGTGTTGAAATTGCTGACGTGCAACTCTTTCATCTCAACGGATTGGGGAATTGCACGGCCGGAAATTTGATGTGCAACTCGCAGGGCCTCATCTTCATCTAGGCGTTTCAAGGCATTGTCAAAGTACCATTTTAATTGCTACTCTTCAAGCAGAAATTGAGGCAGGCCATCGGACTAGATTCTGTACAGCTTATTTCCAAATAGGAATCAACAATTCCATCAATTTTGTGACTTCCGGATGAATCCGCGGACAATAAAACGACTTGGTGCCGACATTTCGCCAACCATTTTCAGGGCAGACTTGAGGCTTGGATTGAAACTGATTCTTCTGGTTTCTGTAGGTAGTGGTATTTATTGTGCGAAGAAACCTCCACACCACACAGTTCACTGCCTTCGTTCCGGAGGTTAACTCCGTCTTGGCACCTGACTCGGCCGTTGTGTCATCACGTGTGAAGTGAAAATTTCGAGGATTGTGTTACCATCGCTTCAAGGATTTTTCGCTTAGAGAAATTTGGGGGTCGGGCTAGGATTTTAGTATTTGCGAAACGGAGTTGATTTCCAACTTATGTTCTGCAAGTGCAGATCTATTGGTGTCACGAAGCCTTGTACATTTGAATTTATTACATCTCAATATCCGTTTCACCATGGAAGTTGAATCGAAAGGTTCACTCCCATTCCTAGATGTAGGTAGTCCATAGACTGACGGTAGTAGTAGTTCTCTACTTTCTGGTCTATGATCGCAACATAAATAATTTTTCTAACAATCCAATTTGTCAGAAATTAGCAGCATAGCATGATTCATAGACTTGTATGAATTCTTATGTCAGCCCAAAATTTTGAAAAGGAGTTAAATATTATAAAACAGATAGCAATTAACAATAATCTTAACCACAATCTGATAGATAGTATTAAAGACATTTTTTCTCTCTAAATCGCAATAAATCAGAAAAGTATCAAAAATATTAACTAGAAAAATACTATAGGTAAGTCAGAAAAAGGAGTGAAATTTGGAGTCTCTAGGTTAAATTGTGGATCTTGTCCAACCTTTTATGTAGGTCAAAGTGGTTCCTATAGTAGAGCATTTTAGCAGTAATAGGAATAACAAACTTCACTCCCATTATGCCAAACAATTGTCAAAGACCGGCCACAAATTTTCAAAATTTTACATATACTCATGTATACTTAAAATACCCAGAAATTAATAAATATAAGCACAGTAACCTTTTACTCAATAATCAGATAGATTTTTCATACTCTCCGTTTCTTAGTATCTTCCCACCAAAAGAACCTGTCACAAACTAATTATTAAATTGTAATCCCTTAGTTTAAACAACTTGTATCCGTAAATTAGCTGTAAGAAATCTGAATTTCTAATCATTGATTGAGCCACCTTGGTCATTTTCTCTTTTAGTCGAATCAATATAGACCAAATTTTGCCAAAACCTAGGTTTTTTTCGGACAAGATAGATTGAGATGCGGTTTTCGGCATTCGATTCTGGAAGACAAGCAGAAAAAATGTCACCTTTTTGTTGTTGGCGCCCATTCGAAATTGCATTTGTGCATCAAAAAAATGCATTTTATTGAAGCATTTTTTGAGCCTAAGTTTAGATGATTTATTAATCGACTAGCGACCCGCCCCGGCTTCGCACAGGTGCAATGCTGATACTAAGTAGGTACACTACAGAAAAACTGTGAACGTTGTACATAAAAACATAGCGGCCCGCTCCGGCCGGTACCGCCGCAAACGCTACGTCCCGCAATTTTTAAATCTGTAATATCTTCGAAAATATTCATTTAAATCATATGCTGTGAAGGGCCATATAGATCTATATTAAATCAACAATGTATTTAAGGTATTTAATTGGATAAGGATTAATGCTGTATTGGTTAAAATCGCTTCGAAAATTAGCCATTATTTGTGGTAAAAAGTAAATGACAAAAAAATGTGGGATAACCATAAGAGATAGACATATACCATCGCGGAGTATTCTGTAGACCTTTTCAATGTGTACAATACTTAGTACTTTATTTTGATATATCTCGTAGGGTTCAGCCTGCGTTTGCAATGTAAGCGGAAAAAATGTAATTATTTACGACATCACATTAGAAACCTCAAAAATAACAGTATTTCTCCACTATTTAATGGATGTTATTATACATATAAACCTTCCTCTTCAATCTTCAATCACTCTATCTATTAAAAAAAACCGCATCAAAATCCGTTGCGTAGTTTTAAAGATTTAAGCATACATAGGGATATAGGGACAGAGAAAGCAACTTTGTTTTATACTATGTAGTGATGATGAAAATATACAAAATTGGTTTTTTTTTTGGGTTTT
Source organism: Endomychus coccineus (assembly GCA_958510875.1). Lineage (NCBI taxonomy): Eukaryota > Metazoa > Arthropoda > Insecta > Coleoptera > Endomychidae > Endomychus > Endomychus coccineus. Next base: position 31,394,639 of record OY294067.1, on the reverse strand, counting down.
TGGGGTCGCTGAATACCAATATGATGTTAAAAAAGTCTCCAATGTACCTGCTGCACAGGACACCCTGGTGCACTATGACAACTCCGGAACATTGCTCCAATTACATGTGAAATTCTTCGAAAATGATTTACTCCGGGTTTTCGAGGTCGCTGATAACATGACGCTCAAAAATTACCTACGTATACTTGGAGGTCAGGTCTTCCTGAAGTACTGCGTCATCCCTGGGAAATTTATTCTAATTCAATGTAGAATACATCGAAAATGGTTACTCGGGGATTTTTGCGGCCGCTGATCATGAATATGATGTTTAAAACAGTCTTCAATGTACCTGGTTACTACGACACCTGAGGAGCATTTTTCGTTTATACAATGTCTCACTTTACCCGTCTCATCACATACTTCTTGGCTTGTTTCATTTTCATTTGTGTAAAACTTCCTCGTCACTGAACTGTTTCAGTTTCTGTTCACGCCTCAACCCTGCCCTGAAGATGACACTTATAATGATAGGCAAAACATCGCCATCGGATCTTGCTTCTGTGACCGGGAATTCATCCGTAAGTCAAGAATTTTCAATTAGATGACCTAAATTTAGCAAAAATGTAATCACCATTTAGTGCTGTTTTTAATTAACTGTCTTCTGTCAACATTCCAAACTGTGTTATCTATTTTCAAATGTGTTTTATTTAGTACCACTGTCTTTTAATTATATTGTATATATAACATAATACGTACCAATTGAACTTATGACGTGTAATTCAATCGTAAATTGGCACCAGTACTAATGAATCTATATATATATCTATCTATTATAATATTCCACATCATACAGTCACATTACGTGATACTCTACAAAATTTCTTAAACAGATAAGGATTTTCGGAAGGCCATATCCTAGAATTGTGTGTATTTACTTGACCATTTACATGGAATGTGGCTTCATCGGACATACCTAATTGAATGGGTAATCAAATTTCTATTGTTTCTATGTATGTAAACGTTATCGATAGTCGCTTTCCTTAATTTCTTGAAACATTTGAAATTTATACGGCTTCCTGTATAATTAATTTTTTTAACTCTCTGTACTGTATAACTAGGAATTTGTGTTTCAGATGATATTTTTCTTATAGATAGGTATTTTGTGAATCTTCCAGTATTAATTGTTGACATAACAATGTTCTATTCGATACATTATTATTTATACCTTTTTTTTTTAAATCTGAACAGTACCGGAAGATTACAGATTGCTGTACAGGGGTGAAAATAGGAACAGTATTGTTTTTGGGCGCGGTAGCCTCGTTTCAAGTGGTATTTTTGACATCTATCTTCAGTTTTTCATTTAGAATTCTGGTATTTCATTGAGCTGTAATGACAACAGTATTTTTCTGGCTATAAATATATATCACCCGCATATATTTAACCTGTAGAAGTGTCTGAAATTATCATTCTAAGATTCAAGTGACGTTATCGATGTCCTAGTCTATAAAATGTGTTTACTCTGTGGTACAGTTTGATAGTTCATGTGACATCAGATGCAATAAGGTTATAAAGTGTGACTAATTTTGGAAGTAAGTCTGACAGCAGATGTCAGTATGAAATATAGAGTTGTAAAATACATACTATGTTTCAATGAAACATAGTATGTATGAAACGTATAATTTGACGTCTTTCCTTGGCTGTTTTTAAATCCTCAAAAGTGAGGCAAATAGTTTATCGATTGAACACAGTACATTCATTCTATATTTAGTTCATTGCTCAGAGAGAATCAAAAGTTAGAGTTTTAATTTTTTCAATAAGCAATTCATTAATTAACGATAAATTATCTTGAATCGAATCCTGCAGACAGCTAATTTTGAAAATTCTTGGCTTCTAGATGAATTCTGCGTCACAGTGGCACGAGTCGATGCCGACGTTGCGCCAACAATTACAAGTGGCAGACGAGAGGCTTGAACCAAAATTGACTCTTCTGGTTTTCGATTCAACACAGAACATTCCTTCTATATTTAATAATAAAAATAAGGCATATCGTAATTATGTGATTCAGGTACACTGAGTATATGAATACAATTCCTATACTGTAGAGAAACCTTGAGCCTGTAGAGTAGGGAGGAGTGGGACAAAATTCTACGTTTGTGTTAAGTTTTGTAGAAATCTGGTAAGTTTTGAATTTGTCCGAAATTGGGCGCTCTCAAATTTGTAACTTTTGCAAAAATCTGATACGTTTTAGTGTTGTTTGTGGAGGAATATTCAACAATGTTTTATTTTTGGTCTTCGAGCATCTACTGGAAGGAGGGTCGCACATCAATAAACTTTCCCTGTGCGCGAGTTGTGCTCGCTACGTCTTTGCCTGGAGCTTGTAAGCTTGTTAGTTGTCTATGTCCAAAATTTCATCCGAATTTGTTAAGGTTAAGCTTCGTGTATGATGGGTTATTTGAGGAATTCGTTCCTTCCATTTATTCATTCAATAATATGCGAAGTAGGATCTATCCAAGGACGATTATAAGTGATTCGGCCCTCTTCGGGATTTTTGTGTTGGGTCCTCATAAATTGTAAATTCATATATGCGCATTTAAGTTTACGCATACCAAAGGCTAACAAATTCTAATTTCAGAAATTTGAGTGAAATAAATATTCAGGGAGACTATTAAAATCAATTGATCATGTGTCTTCCCCCACTTCAAAATAATTTTAGGACACTCTTGCGGGTCAAATGTAAATGATTGTAGGGACAGAAAAAAAATATTGGATATAATTTACAAGCCGCTGATGAAAATTATACTGCATGTTACATTGAAATTTTATTCGAATAGACTAAATAATGTATTTCACAACTGCCTGATCTTAATACCAAATAGTCTATGGGACTAGACGGAATTCAACCTGTCGTTCTCAAGGAATGTGCGCCTGAATTAATACCAGTTTTCTGCAGGTTGTTAGTTGTTTACTCTTTCATACAAACTTGGTGTGTTTCCTTCTAACTGGAAGACAGCTAGAGTGCAACCAATTCCAAAAAAAAGGAAAGAAGACTCTTCCTAATAATTATAGATCCATTGCACTATCTATGATCTCTAAAGTGATGGAGAAAGCAATCAATACCGAACTCATCAAATACCTAGAGAGCTACAAAATTGTGAATGACCGGCAATATGACTTTTGCAAAAATCAAGAGGAGACCTGCTTGCCTACGTAACAAATGTATGGCACAAATGTATTGAAAAACATGGGGAATCTCTAGCTGTATCATTGGATATATCCAAAGCATTTGACCGAGTCTGGCACCAAAGCCTTCTTGGGAAACTTCCGTCAAATGGTTTGCCGCCTTAACTTTGTCGCCTACTATCGAGTTTTCTCTCCGATAGATCACTCCATGTGGTGGTTGACGGAGTATCCTCCGATAGAATGACTATCAACGCTGTTGTTCCACAGGGATCTGTCTTGACACCAACTTTGTTTCTGCTCCATATCAACGATCTGCTGGAAGTAACCACCTGTCTCGTCCACAGCTTTGCAGATCCAGAGCTATTTGTTTGATTGATGATGTCACAAATACGAGTTCATTGTCATCACTAGAACATCGTAGAAAGTTGGGATATCTCTCCCTATTCTACAGATATTCCCAAGGTCGGTTTGCATCAGAAATTTCGTCTGTTATTCCACCACGAGATATTCCAGATAGGCGAACTAGACGAGCTCAAACTAGTCACCGCTTCATTATCAAGCTCGAGACCTTTCTATCAGACTTCATTTTTTTATCGAACAGTAAAGTTGTGGAACTCTTCACCTAGTGAGGTCTTTCCCTATGCCTATAACCTCCAAACCTTAAAGAAAAATACGAATGTCTATCTCCTCTCCCTACATTCCACTGCTGCCTCACACGATGTTCTTCGAACACTATAGGTTTCCTTCTCGTGTAGTCAAAGTATAAGTACTCGGTTACCTACTGTCAGTTTGACTTTCCAAATTATTCATACTATAATATAACCTTTCAAATATTGATATACTTGCTATCACATGAACTATCAAAAATTGCCGCAGAGTAAGCAACTCATTACAACCGAACATAAAAAAAATAAACAATCCTTCCAAAAAAATCCCAACAGTATATAGTTAAAAACTAAACTAAATACTTAAATATCATATAATTACTGTAAACACATGTATTTATTAATCCCAAACAATGTACGATTGATAGTAAAGCATCATAATTTGTGTTTGCAACTTAATTCTCTTTAGTTGTAAAATTACTAATGTATATTATTTATTCACCAAGTTTTACTATTATTTTTTTTGTTACGCCTGTCTTTCCAACTACACGGAATTTGATTTGATTAATGTTATTATATCTATTATTTTTTCACAAAGAGCAAAATAATGCAATAATAAATTGATCTGTACACAGGCCCTTGTGCCTAGGTGTATATAATTTTATAAAAATACCTGTATGAAATGTAAAGACTTACTCTATGTACACTGTATACTATTGTAATATCAATCATTATTAGAATGTACATTTTTCCATTTTCTATTAAATACTAGTATAATTCCTCGAATATTAAAAATTGGTTACCAGTTTCATAGTCATTTTCAAATGAGACTCATGAACATAAAACGCGATATAAAAATTCCAAATCCGGGATTTAGAAAATCGATTGTGAGTCATGTGCAACATGGTATGTGGGACAAACTAAGGGAAAATTGTAACTTGGTATAAAGATCATTTTGCAGACATAAAGGAAAATAATGGTAAAAATTCAGCATTAGCAGAACATATTTTAAATATAGGTCACACCATTTCTCATGGAAGTTTATCAATCTTGAAACACTAACAACAAATATCTAGGTAATTTAGAAAGGATGGAAACGTATAAGCGAAAAAGCGATTTAATGAATTCAGATTCATCTCCAGCTGAGGGTAATACCTTATTTACACTATTTAAACAAGCATACTTTGATTTCTAATTTAGTTTACTGTGTTTGATGAACGGTCCTTAGGAGTTCATGAGTATTTTTATTAGATAAGGGTCATTGTTTGTTTTTACAGCATTGTCATATTAGCTTTGGTGGTAAGTAGCTACTTCGTAATATTTGTTTGAAGAAGCGACGATGTTAGGGAAATTAGTTACATTTATTTATTAAAAGTGAAATCATACTCTTAATAGTTGTTTTATTTAAAAATTACTTTTTCATTGGATAAATCAGGACTGACGAGAAATGATAATTTCCAAAACTTGCAATACTATATTTTATTAAAGGTTAACGACGATAGAATACATCACATCTTATCTAATATTTTTATTTACATTATACACAATGTTTTTCCGAAAATATAAGCTTTCCAGATGTCTCGAGAAACTAAATTGTTGAAACAAAATGTGTGTTGTTTTATTTATTTTCGGATAAGCAATGTTGCCTACAATAATAGTTTTATCAATCTTGGGTAGTTTATTTTGTTCCACCTGGATATATCTAATGAATTATCGCTTCAATTCTCTCTGCCAGCTGTGGATTTAGTAGTATCGTGGTATGAGTTCCTTCTAGAACGGTGGTTGGCACATCACTGCCTGTTATTAGTGACAGCTTGTAATCATCCGCGAAGTTTTCTACGATGGGCACATCCGGTTTGAATAGAACCATGGGTGATTTCAGTTTTTTATAAGTAGGTTTATATTCATTCATGGATCTCATTCGTTGGTACACAGATACAGCTAGACTTTTTTGATAGTCCAAAGCATGAGGTACTACATTTCCACCTAATTCTACAATGTATGTGACCTTCTCTTCTATCGTTCCATAACTTTTAATGCGTACCTGAGGATGAAATACATTATATTAGATAATTATTTGATAAAATATAAGCATCAGGGTTTCCTATCCCGATATCATCTCGGATTTTCATCAATGTAATCTGATCCCGGGGCCACAAGATAATTCCCGAAACAAAGAAAAATGATGATAACAACACAAGCCGGCAACGTCGACTTGTGTTGGGGTAGTTTTGATCAAATGTTGGAACGTTTGATTTTCTAAGTATTGAATTCAAAAAACCATGATTGATTCATCTATGCCGGTGAATCCTGGTGTAAGCTATGGTGTTAGCAAAACTAGTAACATTTATTTATTAAATTAGATATAAAAATTCTCGGGAAATAGGTCACATTAACACTCTGTTTTAAAATTTTTTGTCTTTACGTACGTTTCGGTCTCACGATCATCATCAGAAGACTTATTATGTCTAAAAATTTTTGATTACTTAAAACTAATTGTATTACACAAAGCGTCCAAATCGCACCAATTTCAATTAAAATGCCCACGTCGCCGAAACGAAAAGAACACGATTAAACGAAATTGTAATCCTCAATGCTATAGTAAAATTATCAAGAATCCACTGCAGAGAAGAATTCTTAACAAAAGCGTACACATGTCAACACAGTAAGTGATCGACTGAGACGAGGCAAATATAATTCAAGTTTTAGCATACAACTTTTAAACCAGATGTTAAATTTATGATCTAAACAATGTAGGAATTGGCAAGAGAAATTGAAATTATTTGATCAAATTTGTATAGATATGACTTAGATTTTGAGAATCTCTAAACAATATTTACAAAAAAGAATGTACTGCCATAGGTATAGCACAAAAAACAAAAACTTAGAAAATTCCACCGCTCTTGCTAAACACTGCTTTGATTATAACCATCAATTCGATTACAATAATGTTAATATTCTAACTAAGGAAACCAATTATTATAAAAGATCTATTTTGGAGATGATTCACATAAAACGTGACTCTAAGTCTGTAAATCATAGGACAGACACTCAAAATCTAAGTCATATCTATACAAATTTGATCAAATAATTTCAATTTCTCTTGCAAATTCCTACATGCATTATAATGATATAATATATATTAGGTAAAATGTCTGGTATACCTTCTGTCACGAAAGAACCTTTTTGTTTAGATCATGAATTTAACATCTGGTTTAAAAGTTGTATGCTAAAACTTGAATTATATTTGCCTCGTCTCAGTCGATCACTTACTGTGTTGACATGTGTACGCTTTTGTTAAGAATTCTTCTCTGCAGTGGATTCTTGATAATTTTACTATAGCATTAATGATTACAATTTCGTTTAATCGTGTTCCTTTCGTTTCGGCGACGTGGGCATTTTAATTGAAATTGGTGCGATTTGGACGCTTTGTGTAATACAATTAGTTTTAAGTAATCAAAAATTTTTAGACATAATAAGTCTTCTGATGATGGTCGTGAGACCGAAACGTACGTAAAGACAAAAAATTTTAAAACAGAGTGTTAATGTGACCTATTTCCCGAGAATTTTTATATATAATTCATACTGGGTCAAGAATCTTTATATTTTTATTAAATTAGTGAAAATCAAACTTCTAATGATGAAAATACGGCCAAACACTTATTACGTTTTCCTCCTTACTAGTTACAAGCTTAGTTAAGTTTCTAGCAGCTGTCAATGTAGATCCAAAACTGACGAAATTATTTTGAAATCTTCTTATTGTTGTTAAATCTGAATCCATTTCATTGAATCTTCTAAGAATTCTTAAAATATGTAATGTAAATTGATAAAAAATTGTTATGGCTACAACCTTTATGAGTGTGACTAATAATTTTATCACAATGGCTATGTGAAATAAATACATTTATAAGCACTAAATTTGAATAGCTGTTGTTTTCTATCTTTTTCAAATGTTTACTTTAAAAATTGAATTGACACGTCAAAACTAAAGAAACTAAGGAAACATCAAAATACAGAATTATAACAGATGAGTGGTTTCCGTAGCTATTTTTCCGAATAAACGCTCATGAATATAGGAAAACATAGTGTTTGTTCCAAACCAAAGACATCCTTTGAAAGATCCATAAAACTCAATTGTAAATATTCCTGTATTATATTAGGTATCGTAATTATTTAAGTGAACCGAAATGAGCTTAATCCGTTTATAATAGGTATTTTGAAACACAGTGATACTGGACTCTCCAGTCGTAAATACAAAGTAAGATTTCGCAGAAAGGTTGCCTACCGATAAACGATTAAGTGAATTTTCCAATAAGACATATGGAATGAACTTCTACCTCTAAATATTATACTGAATGACAAACAACCCCATGTGGAGTGTAGTGGGGATAACTGTTTAAGTGTTTAGTTTAAAATTTCTATCAGGCTGTAATTTTTAGTATATTTCCAACTATTGAATTTGTCACTTTCTTTTATCTTTCACCATTACTATTACTAAATACAAGCAAATATAAACAAGTCGTGTTTCAATACAAGTGTTGGGAAGAATATTCAACCATTTCAAGGTGCAATCAATGCTGTCGCATCTCAACACATAGAGAAGAAGCAAATTTAAAGGGCTTTCCTAATAAGGAAAATATAGAGCGCGTCCCATTTGAAAAAAAGAAACACTTTTGTTTGTTTTCGTAAACGATTGAAATAAAATTATTCTGGACCTTTCTGTAAACTTCTCACCAAGACTCAATTATTGTGGCATGAAAAACCTTGGGATTTTGGTTGATTATGAAATTTTGAAAATTATAAAGTATAAAGATCTGAAGATTTTTTCAGAGTAAGTAATATTTTGTGTGAACTTTTTTAAATAGTGTTAAACTCTGAGTTTATTTGTTTATAATTTAAAAGTAACTGCTTCTTTCTAATTGAAGCGGTAAGACTGCACGTCCGAAAACAGGGACTCACCCTGTATACTATATCCAGTTATTCTACCTCTTTTAGGTGTTATAATTTTTTCATATTTCAGGTAGTGCATACTAATGATTTAAGTTATATTTTGTTTTTCGCTGATTCCTATTATCCTACCTTTGTACTTGTTTTGTATTGGACCAATAATACAAAAATAAAAAATCTGTAAGCACTTCTTTATTTGTTTTCATAGTAGTTTTGTCGCAAAGCCTTAATAAGTAAAATGTATCTTGATTTCGGGACTAGTACCGGGTCTTCGATTTTACTCCCGGGACTTGCAAACCCTAATACGCTTAATTATAATTTATTCAGTCACGAAAATATTATTTAAACCTTTGGATAATGAACGGATCTTCCAAATTCTCATCGTGTCAAGTTTGAATATTATAAGCAAAGCGCCAGGGATTATGATGGGAAAGAGTACGGTGATTATTGATAAACAATATATTAACAATAACAAGGTCTCTCTAGTCTAGATCGATCAGTAAGAACGAGGAAATTTGCAATGTTCTCGTTTTACTGATGAGCTTTATGAGTGAGCGACACAGCTGTCCAAAACTATTAGTTTGTAATGTTACTTGATCGATCTAGACTGGCAAAAGCCAGATATCTCGAAAATTTTCAAATTAAATTTCTCGAAACTTGGTTTCGGGGGTTTTCGAGGTCGCTGATAACGAATGTTAAGTCAAAAATATCGAACTACAAAAGGCCCACGCAAATGCGTTTTCTCAACAAGTTCACTATTCTGTAAAAAAAAACTGATTGAAAATGAGATTCCAGCAACCACGAAGAGAAATTATTGAAATATCTTTATTGAAATCAAAAGATATATCGATATCACATGGGTATAATAAGTAAGTTAAATAATTTGAAAATTGAACACTTTGATAAACATTTGAAGTGCCACGGTTTTTAAACAAAATACACTCTTTTCAAGTATTATTCGGAATAGGATGCAATTTTGACGAAAATTTCGTAGCTTAAAATTATAGATGAAGCTGTTGAAACTATTAAGAGAGAAATTGCAGCATTAATTCTTACTAATGATTATTATCCACGTTATTTTGGATCTCGATATATTTCACTTCATATTCATTATCAACGTTCTCCATAACCTCTAGATGCTAGATTTCATGCAATTTGAAAAGTTCCAGAGATATTGCATTTGTTTTAAGTAAATTGTGAATATTTATTATATGTTTATTTATCGCCATTATAACCCTGGTTTGTATATGGGGTTCAATAAAATTTGTACCTAATATCCACTGTATCTACCTTAATTTATTCGACTAATTTAGACCACCCACGATCTACTCAAATCATAACATTCAAGAAGGCAGGAATAATCTTTAGAATTTAAAATTTTCAATATTTCATAACTTTCACCTTAATTAACTTTATGATATTTAACAGAGCAATTGCATCAATCAATCAATCAATGCCGGGGCGGACATGTCCAGAGCACTCAGAACGCCTGATTAGGTCCATTGTGCGCCCCTTGAACAAGACTCAGTCCATAGAATACTGCTTGGACTGATGTCTGTTGTGGTCTCTGGCTGCATATACGCGTTACCTGGATCCTAAGAGAAACCAGGCCTTGACATTCGACTAGGATACGAAAGACAGTGCTGTACCGGGCATCCAGCTCAGTGGTAGGTCAGATTCCGATAGTAGACTTCCGCGGATAGCTAATCTTGAAAATTCTTCGCTTCCGGATGGATCCCGCGTCACAATAGCACGACTTGTTGCCGACGTTTCGCCAACCGTTACAGGTGGTATCTTCAGGGTAGGCTTGAAGTCTTTCAGTTCAAGCCTCAAGCCTGCCACCGGTAACGATCTAGGACGAGATCATTTTGTGTAGGTCCAGCAACATTTTTGAAAGTAGTAGAAGATCTACAATTATCAGGATGCGTTATTCAGACCCTTGTCAATTCAACCAGATCTACGGCATACTTGGTGACATTACTATCGCAAAATGAAAAAATCATGGCCTTCAGTGCAGGTAAAAGGTGAAAGACATTTTTCTATACCGTTAGCAGGTGTGTAATACCGATTGTTAATTTGAAAAAAAACATTCCCGGAAGACAAAAGACGAAAATATCGATATTTCTATAAAACACAATTTTCGTGAACTAGGGACTAATTTTATTTAAGTAGACAATCAAAATGTTGTTCCTGAGTTCAAAATAATGCGAATACACGCCCAAGGTTGAAAAAAATTGTATATTTGACTAAAATACGCGGCGCTTAAAGTAAGTAAGTAAGTAATTTATTGATGCAAAATACAAAATATATACACAGGTCAACACAAGAACAATTTAAAGATTATATAAATATATAGATTAGCAAAATTTTTTTTTATAAGATATTGTTTAAATATTAAATAGATAAGTTTAAAAAATCATGACTAGAATAAATTATATTTTCTAATAAAATTTGTTTTATTTTTAATTTAAATTTATTTAAAGGAAGAGATCTTAAGTCCAAAGGCAATTTATTGAAAAATTTACAGGCTAGGTAGTTAGGACCATTTTGCGATTTGCTCAGTCTGACAAAAGGAACGTGTACGTTATTTTTAAATCTGGTATTGTGAGTATGTATGTCGCTGCCTAACTCCCAAGAACTGGAATGTTTGTGTGCATACAGCAAACACTCCATAACAAATAAACCAGGAAGAGTTAAAATCTTTAATTTTTTGAACGACTCTTTGCAACAATCCCTATATTTTACATTATGAATAATTCTAATGACTCGCCTTTGTAAGCGAAAAATGCGTTCAAAAGAAGCACAGTTTCCTCAGACTAACAAGCCATATCTGAGGTGAGATTCGCATAATGCAAAATAGGCTGTCTTTAAAACATTTAGTGTTACCGACGATTTTAAATTTCTCAAAACAAAGACATTCTTCGCAAGTTTCCCAGGTAAGTTTTGTATCCAAAAATATACCTAAGAACTTTACGCTAGAGTTTTCAACATGTCTCAGACTAAATATAACTTTTTCAGTTTTTTCGTCGTTCATACATAGACCATTTCCGGAAAACCATTCAAGTGCTTCCGACTGCGCCATCTCACACAACTCATCCATCTTATACCGATCATCACAAGCGACCGAAACAGTAGAGTCGTCTGCGAACAGTATGCTAATGCAGAAAGTCGGATAGTCTGGGAAATCGTTTATAAATATTAAAAACAACACAGGGCCCAAGATTGAGCCCTATGGTACTCCCATATTAACTTCTTCTTTATCTGACCATCTGCCATCCACACAAACTGACTGATATCGATTTGATAAAAAAGAACGAATAAGTTCTCTACAGTTTCCGTCAAAATTGTAGCGCACAAGTTTTTCCAGAAGAGCCGTATGAGAGACACAGTCGAAAGACTTTGTTAAATCAAGGAAAAGTGAAAATGTATATAACCCCGACTCAAAACATTGAAGAGTATTATTTATAAATTCAGCAATAGCATCCGTTGTACTTCTTTTACTACGGAAACCATATTGACTATTAGAAAACAGGTTATTCGATTCGAAATAATTCACAATCTGATTACACATTGCCTTCTCCAGTATTTTCGAAAATATCGATACAATTGAGATTGGTCTATAATTTGTTACATCGTCAATGTCACCTTTTTTAAATAACGGAATAGTTTTGGCTACTTTCAAACAATTTGGAAAATTTCCACTTACGAGGCATTTATTTATTAACAAAGTCAATGGATAAATAATACTACTTACGTTACGTTTAATTAGTACTACAGATAAATCATAGTAATCTTTCGACCTGCTGTTTTTAGGTGAGCTTATTATATTCCTTACCTCAATCTGACTAATTTCTTTAAAAGAAAAATTTAATTTATAAGAAATCTTCTTAAGGAATAATTCATTAAAGCCGTCTTTGCCATTAGAAATTTACAAGTGCTTAATTAATTAGGTTTGTATAAATTCGGCATAATGATTTTATACCGGGATATCAAAAATTATTTTGGTCAAGGGTGGTTGTGGAATCTAAAACGTGTGTCTTACTTTACGTTTGAAATAATTATGTCACTGTCACACTGACATCATCAATAACCTACAAATTTCATACTTATTTATTTCAGTTGTAAAACAATAATGAACTACAAATTAAAAATTATCTTGGTTAAGGGTGGTTGTGGAATGTAAAACGAAATGGTAACTTTGAACCTTTTACAAGGTCGCAATAGCCACAAACGGGGTAGAAAACTGTTTTAAATTGGTTAATTTCCGATAAATCGAATGACGTTCACGTGAGGAGCGCGTAGCTCGCGAGTTAGAAAAGTGCAAATCTTCGGAACATAGAACGTCTTTACGAGGAACTTTCGCATGCGGTTTTCGCTCCATGTCGTTAGTTTATGAACGGGGCCAACTAAATAGCATAGTCTCGGGCCCCAAAATGTCGATTAAATAGGAAAATTTAATTAAAATAGAAACAGGTATTCTCAGGTCTCAGCTAGGCGCGTCTAACGTGCGACGTACCAAAGGGAATTTTCTAGCTACTAAAATAAAAAGCGGTTAAAAGCCTGTAGCCGAAAATACTTTATTACAACTGGCGCCGGCCGCACAGGGCATAAAACGGCCCCGAATTAACAAGATCGAGGTAAAAAGTAGAAACTCTAACTGACGCGTAGCGAGCTCCTCGAGGCATGTGTCAAAATGATTACGTTCGTAGCTAATTACATGGGACGTCTGGCGTTCATGCAATTGTGTTTTTATACAATTCGAACCTTCTAATTTCGATAGGCCAAGTGAAAATCCCGGAGTCTAAAGCGCTAGAGACTTCTGAGTGTTATAACATTCGTATAAAATTGCGAAATTTCTCACTTTTAGAAACTTCAAATTAATTAATTTGACACAAGTTTTGATAACGTAAAGTAAGACACACGTTTTAGATTCCACAACCACCCTTGACCAAGACAATTTTTCATATCCCGGTATAAGTTCTATTGTTAACAGATTCAGCCTCACGTTTTATGTAAATCATCTCCAGGATAGATCTTCCATAATGATTGATTTCTTTAGCTACAATATTAACATTTTTATAATCGAATTGATGGTTATTCTCAAAACAATTTTTAGCAAGGGCAGTTGAATTTTGTAAGAGTTTTTTTTAGTGCTATACTTATGGCCATACATTCTTTTTTGTAAATATTGCTTAGATATTGCTGTATAAGTCTCATCGCAATCTGAAAGTCGTGCTATTGTGACGCGGAATCCATCCGGAAGCCGAACATTTCCAAGATTCCGATCGCTTGATCGGGGCCAGGGATTCCTAGGGAACCCCGTATGGCCAATGGCTAGAGTGGGCGAATACCCACACTACCTGAAGATTGTCCTTTGCCTAATTCATCCAAGGCCTTTCTGCACTTTAAAACAAGCCTAGAAGTTATCCTACGGGCGCGAGAAGCGCCCTAAGGACCGCTCAGTTGACGATGCAGACAGCAATCCCCCTACCTCTGTAATTTAATCTCAGGTTGATCAGGGCATAGTTCCGGTATGCTCAAGGTTACGTGAGCACCTAGGGAAGTAGACTTGCCTACCTTGGACACATCTGTGTATCACACGAGTCCCCCTGACGGAAGTGCTTCGGGGTCCTTGTAAGCTCAGTAATGTTTGTCAGTTTAAAAATTGAATATCACAAATTTGTTCGTTAAAATACGCTCTCTGGTAAAAGTTTTCATTTTCAGAAGCTTCTTGTTATGAACATGTTAACTTGTGTTTGAAAGGAACCTGTACTCACCGATTCCTTCGTAACGTCTACCGGTAGTTTCAGAACTGAACATATACGACAAACGTACATATTCTGAGCTTCTTGTTCTGAACTGCCCATGAGTTTGGATGCTTGTAAAATAACTTCGGGTGAAGTATCTATAAGAATAACGTTCGCTGTATACCCTTTCTTTTCTAGCATAGTCAATACTTCACAACCCACCACCGCTCCAAACGAGTACATGATTATGTTAAGATGTTCTTGAGGTGAGACTAGCTTTTCCACTTCCTGTAAATTAAAAATAAAAATTAATTAATTTTAACTCTGGCTAAATGTGGTTCCAATAAATAAATCCTCTCAAAATATTTAGGAAGGGGCGGATCCACAGTTGGGGCTGGTCCACAGCTGCGCCTGAGTTGAGTAAAGTACAAGTACTTGCCTGTCTCAGTATAACGCATTAATGCGGGATATGGAAACAATAACAAACTTGTGTTCCGTGCAGATCTACAGGTGTCACGAAGCCTTGTACAATTGTACAGCGCTCATGTTCTTTCACATGAGTAGTTACTGTACGACCTGTTTCACCAATGTAGACCTTAACGCAAGAACATGGAATGCTATAAACTCCTTCTAAGGGAAGAGGAAAAGGGGATCTTTGATAGTTATGGCTGTGTGGAAAACCGAGTAGAAATATTATGTTTTTTAAGGATTTCGGAAATGCGATCTGTTATATTTTCAATATATGGAAGTGGATAAAGCAGACTGGAGGGGGGAGGTTGTGGCTCAGGTTGATTTGAAATTTTAGGCGAAGTGTATTTCTTTATGGTTTTTTGAATGTTATAATGGAAGAAATTATTTGATAATAAGACAGATGAAAGATGTTTTAATTCTGATTTTAAGGATTGGCGTTGAGATAAGTTGACAGCTCTGTGGACCAGGGAGTTTATGACAAATTGCTTTTGGACAGGGTGGTGGTGGGAAAGGCAATAAGAGGTATCTATCGGTGTGAGTGGGTTTTCGATACACAGAATGTCCTAAAGTACCGTCAGTCTGTCGACTAACTAATACATCTAGGAACGGGAGTGAACCTTTCGATTCAACTTCCATGGTGAAAAGGATATTGGAATGTAATAAATTTAAATGATTGAAGAAGGGAACAAGATTTTCGCGACCATGTTGCCAAATAACAAAAATGTCGTTGACATATCGAAACCAACATTTCGGCTTGAGAACAGATCAATAGCATCTTGCTCAAAAGTTTCCAAGAAGATATTAGCTATGACCGGAGAAAGTGGGGAACTCATGGCAGCTCCCGAGGACTGCTCATAAAACTTGCCATCGTACAAAAAATATATGGAAGACAGACAAAAATCAATTAACGGTAGTAACTCCATTGAAATGTTTTTGGCAGGTAATAGTTGAGAAATTATGGAATGGGTGTCTGGAATGGGAACATTGGTGAAGAATGATTCGACGTCGAAGCTCATGAGGAAATCGCCTGGGTCAACTTTTCGCGTTTGGAGTTTTTCAACGAAATGAAAGGAATTCAGGAAAAATCTGTTGGAATTATCTACAAGAGGTTTGAGAATAGATGACAGATATTGAGAGGGTTTATAAGTAGGGGATCCGATAGTGCTGACAATTGATCTCAGGGGAACTGTGGGCTTATGAATTTTAGGCAAACCATATTTACGGGGGCTTCTTGAACAATGGGGTATAAGAAATTTGTTATCTGGATCAGGAAGCGAAGAATTACGGATAATTTGTGCATTTAAACATTCTATAGAGGGGGTGGGAACTTCTGGTAGGAGTTTATAGGAATAAGTTTGGAGATGTTGCAGGATTTTGTTATCATATTCAGAACGATGCATGACAACAGTGTAGTTTCCTTCATCATTTTGCAAAATAGCCAAATCAGGATTTGATTTGAGTAAATTAAGAGCTTGGATTAAAGGTTTAGTGCAATTTGATTTACGAATGTTGAATGACGAAGAATTTTAGCAGTTTCGAAACGAATTTCATCTGCTGCGAGATGGGGAACTTTATGTAGTGGTGCTTCTACAGCAAACATAATTGATGTCGTAGGAATATTTTTGGGGGAGAAAACGAAATTAGGACTTGTAGATAGAAGATTAGCTATCCGCGGAAGTCTACTATTCAAGATATATATTATTCTATTTCCTTCCTCTTTTAGGCACAATTGCGTAAACACGTGAAGAATGTCATTTCCACCAAAATGACAATTGAAAAGTGACTACTGAATGACGTTTTTACGAAAATTGTTTGATCCTCTCATATTATTTCGTTTGGCAATTAATTCTGATCTTTACCAGATGATAAGGTCACATTGTTTCTAAAATTTATACTCACAGCCAACAGCACTTTGGATGCTTCTATTAAAGTTAAGTTCGAATCGAGGAAAGCGTACTGCACACCTAATACGTGAGCATTCAAATTCGAAGCCAGTTTATCGAAAACGCATGCTGCTCCTTCCACACCTGGGAACGCGATTATCTTGGGGACATTGGAATTTTCTTCAGCTTTACTATGCAATCGGTATATCGGCGTTAGATATTCACTTTCTTGTCCTATTAACGAAATTAGTAGATTAAAATTATCTGTTAATGGCTGGGGTAAGACTTGGGGTAGTAAGTCTGGGGGTTCTAATTCAGATGCAAGTAACTCCTGTTGGATCTCGAGCAATCTGGAAGGAATTTAATACACTGAGATTAGAACAATTACACGCAAAAAAACGTGAATTATGGTTATAAACAAGATATAGATAAATATAATTTACAGCACGAACTCATAATTAGAGTTTTCCGTTATGAATGCTTCTATCCTCCAGAAAAAAATTAAAGGTTAGAATTCATAATGGCCCTGGATATTGGTCCGATTATTGGACGAATATACATTCACATAGGCCCTGGATATTCGTCCAAAAAATATTATATAGAATCATGTCACTATAAATATGAAATAATCACCCTTATCCACTAGAAATACTCTCGCACATTTCTATCCCTTCTAAATTATCTAGATATTTGTCCGTACTGTGTTTTGAATGTAATAAGCATTCTTGAGAAATGGTGTGAGCTGCATTTAAAATATGTTCGGCTAACGCTGATTTTTCACCATTATTTTTCTTTATATGCGCAAAAAGTTCCTTATAACGAGTTAAAATGTTCCTTCTAGTTTGGTCCACATTATTTTGAACATGACTCACAATTGATTTTGTAAATCCCGGATTGATTTTTCACAGACAAATTTGGTGCGGTTTGGAAGTTGCTGAATTCCTTAACTAACCTTTTGGCTATGTTATACGTAGGGTTATTAATGTTTGAATTGCTGCTCTCGTAGCATTACCCGGTTTATGAATCTTAGGTAAGCAATATAGTTTAGAAAGATTAGGATTCGAAAATCTAGGTATATTAAATTATCGGAGGTTACAGCAGCACACGATTTTAACGATTAGTTTAACGCATTTTGAGAAAGGGTTCCTGGTGATCTGTTCATAGGGACCATCATTCGACAAGATGTTTACCGAATTCCGATATTCCTCTTTGCCCATAATTGCCAGACAATTCACCTTTTCTGCTTTCAAGTAATAAGTAAGTCTCTTTCTTCCAATGATTTACAGATATTATTGAAGTTATTGGACGATAGTCGTGTTCAAAATGCCATGTGGGACAAACCAACAACTAACTAATTTTAACTCGGTATAAAGAACATTTTGTTCATTTAAAGAAATATAACGGTGAAAAATCAGCGTTAGCCGAACATATTTTGAATACAAGTCACACCATTTGTCAAGAAATGTTATCATTTTTAAAACAAAGTACGGATAAATATAGTAGTTCAGAAAGGGTGGAAACGTATAAACGAAAATGCAATTTTTTAAATTCAGATTTATCTCTAGCTGACGATAACCCCTTGTTAGTATTATTAACTCCAAATAGTATTTAAACAGGTCCATTTTGATTTATAACTCAGTTTACTCTGATGATATTTGGTAGCCGAAAGTTCCTCAGTATCTTTAATGGATAAGGGTGTATATTCTTACCTGGGGACTCTCTCCACGGATGGTGCACTGGGTAGACACCACAATAGTGAGACCCATTATTGTAACATACGCCGCAATTTTGTGGTGGCCAAAAAAAAACGAAAGGATGCCAACATTCCCTGAACAGAGTTCAGAGACTGGGATGCTATGGAATAACAGGTGCAATGTTGAACACCCCAACGGCTGCGATGGAGAGGTTGTTGGGGTTTGAGCCACTGCATCTCGCCGTTCAGGCAGAAGCCATAAGAGGAGCGTATCGCTTCGATCTTGTTGGACAAGGGAAGGCCGATCAAAAAAGCCGAAGCATTCTTGGATTTCTTGGATCACCTGGGCCACTGGGGATGAGATCCGACAGGATCAACGTTCACAGCAATTTCGTACCGTTCACGATTCAAACCTTAAATATGCGAGAGAACGCTGGAGGCAATCCTCATATGATACAAGGGGATTCCGTATGGCTTACGGAAAGCACCAAGACCGAAAAATGTACAGGTGCTAGGATAGTCGTTGAACATCGATGACGTGTAACGGGTAGTATTAGACCCAAAAAATCAATGCAGGAAGAGGTACAACCGCAAGGACTGCAGACTACTATTCAATATATATAAGAAATGTAATATTTCGGAAATAACACTGTTTTTATATGAAAATGTTACCTAGACAGTTGTTGAAAATTTGAATTCCCAAAGGAATGATCCAATATGGTCAGAAAATACAGAAAATACGATTTACGCTCGAAATATGAATTTTTCAACGAAATTAGATGGATTAAAAATTTTGTAGAATAATGTTTTCCATGTGAAAATATAATTTTCGATCCATATTTTTGATAATTACAACCCCTATAACCCCTATAACCGTACGACGAAAATTTACAGTTTTAAAATTGTGTCGGGTTAAATTCATTGTATAATCAAGATTGACATATGATATCAGAATAAAAATTAAATACATCAAGTTAACACTTAAGATTTAAAATTTTATGGAAAATCCAATTATTTTCAAAATTATTTAGGTTAGGCGTTCATTCGCATTTTATTTCATCCCAATAGACCTAGTATTTTCCGGATAATGCACCGAAAACGGAGAATAATTTTCGAAAATGTTGACGAATTTCGCACATTATGTATTTGCCGTTTAGGAAAATACTAAGTCTGTTGAAACGAAATGAAATGCAAATGGTAGCTGTATGTCTTAGTTATTAACCAAGGAGAAATAATTTCTTTGAACCTAGAGACACTTGCGACATAATTGTAAGCAAAAATAATAGCAATTACATGTGCTCGAATTATGAGGGAGAGAGTCTATGTCAAACATGCATTTTAATAATATATGCAGGAGTAAAATCAATCAATCAATGTACACTTCAATAATACATGTGTATAAGGGCAAGGAAAATTAATACCAGCCTAATATGACCAAAAATATATAAAAATTAAAGAACTAACCCGTCAGAAGTTTAACAAACTAATAAACTATAAAAGAGTTCACACTGTGGATATATTATAACACTATTGATAAGAAATAATCAACCTTATCCATTGAAAATACTATTAAAGTACTGATCAGAGTTTACTCTGATGATGGCTACTTAGTAGCCGAAAGGTCCTGAGTACTTTAATAGTATTTTCGTTGAATAAGGATGATTATTTCTTATCAATAGTTTAACAAACTAATTTGTGATGACCTTCACCCAGTTTTGAAATCGGGAAACATCGCATCCCCTGCGGATTAATCGCCTAGGCTACTACCGCCGATGCAGGTTGAACATTGAACTCGGTATATCAACAGTATAAGAACACACTTTCGGATGAATAAGCAAATTTCATAATCATCCGATAATCGGATGAATATGAAAATAATGTATTCATCAAACAATCGGAGAAACATACACTACCTTTAATAATAGTAAGTACATACTTGTCTCCGATATGTTCTACCATTTGAATTCTTGGCAGTTGCATTTGAAAGTTATTAGCAGTACTCACCTAGAGAAGGTTAAGTTCCTAATATCCTGTGGAGACAGAATGACTTGATATTCTATCTCCAACATTTGCTTAACTTCCACCGCCGTCATTGAATTCATACCCAGCTCTGGCAGTTTTGCATAAGGGCTCACCGTTTTCGAATTTGCTAAACCTGCAATCAATATAAGAAAATTTTAGCACATTGTGATGCAGGAACGAATAATTACTATCTGCCATGTGCCAAAGTGCAATAATCCGGAGGATTATTACTATTGGGGCCTTTGAATAATTCAATTTAATTCGAAATGAAGTTTATAAATTATTATATCTTGATCGAACGAGAAGTCAGGCAGGCTTACCGACGGTCTGTCTCATAATTCGATACATCCCATCCGAGGTACCGACTTGTTGGCAGCAAGTATTCTTTGCAACGTAGGCACGGCACGAGGTCAGTGGAACTTTTTCCCTGAGTCAAAAGAAATTCACGTGAAGTTGAAAAGAGTCGTCACGGACTGTTCTTGCGCCTATTTAGATTCCTATAGGTCTTTTTAATAACGTATGGGCGGGGTCTCCCCCCTGCATTCCAAATTGAAAATACTTTATAAGCTTTGCGCAAGGGTTGGCCCCGCTTCAATGGTTTCATAAAAACTAATTACATTGAGAAAAAAAGAGAGTTCTTTACCACCTACTCGTTCGGTAAGCTAAAATTTTTGTCCTGCCAGTCTTTGCTCCCTTAATAAAGAATAATCCATTGTTTGCATTAATTCAAGTCATTTATATTTTACCTAGATTCCACACTCAAAATAATTAAAATGTTTTTAAATTTATTTCTCATTGTTGTTGAGATAATGTCTCTATACAGTAATTTTCTAGCCAAGGCAAGTAGAATTTAACCCATGCTAATTTTTGTTCCTAATATCATTTGGAATCAATTAATATCTTGTTTGTCTGTGTTGTAACAATTTAAATTCAAGTAATTAGATACGGATTAAATAAATTTATCAAGTTGTGATCATATAGGGTACAGTCAACGAGTAAATCCTTTAAATTCAATGGGTTTCAGAAGAGTACAACCTACGCTAAATTTTTCTTGTAGTATTGTAAAAGAAGGAACCCCGGAGCTGTAGGTAGCTTGCGTATGGGTAGTTTGGAGCATTGCATTGGCTCATAGTTAGAAACCAATTGTGAAGCAAAATTAAACGTAGTACTGGTACAACAGGAGTTACTTATTCCTAGGGGTAAAGCAGTGCTGGACTTGTGCGCGTCTTTCACGTTTCGAGGAAAGTGTTAGTTCCCTTCAAATGATTTTGTGACAATTCCATAACATCCATAATTTAATCCGACGTAGAACTCGAGTGCGTAAATTCTCTGGGCCTTATTCCTACAAGGATTCGAGAGAGGGAATTGTGATATTAGACCAACAGGGTACGTGCATTTTGATTGCCAGAGAACAATTGTTATATTCACTCCAACCTCTGAACCGGCGATATAATATAATGTGGTTATTTTACCTTCAGATCACGTTTTGCTCGCCAATTTCATCTTGTTAATATATATTTTTTCCAGCCAGGCTAGTTTGAGTGTTCAATTGTAATTCCGCTTATCGGAGATCACTTAGGGGATGACAGAGTATCAGGTCGTTAGGCTTGCCCCAGGTTACCAGAGAGAGAGAGAGAGAGAGAGAGAGAGAGAGAGAGAGAGAGAGAGAGAGAGAGAGAGAGAGAGAGAGAGAGAAATCCTTCTTGAATTCTAAATTTTATCTATCAATCATCGGCGTCGGCGAGTGCGAAATCAAGAGAACCAGAGCAGGTACTAGGTAGCTGACGAAAGGGGGGTGGGAACGGTGATTTCTTATTTCAGGGGACGCGTTTTGTGCGTAAACAAAAACTACCTGTAACCCTCTCGTTTCGGGCGGATTAAAAATTAGCGAGTTTCGTGGGTAGACAAATAATCCGATTAGAGAGGTGGGGTTTTCCGTTATTTGATGACCGGTATTATACTTAAGGGTGACAATATCTTAATTTCCATTATTTTTGTGAAAGCTTTTCGGTTATAAACGTCAGTGCAAATTTTTTAAATCGCCATAATGGAAGTTTAAGTGATTGATACTAAAAGAGATAAACCTGCAATTTTATATTCAGGATATCGTTTTTCAATAAAGTGCATAAACAAGAACCAGACTATGCGCTGGATCTGTTCAAATCGGTCATGTCCAGGGTCCATTTTGACAACCAACGATTATAAAATTCTTCAAGACGAAAACCACACATGTCTCCCGAACGAAGCCAAAAATGATGGAGACTCATGTCTTCATAAAGAAAAAACCCTGCACGGGAGGAGTTGCTACCAATTCCTGAAATCTACCGTCAAGAGCTGATGCAACTTAAAGAATCTAGACTTGACTTTGTAGTGGAAGTACCAACACTTGCAAGCATCAAAGATAGATTCTACAGAGGCAGGCAAAAAGCTTTGGCAGTTAAATCTTTACCAAAGAAACGGCAAGAAATCGTCATCCCGGAGACAATGCAATACCTTGTGCTAATAGACGACGGCCAGGAAGATCGAATATTCGTTCTTTGCAGTGATAGGACACTTCTATCCCAAGGCTCAGAATTTTTTATGGACGAGACATTTAAAAGCTGTTGTTCCCTGTTCGACCAATTGTATACAATACACGTAGATTTGGGAAGCACTGATGTCAGCACAAGGATTGTTCCAGCCATCTGTGAGCTTTTACTGAACAGAAAAGGAGCCACATATAAAAGACTTTTTACACTGTTGGAAAAAAGTACAAAATTTAAGCCAGAAGAAGTCCACATTGACTTTGAACGGGCAGCAATAAATGCTCTCAGACAAACTTTTTTGGGAGTAAAAATCCAAAGGTGTAATTTTCATTTCCATCAATGCCTGTGGCGAAAAGTGCAAGAGTTGGGTTTGGTTACAGGATACAAACAAAATACAGAGATTAGGGAACATGTTCGCATGTGTGCAGCCCTGGCACATTTGCCAAAAGAGTACATTCCTGAGGCATGACTTCTGATAATGGAAAACTCCCCACAGGAAGATGCCCTGGTGAAGTTCAACGACTATTTTGTGGAGCAACAATCGTGTTGGAAAAGCGCATCCAAATATTTATGAACTGCTTAAAATACTTAATGATGAAATACGGTACTACGATATTATTATAAAACAAACTGAGCTGAATATGGACACTCCAAAGCGAGCAAAAAAGTACAGTGACTTAGATTGTCGTATAAAAAGGGGTGTTGACGATTTTGTACAAAGTAAAGTAAGCTTAGGCTAAACTTTGAGAAAATTAATGTATATAATAAAATTTGAATAAGCTGTAAATAATAGAAGCATAGTATGTATTATTTTTCTTGAATTAGGTATCTACTATTAACATTAATGTTAATATCTGTAAGTCTATTATTTTTGTAATTTTTGTCCTTTCTACTAAACGATTGTGTGAGTAAATACCAGTAAGTACTATTATTATGACATGTCAATTTGTATCCCAAATGTAAATTTTAAGGAATAAAAAATATCTACTGCATATAAGATTATTAGTTGTTATTTCTCTATAATCCAACCGATCCCATGATAGACTAAGATATCTCTAAGATAAAAGTAGGTATTCTAAATTAGCTAAAAGTATAAAGTATTGGAGGAAGGAAGGTAAGTCCCTACATAATTATTTAGTTTCCGACGTTCAGTTTGAATTGCACGAGACGAGAAGGTATTGCAAATACATTTTATTGCATCTAGGGGGTACGCCCGAAACGAGAAGGTTTTATAATCCAGCACAAAACGCGACGCCCGAAATACGAATAAATCCGAAAGGGGTAGAACTAGCGACATTGATAACCGTTTCCCAGGCTCCCACTTTGGGTAAACCTGGATCAGACCAGACTTTAAATTCATATGCTTATCATTCCAGATTTTGGACTAACTTTATAATCTTGTTGTGTTGATATGTACTAAATTTTGTTAAATTTCATCTAATATATATTTATCATTTAGTTTGATTAACGAGATTAACTGGTAATTCCTAATCATCTGTCAGCGAATGCGACCTTCAGAATGTACGCTTGAATAGATATAAAGATATGATTGTACGAAATACGAGGCGGTCCCTGGGAAGGGATCAAGGCATCGTAGTCAAAAACAGTTTCTAGGTGGGCTGAATTATACACCTAGTGGTGGCAGCTTAAAAGAACCTTAAGGGTACACGGATAAATTAACATCTTCGATACCCGAGCAGACAACTACAAACAATTCTCAATTCATATAACACGTCGATGAGGTATTAACGCTACCTGAAATATTAATACCCAGCCGACTGTTACAAGCGGTGAGATGAGCTTTCAAACCTATTCACTTGTCTGAAAATTCAAATATGGAGTTGACAGAAACATTATAGCTTCAGAAATCAGAAGTTTGGAACGTGGGGTTATTACTTGTCACTGAAGTTCGAACAATTTGAACAGTAAGACGGATTTGAATGCGGTTTTGTGCATTCGATTCGTTAGAGCTGCAAGAAACTTTATGACCTAAATCGATTTATAAGAAATTAAAAATATGAAATTCGCATAAATAATATGAATTTTATAATTGCATTTTAAATTGACCGTAAATACTAAATTCACAATTCGGTTAATAGCGATGAAAATGATTCCAAACTCGTTACTCGGGGGTTATTGGGGTCGCTGAACACGAATATCGCGATAGAATTGGTCTCCGAGGTACTTGGTGCCCAGGGTGAACGGTATTCCTGTCGTCACCTGGAGACGATGATTGATGCTGATTTAAACCCAATCTGAATATTACACCATAACAAGGACAATGACATCGTCTTTAAAATGCGAATAGGCTGAGTCAATATGTTTGTACCTGATATGAGAAAATCAATATTATTCAATTGAGATAAATACCTATAATAGCTGCAACTGCTTCGACTATATTAATTGCGCCAACCCCTGTGTTGCTTTTTTCAGCAACCACAATACTGGAGACGACAGGTGCTTTCTGGGACATAAAAATGTCCATAATTTCTAAACAATTGGTTATTCCTTGTTGGAGAGTTCCTCCTATAGTCAAAAGCTTATCGTCATCTTGATTATCAGCAAGAATTCCAACCTACAATTTATATCAAACATTATCCAAAATTCCTCAGAATCATCTTTGTGTGAAAATGGGGACTACCGAAACGCTAGAGGAATGAATAAAGCAGTCAATTTAATCCGAAAATTTTAATTATGGCAGATTGTGCAATGGAGAATAAGAAATGGAACCAACATCAAGGTCCAAGATTTTATCCTCATTCTGATTATTAAAACCACCGAAAACTGTTTAACTCCATATTGTTTAGGTATTATATCGAGTGAAGTCTTTTGGGAAATGAACTCTACCTATATATTACGTACATTTGCTATAGTACCCCACTGTATCGCCAAGGCAGGTAAACCCTCTTGATGTCTTTGTTCACAAATTCTTTCCATTATCGAATTAGACATTCCGTAATTCGTTTGTCCCATATTACCACGACCACAACTTACGGAAGAGAAAACCACAAAGTTCCTGAAAATTCATAAACATTTTATTTAAAGTTGAGTGTAGTATATTATAATTATATATAAATTCTCGAGAAAAAGGTCACACTAACACATATGCTCATTATTTTCGTCTTTACGTACGTTTCGGTCTCACACACGAGTAATCGAAATTGTAACACATTAATGTTTTAAGTTTATAAATCAAGAATCCACTGCTTAGCAATTTTCTTATAAGCTCCGAATTCATTTCAAAGCACCGTTTGAAATACGACTGAAACCAAAAAATATAACGCTCATATATGCACTTTCGAACCAGATGTTGAAGATTTATGAGGTAATAGAAAAAGTCAGACCTTATTATAGACACATTGCTATTCGAGCATTCTACCTAAAATTTACTTTTAACGTTATAAGGGTTTCAATTAATCAAATTAGCATAATTCTGACTTAATGATTGAACGTCTGCTCTATGATTTACAGATTTGGAGCCACGTTTTATGCGAATCAACTCCAGAATAGATCTTTTATGAAAATTGGTCTCTTTACTTGAAATATTAAAATTTTTGTAATCAAATTGATGGTTATATTCAAAACAATATTTAGTAAGGGCGGTGAAATTTTCTAAGTTTTTGTTTCTAGTACTATATACTTATGGTCATACATTCTTTTTTGTAAATATTGTTTAGAGATTCCTGTACAAGTCCCATCGCAATCTAAACAATTTAATTTGTATACTGTGTGGGTGTGTTTATCTTTGGGTATTAAAGGTTTTAGATTTGAAAAATACTTACCAGCACAGTTAGTAGGCTCATGCGCAATATTTCTACCATACATTATGAAGAAATTCGTGACCTCTCTAAATCTACTGATGTCACCGAAAAAAAAAAGTGTGGAGCCATATCCGCGGAAACTATGCCATTAATGTAAGAATTAATTTGCTTAACCGCTTCAAGATATGGGTTTTTCACAAGAACAGAGTCTAACTTATTTTGGAGTTTTTCAGAAAAGGAATTCGGAAGTCCTTGGACTAGCTCCACCATTTTTTCCAGTATTGCGATTGAATTATGCAGGGGAAGATTTTTGGTTTTCATCTTTCGAATGTACTCGGGCAAATAAGAAAAGTGTGTTTTAATAAGCACTATATTTTTTCTTATCAACGGGTCTCGAAATGCATGCCATCTCCAGTGCATCGGAACTGTTGAGCTGATCGACTACCTCTTTTAATGGTTCAAAATGTCCAGCATAGAAAAGTAATGCTTTCACCCAGATGCTCCATCCTGTTACTACAGGTTCTGGGGGAAGTGGCAAATTTGGAAGGTGTTCCTTGTCTGTATTCGCGATGGAGCTTTTAAAACCACGCATTCGAGCTTGTACATGCAAGGCTGCTATTATCTTATTTCCAAGAATGTTTTTGGAATTGCCTAAATTTTAAGAACTTATATTTCTAGTCCAATCCTATTTTCACTTCACATTGACTTGTTTGAAACTGCCGGAATTCAGCATTTGTATAGAGAAAGCGCTATAATATGCAATAACGTGGCGAAAAGCGAGCTTTAGACAAACCTGCAAATGCATATAATTCGTGTCTATCTATTATCACAATAATCAAAATTACATATCAAAATCTGCCAGTGTGATAATATAAACTAAATTATATTATATTATATTACATTTCACAGTGGTATCTCATTTAGAACCTATTAATAATACCATATTCATGGTTTCTATAGGTCGAACAGTGACAAACCGTCTTTCAGTTCCAGACGCTCTCTCATCAGCTCATCAGTAAGACGATGAAGTCACTATTCGACCATCTCTGCCAGAGATATAGAAACCCAATTTATGAGCATTACTAGAGCACCAAGCGCAATCTACCAGAAGATGGATGTCCTACAGAATGAATCATTAATGATTCTTCTGGTAGATGGCGTTTGGAATTCTTGGTGCTCTAGCATTTCTGAATGGGACTTCTATACTTCTGGCGGAGACGGTCGAATATTGAATTCATCGTCCAACTCGTTCCACTGATGAGGTCATGAGAGAGCGATACAGCTGTCTGGAACTTTTCTACCTAGAAAACGCTAAATTCTGTCTTTTGACTGATAACATGAGAATGTGTTTGTTATTTATCCTATGCAATATCATATTTACCTTGACTTTAAATTACTAATAGAACAACTGTATTATTTTGTGAAAACCAACACAGACACGGAGTAAAAAGTCACGAAAACCTTTATTCATATAATGCTTGTTTATTCATTCTTGAAATTGCATAAGAGCATATTTTATTTATCATACTGCTAGATACATTTTAGATCCAAGCACATTTTATGTGTAATTAGAAAATTTCACATAAACACAAACACAAATTTATTTGTAGATTTGTCATCGTCATCATCTGCCTATGATTGAGTAACTTTGCGAAATGCGTAAGTAAATTTCTGCGCTACTTTACAATGCGAAATGATTTTTCTGGTAGGTCGTCGGAAATAGTATATTGTGCAACTAGTGCGGGAAATTGCCAGTTTCAGCACGAGTAGTACACTATACTTTTCCGGCGACGTACTTCGTTTACAACTTAACTCAATAAATACTAAATCCTGGCATAAAGCCAGTAGAGAAAGATCTGAAAACAACGAAACAGCTTTGGGATATGGCTGAAAAATTTATAATTTTCCACAAACAAAGTTGTTTCTTCGTTCCCAGATTTTCCTCTACTGACTTCATTCCAGGATTTAGATCTTATTTTCTCCCTATATTTCTTGTACGACATTATATAAGTATATCGTGACCACACTCCATACCTAAGTTCAGGACATAGTGATCTGGATATGTCATCTAAATGTGATGAGGCAACCGCTTTTCCTCCTAGTGAAATATCAAAATTTTCTCTGGTTTGGTTCTCGAAACTGTCATCTCTTAGAGCTAAGGTCAAATTGAAGATAGCATCTACAGGTCCTAAGGCATTAGCTTCGTTAATTAACTTTTGACAACCTTCTTTCTTTGTTATTTCAGCCGTTGAAACTTCTACCTCTACTCCATATGATCTCCAAGTCCTAAAATTAAAGCGGAGTATTGTTTAGATAGAGGTAATGAAACATATCCTATTGTAATCCATCAGCAACACAAGGAAGAAACATAATACTAGAAAATAGTATATTTGTTGACACACGTAATGAGCAATGTATTTACTTCATCCAATATATTGCCAATGAATAACTGTTGGCCAACACGATTAGAATTTAATTGACGCTTCTATGACTGTTTTGAGCAAATAATTTTGTTATTCTATAAAATACTTATACTGAGTATTTATAAATTTCATTGCCAAATGTTAAATGTGTAAACCTTAATAAACTATAAAAGATAAAAGAGTTCATACTGTGGATATATTATAACACTTTTGATAGTACTGAAGGTTTTCGTCTACCAAGTAGCCATACTCAGAGTAAACTGAATTATAAATCAAAATGTGCCTGTTTAAATACTATTTGAGAATAATAATGTAAACAATGAGTTTCCCTCAGCTGGAGATACATCGCAATTTAATAAATTGCTTTTTGGTTTATAAATTTCCATCCTTTCTATATTACCTAGATATTTGTCTGTACTGTATTTTAAAAGTGGTTAACTTTCTTGAGAAATGGTCTGACCTCTATTCAAAATATGTTCGGCTACCGCTGATATTTCACCATTACTTTTTAAATGGGCAAAATGTTCCTTATAACGAGTTAAAATGTTCCTTCTAGTTTGACCCACATAGCATTTTGAACAAGACTCACAATTCATTTTGCAAATCCCGGATTTATCGATATTGGAAACTTTGTCAAAGGTGTTGCCTAAACGGTGTTTCAGCTTGTTCTTACATCTATAAACTGGTTGTATTGCAAATTTAGAAAACAAACCATGGAATTTTTTAATTACTGAAGAATGATAAGTGAAACTTTTGAATTATATTGAAGTGTTTGAAGGTAATGGCTCTAATTTGGTTCAGTGGGTACGTTTCAATTTCCTTTTTTGTTTAGAAATTAAATTATTGATCATATATTTGTGGTAACCATTGTCCAATGCAATTTGGTGAAGTATCTTAACTTCGTTGTTATAATTTTGCTGGCTCGAGGGGATGTTCAACAATCTATGAACTAAACTATTAAACGCTATTTTATATCTCAATGGTGTAACTGAATCCACCGGGGTATACCTATTTGTTTGAGTGGGTTTTCTGTATATGTCGAGATCCTAGTGATTACCATCTTTTATAATGTTAACATGGAAATGAAGCTGATTATCTGTTTCTATTTCGACAGTGAATCTCAGTGAATCAAATTGGCTATTAAGCATGTTCAAAAAGTCATGTAAATCTTTACTTGTAATAGCGAAAATGTCATCAACATGTTTATACCAAACTTTTGGAAACTGATTCAATTTTGATTTTAAGGAGGTTCCAAGTTCGCTTAGAAAAATATTGGCCCAAAAAGGAGAGAGTGCCCATTGCACATCCGTTTGTTTGTTTATAGTAATTTTTGTTAAAAGTGAAATTATTTTGCTCCATATATAAAGATATAAGGATCACGTATTCTGTGCAGTTTCTATCGGGGATATTAATATTTGAAACCCACTTCTACAGAATGTTTATCGACTCAGGGTTTGGAAATAATGAAATAACATCAAATGAAACGAGAGTATCACCAGATTCAAGTTTGAAATCTTTCAATTTTGCATAAGCTCCACAGAATTTTCCACAGACAAACTTGGTGTGGCTTGGAAGTTGCTAAATTCTTCCACTAACCATTTTACTATATTATACGTAGGAAAATTAATGTTTGAAATGATTGGTCTCATAGAATTACCCGGTTTATGAAACTGAGTTAAGCAATACAGTTTAGAAAGATTAGGATTTGAGTTTGTATTTTAAATTATTGGATATTACAGCTGTACACGATTTTAATGAATTATTGAATAGTTTAACGCATTTTGATAAGGGATTCCTGGTAGTTTCAAAAAAATATATTATTTCAAATATCGTGCAAGCGTGTTGTGCCATTGTTTTTCTGTTTACACCATCGTAATCAGCGGAAAATGGTACTAGTTTGGTAATTTAAACGACTTCGTGGCTCCAGTAGCTAAGTTAGCAATAGTGCCAACTTAACTTAGTACAACCAGTATATACCACCTCCGGGTGGAGTAGGTAATTTAGCTTTATACAATGGAAGTAAATGCTTCATCAAAAATAGAGTATAGAATATCATTCTTGTTCAATGGATCGTGTATAAGGAGGGTTAAGTATGCAGAAATACTTGGAAGAAGGTTTTTGACATGTCAAAATGAATATCTTCCGATGATTCAGTAGCTGTTGTGGGTTTTTGATACTATATCTGATACCAAATTTGTGAGAGTGATAAGGATAATGAGGAATAGTGATTTAAATAAATTAACTTCCAGTTTTTTTGGAATACTTACTTTATTCTGTACGATTGATAACCATTTTTTACGCCAACCCTCGAGCTTAATACCAATTTTCTGGCTCCTCTCAAAATCAACCAATCTGCTAGTTCTAAACCAAATCCTCCTAAGCCGCCCAATATTATATAACTTTTCTTAGACTGACACAGGTATCTGAAATTGATGAAAATGATTTCCTTCTTTTCTATGAATAACAGGGTGTAATCATCATAGAAAAAACCTTTTTTACCCAATCAAAAATTGAGGTAGCTAATTAACAATAGTATAGCAAGTAGTAGTTACCTTGGAATACATTTGAGTAATTGATAACCATCCGATTTGACGATTGCTTCATCTTTTATTCGAATTAATACCTTTCCAATATGGTTTCCGCTCATCATATATCTAAAACCCTCCTCCAATTGGTGCTTATCGAATATGGTCCTTGGCAATGGTTTGATCATTCCTTTCTGTATCCCGTCCTCTAATAGCTTTATTAAAGTCCTGAATCGTGAAAGATCATGGATGGCATCGAGCATAACACCATGAAAACTGGCGTCTCTCTCAAGAAGACTTATACCGAATTGGTTATGGCTCAACATATCCACTTTACCGATTTCCAAAAATCGGCCACCATGAGATAGACAGCGTACGGACGCGATCAGTTTCTCATTCACTAACGAGTTCAAAACCATATCAACACCTCTGCCTTTAGTTTCTCTGTGGATCATATGTTCAAAGGAAGTATCACGCGAATTTCCAATATGGCTATCTGGAACAAAAAAATTCTAGGTTGATCATAAATTATTTCCATCATCTCTTGAGCCAAAAGCTACCATGTACTGATGTAGAAGCGAGGGCTTGAGTTGGAAATACCTCAAATTCTTCATATATATATCTTGCATAATGTAGAAAATTCGTGGCGTGCAGACTAGTTAAGTTATTCAATTTCCAGAAAAAGTTTATCCTCGAGCAGGATTCGAACCTGCGAACCAATTGGTAGAGCACTGCCCGGCAATATAAATATAAATATATCGCAGGTTCGAATCCTCTTTGACTGGAACCCAATACTTGACAGTTGTTACGATTTCAATTCGCTCATTATTAATCGGAATATCTATATCATTCACATTTATCTGTGTATATTTGTATTTAGTTGACATAATCATTGCCTTGGTTTTGGGGACATTCAGTTTTTTGTAGTAATATTCGGGATGTTCTATTTT
Source organism: Endomychus coccineus (assembly GCA_958510875.1). Classification (NCBI taxonomy): domain Eukaryota; kingdom Metazoa; phylum Arthropoda; class Insecta; order Coleoptera; family Endomychidae; genus Endomychus; species Endomychus coccineus. The sequence continues at coordinate 31,361,931 of OY294067.1, read as the reverse complement.
TTCATAACTGAACTTCCTTTTTTAAATAGGTTCCATTTGTTTTCTCTATCAATACCAACACAACTCATAAATTCCATACAAGACTTGTCTCTTTCCTTTATCAAATCAAAAACTGAGCTGTCATGGTAAGTTATTCCTATATCTATTAACATGAATCGGAGATATCTTGTTAATTATTTTTTTACAAGTTTCCAAAAGTTCTTCATATATTCGGTCCACATTAACAGTATTGAGTGACTAATTCAATTGTAACAGTTCAATATTTATCATCGCAAATTGTAAATATTAGGATTTCTAAATTTTCTTGTTTTTAAATTTTGATGACTGTCATGTCCATTGTAAATATTAACAGAAATTACTAGGTCATCAGTTATCGCAGGACTTGAGTGTACTCTCGCTGAAATTTTTCTCTGATTTGACAAAATATAATCTAACAAGGTTTCATTATCATTCGTTATTCAAGTAGCTTATTCCATATGTTGCTAGAAGTTTTTTGATTTTTAACATAAAAATAGTTGTCATTCAAGTAATTCTAATTGAAGTCACCGACCAGAATGCATTTGTCACTATTGAGAAAAATAGTGTCAAAAATATCTTACAATTTTTCATCATAGTTATTCCGATCTGTAAATCATATAATAGAATCTTAGGTATTCAATTAGCTAGATTCAATCCATTTCAAGTATATCAATATGATACTTGGCCATGCATTACTCTCTCACACACAACCGATCAAATGTTATCTGAAGTTTTAATTGGATTTCAAAACACAAGTCGTCTGCAGACGCATTTCATTCAATTCAATTACCTGGAATCATGGGATAATGTTTCTTCAAGTAATCTCTCTTCTCTTGAGTTCCAACAGTCAGAAATATGTTGCACTCATAAAATAGTGCGACATTTATAGCAGCCAATCCGACTCCTCCAGTTGCAGAATGTATCAATATTGATTCTCTCTTTTTCATTTTTCCTACCTGTATAGGACAATTGATTATTGTTGGATGGTTCCATCCAGAAACTAGGACTTGCTTTCAACTTACAATAATTAAGGCTTGTAACACCGTGAAGTACACTACAGACACAGTAGCAGCATCTTCCAAACTCCAGTCATCAGGAACGTTCCACAACGTTCTACTTTCAGCTACCACCCAAGATGATAGTCCCCCTGTAGGAATCATTCCAGCTATCCTCTTACCTCTTAAAAGAAATTCTACATTCAAACTAGTATGATTAAATAGAACTATATTACCAAAAAAGGCCAATAATTAATTGGATAAACATTTGCCGGCGTCAGTGACGACAGTAAGACAAATAGGCGAGAAAGTCTTTAGGTATAGAGTAAAAGCATTTACAATTTATGGAATTAATCTTCATATTAATTATTACCATGGAAAAAGTCAAAACTTGTGAGATGCCAAGAACATTGTTATTTGAATCAGCCGTTTCTATTTTCTACAAATTTGATTATTTTAGGATACGGTAGGATACGGCAGGTACTAATAGACCAGGAAAATTAACTAACCACCTCTCGATTTTTACTACCGGAATTTTAAGGGTTGAAAACTGGTGGAATCGGTTTCTTATGGGCTATACAAATGCAAGATATTCAATTTTCTATCTCTCCCGAATTTGCTTAGTTAAAAATATCTAATAAACAAAAACAATATTTCGAAAAGAACTGACTGAAATTATCTAATATCGTGAATGAATTTTTAGATAATTTTTTCTCGTCTGCAACCAGGAATCTCTAGTGGTGGACGAGAGATTCCAGGTAGGCGAACTAGACGAGCTCAAGCTATTCACACCTTATTGTCAAGCTCGAGATCTGACGAACTTCTTCCTACCAGACTTTTTTTTCTATCAAACGGCGAAGTTATGGAACTCTTTGCCTAGTGAGGTTTTTCCTTATGCCTATAACTTTCAAGAAAAACACCAATTCCCATCTCCTCTGGCTCAAATGATGTTCATTGAACATTATAGGTTTTACACTTTTGTAGTCAAAATATAAAAAAACAGACCTGTTGCCGATCATTGGCGTTAAAGGGACCAACAGATGAATCGCGTAAACTTTCAATGCTGTATATAATCAGTATATGTGTTTAGTAACAAATACCCACTTCTTCTTATTTGCGGGGAATTCATGGGGAAAGATAGCCTCGTCGGGAAATTTATGAATGCATTTTCAGCTAAATAGCTCAAAATATAGTAAAGTACGAGTATTGAGTGAACATGAAAAATGCATGATGCAGTTTGAAATAGATAATCGTATAGAGTGAAAAAACAAAGATTAACCAAAAAAAGTGTAATAGCTTCTCAACAATCCGGAAGTTGGTTTACATTTAATAATAGCTTTATCGATTCTCCTAAATAGTTCATCAAACATCTTTGTCAATGTTTAGTAATACTTACTTTCTGTCACGACCTGCAAATTCTAACCCTACTAAAGACTCCTGTTGCAACCTTGGAGCATCTAGACTAATGCGACCTGTGGCAACAACAACATCCCTGAAATTCAACGCAGCGTAGGTTATCTGAAAATACAAAATAAAATAATGTATCAGAGAATCAGAGAAATAGTGTTGCCGTTCTGTTGCCTGTTGATATACCGGAAGTATCTGTCAACTTTACCATTTTCAATAGTTTTGGCAATATCAAGACATTGCATTTTGAGTCAAAACAATCAGCATAATGATATGGGAAGTATTGTAGGTAATCGATCTAAAAAATATTTCCGGATTTTTGAGCTTTTCTGAAACGATCTAGTGTAACCCACTGTCGAGTGGATTGCGCCGTTCCTATTGATCGTACGGATTTCAAATTTTGCCAATCGTATACTGCACGATTGTTCAGGCCGAGGTCTATGCCATTCGGAATTACCAGGCATGAGGCAGACCAAGCTCTTCATCAAAGAGCCTATGTCTAGGCTCTCGAAGAAACTCCTCTCTCTAAACAGAAGAGACATCTATACTTTCAGTACACGAGAGGACAACCTACAATGTTCGAAGAACATCGTGTGAGTGTGAGTCAGCGATGGGACCTTGGGAGAGGAGATAGGCATTCGAATCTTTCTTCAAGGTTTGGAGGTACAAGGAAGAACATCACTAGGCAAAGAGTTCCACAACTTCGCTGTTCCATAGAAAAATAAAGTTTGATAAGAAGAAGTTCGACAGGTCGCCAGATTAACACTGAAGAGGTGACTAACTTGAGCTCGTTTAATCCGCCTATCTGAAATTACCTGTGGTGGAACAAAAGACGAGATTTATGATGAACACCGAGCAGGGGAATATCTATTGAAAGGGGGAGAGATCGCTCATCTTTCTACGATGTTCTAGAGAGTGAATGAATTCGTAAGCGTGACATCATCAATCATACAAATAGCTCTCCTCTGGATAGAATCCAAGAGTTTCAGCGTATTTTGGAAGCCGAACTCCAAACATGTGAACAGTATTCCCGATCAGGTCAAATTTGTGCTTTGTAGATGATGAGGAGCTGCTAGGATGTAAAGTAGCTCTTGGCACGGAATAGAAAACCAAGTTTTTGTGAAGCAGTTTTCGGATTGGACATCACATGATCATCACATGGGGGGTGCTGTTGGTGGTGATCCAGTGCACAGATATGGAAGACTTCCATGGGAATAGTTGACATCATCATATTAGGGAGTGTGAATCCGCCTTTCTGGAGAAGATGCAAGCTTGGGTTTTGGTTGCATTAAACTCTACTAGATTATCAGATCCCAATTTCAAAATAGTTCCCAAATCTCCATTCATTGTGTCAACCTGTCTCTGTCTCGCTTCTCTGGCTTCATTGAATGTTATAGGGGTTCTAGATGAGAAAGGGGTATGACGTGTACCATCATTTGCAAAACAGTGGGTCACGTCCAACAAGTGACTGGAATACTTACGGGCCACTGTCGTTTCGACAAACACATTCATATCATGGTCATCACAAACGATCCTATATGTAGGAAATGCCTAGAGATGCAAAAAACTGCTACAAATATCCTGTTGGGATACCCAGCTTTAACATTTCTCAGTCACCGTTAGTTCGACGAAGCAAAACTGCTTCCAGGGGAACTTATAAAAGCCAGCGTAATCAATATTCTGGGTTTCTAGTGGGCCGCAAATCAGTTAGAATGAAATAAGCTTCTGATCATGGGGCGCACAATGAGTCCAATCCCCGGTCTAAGTCCATCTCATGTTTAGCCCCAGTTCAGGGCCGGATTAACACTATGAGGGGCTCTAAGCACACTAGATTTTGGGGGCCCCTCCCCCCTTTTTTTTAATTACTCTTTATTCATAGAATAAAATAATTTGTAGAGTAATATAATGCTCTAAATCATGGAGGAGGTTATTGCCAGGAAAATAAGTACATAAATGAATATTTACACTATTAGTACGTCTTCTTAATTTGACATAATATATAATGCGTAACTACATTAATCACTTTTACAATTGCACTTTTGGAAACTTATCCGCTGAATGATTCGCTTATATCTAACTGACTTAGAACAATCCTTTCCTGCACTTTCTAGCCGCAAAATCTTTTATCAGGTCATCAAAGCTGATTCGCGCAATACATCAGCTTCCATGCACAGTAGTGCAAGCGAGTCTAACCTATCATGTCGCATATTTGTCCTCAAAGGGTTTTTAATGCGTTTTAACTGCGAGAAAGACATTTCGGCAGAACAATTAGTGATCATGAGCGTTAAGAACACTCGTGAATTATTCGCCTTTAATACAAAATCAACTAATTCTTGACTACTTTTAGATATTACCAGTCGTTAGGCATACGCAAACTTTTATATTCCAGTAATTTCTTTACTTCGTTATTTTTTCCCAGAAAAAATGTCATTATTAGTTTTTTAATTTTTAATTTTTACAATTTCCGCGGGGCCCCCAAAATGTCGGGGCCCTAAGCTATAGCTTAGTCAAGCTTATGCTATAATCCAGCACTGCCCCAGTTCTTTATTGTTAATAATGACGATGACTGAAGTAATATTGAATCTCTTCTTAATTACATGGAAACACTAATAAACTACTCATTCAGTGTTAGCATACTGGTTCGTTGTGATTGAACTGACTGACTGATGTTATTGGTAAGTGTGTCAGTGATTGCGAAGCATAGTAATACTCATACCTACACTCCGCATTTAAAAAGATTGCACTCAGGATGTACGTGAATAATTGATCTCTAAGGGCATCGAATCGTATATGTTTATCAATTTTCTACCCTTTCTGAGGTTTATATTCACAAAATATAAGACTTTGAAAGGTAGAAAGTGGTGGGCTTAAGATCCAGAGATGTCGATTCTTATCCCACCAATGGTTCAGTTTTTACGTTTATTCATCTTAATAATAATATGTTAAATAATCTTCATATTTTGGGAAAATTCAATCTGTACTTCTCAATATGCTTATACGGAATTGTGGCCCATTAGACAATAATACTATTCTCAGAATCATTCAACTTTCGTACATATAACTTATGAAGATGGAAAATTTGTGATAATAATATTAAACAAATTGTCTAACTTACTTCTACTAGCACTTCCCCAGAGTCTATTTCCTGATCAAGTGAAATTGGTCCTTCGAGCCATTTGAAACTGGATAAGTCTCCTCGTATTGTGGGCGTAGCGAAAGCATGAAGTCTCTCAACTTCTTGAGTTTCTTCTAGCTTGAGGTGTCTGTAGGATCCCCATTGGCCGTTTTTGTAAATATTCATTGGCATATTCTTAGAAATTTGATCCGAGTAAAATTTATCCTCAATAGCGAATGGAGGTGCACCTTCTTCAATGAAGAAGCACCTTACAGACTCGCATTCTAATTCTTTTCTCAAACATTGTGCGAATCCTATAATTCCACTTCGAGGATCGTTTTGCGAATAAATTATTATGTTGGCGCCATCTTTCAATAACCGTTGTAATTTATCGATAAAGTCGGCATTATTGTCGATATTAACAACTTCATAATTGAGTTTTGGAGTTTTCACCTTGCACATCACTATTTTCTCATCAGCTACTATGTGAACTGTGTTAATAACTATTTTGTTGCTTGCAGAATTCATTTCGAAGTCTAGATTTTCTCGAGAGATGATAAAGCCGTTTGGATTTAAAGTGGGTAGTATACTGTCAAGTGCCTGAAAACAAAATATCATTAAATATTATACTGGGTTCCCCATAATAGACTACCCATATATTATTAATAAATTCCCTACGAGATAACTAAATATGTTGTTCTCTGTGGGATTATCTTCTGTAGTCTTTGGGATTTGAGTAAATTATTAATCAAGTAGGCGCCTGTCACAAATAAATTTTAAATTAATAATTTCGTGGAACGCCATTTTTCTACGAGAAGTTTGTTAGTTATCATCAATAATTATTTAATTTTTTTGCTTTGAGACATTATTTAACATCCGTTTGAACTTTCATGGATTACTCAGTCCAACAACGTGTGTTTTGTATAGAAACTTACATAAGAAGCAATTCGATAGAAGAAGTTAGGCGTGCATTCCGGCGTCAGTTTAATAATAACACGGTCACGCCAAATCGTAAAACAGTTAAGTTATGGCTTCGTCATTGGCGTGAAAATGATTCTGTACAAAATTTGAAGAAGCCTGGACGTCGAAGAACAGTTCGTACACCAGAAAATATTGAACGAGTTAGAATTGCGTTTACGAGAAGTCCTAAAAGGTCAGCTAATCGACAAAATCTTATCCTAGGAATATCGAAGGGAAGCTTAGATCGAATTCTTCAAACGGATTTAAAATTTCATCGCTATAAATACCAAACGGCACACCACCTTAGCAATCAAGATAAAGAAGCAAGGTTAGCATTTTGTCAAGAATTTTTCGATTCCCATCAAGGAGCAATTCACAGTCTCCTAATGACCGACGAAGCAAATTTTTATTCGAACGGCATGGTCAATAAACAGAATTTTAGATACTGGTCAAATGAAAATCCTCGTGAAATCTTTACACAGAATCTCCATAATCCAAAAGTTGTTGTGTGGTGTGGAGTAGCATCTTTTGGTATTATTGGCCCCTATTTTTTTGAGGATGAAAATAACCGCGCTGTAACAGTAACATACGAGCGCTACGTTAATATGCTAGAGACATTTCTCATTTCAGAATTAAATAGACGAGGATTACTAAACAATGCCTTACTATTCCAACAAGATGGGGCAACAGCTCATACCGCCAGAAACTCAACGGGGGTCCTGCGAGATATGTTTAATGGCCGACTCATTTCTCGATTCGGAGATTTGCCTTGGCCTTCGAGGTCCCCCTACTTAACGGCACCCGATTTTTTCCTGTGAGGATATTAAAAAGCCAAAGTGTTTGCGAGTCGTCCAGGTACAATCGAGGAACTGAAAGTCAAAATTCGTGAAGTAGTTGAAGGAATAGACGAAGGTTTGCTACGCCGTGTAATGAACCACTTTTTATCTAATATTGAAAAATGTGTTGAAGTTAGTGGAGGTCATTTAGAAGACGTGATTTTTAAAAGTTAGAATTAAATTAGCCAAATATTTATAAGTTATCATAAATCCCAAAGAGTTAGCTGTAATTTAGTAAAATAAAAAGTTTGTTTTGTTAACTAAACATTTTTCAATTCAAATATCAAAATGGGTAGTCTATTATGGCGAATCCTGTATAAACATATGAGTTAATTCACTTAGATTATACTAATCTGTCTTAACTGGAACAAATACCTATATTGGGCAGGGATATACCTTGTCACTTTGTAATATTTTCCATTCAGGAATTAATTTTGGTATTAACTAGGAAGATTGTTGTTTGAGAATTATTCCAAATTCCTATGATAGGACAGATTAATAGAATCGAAGTCTCAAGCTTTCGTACTTCGCGCACTCATTTTTGACCTTGAAATATTCTGCAACCCTTACATAATATAAGATGAATGGGAATTAATCAATACACAAGAACTTACTATTCTTATTTCTATTTGGCAATGATTCGAAGAGACATTTGAAAACTCTGTACAAGAATATTCAATCGTCTAACAAATCATACAAGTTGCCTAAGAATTGAGGATATATTCGGCAACCGCGTGAATCTGAGTTAGTTCGAAAATTATTTGCCCTACAACTTGATGAAGCAACAGACAACAGCAACGATTCTCATTTGATTTGCTGTCAGATTATGCCAGGGAGCTGCAATAGTTGAAGACTTGCTATTTTGCAAGCCTATACAAGGAAGAGAAAATTCTGTCCAAGGGGAATCTTTAGCAAAAAAAAATCATGGCCCAAATATTGTTTTGATAGTAACTAATTATATGAACACTATTGATAAGAAATAATAACTATTATCCACCAAAACTACTATTAAAGTACTGAGGACCTTTCGGCTACCAAGTTGCCATCATCAAAGTAAACTAAATTATAAATCAAAATGTGCCTATTTAAATACTATTTGGGGATAACAATAATGGGTTAATCTCAGCTGGAGATAAATCGGAATTTAACAAATTGCTTTCTCCGTTATACATTTCCATCCCTGTTAAATTACCTAGATATATGTCTGTACTGTGTTTCACTATTTACTGAGTTGGTAAACATTCTGAAGAAATGGCAGTCAAATATTAATATCCCCGACAGAAACTGCACAGAATACGTGATCCTTACATGTTTATGTATGGCGCAAAATTATTTCACTTTGAACAAAAGTTGCTAAAAACAAACAGGCGGATGTGCAGTGGGCAATCCACTCTCTTATTTTTTGGCCAATATTTTTCTAAGCGAACTCGAAATCTCCTTAAATTCAAAATTGAATCAGTTTCCAAAAGTTTGGTATAGATATGTTGACGACATTTTCGCGATTACAAGTAAAGATTTTGATTTACATAGGTTTTTGAAAACGCTTAATAGCCAATTTGATTCACTGACATTCACTGTCGAAATAGAAACAGCTTCCTTTCCTTGATATTAACATTATAAAAGATAGTAATCTCTTGGATTTCGACATATACAGAGAACCCACTCAAACAAATAGGTATACCCCGGCGGATTCAGCTACACCATTTGGATATAAAATAGCTCCGTTCAATAGTCTAGTTCATAGATTATTGAACGTTCCTTTGAGCCAGCAAAATCATAACAACGAAGTTGAGAAACTTCAGCAAGTTGCGTTGGACAATACTTACCACAAATCTTCGATCAATAATTTAATTTCTTAACAAAAAGGAAATTGGAACGTTGCTAACTAACCAATCAGAGCCATTACCTATGATTAAGTTCCCGATTTCAACAAATCCAGGATTTACAAAAATTAATTGTGAGTCGTGTTCAAACTGCTATGTGGGTCAAACTAGAAGGAACATTCTAACTCGGTATAAGGAACATTTTGCCTATATAAAGAAAATATTGGTGAAAAATCATCGAACATATTTTGAATACAGGCCAACACCATTTCTCAAGAAAGTTCACCACTTTTAAAACACTGTACAGACAAATATCTAGGTAATTCAGAAGGGATGGGAATGTATAAATGAAAAAGTAATTTATTAAATTCCGATTTATCTCCAGCTGAGGGTAACTCTTTGTTTGCATTATTATCCCCAAGTATTTAAGCACGCACATTTTGATTTATAATTTAGTTTACTCTGATGATGAACACTTGGTAGCCGAAAGGTCCTCTGTAGTTTAGTAGTATTTTTAGTGGATACTATCTTTTCCTAGTTCTAAGACCAATGCGGAATTGTTTTTTCCGATGTAACTGCTTTAATGTCTGGAATATAGAAACAAACTTCAAATAGAAAAAGAGCTCAGTGTCTAATTGAAATCTTGACAGGATGTAGACTTTAAACCAGGCACATATTTGATATGTGCCTTAGAAATCTCTTATTTAGATTTTAGTTTCAATGTTTCGTTGTTTGCAAACATGAAAATATGAAACATTAATTTGTAATCTTCGGCGTGCTCCACAGTTTGAGAATCGCTGATTTTAATAAATAAAGTCATGCAGTTATATGAAATACAATTGAGCTATAAAGTTTTGCCGTCAGTAAAAATTATTCCACTCGTTTACCATATTCCTTCCAAGGAGATTCGAACCGATGACAAATGAACAATTGTGAATGCTGGTTAAAGGTTGATTGGAAACCGTCAACCCTTCCATATTGTTGAGATTTTCATTGGACCAAATTGTGATGTCGGGTTGTACACGAACAAACTCACACAGTTCTTCCAGGATCAACGGAGTCAGAAGGTTTTCACGCGAACCCAAATCTTGATCAACATATTCAAGTCCTTTTAATTTACTAGCATTAATTTCATCCACCATCAATTGTAGGTTCACTCTTAAAGATTGTTTCAGGGATAGATTGGTAATATTTGGTAGGAATTTGTATTCTTCTAATACTGGCTCTGCTAGATTTTTCTTCTTTGCGATAGGACTCGCTCCCACACCATGTATTTCGATACCGCCACATCTGGAATTGAGATGGATTTTACTTCCTAGGAGACAAACGTTTTAACAGAGTTATCCATTTACCTACTCGAAAAATTAGGAGTATTACGTACGTGATTTATTAGTACTAAAAAAATGGCTTTATCACAGTCGCTTTATTGATCCATGAAAATTAAAGTACCTTCGGTAAAGTCGAACCACTGCCAATTTTAAATACTAGCCAGGAACAAAGGTAAAATTGGCAACACTGTGTAGTCCGATTCATTATATTACTAAAACGGTGATATAGGATTCTGCTGATTTCCACTCCAAATAAAGATGAAAATAACATTACCTGTTCAACATATCTTCCCCACTCTCAATCAATGAAAAGGAATAATGCTCTTTTACATATATATATTCTTAAATATATATATTCTTTTGTTGATATTCTTGAACCATTTGTAATATTTGTATGTTTTCTTGGTATATTGGTTCATATATATACTGATAATGAAATAAAAATTCTGTTTTGACGTTTCGACAATGTTTATTGCCTTTATCAAAATTGTTAATTGAATTAGTGTTTCCATGTAATTTAGAAAAGAATAGATGATTTCGATTAATGAAATGCGTCTGCAGCCGACTTGTGTTTTAAGATCCAATTAAAACTGCAGAAAACATTGGATCGGTTGTGTGTGAAAGAGTAATGTATGGCTAATTACAATTTGAAATAGATTGAATTTGATTAAATACAAGACATTTTAAGATTGTACAATTATCAATATCTATGAATTATTGTATGAATTAGTTATTCTATGATAAGCATTTCAGATCTATCATAATCAACCATTCCAGTTTAAGATAATTCTATGGAATTTAACCTCAAAATTGTTACTCCATAGTGTCATAGTTAAATAATACTTCATCTTTTTTAGGTTGAATTTTAAATAGAAACTTTACAATAATCTAATTCAAACTTAACAAAATTTCATTAATTTGAAGTGCCACTTTCCATTTGTCTATTTAAAATTCAACCTAAAAAAGATGAAGTATTATTTAACTATGACACTATGGAGTAACAATTTTGAGGTTAAATCCCATAGAATTATCTTAAACTGGAATAGTTGATTATGATAGATCTGAAATGCTTATCATAGAATAACTAATTCATACAATAATTCATAGATATTTATAATTGTACAATCTTAAAATGTCTTGTATTTAATCAAATTCAATCTATTTCAAATTGTAATTAGCCATACATTATTCTTTCACACACAACCGATCCAATGTTTTCTGCAGTTTTAGTTGGATCTTAAAACACAAGTCGGCTGCAGACGCATTTCATTAATCGAAATCATCTATTCTTTTCTAAATTACATGGAAACACTAATTCAATTAACAATTTTGATAAAGGCAATAAACATTGTCGAAACGTCAAAACAGAATTTTTATTTCATTATCAGTATATATATGAACCAATATACCAAGAAAACATACAAATATATATATATATATATATATATATATATATATATATACATATATATTAATCTAAGATTACTTTACCTTGAAAAACCTTTCAAAATTGGTAATCCTAATATTGTACATGCAAATTATATTTATCTGTAAAATGTTTATCACTCAGAAGTTTATATTTTTAGTCAGTCTAAATGCCTGTATATTGGAATGTTGTATGCTTTAATTTTTGGAAACACTGTAAACATTCAATCTTTTTATTTGGGCACAAATTTCTTCTGATTAGGTTAGGTAAATAATTGAAATTACATGATTTATTTTTGCTACATTTTCTCACACTTCTTATTAATTATACAGTTATTGCCATTACTACAATTTACTTTGAGTAAAATTGAAAAATTCCATGGGTATCAGGCTGTTAAGAGTTGTATGACCTTAACCATCCCATAGATACAAGTAACTATTATATTCGCCATATTGAATTAGATTCTTTATGTTGTTTCATGATTGGATTCGGATTTAGGAACATTTTGACAATATACTAATAATAGTTCAACATTGACAATCGGGTAATGTTGATGTTCCTATGACGATGTTGAAATTGACAGTGATGAATTGGACTTTTTTTCTTGGCGGCATGAATATATAGCTTTTAAATAACATTCTAGCATCACATTTTAGAATCATACCGAAAGAAAAACAAGAGTGGTAAGACCGATTTCTGATAAAAATAAAATTTTTCTTCCTCGTACCTTTCAGATTTGTTGGCAGCAGCCCTAAATTTGGAATCTAAATTATCTGAACATAATAGAGGGTAAGAGGAGATTATCACCAAGGATGGACAAGGTTTCCATAATGTGAGATAACTTATGGAAAAGTCTCATTGAAAAAGACAATTAAACAAGAACAATTTGGGCGGTAGAATACTGTTCTAACATGAGTTGCTCTATGCATATGTAACATTGTTCTATGTAGTGTGTTAGAAGACATGTGAGTGACTTGGCTTGTAGCTTGTACGTTGTAATTAATAAAAAGCATCTAATGCATACTAGTGTGTATCATTTTGTTTAAATGTTGAATGAGAACAACATAACAAATACAAATGGATGGTTGATCTATACAGGTTTGACAGTTGTTTACGACTTCTCACAAGAGTGATCAATAATGTAAAAATATTTTCATTTAAAAGTGGATAAAATTTGGAGTCCATTATAACTATCATCACTGGATAGTCGTTGTTAGAACAATTTACAAAATATAAAACACATGCTCTGAACCTGAATCGGATTCAGGGAAATTCTAGTGGGGCTAAGTATTAAGTAATTTGAGTTTATTTTCAGAAATTTGAATCATAATAAATTGCCATGTTCCTAAGAAAACGTTTACCCGAAGCTTAATATAGGAAAATAGCAGTATTTGAAGCAAAAAAGCCAAGTTAAGTATGGCAGGCATGATAAATTGGCTGAAGAAGAACGTGCATACTTCGGTTGATTCTCAGAGAATTAAATCATCAGATGAAGTTGATGAAAATCCACACAAGTGAAGAATCAGATCCCCAGGCGCAACATAATGACCCACCGAATGAAGAAACAACGTTCATCAACATTCTCACTGAATTGAACCAAGAAGATCACTACACGTGAGACAAAATCAGATGCTCCCAGTATCATTCATAATTTGAAAGACTTCCAACTATTCATATCTGGTTGCTTGGGAAAATATTTCGAAAGAAATAGAGTTAACAAGGAAATACGAAAACCCTACAAATGTTGGAAGGTCTCACAGAAACAATGGAAAGGCTGAGAAATGAATCAAGTGATTGGATAATCAATGCAAATGATACATCTATATTGGAGTGGAACCAACTAGGGAAACTCGTAGGATTCCCAAAGAATGGCTGGAGAGCTGGCGCAAGATGAGGGAAGACGTTACTCTGTAGAAGTTGTAACGAAGCTTAAATTCTGAAATATCATTTTATTCTAGATCAGGCAGTAAATACGTATATTACACGCAATCTCAGTTTAAACAGTTCATTATTTCAATAGATATGAATCAATTCCGAATGTGTATTCCGTGATAGTCACTTTTCTAAATCTCCGTAATTTCGAATAAGTGTAATTATTCAAATAGATGAATCAAATTCATGCCCTTTCAAAATTGCATTTCATTCCGATAAAATATGTTGCAAAAACAGGGGTCTGGCCAAGTTAACGCATCAAACTTTGTGTAACCTTATGTATAAAAAGGGCGAACAACTAAAAAAACTCCGATAACACTTGTTTAGTCCGCCGAGATTAACTACCGGAGCGTCATGTGCGCGAATTTAAAATCTAAAAAGTAGCGTCACTTTTATACATTGTTCGGGGCATAAGAAAAAAACCCTTGGCACAAAATAAGGAATTGGTGGAGCAGACCTGTCCAGAACCTCGGGAAACATATAAAAGCCGTGACAGACAAAAGATCTCTCTCTTGTGTTTTTGAATTTCAATCAGTATCAGTGCTCTTTTGTGATTATCAATCCGTACCGTTAAAATGTGATTATCATATAAGAATCGAAGTAATTTAATTATCCGAGTTCAAGTCAGATTTGAAAATTAACAATAGTGTTTGTGTTTGTGAATTAAACATAAGGTAATGATAGCTAAATAGTATATATTTTTGGGCATTACGATATATCTTCCGATCCGATCGAAATTTCAACCGTTTAATATATCGTAGTGTGATTTGAACATTTCACGTAATAATGCCATCTGAATATTTACCGAATACCGCTCATTATCCTAGGACCTGTTTGATTCGTACTTTTCCGCAAATTGATCAGTCTGAATCATTTGTCAACCGATTCCGTGTCGCTGAATTGAATTTAGATACCGAACACATCGTAGAGTAGATAGGTTGAAAGAGTTTACATTTACCGTTTGAGCTTCATTACATTTTCCGTATGGGTGAAATCTTTGTAAATAATACAGTTCAATTGCATTTATATTGATTATTCTGAAAGTGTATTTGTTATATTTATTATATATTTTATTATTTGGAATTCCCCGTTTTATTGAATTATTTCTGCTCCATCTTCAAACGAGCTAAGTTATAACCAGGTGTCAATTGTAATTAAAGCCTACAATTTCGATACTGTTTTCTGCCCATTGGACTCTGATTATACATCACTGTAGCTACCCTAGGGACAAGGCTATCTATAGATAGCAGAGTGATAAGCCTTGTGGTGAAGACCCTAGCAGAAGTCTTCAAAAAAGGAGTTAACCTTCAGAAATCTGGCGCCCGAGGATTTGAAATCAGCACTTTACCGAAAAGTCGCAAGGTACACGTTATAAAGTAAGTTATCACCACAGCGTGAAAGAAGTAATCGATGTGATACAGATGAAAGATTGAATGAAGAGTATAGCTGCACTTAACGACATTTTTTCTTTTTGAATTGTGAAGAATTAAAAAACCTTGATTGATAAGGGATTAAGAGCTTGTGTTGCAAAGCTAGCCATAGAATACAGTGAAGATCTGAGTGAAGAAGAATTTCCTACAGAAATCCCAGTTTTTCGTGACCTGAATTCATCATTTAAGTTGGAAAAAATTAATCAACTTATAATCTTCTAAACCTAATTCAAGAAAGAGATTTGATTGATGTGTTCTCAAATTTGTGCATCGCCTTGATAATCTATTTAACATTCGCAAGTACATCAGCAAACTGAAGATTATTGAAAACTATTTCAGATCTATAATGACTCAAGATAGACTGAAACATTTTGCAATACTTCCCATAGAAAGCTGAAAACCTAATTCAATAAATTATGAAGAAGTCATCAATTCATCTTCTGAAAGAAAATCGAGGAAAATAATAAAGTAAATATCTGCAGCCAACACCATTGTTAATGCAATTTGCTTATGTATATATTCAAGGATATTTTTTGCATATATAGTATTATTATTATCCTGCAAACATTTTATTTATTATCAATATTGAAATACAGATGTATATACAGATATACAGATAGGGCCGGCATGGGTCTGACTCGCATGACCCCCCCCCCCAATGTCTAGATTCGGCCCTGTGCATAATAAAACCAAGTTACGTTGGTTGAATACTGTAAGCCGTTTTTTGCGTATCTATTACGCCGGAAATTATATTTTGACGAAATTTAACTAGCGCGTCTTCTCTAACCAAGAATAACTTAAATAAAATAACTATTAAATGTTCGATTTTCACAAATTTAATAAATGAATGTAACCAGTTTGGCTTATAAAACCGTAGCATCTTCAAACAAATATTTCTCTTATGACCAGCGTAGTATTTTATTGGGAAGAACTGAGGGATGATGAATCTATAGATTAAGGTTATTATTTGTTTCACTTACTTTATAATATTCATGCCTGCGGGGCTGTAGATATCCATGATGGGTGATTCCTCAGCATATTTTAAATGTTTAATAGGGTTTATATACATTCTGCTGATGCTCACTGGTACGTATAACATTCTTGTATCGGCCCTAAGTATAGTCATTTGAAGCATATGATCAATCAACGTAACGTAATTAGAATTCCAACGTACTGAGCCAATTGTTGATTCAGTGTTACATTCTATAAGTTGTTTGAACTCGCCTCTGAAAACAAATAAGATCATACAATATTCAATACTGTAATGTTTTCCATGAACAATGAATATTCAATATCACAACGTTTATTAAATCGATTGATTGAATGTCAAGATTCAATTTTGTATGTTTTCGAACACGGACTGTCAATCAATCGCAATTGTCGCCAATTTACTGATATTGAATCAATAATGATGTTCAATTTATTAATTTTTCCGAGCTAGAACATGCGTTGCATGTGTGGTATCCTCAGTAAATAGTATACTCGAGTATACTTATACTATTTTAGATAGATTTTCTTCCTATAAGTTACGTTTATACTGACATGTTCACAGTATTTCATTGCCATACAAAACCAACCTAGGGAATATAGAAGAGTGAACACAGGGGGGTAATTCAACTTGTTAGAAAAGGAACAATCTAATGGATCCCGAACAACAGAAGGTACCGGTACCGGAGACTTTAGACTCAAAACAAAATACTCGTAATCTGTGGGTAAATACACCACTATCTTTCAAGTCCATGGAATGTCTGATGGTAGACATAAAAGCGCTGAGTTCACATGTTGTTAGCTCAAGTACGTTATTACCTACAAGACCGGAGAAATAATAGATAAATTTTCTCAATGACTATGGAGCTACATTCCGCAGCACCAGTAAAACAATATGGAAAACTGAAAAACATCTAGTCTTTTTGGAAGATCTAAAGTACATCATGTTCTACAAAACAGTACGGAGAGGAGGAAAGAATAGTCCTTCAAGGATGTGATAAGTACTCAATCAAAACATGAGCGGACATGTTCAGTATACTTAGACCTCTTGATTGGGTCTATATTGCACCTATTGGAACAAGTGTCAGTCCAGCAGGCCTGAGGAAATGCCAAATGGGAAAATACTGCTTGGATTGATGTCTCTCATGGTCTTATGCGACATCTCCATGCTGCTGAAGTGTTGCCTATAAAACAAGCTAGTTCTGGGCATTCTACTAGGATGTGAGAGCCAGTTTTGTTCGCCTTTCCGCATCTACTGTAACTTGGGTCATCAACAATGCCCAGTAAATGCAGCTTTGTGTTCTGGAGACAGTGGCCTGTAAAAGGTCCACTCACTAGTTTTGTGTATCTGCTGTTCATGGAGAGAAGGGTTTTCTAGAGTTTGGGCGAAAACTTCGCAATGTGTACGTACCTTGGCTTCAGTGATTTGTAACGGAGAGAAAAAAATTGGAGTATTTGGGACTAACTCAGATGTCATAATATGGATACAGGTCACTTACCACGGTTGTTTAATTTTTGATTCTCCAGGACACAGGTTCAAATTGCACAGAGTTTGGCCTAGAAAACGGTGTCGTAAGCACCTAGGGTAGCTGGTAGTTTAACCTTGGGTATGCATGTGTAAACTTCGGCTCCGCTCGACACCTCAGCATCCGACTCATCTATAAACGAGATGAGTCCACCCAACGGATGTCGTCTGAAGTCCTTGTTCTCCCAATCAGTCCGTGGTTCGGAACCTGACAGCAGGCGCTATCGATCCTTCAGTTGCACGATTCAGCAGTCCTATATCAGAACAAACGCTAGGAACAGACATATTGGCCTAGTTCAAGAAGCCCCGATACGTTACTCCCGCAATCAGTGTTTTGGTGGTACGAGCCCCACCATTCAGAGCCCTAGTGGTGGCGCTATCCCCTGGCAGGCAAATCGCTGGACTTGTCCAGAGCCAGTCGGACCGAATCCTTTACTGTTGCAGGCTCCCAAACAACGGATGCCTTTGTTATGATTGGTCAGGACCATCGTTGGTAAGCCCCCATGTGGTTGCGAAGAACATAAGCCCCTAACACTAATCTAACCTAATTCTCATGCAAACATTTTCGTATTTTCATTGACTGACTCATGAATCTGTTGAGGTTTTAATTATCCAAAAAAATGAAAAAGAAAAGTTCAGGAAGATAAACGTCAACCTTTCAGCTACCAAGTAGCCATCATCAGCTGAAAGGTTCTTAGTACGTGACAGTATTTTTAGTGGATAAGGGTGATTATTTTCTATTCATAGTGTATCCTCAGTATGTGAACTCTTTTATAGTTCATAAACTTCAAAACCGATATTAACCAGTTCGAAAGAAACAGATAGATATACACTAGGAATACTTACTTATAAGAATACCCTCTTAGTCTTAATTCTTTATAGAAATCTTTACTATTCATACTAATTTCATAAGGATTTTTGACTGGCATCGGTATAAAAGTTTCCGAACTACCTTGTTTGATATTTCCAGTGACCACAATTGAATCGGCCTCCATTATCTGCAAATTTATAATGTCAATAATTTGACTTGATACATATACTTATATTTTATGTACATCTTCATGACAGCGCCCTTCTTAGTCCCTGAATGAATCTCTTCAAGAAAGGTTTATTTGATAGATACAAATATGTACTAAATACACAAATAATTGAAATAATACTCATCTAGACAGATCATCGGAATAAATGACACATTCGCTATTTAATATTATAGTCTAGGAGCTAGAGCAATATGTTGGGTCTAATGAATACACCTTGGCACTACTTAAGTCAATGCACTAATTGTGAACAGTTGAAGAGTAGTTCTACTGGTATGCAAGATATATCCATTGATCATCCTGTTTGGCATAGTGAGTGTCCTGTCCTGGTATAGCAATTATCTAATACAAATGATTCATGTGAGAGTAAATGCGTGCGTAAGAATTCATATCTCAGTAACACACCTTCGGTCAAAAAGTTCAACATGTGTTACCAAAATGTCAGAGGCCTGAATTCTAAAACTAGCGTACTATACAACATTTCATCCACTTTAAGCTATGGCCTAATTGCTTCTTCTGAAACATGGCTTAATTCTTCAGTTTTGAATTCTGAGCTTCTCACAAATAACTATACTATCTTCAGAAGAGATCGCAATTTTCAACAATTACAGTTATCGCGTGGAGGTGGTGTATATTACTAGCTATAAATAGTACATTAGTTTGGATATCGTAGGTATCACATTTATTATTGGATGCTGTGTTTATATATTCCACCGAATATCCCCTCTATCTCATATGAAACAATTGTAGATGCTTTCATTGACTTTGACTTTGGAGAATATTATTCTGTGTTTTTATTGGGTGATTTCAACATTAATGAGTATGCCTCGTATAAATCAGACACAGGAGTTGAATGTTCTAAATTATCATACTTCAACAATCTGCTTAGTTATTTCGATCTTAACCAGTACAATTGTTGTCTAAATAGTAGCAATAGAATTCTAGATCTCATTTGCTGTAGTAATTTTTGCACAGTTTCAAAGTCTGATGTTTGCTTATTGCGTGAAGATTTGCACCATCCTCCATTGTTTATTGAATTTCAGTACTTCGGCCAAGTACCTTCCACATCGTTCTGCCATCAATAACATTAAATGTAATTCCAAATCTTTCTGGTCATTTTTTCGTACCAAAAATAAAAGCAGTTCTATTCCTGAACACGTTCAATTTGATAATCTCAGCAACTCGAGTTCTCATGATATTGTTAATGTCTTTGCAGAGTACTTCCAAAGTGTCATATTAACTCTAATTCAACTAATAATAAACCTTCGAATAACTTTAATAACTTCAATAATAATATTCTATCTATTTCAATTGTTAGTCCCTCTGAAGTGATTCAAGTTACTGAAAGACTCAAAGCAAATCCCACGAAGGGTTCAGATCAAATTCCTGCTCTTTTGTGAAAGATTGCATCAATATATTCGCAGCTCTACTGGCATTTATATATTCATTAGCCTTAAAATCGCATACTTTTCCGGATCTGTGGAAAGTTTCAAAGTCAGTACCGGTTTTTAAAAAAGGTAATAGGCATGAGGTTACTAATTATCGCCCAATTGGCAGTAAAGCATTCTTTATATCGTATCTCACTGCAGCATGACTGCAGTACTTGGTGTGTAATAAATCATCTGGAGCTTAGTATTGGTAGTGCACCGTAATGATTTTCACCAAGAAAATTACTCCTATTATTTACAATTACAAACTTAGTGACTCAGCTCTTGCTCGTTCCTATAGTTTCAGAGACTTGGGAGTTTTGTTCGACGTGAAATTGTCATTTGCATCCCACATTGAATCAATTGTTTCTAGCGCCTACAGAATGCTGGGCTTTATCATCAGGAATCACCGCCTATTTAACAATATTATATAATTCATTTGTTCGTTCTAAGCTCGAATATGCTTTAATTGTGCGGAACCCTTATTATAAAATTTATGTAAACAAAATAGAGCAAGTGAATCGGCGTTTCCTAAAATATTTAGCCTTCAAAGCTGATGGTAATTATCCATCTATTGCATTTTTCCACCAGGCTCTATTAGATAGATTCTCTTGTCAAAAGTTATCTAAACGTAGGGAAATTATCCATCTATTGGATTTTCCCACCAGGCTCTATTAGATAGATTCTCTTGTCAAAAGTTATATAAACGTAGGGAAATTCATAGTATTTTATTCCTTTATAAGGTCATTCATAACCTGGTTGACTGTCCTGTGATTTTATTAAGGCTGAATTTACATGTTACATCTGCTCACACCCGTTCCACACAAACATTTTATCTACCACTCTGCAGAACAAATACTTTATTATTTTCCCCAATTTTCCAAATGTGTAGATTCTACGAGATGATCGGTTTGACTGTTGATATATTTTGTTGATATGATATTTGTAAAGCTGTGTATATTAGTTAATTTTAACTGCTACTCTGTAATTATATTATATGTACCCCTAAGCTCTAGAAGGGATTTCTCCCGTTGAGCTAGTGTAATTAATTAAATAAATAAATACATTTTCTGGAGAAAGGTTCAATGTATAATCTCAAAGGCCGAATCCTGTATTGTCAGACGTTTCCAAACTACAGCCACTTCAAATTTTGGACTTTTTTGTTGCCCGAACCCTTTTTCAGAGTTGGTGTATATTGAAAAACATGTAATGTTTATACATTTGCACCTAGTGCCAAGGTTTTTTATCGAGGCAATTTCTTGGAGCTGGCCAGTTAATTTAGTAGGCTAAATGGAATGCATGAACACAGTTTCTAGCCTGGTGGAAAATGATTGTTATTGTTGCCAGATGTTGAAAAAATACATGCTTAGGTTTTCTATCGGAGCATTTCCGAGTAATTGGCCATTATTAGGACCAAAAATGAACTTTTTGACCACTTTACGGCTAAAGCGGGTGCATTGCGACAAAATACCTTGGCACCGTGTGAAATACGTTAATTTGGTGTCAGAGAATAACCAAGAGTGTCAATGTTTGTTTCCCAATACAACCGCTCCCTCAACCCTAAAAATGTTCCTAAAAAAATGAGTAATTTTGATATCAATAAATTTGGTGTGATAAAATGCGCAATTATTTAGACTTCGACAGCGGTTAAATATCAAAATTAATGATTATTTTTTTGGGTGGGTTTTCTGGGTTGAGAGAGAGGGATTATATTGAGAACGAACATTGGCACTCATATTGGTTATTCTTTGACACCAAATTAACGTATTTGAGCCGGTGCCAAGGTATTTGGTCGCAATGTACTCGTTTTAGCAGTAAAGTGGTCAAAAAGTTAATTTTTGGTCCAAATAATGGCCAATTACTCGGAAATGCTCAGGTAAAAAACCTTGGCATATGTTTTCTCAACAGCTGGAAATAATAACAAACATTCTCCACCAGGTTAGAAACTGTGTTAGTGCATTCCATTTAGCAAACTAAATTAATTGCCTCGATAAAAAACTTTGGCACTAGGTGCAAATGCATAAGCATTACATGCTCTTCAATATACAATAACTCGTGCAATAAAAAAGTGCAAGATTTGAGGTAGCTATTGCTTGGTAACGCGTGACAATACACGATTCGGCCTGTGAGAGCTATTGTACATTGAACCTTTCTCCACCAATATACAGTAGTACCAAGGTGTATTTATTCAAGCCCACCATACCGCTCTAGCTCCTAGACACTATTATTTAGTTTACACTATCACACTTTTTCTACTTGAATTTCATTTAATTTAAAGTCGGGTGCGATGCAGTCATTATCAAAGAAGTACATAAACTGAATTCGTCCTCTTTGAACTTTTTGGAAAAATAGCTCAATTCAAAGTACCGCTCTGTTACGGAATAATTATTACTTACTTCCCTTTTCATGAACTATGGGAAATACCCTTCCTCCATATCAGCTGCTCATTCTTGAGTAAATTATTTGAAGAATTATTTTCAAAAAGTTCAAAGTTCTTTTCGAAGGTTTGGTTCAGATATGTTAATATTTTTGCGATCATACATAAAATGTTTTATATGGATACATTTTTAAAGATTAATATGCCTCTGTTAAATTTAGCTTTGAAGAAGAGGTTCCGGGAGATCAAGTTAATTAAATCAAGAAATTTTTTGACACTTAACGTATATCGTAAAACTACTCATACCATGAGATCTGAGATATATCCTTGCGACATCAGTCCTGAAGCCGGTGATACCAGCCTAAAAGTCCGTTATCCATGAAAAACACATTTCTCATCGCTTAACTCGACTGACTTCATTCCCTTCTCTAAAGTTGTTGATATCTCACATCGACGACCGGAATACGTAATACCCATGCACGAGAGCTTGCGGCTTTCCCGAGAGTTCGAATTCCCTCACCTCAGAACTTGCGAGTTTCTCCAGAATTCTCGCGGTCCAGCCTCCCTCGCTCCTTCGTCCAATTACATGCCATCTCGCCTCTTTCATCTCCAGGCCTTTTGTATAAAAGGCAGCTGTATTCCCTAATCGGGATGCATTGCTAGTTTCATCATACCCTGGTTACTGTGCTACTTTGTAGCCCAATTGCCCATCAGTGCTCCGAAGCTTTCTGCTGTTCGCTCTACCCAGGTTATGGTGCCACATCGCTCAACAACACATCATCCGCCGGACGAGACATAAATTCGCTCATCGATAGTGCTCCGCCGTTGACTTCAACTCGCCGCCCGAACCCGCAGGCCCTAGTCGTCTCGCCATTCCGCACTGTTCGACTGCTCATCGCCCCACTATCCACACACTTACGCTGCTTGCTCACTCTGCTTGTGTTTGAACTCATACTACGTAAGTTTATTATGCGTTAGTTATCATAAAGTCACTCTATTTTATATCTAACTATACCTAGAGAGCTCTGCACTAATATAACATAACCTGATTTACTCTGAACTTTACAAATACCTTCGGTAAATGAACCATAGTGCAACATACGTTGATGATAGAAAGATATTCGCAAATCCTTTTACGCATTCGATCATTGAGAACTTCAATCTGACCTTTTCTTAGTGGAAAAATGGTGTTCTGACTGGGATATCCCCCTAAACTTAAATAAGTGCACAATTCTACATCTTGGACATAAGAATCACAAAATTGTTTACACTTTAAGGGGAACGCAACTCATTACTTCTGTTGAGACCCAAATCGATCTTGGTGTCACTATTATCTACAGAATGAGTTGGTCCGAGCACATCAGCATGGTAGTTCGTAGAGGAAACTACGTCTCCTATACTTTCAGAAAAACGTTCCAATGAATTTGTTCTTACAACTGTACAAGACATATATTCGACCCCTTGTCGAATACACCGCTATGATATGGTCTCCTTATCTGATCAAAGACATTCAACTTCTCGAAGGAATTCAACTAAAAGCCTCCCGGTGAGCCCATGATTTCTTTCATCTTCCTTACGAAGCGAACTACATAAACTGGTTTTACCTTCCGTAGCTGATAGAAGAATTCTTGGAGATCTAATACAAACGTATCGCATTCTGCTATTTCGGTTGACTTAAAACTATCATTTATTCCACATTCTTTAGTAATAAATTTGATAATTTTGCTGTTGTTCAATTGCCCCCATTCCTACATTTATTGTAAATTACTAGGTACTGTTCACATATTTTGTATTTTGGGCATAATAGGTTCTAGAACCTCTTCCTTTTTCAAATATAATAATGATAATAAGTAATTTTTTATTAACTAACTAGGATTAATGATCTGGAATACCTGAAGTTTATTTCTGACCAAGAAGTAGCTGTAATCCTTTCAAGCATTGGAAACAGAATGATAGCCGCTTTATTACTCGTTGTATGGTTGTAATTTCTCATTTCCCCAGTTGGAGTATATCGCGTTTTTCTACTCTTAGTTTTAAATTCAGCTTACATTAAGTCTTTGATAATGGCTACATCGAATCCGAAATTTTCCCTTATATTCCTTAAGATTTAGGCGGAAAAGTGTAGAGTAATGTTAACTCATATTAAATTTCATTATATTCCACAGTTAAACTTAACATCGTATTAATTCGTTAGTTTTTAGCCTTTAGATATTCTGATGGTGAAAAAAGTCTTACCTCGAAATTTCCGCTGTTTCTACTGAGAGATATAGTTAAATGGACCTCACTGTCAGCAGGAATATTCGTAGCTCTGATAAATTTGATATTCTCAAATGTAACTTCTATGTCCGGGAGAGTCATGTTGGAATCGGCCAAAAGTATTTGCCACGTCAAAAACAAGTAACCAGCAGCGGGGAACAAATTCCTGCCTGTAATAATATACAATAATCTACATTTCATCAATATGAATCTTGGTTTTAATCTTTTGATACTGTTGTTCCAAAACGTGGTATGCATTAAAATTATTGTTATTTGATGAAAATAACCCATAAATGCCTTCAAATTGAAATTCAAATGAACTTCTATGACCCATTGGCCAGCGGAATAGAACAGACCTTGGCGTCGCCTAACTATCTGCCCATCCTGAGTAGACAAATCGAACAAATAATGGATATAAACTATCTAAAAGCTGAACTCGATATTATTCTTTCTGGATCGATGGCTGATTCATTGTTGCCGATATCTGCTCTGTTCCGCTTAGGATACCGAGAGAGCTACAACTTTTGCATCACGGATTGATTGGTCTAAATGGAAATATCATTCAGTTACAGTTAGAAATAGCTGTTCGGAACTTTAGTTTAGTTTCGTTGGATTTTCGACTTGAAGAGGTATTTTGGCAGCATGGATAACATTCCCATTGCACAGAAAATGCCGCTTTGCCTTTGTTTTATATCCACTCTGAACTATGGTTAGTTCAGAGTCGCGAAGGCTTGTTCTGAAATGTCTTTGGTTTTATTTTAGATTACGTATTAATTCGGCTGGTCTCGTAGGAAAATCTATCATTTTCAAGCACCGAAGTAACATTTCGTTTCATGGTTATATGAAATAACTAGTTTACCTCATCGTAGGTAAATGATCTTACTAACCATTGAAATTTTTTCGATATGCTCCAATGGATATTTCAAGAAAATCGAGCATAGCCGATGCCTAAATCATTTCCAATATATTTTGTTCCTGCAATCATACATTACACCCGCAGAAGGGTCCGAAAGCTATTTTGTTAACAAAAGTGAGGGAAGTTAGAGATTATTTGATTACAGGTCATTTTTAAAGAAAACATCAGAAACAAAAAGAGCGAATTTTATCCTTCACTGTACCTATAGGTACCGAAGACGAACGAACTTCATGTCTCATTGACAAACCGTTATCCTTAAATTGTGTCTTATTTTCATAAACCATTTAAAAAAATGGTTTTCATGACAATGAAAGTTGTTTTCTGAAATGAAATTAGACATTTTTTTATTCTAATTATACGGAATTTGTAACTTTTTTGTGATATTTTGGAATAGGTTTTTTTGTACTTGCATTATAGTCGAGGAAATAAAATAGAAAAGGTCGAAACAAAAACAGATGAACCGATTTTGATAGTTTTTTTGTAATCGATTCAAGAGGTCATTTAGAAAAAATGTTACCATTTTTTTTCTTTCAAGGTGCATTAGTATTTCTACAGAGGAAAATGCATCTTTTTGAATGCATTTTCAGGAGATAATATTAAAAATGTCCAAATATAGCCAAAATTTCTGGGACCGCTGAACACGATTCCAGCGCCAGATGTGAACTACGAAGCACCTGGAGCTCAGGACATCCTGGTACTATTGTCGGCTCCAGGGAATTCATGAAATTATTGGACTTCCTGAATCGATTAAAAAAAATGATCAAAATCGGTTCATTCATTTCTTTTACTATGGCCTTTTTTCTGTTTTATTTCCTCGGCTATTATAAAAATTAACTTTCCACGGGCATCAGGTGTCTAGCTACGGCCCTGTAACCCGCGAAAGTAACGAGAATTCCGAGACGCTCACAGTTATGTAGTTGTTCTGTGCTTACAATTACACAGACATGACAGCTTAATCGAATTGTTCACCGCAGAGGTCGACACTTGGAGACTCGCACGAAGCAAATATCCACTGTGCGACTGTGAACTTTTTGTGTTCATTTCGTTTCTTGAAACGGGCTTCCTTTTAATTCCAAAGGCAATGTCTATTCTTGTAATTGATATCATCATTTTTATCTACTCACCGTCAACGATATGTCCTTGGACATATGACCACTCGTCAATGTTTACATTTACTTTTATAACTTTAAGATCTTCAGCGACTGCCAGTTGGTTCACTGCAAGTACAAACCAATCTTGCTCGTGATTCCATTTGATCAAAGGAGAAATCATTGGTGTTCCCCTACTCACAGGAAAAGTTACTTCACTATACAATTTGTCCAATGGGAAATTTTGGCCATACTCGAACAATCTGTAAGTGTCACAATTTTATCAATTCAGCTTGGGTCGGAAAACAGCCATCTTATATATATATATATATATATATATATATATATAAACAAGTTTAAAGTTTCTTTGCCTAATTGGCCACTATCGTGTATGTAACTTAAGAGATATAGAATTAAATTTTCTGAATTATGAAGATAACTTAGATAATTCAACATAGGATTATAAAGATGAATAAACGTAAAAGATTGAACCATAGGCGGGATTCGAACCCACATTTCTGGATTTCTAGTCCAGGGTGTTTACCAATTACACCACTTCGGTCCTGTTAGATTTTTATATTTTTGTAAATATAAACCTCTGATATATATATATATATATATATATATATAAACAAGTTTAAAGTTTCTTTGCCTAATTGGCCACTATCGTGTATGTAACTTAAGAGATATAGAATTAAATTTTCTGAATTATGAAGATAACAATGCGATTCGATGCCCTACCATAGATCAACTATTCTTGTGTTCATCAATGATCTACTATCCTTTCAGAGGTTTATATTTACAAAAATATAAAAATCTAATAGGACCGAAGTGGTGTAATTGGTAAACACCCTGGACTAGAAATCCAGAAATGTGGGTTCGAATCCCGCCTATGGTTCAATCTTTTACGTTTATTCATCTTTATAATCCTATGTTAAATTATCTAAGTTATCTTCATAATTCAGAAAATTTGCAAAGATTGCGAAAAGGTATATATTGGCCAATCTTCACAATACCTCGAAAAAAGATTAAATGGCCACAAATATACCAAAAATTCATCAACTGCGCTCAATAAACATGTGAAAGACACTAACCATACTTTCGACTACAACAATACAAAAATTTTAAATATTGAAACAAACGACAACAAACGTTTGATATTAGAATCTATTCAAATTAAAAAGAACAATTGTGTAAATGACAAAATAGATTCCAATCTTTCGAAACTGTACAATAATCTAATTCAAACTTAACAAAATTTTATTAATTTAAAGTGCCACTTTCCATTGTCTATTTAAAATTCAACCTAAAAAAGATGAAGTATTATTTAACTATGACACTATAGAATAACAATTTTGAGGTTAAATTCCATAGAATTATCTTAAACTTGAATAGTTATGATAGAAATACTCATCATAGAATAACTAATTCATACAATAATTCATAGATATTTATAATTGTACAATATTGGAATGTCTTGTATTTAATCAAATTCAATCTATTTCAAATTGTAGTTAGCCATACATTACTCTTTCACACACAACCGATCCAATGTTTTCTGCAGTTTTAATTGGATCTTAAAACACAAGTCGGCTGCAGACGCATTTCATTAATCGAAATCATCTATTCTTTTCTAAATTACATGGAAACACTAATTTCAATCAACAATTTTGATAAAGGCAATAAACGTTGTCGAAACGTCAAAACAGAATTTTTATTTCATTATCAGTATATATACGAACCAATATACCAAGAAAACATACAAATATATATATATATATATATATATATATATATATATATATATATATTAATAGCGTTAGTGACCAGTTCTATACAGCAAAGTACAGAAGGTATCGTTCGAAAGGGGCAAGACTTTAGATGAGCCGAAAACTTCAACAATTGAAAAAAGTTATCATTTGACTAGGACGAGCCACTGAAAATTAGGGAAAAGGGCGCAACTGTCAACACACTGACATGCATAGCGGATGGTAGACCACCAGGTCGCCGTAATTGTCACTGGGACGGTTGTAGGACAACGTCAGCTGGGGCATACGTAGTACTTTCTATTTCCTCGGAGAGTGCGCCATAGGCGTTTTCATGGACATCAAAAGGGCATTCGAGTCTGTGTCATGTTGCGGAGAGACACGGAATCGATCATACCTTGGCGAGGTGGATCAAGACCATGCTCTCGCACAGACTGATAACGGCGCTTGTTTTGGAGTGCAGTGAAACTCGCCCACTCTATCGTGAAGGGAAACGAAGTGGCCGATGAACTGGACAAACGGGGTTAATTGAGTGCCCCTGGCCCCGATCCAACGATCGGAATTTCATTGACCATCGGGCTTCACGCCCTCAAGGAGCTACTAGATAGACATTGGCTGTAGGTCTGGTGTGGTACCCTCAGCATGAGGCAAGCGAAGCTCCACATCAAGGAGTTCTCGCATAAATCTCTAAAACCCTCTATGAGCAGGAGAGGCCTAAAACTGGTGACAGGACTCCTCGAAGGACACTGTCATCTGAATAAAAATCTACACATAATGGGCATTGTTGAAGACCCAGCTTGTACTAGATGTGGAGAGACGGATGAAACTGCCTCTCACATCGTAGCAGAATGTCCAGTACTGGCTTCCCTAAGGCTACAACTTCTCGGCAACACATTTATCAGTTCATGCAAAATCTTAGCCTTCGGCATTGCCTTAGGTTTACTAGACTGATTCTTATATCAAGGGGCGCAGAATAGACCCAATCAAGCTGTCTAAGTGCTCCGAACTTGTCCGCCCCCGTTTTGATTGATTGATTAATTGAATACTGTTTTTTACTAATTTTTATAGTCGCCAAAATTAATCAATACTTACTTTCCCAAACACTGGAGCAAACTGATTACGATGTTATTCTCTTCCAGTCGCAATTTGACACAGTTCTTGCTTGCACGGTTTACACAAATCTGCGAGGAGACCTCCATAATGACAGCTTTATTCGGAATGATACTATCTTGGCGATGTCCACCCAATTTTTCTTCGGATAAAAATTATTAGAATCAATTTTTAGGTACAACTTGTTATAATAATAAACTATGGAATAGTTCACACTGTAGATACACTATAAATAAGAAACAGTCACCCTGATCCACTAAAAATAGTTTTGAAGTACTGAGGACTGATTTTACTCTGATGATGATTACTTGATAGCTGGAAGGTATCCACTACTTTAACTGTTTTTCAAGTGGATAGGGTTGATGTTTTCTTATTTTTATTGTTATCACTTAACTCGATGCAATTAACGGTTTTTAATGGAGACATGTTGGTTCAACTCCAATCCTCTTCGTCTTTCAGTGATACACTTCCCAGAGTTATCAAAAATATTCATTAAATAATAAAGACAGTATATTTAAAATTATTATTATTAATTTATAGTTACTCACAATCACTTTTTAGTGATTAATAGGGATGCAGCCACTATCAGACCAATGATTTCTTTGGTAATGGCTGCTTCCCAGCCTAAAAGAGCTTTAGATGAGTTATTATTGAATTGGAAATGGAATGGATGTTAGTGTACCTAAACTAAATTATAAATAAATAGTGTAGTAGAAAATGTAATGTTAACAATAGTGCTCCAGACATATTTATTCCGTAATAATGAACAATAATTACCCCAGATGGTGCTTTCAGAAAAGCATTATTGAACTAAAAACAAAATCTACATTGCTTTCAATGAATCTAATAATTGTAATAAGAATACAAGCAGGACGCAATGCATTTTCAATATCATTAACTTATTTATCTTTATAGAAAGTAAATAGTGTGATAGAATTAGCTTTTTGGAGTTTTTAATTCTGAGTTCGGAAAAAAATTGCTTCAAGTAGATAATTATGATACAAATTGAAGAAACTAAAATCGAACACTTTTTGATCATCGCAAATGGTCCAAAAAAAATGGTAAAAATGGCCAAAACCGGTTTTTCGCGTCGGACATAGTCGGATTGAGTGAAAAAGAAAAAAGCTCTTCTCAATAAGCTTATGCGCCGTAAAAAGACGGAAAAAATTAGCTGCAGATGAACCCGATTGCTTCAGCGGTGACCCCGCAAATTGCAAAAAACCATCGATTTTGCTCGAAATTTCAATAATTCATAACTCTTGTTCTTTTAAATATTAAGAGCAGAAATTACAGACAACCTTTAGAAAGGCAGTTATATTTTAATCTTTATTATCTTTTTTTACATGTATCTAAGTAATTATTATACTTACGCATATGTTTCGCATTGTTTAAAACCAGATCCGAAGTGTTTGACACACCTTTCGAAAAGGCTTCATTCTTCTTGACGCTATTAGATTCTATGCCATTCATATCTGATCCGTTGGTGATATTTGAAGGAAGAATTTTCTCGCCCTGCGAAAAATTTAAATCCATTATTATATAGCTCAAATCGTACGGTTAGGGTAGAATATCAAATGGGTCAATGTGATCATCTTTGAGCTAAAGAAGGAAGGAATGAGGAGACATTCCGAGGTTCTCTACCTGTATGGCAGTTCTAGGGGTTCAGCTTACATTTTTTTTCCAGTTGGCTTATCTCATAATTCTATAGCCTTTTAGCCTTGCACAGAGTCAACCAAACGGATTGATACAAAAGGAAACAGAACCACAATTAGTGGGCGTAGAAGTAGGAGATACAGTTTTAATATCCACTATGGTAAAAAAAACTGTGGGCTACCTCAGATCTGGATAATTTAAATGCATTGAATTTATATGTTTCACTAAGTTGGAATCATATGGAAAACTTTTTTACTATTAATTTTAGCAAAAAAAGTTATTCTTCATAAAAAGATGTTCTAATATACAATCATCAGATATTGTTTTTAAGTCGTATTCACGGTTTGTCAAAAAATATGAATTTTTCTCAAGTGTAACAGAGAGAAGTGTTCAATTAGAGGTGACCAACAAATGAATCACTCCCTCATAACAAAATTAACTAAAGAAACAAATCAAAATCAGCAGAACTAAAGAGGTTAAATTAAAAGAACGGATACATAAAATTAATTCACAATGCTTGTATTTTTGATAAGTGTAAGTTGATAAAAATAGTAAATAAAGATATTCATGGTATCTATAATTAGTGTAACATTGGATTGTAGAAGAAGAATTTATTTCAAAGTTCTTCCCATTAATCTTATTGTAAATTTGGTCATTGACCAGACAATTTTCCTTTCTAAGTCTGTTTTCGCAGTTTTCTTTAAAAATCCGTGAACTTTACTTTCATCTGTTTGGCGTTTTTAAAAATATTCACTTCAACAGCTTTATTGGAATCTTTGAGAATTAGTGGTCTTGGTCTCATTTGTTTTTTTACTCACTCTGTAGCAGCTGACAATTTATGCATTTTTCAGAGCTCGATTGTCATTATTCTTCAAGATTTCAATAATTTCTCATTTTCATATGCAAATCTTATTGCTTTTCCTGTTTTGTTCCATATAATTTACTTTTTGTTCGACTATGGTATTTTATTAGTTTGAATCTCTGTTAACTATTTGTCAGCTGCAATATTAATTGCAACTGAAACTTGCAATTCTAATATTATTCAGTCTGCCCTATTGACTCCTGGTTATATTTATCAATGTTGAAGCATTAACTTGGTTACTTCTCGGCTACAGAAAGATATTTTAAATAAAAACTAAACTTTCCAATAATAACTTTATTTATGCAGGATGCTTCAACATTGATGAATATTTGACTCTGTCGATGTAATAATAATTACATACATTACATTCCCCGACCCGGGGAAAGCACCTGGAAGCTTGGAAACAATAATTGCAAAGAAAGCTGTCCAAGCAGGCTATTTACTTATTATGGGCTAATATTTCAATGATAACTGGCAGAACACTTACTTTTCAATTTCGGTGGTTAAAATGATTGTTTACAGCCAATCACTTTCTCTCTACGATTATCTATCTCTCACCGGTTGCGAGTCTTTCTTTTATACTAATCGAGGTACTGGTCAAGTCACCTCCACCCGTTCCTGCAGACCCATTTCTTACTCATTTCGTGCGAATTATGCTCCACCAATTCCTCAATTCTGTGCCGTGGCTTTTATGCTCACATCTGTTTCGTTATCTTATGTTGACACGACATACGCACGGTTTTAAATGAAATCAAACATACGCGGCTTATGAATGGAAATTAATGCAAATCTGATCCTTCAACTACACGGGTATCTACACCCCGTACTATCTATATTCCTATACAACAATATACTTACTCAGAATTATGAATTTTATATACTAATATAAACAAAATGTTCTAAAATTTATGACCAATATAAGTGTTTCCGATTAAATATTATTCAATCTATTTGAGCTTCATTACAGTATTGAAGACTACAAGCTACCAATACCATCAGGTTTATGCCAAAACTTCTCCAGAATGGACACTTATTCAGTGGATTTTTCAGAGCTTAAGATATATAACGGACCTTAACTCTATAATACCTGTACTCCCGAAACAATACACGGAGTGTAGAAAAGATCACTTTATCATTAGAATTACTATATTTAGAGTCTAAATTTCGGATTGAATCAATATCTGAATGGAGAAAATAATATCGTACCTTAATTTTATTTTCATTTGGCGCTTGTTTTGCCATCTTCGTTGCCAATTCGTATACCGAAGATGTTGCATCTTGCAGAGTTAATTCACCATTGAAGTATCCTACAGCCAAAATGCCCAGATTATTTCCATATACGTGATCTGGTTGTAGACCTAACTCTAGGAACACATCGGTCAAAGACATCAAGATAGCGAAATGTCCTAAAATATCTCTAATTACCGGATGGGTTTTCTTGTCTTGGTCTTCTAATATATCCATGATATTCAAGTTCTCCCTCTGCAGAATCTTGTGCAACCTGGATGTTATAGTATATTTTAGACAAAATAACATACTTAATAAATTAACTGATCTGTAGATTACTAACTTCTCTCACCTTCCGTTTGTTAGCAATTTGGACACTTCGGAGGTTAAATGTAACTATTTTAATATAATTACCAACTTTCTGATAATATAATAAATTAGAGCTAAAAGATGTGATAAATTTTATTCATCTTCATAATACGGGAAGCTTGTGAAAACCTATCATGTAAAATATGCATTGAAAAAAGTGATCCAGAGATGGGATTTGAACCCGAGTCAATTGTAAATCATTTAGAGTCATCTGACTACGAAAAAAACGTCAAACTCTGCTCCATGTCATTGAAAGTTTATTCGATGCTAGTCAGCTTGTTCTACATGTTCCACTAATGATGCGACATTTTAATGTAACCATTGACTTTCTCAAGGTGCTGAAGTGTAAAGTGGTACATTAGATAAGTTGATTTGTAACTGACCTGTTTATAGTTTTCTTGCATATCGGTAACACAAACAAACTTTTCGCTATAGCTCTCCATGAACTGGCAAGCGATTCGAAGATCAAAATTAATGGCCGTCTTTCGAAAAAATGGTTGAACGATCTTGTAATTTCTCCAGATTTCGATACTATGGTGAATCCTCTAAACATTTCACCGAGTAGAGGTAACCTGTAACAGAATAATCAAATATTGGATATATTCAGCCATTACGTGAATAAAATCCATTCTAAAAGTAAGTATTTAAAAGTTTGATTTTCATTAAATTTAATAAACCAATGTAACTATAGTTTAGTTTTTTTTCTTCTCATATACAATATAAATACAAAAAATATATAGAAGAATACCTCAGACAGGTGTGGAGCACGTCAAGTTGAAATTTAATATAAATATGGACTACAATACATTTAATGATGAGAAATAATTACTCTTATTCACTAAAACTACTACTAAAGTACTGAGGATTTTTCGGCTATCAGAGTAAACTGATGATGGCAACTTGGTAGCTGGAAGGTCCTCAGTATCTTGATAGTATTTTTAGTTAATAAGTGTGATTATTTCTCATTTATAAATAAATTTGTTATATATTTAAATACCTATCATAAAATCTTATAAATGTTTTACTAAAATTACTACTAACTACAAATATAATTTTGATTATATGAAAGAATAACCAATTTGTTTTTATACCACTTTTATTAATAATAACGTGAAAACGTAACTATAGTTTCAACACCGAAGTGCCATTATCAAACAATTAGAATATTATGAAGAAATCAATGAAACAGTTCAAGTATATATAGAGTAGATAGAGTAAAGTAGGGTTGAGATTAAGGGTTCAATGGAAATTCCAAAAGCAGGTAGATCCTAGGAAAGTACAGTATTACATAGTAAACATAGCAACAATTTGTGAATTAGTGAGATTATAATTTAATATTCTAAGAATTATTTTGAGAGCGGTTTGAAAGACACATGAAAAGATCACTTTGATATAGGTCTAACTGATCATTGAGGATATTTTTATTAGAGTTCTTGACACCTTTATAAATCTTTAGAATCAATAGAGATTTATAAAGGTGTCAAAAACTCTAATAAAAATATCCTCAATGATCAGTTAGATCAAAGTGATCTTTTCATGTGTCTTACAAACCGCTCTTAAAATAATTCTTAGAATATTAAATTATAATCTCACTAATTCACAAATTGTTGCTATGTTTACTATGTAATACTGTACTTTCCTAGGATCTGCCTGCTTTTGGAATTTCCATTGAACCCTTAATCTCAACCCTACTTTACTCTACTCTATTTATACTTGAACTGTTTCATTGATTTCTTCATAATATTCTAATTGTTTGATAATGGCACTTCGGTGTTGAAACTATAGTTACGTTTTCACGTTATTATTAATAAAAGTGGTATAAAAACAAATTAGTTATTCTTTCATATAATCAAAATGATAAATTACCATAAAGTAACGGCTTCCACCATCGATTTTTTACAAATATAATTACTATGAACAAACAAGCGGCTGTCAATGGTCAATCCATTCTCTTCTTTTTTTGCCAATATTTTTCCAAACTTCAAACCTTCTTAAAATCAAAATTGAATTAGTTCCCAAAAGTTTGGTTTAGATATGTTGATGACATTTTCGCGATTACAAGTAAATATTTCGATTTATATAGCTTTTTGAACACGCTTAATAGCCAATATTTTTTTTCTCATAAGCATGTGTCCTAACTTGCTTCGTTCTTGAGTTTTTAGAAAGAATCAGTTTTTTGATAATTACTCAATAACCTTTTGGCTTCTTTAAATGTCATTGGAATGAAATTATTGATTACAGTGGCGTCCCAGAGAGTAATCTAATAGATATTTGGACAAATCATTGTACGTCACAGTATGTTTTTGCTACGTCTCATTAATTTTTTCCGTATCTCGCTTCGTTTTTGAAAAAACATTTAAAGACCGTTTCTCTGCATGTCACAGGAAAAAACTATCTAATTGATATTAGAGCATATTTATTTACTTTATTTTATCACAAAACATGTAACTTAAAAAAATTTACAAAAACTGCTCAAAATGACCACCATATTTTTCAACGCAAAATTCGCACCTGCGGATGACAAATTCTGCAGCTAAACGGCACTCTACTGGTGTGGCATGCTGCTTGAACAATCCTTTCCCAAAGATTACCTTCAGTGTTGATGGACTCAGCATAAACTTTGGGTTTCATTGTACCCCTTACAAAAAAATACATAGGGGTTAAATCGGGATAGCGTGCAGGCCAAGGAAAGGGGTTATCTTGACCGCGACCTATCCATCTTTCCGGAAAATAGTGGTGCAGCCATCTTCGATAGATTGTAATTTAATCTGTTTGCTCTATTAATTATAGGCATGTCATCATAAAGTATGTGATTGATTTCATAAAACATCCGCTAAGTTTGTTAATAAACTTCTCCTTTGAAGAAGGAAAATTCCCGTCAGTTTTGAAAGTATCTAATGTTGTACCAGTGTTTAAAAAGGATAATCGTAACTTAATATGTAACTATAGGCCTATCTCCATCTTGTCTGTCTTCTCAAAGGTCTATGAGAAAGCCTTTTTGAATCGTTTAGTACCATATTATAACTGAACATCAATATGGTTTTAGGAAAGACTGTTCGACACAACACGCTATTATAAATCTTGTTAATAAAGTGCTCAACGACTTAGATAAAAAAATGAAAGTTGCTGGAATATTTTTTGACCAGTCACGGGCATTCGATACTATAAACCACAAATTGCTACTTAGGATTTTAAATTACAGTGGTATACGGGGAGTTGCTCTGAGTTGGGTATCTTCTTTTCTACTAAACAGAAGCCAAAATGTAATCTTGAGAGCTGAGGGAGAACTCTATTCATCAGACTCCTTAAAATTAGATACAGGAGTACCACAAGGTAGCACTCTTGGACCAATTCTATTCATTGTCTATATAAACAGCATCACTGAAAGTCTGAAAAACGCCAGCGGACGATGCATCAGCAGTGAACTCGAAAAATGATATTGATAGTCTTTCCACAAATGTGAATAATTGCATTAAAGATATGCAACAATTCTGCTGCAATCACGGATTGGTACTGAACAGTTCAAAAACGGAATTAATTCTGTTCAAAACTGCCAATATCGATTATAGTCTTCTAGCTAGAATTGATAAAATTAGTATAAAAAATAGTGATGTAGTAAAGTTTCTAAGGCTACACATTGACTCAAATTTGTCCTGGTATGCTCATGTTGATAAAGTTATCAGTAAACTGGCAACACACAGTTATGTGATTTGGCAGAAGAGACAGTTTGTAAATCGAGAAACACTCTTAAAATATTACTTTGCATATTATGTGAACTCTACATTGAGTTATGGTATTTTAGCATGGGGTAATTCGAATAGAATTTCTGATGTCTTAGTGTTTCAAAAAAGAATCATCCGCACAATAACTTTTAAAAGTAGATTTTTTTCTTGTAGAAATTTGTTCAAGCAACTTAAAGTTTTGACTGTGATATCCTAGTATATATTTAATTGTGTTCAATATAAAGTAGAGCCATTTTCAGTTTGCGTGGAGAAGACAGCTCGCGTTACCCTTTAAGGAATCATGCCAACCTGTCACTCCCTACTCATAGACTAACACTGACAGCAAAAGGACCTTACGTATTATGTGTAAAAATATACCGGGTGTCCCATTTTAATCCGCCAAAAACAACCTTGTAAGGTTGTGAGTAAGTCTTAAGTAATAATAACAGTTAATTACGTGACGATTTTCGCAATTTAATTGACAAAAAACCTAATTTTTACATTTGCAGCTCCATCTCTCGACCAATAAAAAAAATGTTTCGGATAAAACTTACATACTTTTTAACCCTCTATCAGAATCTGCATTAAAAAATAGGGGTTTCCACTTAAGATTTTAAAGTGGCCCCATGTTCCCGCCCCCCTTGGGGGGCTGGGGGGCAAAGTCTACGGCATCAGATGTCCCCCTCAGAACCATTAACTTTTCATTTGGAACACTTTTTGATTCAATGCAATGTTTCAGAATTATCGCTACTGGCGGATTAAAATGGGACACTGTATAATCATATCCCAGTTAATATTAGGTGTCTAGATGATAAACAATTTTTCAAGAAAACCAAATCCTTTTTATTACTGAATAGTTTTTACACTTTAGATGAATATTTTGAAACATCATTTTTATAATTTTTTGTTTTGTATGTTCAATATTGAAATAAACTATTATTATTATTATTATTATTATTCTTTAAGACTGGTTCAAAATAATTTTCCAAAAAATTGAACCATTAAGTCGCGGAGGCAGAAAATATGTGCCGATAAGTGAGTCGTCGCACAATGTCATCCAAGTACACGGAAATTCATGTTGAAAATTGCTGACTTTTATAGCACGAGGATTTTTGTGCACCCAAATGTGAGCATTATGCTGATTAAAGATACCAGCTCGGGGGAAAGTTCCTTCGTCAGTCCAAATCAACCTCCGAGAGTAGGGAGCATTATTTATTATTTTCCCCAGGAACCTTTTGGAAAATTCTATTCTTCGTGGCAAGTCATCAGATAGCAAATACTGAACTTTCCGCACATGATATGCGTGACGACCAAATGCTATCAAAGTCCTGTTCACAGTGCTCCTCTTATATCCTAATTGTAAAGAGGATATCCGCGTGCTAGTGGAAGGTATTTCGTCGAAGTGCTTTAAGATATTTTGAAGAAGTGCACAAATTCCATCTGCTGGTGATCTAGTGCAGTCAAGTGGGTATTGGACCGGTAAATTCTTGGGAAATGGATCGATTTTGATGGAACAAAATGCATTCTCTTCAGAATGTCATCAAAAAAAAAGTTGACCACAAATAGAGTTGTGCAAATTTTTTATATTGTTTATAAACAATGAATAAACAATTTAACTAGATAATTTTTGAGAATACATAAAAATTTATAAAAAATGCAAAACTTGACCGTTTTTGATCGAATAAAGACTATTTTTTGTTATAAACAATTTATTTATTAACAAAACAGACCAATTCGATCAAA
This sequence comes from Endomychus coccineus, assembly GCA_958510875.1. Lineage (NCBI taxonomy): Eukaryota > Metazoa > Arthropoda > Insecta > Coleoptera > Endomychidae > Endomychus > Endomychus coccineus. The sequence continues at coordinate 31,322,596 of OY294067.1, read as the reverse complement.
ATTTCGACTTTAGTGTCGTTTTCTCTGGTACTTTTGGTATTCTGAGTTCGATTTTATCGTCGATTATCAAATATAAGAATTTGACCAAAATGTCGAGCTTATAGATTTGAGAAATATTTCCCAACAGAGTTAGTGTTATTTCTCAAATCTAAAACCTGTAATACCTAAAGATAAACAAACCCACACAGTATATAAATTGAATTGTTTAGATTGTGATGGAACTTATACTGGAATCTCTAAACAATATTTACATAAAAGAATGTACGGCCATAAGTATAGCACAAGAAATAATAACTTAGAAAATTCCACCGCCCTTGCTAAACACTGCTTTGATTATAACCATCAGTTTGATTACAAAAATGTTAATATTTTAACTAAAGAAACCAATTATTATAAAAGATCTATCCTGCAGATGATTCACATAAAACGGGATTCCAATTTGTGAACCATAGGAATGATATTCAGGGATTGAGTCAGATTTATACTAACTTGATTAATTAAAACTCTTGCAAATTCCTACATGCGTCTTTATAATGTTAAAAGTATATTTTAGAAAGAACGCTTAAAGTAAATTCCAATGCAGGTCTAAAACCTTTTCAAGTACGTCGTAAATCTACATCTGGTTTCGAGTAAATATCAACAAATAGCTTCGAACTTCAGTTGCTTTGAGACCATAGCAATATGCGTTTGTATATTATGAGAATTTTACTGAACAGTGGATTCTTGTTACAAAAAATTATACTTTAATATTAACGATACAATTTTCGATTATTCGTGGTTCTGTTCGTTTCGACGGCGTGGGCTTTTTGATTGAAAATTGTGAGATATAGACGCTTGTGCTAATTAGTTTTAATTAACCCCTTTTTACATAATAAGTCTTCTGATGAAGGTCGTGAGACCGAACGTACGTAAAGACGAAAATTTAAAAAAGAGTGTTATTGTGACCTATTTCCCGAGAATTTTTATATAAATTCATACTGGGTCAAGAATCTTTATATTATATATTTATTGATACTTTGTCATACTAAAACGTCAAAAATATTATTATTGTTTTCAAATTTGCTTTTGAAAGCTTAATAAACAAATAATAGCAATAAAATCGTACTCAGGAGGACAAAATTATCCGAAAACAACTATAAACTCGACATTTTGCTTAAAATTCTTATTTTTATTAATAAACATAATTGTTTATAATAATTCAAAAATTTATGTACGCATTTAAAGACCATAATAGCAATAAAATTGTACTCAGAAGGCCAAAATTATCCGACAACGACTATAAACTCGACATTTTGGTCACTGGTTACTGAAGCGCGCGCATTACCATCACCTAAACAAACACAATATACTTGGCATGATGATTCCGCAGACTACGCGTAAAAGCACTTAAACTACATTAAAACTCGAATTTATTTATGAACATGTCACAGGTTGTCAAAGTTTGACACAAACAAACCGTCAATTGTTGTCGAGATTGTGCCCGACTACCTTTGATCTGATTTTTGTTGAAATTAGTTTATTGGTGTTACATGCAGGGAAGCGATTTTGAAGTGAGATACGAAAATAATGGAAGGGAGACAAAACGTATTTTTAGTTATTTAATCTAAAGAAGAAAAAAATACGGAAAACATTACCGTACAATAATTCGTCCTAAATCACCCAAAAGGTTTTTGAGTAATTATTAAGAAACTATTTTTTCTAAAAGCTTCGGCACCCTGTATCTCGAAAACCAAGCAAGTTAAGACATATGCTTATGAGAAAAAAGATTAATAATATTCCTGTTGTTTAACTAAAAGCTGTCAAGATCTTATGATGTAGGAAAAGTGGAACAATTACAATATTGATCTATATCTTCTAGTGACACTTGTTTTTTCTTGTAACCATTAAAAGAGTAAATGCCATATTTACCTGAATATTTTTTGATACAAAGCCACGTGTTCTGCATCCAGGGGTCGACTTTTCAAATCATCAAGTATAGATAGAACACCCCCTTCTGTTCTACCACTCACACATACCAATCTGGGAAGATCATCTTTTGGTATACCCTTATTTATTTTAGTCTTCAAATTATGCTGGAATAGGCCGTGGGCGTTGGCACCACCAAAACCAAAATTGTTGATAGCTAAAATTTTAATAACCTATGAAATAGTTATCACTGTGGAAACACTGTAACACTATAAATAAGAAACAATTGCCCTTGTCCACTGAAAATGCTGTGAAAGTAGTGAGGACCTTTCAGTTAGCAAAAAGCCATCACAAGAGTAAACTAATTTAGGAATCAAAATGTGCATGTTTTTAAACTATTTGGAAATAATAGAGTATATGAGGGACTACCGTCAGCTGGAGGTAAATCTAAATTTATAAAATTGCTTTTTCGTTTATACGTTTCAATTCCCAACCATTGTCCAACTCAATTTGCTGAAGTTTCTCAATATCGTTGTTATAATTTCGTTGGCTGATTGGGACGTTTAATAATCTATGACCAAGACTATTGAATGATACTATTTTATAATTAATTGATGAATTAACTGAATCCACAGGAGCATACTATTTGTGTTAGTGGGTTCACTGTATATGTCCAATTCCAAGTGATGACCATCTTTGATAATGTCATCAAGGAAAGGAAGCTGGTTAGATGTTTCTATTTCTACAGTGAAATTGGATGAATCAAATTGGGTGTTAAGCGTGTTCAAAAATATCATCGACATATCTATGTTGACCTTTTGGAAATTGATTCACTTCTGATTTTGAGGAGATCAAGTTCGCTTAGAAAAATATTGGCCAAAAAGGGAGGAAGTTGATTATCCATTGCACATCCACCCATTGCCCATCCATTTGTTTTCTAAATTTGCAATATAGAAGTGAGAACAAGCCACGATAGAAAATTCTGTATTTACTAGTAAGCTGTGATTTAAAACTGTTGTCTTCAAGATCAGACTTGAACAATTCTCATCGAAGCGGGCTTTTAGAGGCACCCATTATAATACCGTCTGGTTGAATTGGAAATTGGTACAAAATTCACAACATACAAGTAATTCCTGTTGAATTATTGGTATTATAATTTTTCTTTATACTTTGACTACACCTACAATGTTCGAAAAATATCGTGTGGGCCAGCGGTGAAATGTAGGGAGAGGAGATACGCATTCGTATTTTTCTTGAAGGTTTGGAGGTTATAGGCAGAGGAAAAGACCTCTCTTGGTAAAGTGTTCCTCAACTTCGCTGTTCGATAAAAAAATGAAGTCTGGTAGGAAGAAGTTCGGCAGGTCTCGAATTAGACAGTGAAATGGTGACTAGTTAGCTTCAGCGTATGTTTGGGAGCCGAACTTCAAACATGTGAACAGTACTCCAGGACAGGTCGAATCTATGTTTTGTAGATTATGAGGAGCTGCTGGGATTAGAGGGTGCTGTTGCTGGTGATCCCGAACATTGTTATGGAAGACTTCATAGGTATAGTTGTACCTGTCATCATCATATTGGAGATTGTGGGATCCGCCTTCCAGGTAGTGTTGCTCAAAATCGGTCTTGGTCTTGCAGTCTTGGTGTTGTTCTTGCATTTTTGCAAGACCAAGACCAAGACCAAGACCGCGTAAGTTTAGCAAGACCAAGACCAAGACTGACCGTGCAAGATTTGAGCAAAAACAAGACTAAGCCTGCGAGACTCTTGCGTCTTGCGTTAGGACTGAGTGTCGTTTCAGGGAGCGGACAGGTTTAATTTATAATACAAGAAATTGACACATAGAAAAGAAACGAAACAAAATAAAAGAAAGTACTAGTACATAAAAGTTTGAAGAAAAAAATAGGCCGAAAATAGGAAAACGTAAAGTACAGATATAAATGACTATCAGTGCATTTTCGTTGAAGGGGGAATTTACGCAGTCCGAATAAGTGTATAAAAAATAATATATTAAATTTAGTATGAAAATAAATAAAAATATGAAAATAATAAAAACGAAAAATAAACTATATAGAATAAAGCGTAATAAAATTACATGTAGTATGTTACCGAGAAAATGTTTATTTTCTTAATATTTCAAGAGTTACAGACCGAAAAAGAAATCTTACAAACCAATTTGAAAACTAACTTATAATAATAAGGTAGGTATAAGAGCGAAAAGCAGGACACTACAATGTCATGCGTCTGTACGCCGCATGCGGCATCCTTTAATTTGCGGCGGCAACCTTTAATGAGAGCCGGCACGTGCCAAGGTGGCGCGGTACAAGGCGACACTATCTAAGCGTATGGACTATGAATAATAGTATTTATTTCAATTCCAGTCATTCCCAATTGAGCTTTGCTTCGAGTCTAATGTAATAGTTATTTTTACTCTAATCCTTGTTGTTCTCGGAAAACTTATCATGTTTACAATTTGACATGAGTGACGAACATTCAAATAGTTCTAGTCGGAGTAGTGAGAGTTGGAGTTATAGATCTAAAGACCTAAAAGCAAATTTGATGAGTTTTTCGAAATAATTCATGCATCCCAAATTGCTTTGTGAAAATTGTGTCAACATGAAAAGGTTGAAATAAAAATGAAAAACAAACACTAATAGGTAATTGCGAGACTTGCTGCAAGACAAAGACCAAGACTGGGAGCGCAATACCAAGACCAAGACCAAGACCAGATGTATTTGAGCAAGACCAAAACTAAGGCTGGCTAAGTCTTGTGCTTGAGTTTTGGTTGCATTAAACTCTACTAGATTCCAAAATCTTTGCCAGATTTTCATTAATTACGTTAACCTGTTCCTGTCTCGCTCCTCTAGCTTTAATGGATGGTATCCCAAATTGCTTTGTGTAAATTGTGTCCTCATGAAAAGGTTGAAATAAAAATGAAAAACAAACACTAATAGGTAATTGCGAGACTTGCGAGACTCTTGCTGCAAGACCAAGACCAAGACTGGCAGCACAATACCAAGACCAAGACCAAGACCAGGTGTATTTGAGCAAGACCAAGACTAAGGCTGGCTAAGTCTTGTGCTTGAGTTTTGGTTGCATTAAACTCTACTAGATTCCAAAATCTTTGCCAGATTTCCATTAATTACGTTAACCTGTTCCTGTCTCGCTCCTCTAGCTTTAATAGATGGTATAGGGGCTCTAGATGAGAAAGCGGTATGAAGTGTATCTGTTAAGCTGTGGACGGGACAGGTGGTCAATTCCAGCATATCGTTGATATGAAGCAGACAAAAAGACAGATCCCTGTGAAACACCTGCGTTGTATAGAAGGATATTCCGTCAACTACCACATGGAGTGATCTATCTGAGAGAAAACTCGATGGTAAGCGACAAATTTGAGGCGGGAAACCATATGACGGAGGTTTCCCAAGAACGCTTTGGTGCCAGACTCGGTTAAATGCTTTGGAGATATTTAATGATATAACCAGAGATTTCTCATGTTTTTCAATAAATTTCTGCCATACATGTGGTACGTAGGCAAGCAGGTCGTTGATATCTGCTGACGAAAGCCATATTGTCGGTGATTGACAATTTTGTAGCTCTCTAGGTATTTGCTGAGCTCGATGTTGATTGCTTTCTTCATCACTTTAGAGAACACAGAAGACAGTTCAATGGATCTATAATTATTGGGAAGGGTCTTCTTTCCTTTTTTTGGAATTGGTTGCACTCTACCTGTCTTCCAGCTGGAAGGAAACACACCAAATTTGTATGAAAGGGTAAACAACCTGCAGAAAACTGGTGTTAATTCAGGCGCATTCCTCAAGAACGACAGGTGGAATTCCGTCTGACCTCATATTCTTTTTGGTATTGAGAATCAGCAGATGGGATGTTTTCAGATTCGATTTTTCTAACTAGAGATTAGTAAATTGTTTAAACGAATTGTTGAATTTGATTTGTGATTTTCTAGTCGGCTTATTGATATTGGAAATGGTGGGTTGAAATGGGCAATTTTCTTTAATATTTTTAATTAATCCAAATAACTTAGGTGATTGCGAATTATTCATATCATACAAGGAAATATTTATGAATTTGACTGCTTTTTAATTGAATTTTTAGTGGTAGATTGATCTTACTAATGTTTTCGTTTCTGATATATTGCGGCAAATATGATATTTTTGGTAAAATAACTGATACATTAGAGTCATAGAATTCAGTTGAAATCAAAATATTACTGATTGTTTTTTTGGTTAATAGATATAAATAGGTTTGTTGTGAGATAGATTATTGGTAGTTTTGAGTTTTGATTAAATCTCCTAATTTATTTCTTGCAGATTTTTATTTTCTATATTTTTGTAGGAATGGTGAACCTTCTGATCAAATTGCCTATATTATTTACTCGAAAAGTCGATAATAGAATTATCCTTATCACATGAGATATATTTTTACTAACTAAATTTCAAAGTTTCAGGTTTAAATTGAACAATTAATTGTGAATAAATCACAAGTTTCCTTTGTATAATATTACATCGACATTTGTTAGAATCCAAAATAAGAATGAAACTGATACAGCATGTCTCTATTGGAGCTCCTAGAACTATTATAACCACTAATACAAAATTTTCGGGAAATAGGTCACACTAACACATATATTTTTATTTTTACCCTCGTCTTTACGTACGTTTCGGTCTCACGACCATCATCAGAAGACTTATTAGTACAATAACCTGATTACTTAGAACTACTGAAATAACACAAAGTTCCTTATCGCACAAATTTCGTTTAAATGCCAACGTCGCCGAAACGAACAAAAACATGAAATCGGAACTAACACAGCAATGTTGCAGCGTAAAAATTAAAAATCCACTATTAAGTAGAATTAACAACAAATACGAACACATTTCATAAATGTCTGCGAGAGACTAACAGACAAAGAGTTCTATCCTCTTTGCTAACAGACGAGACCATCTCAAGTGTTCATTTAAGCGCCAGATGTCATAATTTATTAGGTGATAAAAGAAAGACTCTGGTCTCTGAGAAATACGTAAGACAATTCTACCTGAAGTAAACTTTTACAATATAGGACGTAAGTCATATTTATACTAATTTAATTAATTAATATTCTTGCAAATTCCTACTTACGTCCTATATTGTAAAAGTTTACTTTAGGTAGAATTGTCTTAAGTATTTCTCAGAGACCAGATTCTTTCTTTTATCACCTAATAAATTATGACATCTGGCGCTTAAATGAACACTTGAGATGGTCTCGTCTGTTAGCAAAGAGGATATAACTCTTTGTCTGTTAGTCTCTCGCAGTCATTTATGAAATGTGTTCGTATTTGTTGTTAATTCTACTTAATAGTGGATTTTTAATTTTTACGCTGCAACATTGCTGTGTTAGTTCCGATTTCATGTTTCCGTTCGTTTCGGCGAAGTTGGCATTTAAACGAAATTTGTGCGATAAGGACGCTTTGTGTTATTACAGTAGCTCTAAGTAATCAGGTTATTGTACTAATAAGTCTTCTGATGATGATCGTGAGACCGAAACGTACGTAAAGACGAGGGTAAAAATAAAAATATATGTGTTAGTGTGACCTATTTCCCGAGAATTTTGTATTAATTCATACGTGGGTCAAGAATCTTTATTATTATAACCACTATATATTTATGGAGAATTTAATAATTTCTCCAGTTTCGGAAAACTTACCTATCAAACCTTTATCGTCCAGGGGCTTTATTTCATCTACTACTTGTAGCCTTCCTTCCAAGATCCCAGTAATTGTGGATTTTGGTGTTTTGTAATGTAAATTTGGTGGAATTAGTCCTGTTTCCATCGCTATGATAGCCTGCAATATTGATTAATATATTAGAGTCCATTTTCTCCGAAATTTATTGAGTACCTTAAACATAGAAGACATAAAAGAAGACCCTTCAGAATGACCAAGGTTCGATTTAACTGAGCCAATTAATAGTGGTTTCCTACGTTTTTTGCCTAGAGCGTCGTCTATGGCAGATGTTTCTTCAGTATCACCAACGACAGTACCTGAAATAGTTTCATTTGTCAAAATATGTCAGATATTCACAATCAATGGTATTTTATTATGTTTTGGTTATGTAATAATGTATGAAAGTACCTGTGCCATGTGCTTCAATATATGAAATATCATTAGGATCAATGTTGCAACTGTCGTAAAAGTCATCCAATAGCTGTCTTTGTGCAATTTTAGAAGGAAAATGTAGGCCTTCTTCTTTATAACCATCAACATTCGTTAAAGAATGTACTACCTACAATTTGATAATTCTTACTTAGGAAAGCTCTGAACACAACCCATCCAGAATATTTTTTAGAGAAATATTTAATATGGCACATAAAGGAAACCGAACATTCAATCTTTTCACTAATTCCAAAACAAAAATGTACGAAAACATAGTCAAAATCAGATAAATGGAATAATATATTGAGCAGGAAATCGGTAGAGATAAACTGAAAAATACAAGGCAAATACAAAGTCAATAATCAATTTCATCAAATATTCCATGATTTTTATTTTTTTATTTGTGCCCTTAGAAGAAGGAAAAACCCTTCTAAGATTTATGAGAGGAACGATTAAAAAAATAATGATTACATATTGCAATTGAGTTACAAATTTTATGTTTCTAATGATTGGGCATCTTTTATCAACAAACATATGAACTTCATTCATTATTTTCTGAAAAACTTCTTGAGCACAATTAAACAATGCAGTAATCAATTATTGTTATCACCTCACAATATACCCTTCTGCTAGTTTTGGCTCTTTCTAAAATAAGGACTCCTACGGCATCAGCCCTTACGTATCCATCAGCAGATTGATCGAAAGATTTACATTTGCCTACTGGACTAGTAACGCCTAATCTAAAACAAATTAAATATTTGTGACTAGATATTTTCTTTGTTAACGTATACTAGAAGATATGAATGAAATGATTAACTTGAATCGGAAGCATACCCGGGCAAAAATTCTTGAATAATATTGATTTCCAGAAGGATTTTGGATCATAAAACCATGTCGATACGCCTATCTTTGTATCTCATGAAACCAAATCATTTTAATCGAACTTTCGTGAAATAATTCATGAAATACATATGTTAGAGCGATTGTCTTAACAGAAAGTGTGGTTATATTATTTCTTAGCAAGTTGCTATCTGGCAAATATTGTTATCTCAATTATTCTTTTATGCAATAAAAAAGATGCTCCCTTCCTTAAATAATACGGTTTTCTATAATACAAGTTAATTGTAATATGTTAATAATGATTCTTGACCCAGATATGAATTATTCATAAATTCTCGGGAAATAGGTCACACTAACACATATGCTTATTATTTTCGTCTTTACCTACGTTTCGGTCTCATGATCATCATCAGAAAACGTATGTCTAAAACGAGATTTCCTAAAACTAATTGTATCAGCACAAAGCGTCCTTTATATCTCATTTCCTGTGCATTTTTAGCATTATGCACTGATATAGTCTTGTATCCTTACTTAATTATCTACAAAATGTGATCTGGCGTGATATCCCAAGTGCCATTGTTAACCTGCAAATTGCAAAAGCGTGTTTTTTTTAAGCATTCAATATCTCAACAATTACCTAGGAGCTTGAAATTCTCAGAATATGTTGCTATTATTGATATAAATGAATGCACTAGATTTCAAAACGATCGCTCTTTAACTTTAAGAGTTATTAACGATCAAAATTTTTTTCGAAGTTTAGTTGCACAATGCGCCAAAGTTGCTGTGATCGTCTGATTTTGATCCAGCTGGTTTCAAAAATTCAAAAAAATATTCAAATTTAATATCCTTAAAAAAAAATGTCCTAGCATGCACAGGAGCGGAGATAATTTTTTTTTAATTCCTGAAGTTATAAAATCGGTTCTAATCAACTTTTCTTAAAAATTCTAAAGGGATATTAAATTTGAATATTTTTTTGAATTTTTGAGACCAGTTAAATCAAAATCAGATGATCACAGCAACTTTGGCGCATTATGCAACTAAGCTTCGGAAAAAATGTTGATCGTTAATAAATCTAAAAGTTAGGAAGCGATCATTTTGAAATTTGTTGCTCTTATTTATATTAGTAATAACAACATTTTCTGAGAATTTCAAGGTCCTAGGTATTTTAATTGTTGAGATATTTAATGTTGAAAAAATACGCTTTTTCAACTTTCAACGCAATTTGCAGGTTAACAATGACACTTGGGATATCGCACCAGATCTCATTTTGTAGATAATTATATAAAGAACAAAAAACTATGATGCTAAAAATGCACAGGGAAGGAGATATAAAGGAAAATGTAAAAAAAGTAATTTTTTTTTTCAAAAAAAGTTAAATTAAAAAATGAAGCACAACTTGTACAAAGTACGGGTAACGAAAATCGCAAAAATACTACCGCAAAAATACATAAGAATCCATCGAAACGTTGCTACCGCCCGGAAAATGCACGTTTTCATATTATTTCGTCCCCGTCGATTGGTCTAGTGTGGGAATGACTGATTATGCGAATCATCTATGAAACCATAATCACAATTCCATCCTTAAGCCCGACATTTTAAATATTCAAGAAAAAGGACGTAAACACAATGTTCTAGAATCCATAAAAATTTTAACATTAAAAACGATTAGTGACGTAATATTAAATACCTAAATTCACCATTCGTCAACAATTTTGTAAATAAACTCCCACTCAAACCATTTTCTATCGCCCATCTCTAGATTTATATCACATTCAGATTGCTTTCTAATACAGTTTTAGATTAAGTTTCAGCTGATAGATCCCTACTTTGAGAATGCTACAATGTGGTGAAACAATTTGTCATCATTAATTCTGAATTAAATGTTTTGTTTAAATTCTCCACCTTCCGAAACTTCTATTTATTTATTAAACTAGAGAGAATCAAAGTTTTGATTTTTACTTTAAGCTTTCAATACATTAGATAGCAGTTGAAACAACTCATGAGAAGTTTATATTTACATAATTATAGTTCGCCTCCCACCTAAACCATCGTTTACCCCTTACCCTTAATTTATACTACATTCAGATTGATTTCTAATATAATTTTAGATTCAACTTCAGCTGATAAATCCCAACTTTGAGAATGCCACAATATGATAAAACAATTTGTCAGCATTAATTCTGAATTAAATGTTTTATTTAAATTCTCCAACCTCCGAAACTTTTATTTATTTATTAAATTAGATAGAATAAAAGTTTGAATATTTACTTTGCTTGAAGTTTCAATTCATTAGATAGCAGTTGAAACAACTCATAAGAAGTTTATATTTACATAAATATAGATCGACTTTCATCTAAACCATCGTCTACCCCAATCCCTTAATTTATACTACATTCAGATTGATTTCTAATATAATTTTAGATTTAGCTTCAGCTGATAGATCCCTACTTTGAGAATGCTACAATGTGGTAAAACAATTTGTCAGCATTAATTCACAATTAAATATTTTGTTTAAATTCTCCAACTTCCGAAACTTCTATTTATTTATTAAATTAGAGAGAATCAAAGTTTTAATATTTACTTTGTTTAAACTTTCAATTCATTAGATAGCAGTTGAAACAACTCATAAGAAGTTTATATTTACATAAATATAGATCGACTTTCATCTAAACCATCGTCTACCCCAATCCGTTAATTTATACTACATTCAGATTGATTTCTAATATAATTTTAGATTTAGCTTCAGCTGATAGATCCCTACTTTGAGAATGCTACAATGTGGTAAAACAATTTGTCAGCATTAATTCACAATTAAATATTTTGTTTAAATTCTCCAACTTCCGAAACTTCTATTTATTTATTAAATTAGAGAGAATAAAAGTTTTAATATTTACTTTGTTTAAACTTTCAATTCATTAGATAGCAGTTGAAACAACTCATAAGAAGTTTATATTTAAATAAATATAGATAGACTCCCACCTAAACCATCGTTTACCCCTAACCCTTAATTTATACTACATTCTGATTGATTTCTAATATAATTTTAGATTCAACTTCAGCTGATAAATCACAACTTTGAGAATGCCACAATATGATAAAACAATTTGTCAGCATTAATTCTGAATTAAATGTTTTATTTAAATTCTCCAACCTCCGAAACTTTTATTTATTTATTAAATTAGATAGAATAAAAGTTTGAATATTTACTTTACTTAAAGTTTCAATTCATTAGATAGCAGTTGAAACAACTCATAAGAAAAATCTTGTCTTCCGGATGGATTCCGCGTCACAATAGCTCGACTTGATGCCGACGTTTCGCCAACCATTACAGGTGGCATCTTCAGGGCAGGCTTGAGGCTTGAACTGAAACTGGTTCTACTGGTTTCTGTAGCCGTATTTATTGTAGGAAAAATCGTTCACGCTAGATAGTTCACTGCCTTTGTTCCGGTGGTTAACTTCGTTCCGGCACCTGACCCTGCCGTTGTGCGATCATGTGCGAAGTGGAATTTTCGAGGATGGGTTTCCAAATGTTGGGAAGGTAATATCCTGAGTCACGGTTCAGATTATTCGGATGTTTTAGGATTTCTATAGCTTCATGGATTTTTCGCTGATAGAAGTTTTGGGCTCGGACTAGGATTTTAGTATCTTCAAAAAGGATTTGATGATTTGTGTTAAACTTGTGTTCCGCAAGTGCAGATCTACTGGTGTCACGAAGTCTTGTACAGCGCTCATGTTCTCTCACACGAGTAGCTACTGTACGACCTGTTTCACCAATGTAGACTTTACCGCAAGAACAGGGAATACTATAAACACCTTCTAAGTGGAGAGGAGGAAGGGGATATTTGATAGGTTTGTAAAACTGAGATAATTTTGGAAGTGTGGAAAAACGGGTAGAAATATTATGTTTTTTGAGGATTTTGGAAATTCGATCTGTTATATTTTTTTTTGAATATATGGAATACACTTCATCTAAAATTCCAAATCGACCTGACCCAGAAACCCTCCCACCTGCTTTATCCACGGCCTATCTTCCATATATTCAAAATATAACAGATCGAATTTCCAAAATCCTCAAAAAACATAATTTTTCTACCCGTTTTTCCACACTTCCAAAATTATCTCAGTTTTACAAACCTATCAAAGATCCCCTTCCTCCTCTCCACTTAGAAGGTGTTTATAGTATTCCCTGTTCTTGCGGTAAAGTCTACATTGGTGAAACAGGTCGTACAGTAGCTACTCGTGTGAAAGAACATGAGCGCTGTACAAGACTTCGTGACACCAGTAGATCTGCACTTGCGGAACACAAGTTTAACACAAATCATCAAATCCTTTTTGAAGATACTAAAGTCCTAGTCCGAGCCCCAAACTTCTATCAGCGAAAAATCCTTGAAGCTATAGAAATCCTAAAACATCCGAATAATCTGAACCGTGACTCAGGATATTACCTTCCCAACATTTGGAAACCCATCCTCGAAAATTCCACTCCGCACATGATCGCACAACGGCAGGGTCAGGTGCCGGAACGAAGTTAACCACCGGAACAAAGGCAGTGAACTATATAGCGTGAAGGATTTTTCCTACAATAAATACGGCTACAGAAACCAGTAGAACCAGTTTCAGTTCAAGCCTCAAGCCTGCCCTGAAGATGCCACCTGTAATGGTTGGCGAAACGTCGGCATCAAGTCGAGCTATTGTGACGCGGAATCCATCCGGAAGACAAGATTTTTCAAGATTAGCTGTCCGCGGAAGTCTACTATCCAAGAACTCATAAGAAGTTTATATTTACATAAATATAGATCGACTTTCATCTAAACTATCGTCTACCCCAATCCGTTAATTTATACTACATTCAGATTGATTTCTAATATAATTTTAGATTTAGCTTCAGCTGATAGATCCCTTCTTTGAGAATGCAACAATATGGTAAAACAATTTGTCAGCATTAATTCACAATTAAATATTTTGTTTAAATTCTCCAACTTCCGAAACTTCTATTTATTTATTAAATTAGAGAGAATCAAAGTTTTAATATTTACTTTGTTTCAACTTTCAATTCATCAGATAGCAGTTGAAACAACTCATAAGAAATTTATATTTAAATAAATATAGATAGACTCTCACCTAAACCATCGTTTACCCCTAACCCTTAATTTATACTACATTCAGATTGATTTCTAATATAATTTTAGATTCAACTTCAGCTGATAAATCCCAACTTTGAGAATGCCACAATATGATAAAACAATTTGTCAGCATTAATTCTGAATTAAATGTTTTATTTAAATTCTCCAACATCCGAAACTTTTATTTATTTATTAAATTAGATAGAATAAAAATTTGAATATTTACTTTGCTTAAAGTTTCAATTCATTAGATAGCAGTTGAAACAACTCATAAGAAGTTTATATTTACATAAATATAGATCGACTTTCATCTAAACCATCGTCTACCCCAATCCCTTAATTTATACTACATTCAGATTGATTTCTAATATAATTTTAGATTTAGCTTCATCTGATAGATCCCTACTTTGAGAATGCTACAATGTGGTAAAACAATTTGTCAGCATTAATTCACAATTAAATATTTTGTTTAAATTCTCCAACATCCGAAACTTCTATTTATTTATTAAATTAGAGAGAATCAAAGTTTTAATATTTACTTTGTTTAAACTTTCAATTCATCAGATAGCAGTTGAAACAACTCATAAGAAGTTTATATTTAAATAAATATAGATCGACTCCCACCTAAACCATCGTTTACCCCTAACCCTTAATTTATACTACATTCAGATTGATTTCTAATATAATTTTAGATTCAACTTCAGCTGATAAATCCCAACTTTGAGAATGCCACAATATGGAGCAAACAATTTGCCCGCATTAATTCTGAATTAAATGTTTTATTTAAATTCTTCAACTTCGGAAACAATTCATTTATTTATTAAATTAGGGAGAATCAATGTTTCAATAGTTACTTTATTCAAAGTTACATTGCAATAAATTCGATAGTAGTTAAAACAACTCATGAGAAGCTTATGTTTACGTAATTATAGATCAACTTCAATATAATACTGTATTCTGTAGTGATGAATTTCCATGATTTATTTGGATAAATAACACTTCCTAACATAGAATTGACCCAGTTCCTAACCTAATGATAACTCACATTTACATAGAAATGTATTAATCAATTGTAGTTACGGATCAGCCTTACAGCAATTCGTTACAGGTTGATTGAAATTTTTATATCTAATTAAACTCACCTTTTGAACTGAAGTGATATCATAGGACTCAGTACCAAATGTGATCCTCCTATAATCACTCTGTCGCACTCACCACTTAAAATTAATTTGTAACCATGTTCTAGGGAAGTTGCACTACTGCTACAAGCTGTGTCCAATATGTAAGATGGACCACACAATTTCAAGTGATAACTCACTGAGTTTGGAATTGTTGACTTATTTAAGCTGAAACAAAAATCGTCATAAATATTTTCAAGTAAATTATAATAGAAATGGGTGCATTGAAGAATTCCGGTTTTTTCAAAATTCACGGAACATTCCCAATATATCGTGAATTTTCGAGTCATTAGAAGGGATTGTTTGAACACGGCTGTTATGTTTACTTTTTTGTCGATTCAGAACATCCCATCAAACGATATAACGTCACGCGGTACCTCGTCACATTTCAATACTACACTTCATGTGATAAATGTAGAATACATAAGCTTAATGGCGCCATCTATGATTTTGAGATTTTTTGAGTTTATATTCATAAACAGAGCTTTAATTTTCACTAATAAATAGCGAGTATGTATATTTGTTGAATATACATCCTTTTGAAACTAGCGCTCCTACGCGAACGCCATCTATGATATGCAGTTTTTGAGATTAAATTCCCAAAAACTCCCGGGGTGTGATTTTTGACAAAAAACCACAAATATTTATGGATTTATTAAATTTGTTATATAAAAATCTACAATTTACCAGTTTAGTAGCGCCATCTACAATTTGGTATTTTTTACTTCATATTCGTAATCAGCAACCCAAAAAACCTCCCAGATGTGATTTTGGCCAATTATTCTATTTGTTTATTAAATTGTATATTTGTTGTTTATTAGGGGGAAGGGGATGCTGGCCCCCCTTATCCACTGGGTGCAATATGTTATGTAGGCCAAACTTAAGACATTGCAAAATATTTCAGAAAAAAATATTTGGTATCTTGATTTTTCCTGGGTTTGTACAATTATGACTCGACTAGAAGTGAGCTATATTTCAAATTTAAATCACAGCAGGCTTGCCGCATCAGTGGCAACAGTATTATCAGAATGGACCCTTTTATCTATTTTTTTTCCCTTTCTAGAAGAAAATGACTCGTTATTTGAACGTAAATTGCGTTCCAATCTAGCAAATTTGTAAATATTTTTAAGCTTGGAATAACACGTTCCGGGATTCCATTCTCTGGCCATAGAAGTGAACTGCTCTTCTAGGGTTGTTTTGAGATTCCCCATAGACTAATAACCTGTCGACTTTTCCGTTGTGTTAGTTTAATTATTGACAGTTGCGACTTTTCTATTTCTTTCCAAGTCTACTTGTCTAAATTGTGACGATTGCGAATTTTTGATAATATTTTTTTGTTACAAATTTGCTCTTTTTAAATATGCTTAATATAGATAGAAATGTCGATGACGTCCTTATTTCAGTTTCTAACTATGACAAATATGCAAATTCGGGTTACTCAATCCCATTCAAGAACCTCTTTTCAGATATTTTATCCCTTTTTTCTTTCTCATGATAGAGCTGAGACATCGACTCCATTCACCTTGCACATTCTTGTTTTAAGCTTTGGAATAAGCACAGAATCCCCACACAAGAAAAAAAAATCGGCCCGTAGAAGAGTATAAGCTCATTATAATTCATTCACGACTTTGGAAAAATACGATTGTCACTGCACTGAAAAAAGCCAAATTTGCACCTTCTGGGTTTTGGCATTGCGCCAACGATATTAGATGTGTGGTCGATGTAGCGGTCTATGATAATAGTGGACATGGTTGCTAAGAAACGAAAAAAAAGAAGAAGAAATTTAAAATTTAATAAAAAGCAGATTGTCAAAAATATCTCTTATTATTAATAGAATTAGAAGTAAAAAAGTGTTTTATTCTCCTCTTCCGATTTGATCTACGTGATACCAACAAATTGGTGACCCTTTCGACGTTTGATGAGTGAAGTTTCTGTTGAGAATGTCAAAAAGTGATAAAAGTGAACTTAGCTCAAGGGTAAGCAGGAATAATGACAGGCAAGAGACAGAAGTAAATAAGGTCAGTATAAGAATTCCTCCTTTTTGGCCCGAGAAACCCGAAATATGGTTTTATCAAATTGAAGCTCAATTTAATATTAATAAAATTACATCGGAAGAAACAAAATTTAATTATCTGGTATCACAAATAGATCCAAAATATGTTGAGAATATTTGGGATATAATTCAAGGAACTGCCTTAAACAAATATACTAGAGCTAAAGAAAATTTGTTGAATATATTCAAAGAGAGTGAAGAACGAAAGATTAAAAAGTTAGTTACCGGTTTAGAATTAGGTGATATGAAACCTAGTCAGCTTCTTCGTAAAATGAAAACTTTGGCAGGAGTTGATATTTCCGAAGCAGCATTAAAAACGTTTTGGCTAGAAAAACTTCCAGATTCAATCAAAAATGTACTCATTGTTAGTGAAGAGGGACTTGACAAAGTAGCTTTTATGGGGGATAAAATGTTAGAACTTAACCCACATAAAGAAGTTTATTCAACTGAAACGCGGAATGACACGAATTCGTTGATTAAAGATTTAATGGTTAGGCTTGAAGGTTTAGAAGCACAGATCACTGCAATAGGACAGAGAAGATTTAAATCTAGGGATAATAGTAGAAATCGTAGTCGCGCTTCAAGTAAAGATCATAATAGAAGGAAATTTGATCCAAAAGGAAAATATTGTTATGCACATTTCCGATACGGTTCCAAATGTTTTCCAGATCGATGCAAATTACCTTGTGCTTGGAAGGTTTCGGGAAACGAGAATCTGCAGTAGAAGAAGCGGAAAGTTCTGCTGCAGAAAACATGGAAAATCGTTCAAATTTCCGTTTATTTGTTTTAGACAAAAACACGGGATGTCGTTTTCTTGTTGATAGTGGAGCTGATGTATCTCTATTGCCAGCTACTGCTAATGATAAAATTCTTAATAACTCATTTAAATTATATGCCGCTAATGGTTCTGAGATTCCTACATATGGCGTAAAACTATTAACAATAAATTTAGGACTTCGCAGATGTTTTCAATGGTCATTTATTGTTGCAAAAATAGAAAAAGGTATAATTGGAGCTGATTTTTTGAATAAATTTAATTTGTTAATTGATTTGCATGGACGAAAGTTAATTGATGGAATTACTAAACTGTGTGTAACTGGTAACGTTGCTGAAGTATTTGAACAGCATACCATACACACATTGAGTGATATCGGTGAGTTCGCTGATTTATTATCTTCGTATTCCGATATTACTACCCCTAGCTTAATACCAAGCAAAAGTTTGCATAATGTCAAACATCATATTCGCACTAATGGACCATCAGTACATTGTAAAGCTCGTCCATTAGATTGTAGAAGAATGAAACAGGTGAAGCTTGAGTTTCAGTTCATGTTGGACCATGGAATAATTCGTCCATCACACTCCGAATGGTCTAGTCCATTACATATAGTAAATAAAAAAGATGGTACGATACGTCCCTGCGGAGATTATCAACGTTTAAACGCTCAAACGGTTCCTGACCGATACCCCATTCCTCGAATAGAAGATTTCCAGCAAATTATGAAAGGAACGAAAATATTCTCAAAAATAGATTTATTTAAAGCTTATTTTCAAGTTCCAGTTGCGGAAGAAGATAAATCTAAGACAGCAATTATTACACCTTTTGGACTTTTCGAGTTTAATGTAATGAGTTTCGGATTATGTAATGCACCGTCAACATTTCAAAGGTTTATAAATGAAGTGTTTGAAGGGTTAGATTTCTTGTTCCCATATCTTGATGATATTTTGATCGCTTCATCGTCAACGGATGAGCATCGTAAACATTTGAGATTGGTTTTTGAAAGATTGAAACAATATGGTCTTCGAATTAATGTATCTAAATCTAAGTTTGGAGTAGAAAAACTAGAATTTCTAGGTTATTTAATAACTCCTAGTGGATCACAGTCACTTCCTGAAAAGATTCAAGTAATTAAGGATTATAAGTTGCCAGAAACGGTTCGTCAACTTCGTACATTCCTTGGCATAATTAATTTTTATCGAAGATATATTCCGAACGCTGCAGAAATTCAAGCCGTTTTACATGATTATCTCAAGGGATCAAAAAAGAATGATAACCGAGCAATTAAGTGGACGCCTGAGACTATGATTCAATTTAAAAAGTGTAAAGAGAGTCTGGTCAATGCAACTACTCTAACCATTCCAAATTCAGATTTTCCGTTAGCACTGTTCACTGACGCTTCCAATCAAGCTGTCGGATCTGTGTTACAACAACATGAAGAGTCTGGTTGGAAACCAATTGCCTTCTATTCAAGAAAACTTAATAATGCACAAAAAAACTACAGTGCTTATGATAAAGAACTTTTAGGAATATACATGTCTGTAAAGCAATTCAAATACTTCCTCGAAGCAAGAACTTTTACTATTTTTACCGATCATAAGCCAATAACATTTGCGTTTCAACAGAAAAATGATAAGGCATCTCCTCGTCAATTAAGACATCTTCAATACATATCTCAATTCACTACGGATATTAGGCATATTAAAGGCACAGATAATGTCATAGCCGACACTCTGTCAAGACTTGAAGAAATTTCTGTTCTCGATTATGATGAGATTGGGCGGGAGCAGGAATGTGATAATGAATTAGCTACTTTATCAAATGGAACGAATCTTAAACTTAAGAAGATACAATTATTGTCGGGAAAGTCACTTTGGTGTGATGTATCTACTCAAAACTGTCGTCCATATATACCTCGCACATATCGTTACCGGGTGTTTCAACAAATTCATAATTTTGCTCATCCTGGAGTGAAGTCTACTGTAAAACAAGTGTCTTGTAAATTTATTTGGCCTGGACTCACAAATGATTTACGTAGATGGGCTCAATCTTGTCTTAGCTGCCAGCGCAATAAAGTGTCTAGACACACAAAATCGCGGTTGGAGAATTTCAAAGTGCCAGATGGAAGATTTAGTGTGGTACATGTGGACATTATTGGACCTTTACCACCCTCGCAGGATAATATTTATTGCCTTACGTGTATTGATAGGTATACCAATTGGATGGAAGTTATTCCTATGACGAGAATAACTGCCGATACAGTTGCAAAGTCATTTTATAACCATTGGATTGCCAGATTTGGAGCACCTCATACAATAATAGCAGACCAGGGTCGACAGTTCGAGAGTGAACTATTCAAATCTCTCGCTGCATTGTGTGGAGTGAAAATCCAGCACACAACTCCGTATCATCCACAATCGAATGGAAAAATCGAGAGACTACACAGGACTCTGAAATCAGCACTTCGGGCTCACAATAAAATAACATGGACCGATGCCCTTCCTTCTGTACTGCTGGGATTACGTACAGCTTTGAGAGACGACTCACAACATTCAATTGCTGAAATGGTATACGGCACAACTATCAGATTACCTGGTGAATTCTTTGATGCACCTAAATTTCCGTTGACCCTCAGAACTTCGGAAAATTTTGGGTGAACTCCGACCACATGCAACACGCTCGAATAATTTTAGATCATTTTTTGTACATAAGGATCTCAGTTCTTGTTCGCATGTGTTTTTACGACTTGATCGTGTTAAGAAGTCTCTGGAGCCACCTTACGAAGGACCTTTCCGGGTGATTACGAGATCAGATAAATATTTTACAATAGACATTAAAGGCAGAATTTCAAATGTTTCAGTTGATAGGCTGAAACCTGCTTATTTATTTACAGATTATAATATTTCAACACCGCAAGAACAGAAAGAAGAGTCAACTTCTAATCAAAATATCAATAACGACTCAGCAACGACTATAGATAATAAAGAGCGTAAACACGAAGTAACAAAGACATCACGATGTGGAAGAACGATCCGGTTTCCATCTCGATACCTTGTTGCGAGCGATGTTTAATTTTAGTGTTTATTTAATGTTATAATTTACTAAATTTTAATTTTATATCTCATATCAGTTAGAATATGTTCCTTTGATTTTATTTATTGTTATTATTGATGGTAATCTGTATTATATGTATCGTAACTGTTTTTTCCTACAAGCGTGCGTGATTCACCCTCTACCCGCACGCAATTCAGTTTGGAAAGTGTCATTATCCCACAGTTGTGCGGGAAGAAGTTTTCCCACACTAGTGCGGGAAAAACATTCATATGATATCCTCGTGAAATATAAGTGGTGGGTGACAAAATATGAAAGTTCAAGCTTTTTTGTTGCAATACTAAGTGAGTTTGTTCAAAATCATCCATCATTTTGCACTATTTATTGAAAAAATGAACAAATATTGATAAATAAAAATGTATTGTTATGAAAATCACCTTGCCCGAGTTACCTTTTTCTTCAGGAAATCAGCCATCTTCAAAAAATATGCTGGCTTCCGCTATAAATTTACATAATGCATCAAATTGTACATTTACAATAAATATTACGAATAATTAGTGGATAGAAAATGTTACTCTTGTTAGTTGTTTCCATTTGCATGAATAAATAATTGAAAAAATGAATTTGTTTCCTACGCTTGTAGAAAAAGTATTGTTCCTAACTCATGCGGAAAGTGTCTTTCCCGCACTAGACTGCTTACTCGAACTCCGCTCCGCGTCGTTCGGGTTAACGGCAGTCGCGTGCGGGAAAGCATCACTTTCCGCACTTGTTAGGAAAATTACTATTTCGTTACTGGTGGGGAAGTAGTGTAGCGGTCTATGATAATAGCGGACATGGTTGCTAAGAAACGAAGAAAAAGAAGAAGAAATTTAAAATTTAATAAAAAGCAGATTGTCAAAAATATCTCTTATTATTAATAGAATTAGAAGTAAAAAAGTGTTTTATTCTCCTCTTCCGATTTGATCTACGTGATACCAACAGTCGACATTAATTCAAACTCACAGTTCTACAAGAACGTTTCGTTTATAAGATTTGTGTGATGGCACCGTTTTACTGTTCGCAATTCTTGTTGCAATATGCAATACTCTTGATCAAAAGCATCAAAAGCATGCGCAGTACGGAAATTGCGTATAAGTCTCTTACCAGTTCACGACATTGCACAAAATCGGTCTGCTTCGATATTAATTGCGATTTGCGTGCAATTATGGGGGAAAATTTTGGGGTCTTTTCAGTTACCAACTGAACAAAAGTTCTCACAAAGACGCTTATGGACGTTGACATTTATATCACAGAACAACATAACGATGGATACCTATTGATTTATTGATTCTTGTGTTAGGTTTATTCTTTTGCTTTCGATTTGGAATAGGCAAAGAAAACATTAATATTGTTATAAAAATATTTTCAAGAAATCGTTAATTTAATTTATAGGACAGTGTAGACCTTAGTTGAAGTCGATTCTTACGTAAGCATTGCGACGTCCGACGGTGCGACTCCTTTTGTCATGTAACCCGAAGATTCTGTGAAAAGGGCACTGGCGATGACAGCCGTGTTGGTACCTTCCAGCTCTGCGGGATTAATTCCAGCGTCTAAAATTGCTTCTATCACTTTTTCTAGATAAATCCGGAGTTGAGGATCCATGTATTGCGCTGAAAGGTAGCTACTACCTAAGGACAGATTGATTATTGTTAGAGTAGAATTTATGAATACGGATAAACGAAATTCTGAGACTTTAGAAAAATTTAATGATGAAACATATTCTTAAGCACATCCTGGATCCTATGAGATTAAATTTCCAGAAGTTATAACCGAAGGGTAAAAGTAACAAAATTCTTTAGATGGCAAGAAGGCTTGTTATTTCGTATTATTACCTTTTTCACATTAAAATGTGTTTCTAATATCAAGAACATAATATTTTCTGGAAGAATGGAAGTTACTCAATCAAAATGGAACAAGATAATAATTTGTACTCTCTAAAAATGTGTATGAATTCAATAGATCTCTCTAAACAATCTTTATGTACATATTTCGATAATATATTTTGAAGTATATTTTTTTTAATTGTGAGGCTCAATGGATTTGATCATACTTCAATTGATCCTTGAATACATCTTAGAAGGTTGGTCTTTGGTTTGCTGATCTTTTTAATCGAGCAGAAAAAAAATGATTGTGTAGCTTCGTTCAGAAAAAATAATGATCTAAATTATTGTGCTGCATGATTATACAGTATATTCTGGTACCTACCGAAAAACCCAGCATCGAATTTTTCGATATCCTTAACTTTTCCAAGTCTTCTAGGAACTTCGGTATATGACGCGCTCCAGCGTGGTTCGTCGGAAATCAAGTCTTCTTTGTTGAAAAGGGCATCTCGAAGCTCTGCCACATTTCTGCATCTTGGGAAACCTCCTGATATTCCTGGAGGTATTACAAAATTAGCCCACTGATACAACTAATCATAATTTAATATAACCATATTAAACATGATAGATGACTTACCAGATACTACAATTTCTTCGCCAGTTTTTGGTATCGACCAATCCCTAAACGTCACAGTCTCTTCCGGCATGATTTCCTGTAAAGAAATTAATCGTGAGGATCAGAATATCTCACTCAGGTACATTTATTTTGTTGTTTAGTTTGTAGTAAATTTCTGTTCTAGTTATTCTGCTGTTTCTATTGTGAATAGTTAGAATGTTTCAATATGGTTGTGAGAATGATACCACTCAAACTATGATTAGGGAAAGTCCCGTGAGTGTGCTTGACTAACATTAACTCGTGCGTGAGCAGATTTTGATAGTGTCACGTTATAAAATCCGTTCTAGGGCCGTCGCTTCAAAACTAACAGCACACCATCGTTAGTGCGGGAACACATGTCTGGAGAGCAGAATAGTACATGTTGAAGCCGGAAATATCTTCAATAACACAATAGACGCATCGAAAAAAGCATACTCGTATAGCGCTAAAATTAAATCAAAGCTGATCGAATGCCCGTTCGTTTTATAGTTTCCCTCCGTTTTCAATTGGGAGAAATTTCTCTTTCAGTTCATTCTTTTCCCCAATCATGATAATACGCTGGCTACTACATAACAAATGAAAGCCAGCCCTCCTGCTGAAATGCAAACTCCACTTTGGATCTACAAGGGAAGGACCCTCCAAATATTGCTGACATCGATATCCGTATGACTGAAATTGTTTTTCGTCAGCGGGACTAGTCCCGTCTATTGTTCTTGAGGAATGTGTTTCCGGAGTAACACCAGCTTTTTACAGGTTGCTTAGCCTTTTGTACAATGATGTTTCCTTCGAACTGGAAGATAGATAGCGTCCAACCGACTCCAAAAAAGTGAAGAAGACCCTTCCTAATAATTATAAAGAAATCCATCATCGAGCTCCTCCAATATCTAGAGAGCTCTAAAATTGTGAATGACCGGTAATTGGCTTTCGTCAGCAGTGATTAACATATAAAGACCTGGTTGCCCATGCAACATTTCTATCGAGCTTTCTCAGATAGATCACTACATGTGATGATTGACAGAGCCTCCTTCGATACAAAATCTATCAGTACAGGTGATCCACAGGGTCCTGTGTTGGCACCAACTTTGTTTCTGCTCCATATCAACGATCTGTTGGGAGTGACCTCCCCCTATTCGTCCCATTGGGGAAATAGCGTATATTACCTACCTCATCTATTTTTATGGCAAACAAAGGTATCTATTTATGTAAATGAGTTTTCAATGGAAGCAGTGATTATAGGAATATGTGGACATGATTTGAAATTATCAGAGTAATTAGGAGATAAGTGACATTATATCTCTATATATTGCTTGATCTGAGGCAGTTTTTTTTGTTACGTGTGGACTTATATCCCTTCTCGCATATCGGTCTCGTTCGTAAATATTTGTGGATTTTTTTAAGTTTGCACATCTGAAAATGTGAAGTTTTATTAAAAAATCTCGATGGAAAATTGGTCACGTTTCCTATAGTGGCAGCGTTAGTGACCTTTGAAAAAACACACATAGAATGTGACTCCAATTATGCAATCATCGAGAAAAAAGAGAAAAAATATCAAATTTCGATTGAACATCCTAGAGATTGGATTCAACTCGTTAAAATATTCAAAAAATACAATCCATTCGAGGTGTATGAAATGAAGAGAACAGACTCTTCGAATTTTCTTTCTTCTTTATTGATACAGTTCTCCAACATAGAAAAGTGAATGTTGATGGTGAGAAAGTTGGTTGAAGAGATATTAAATGGTTGAGGTGCCAGCCAGGATTGATTGATTACAAAAATGGTTTTGTTGATATTGTGCCGTTCAAAACGCTCGATTTCCTCAGAAAGCTGATCTCAGCTCTACCAAAAAAAAACAGATTACCTTTGATCTACAAATATGGAGGCTCCATCAATGTATAAAGAAAATAAATAGATGGAGGTTCTGCATTTCATTAGCAAAGGATTTTATGAATTCTATGAATAATCACCAACAGAAGAAGACATCAGAACTAGATCGGAAGATAATTCTTCAACAATTGGTAACTAATACGTATTCAGTAGTTTGAATTCTTTGTTTTGTTATTTTTGTGCAAAAGATATTCCAATATTTTAAATAAATCTCGTATATAAGGAAATCTGCTTCAAGTTTTTTTTTTTAACTTCAGGCTGACTGAAAAATCAGTATTGAAGACATTCTCAAACTAAAATTTACGAATTTTTGACCGCGTTTCCGCAACAATTACAATTTTTTACTTATACCCTTATTTCGCCCATCCACCAATTTTTCGTAATCCTCGTGAAAAATCTGTCTGTTGTCGTTTTATAATTTGAAAAAATAGTTCTTCCCCAATTGAATTCTATTAATATTGAATGTGTATAAGGAATAGTGTACATTCTTTGCAGGAGCGTGTAGTTCCTTCTTGTTTGATAAGGAAATATTTCCAATATTCTCTTGATAGCTTCATACCCAATTAAATTACCTGATCATGCAAATAATATAAAAGCTCATTTCATTCTCAGGAGATTTGGAAGATCCAGTACTTGCAACATATATTTTATTCTGTTCACTTCATGAAATTCGACAAATACTCATACTTTGCGAGTAGTTTCTTATAGAAGGTAAATCAATTATATGAAGTGGGGAAGTTCGATAGTGTGAAAGTATTGATATTTTGTATCGATACGGATCGTAACAAAAGTATCGATCCCACAAATATTGCAGTGAACATTATCGATATTGCCAGATTCGTTGCTCGTTCCAGGATATCACTAGGTGAAAATTTCACAATAATCAGGTTGGTATTGGTTGAGATGGTAACTGACTTAACAGAAAGTTCAGTGCACTTAGTAAAAGATCCTGCTACGGTTTTCAGGAGGTATTTGGATACCCCGCTGCTCGACAGTGTCACGTTGAGATCATTTCTGTCATCGGCCGTAATGTACCCCGACCTAGCTAATGTAAAGCTGGTTCGAATGAGCCCAGAACGTTTACAAAGAAAGTGGGTTGACGACTCCACTATGTTTCCCTCGAATCTCATACAGGAGGGAGTGTCACTTTTCCCTACTGTATGTTTAAATTAAAAAGGGGAAGTTATTTTTAAGGTGAGTAATACATTTTGACAAGAGTAACAGTTCTATTCCTCTCTCTAATCAGAATACTTAGTAACACTGCTTGCAATTCCGGAAAGAAATAATTTTACCACTTCGATCCAAGCGCCAGCTGGTGGCTGAGCGAGGGACTACGAGTTTGGCGACGCGTAAGAGACTCATGTCAAACATACGAGTTCCCAGACCTGTATGTACGACCGTGCCTTAGGCCTACCTTATTGTCAATATTGCGAAATAATTTAATTTTCTTTAATTTTTCAGCAGCCATTTTGAACAATCCTATATATTACTAATTCGAAAAATTATTTTGAATTATTCAGATATAATATTGCGGAGCTGTATCAATTAGAGGGAACAAAAAATAAGCAAATGAGACTGGTTTTGGTACAATCAAGCGAGCAAAGACCAAAAAATAATAGCAATAAGATGTCTAAAACTGCAATTTTTAGCGATAAACTGATATCTTATTATGTTATTAGAATCACAAACTGCGATTCGAAACAGTAACTAGCACCCAAAATTGATAAATCCGGCTAGAAGGACCAAATTATTATTATTTATATTTATAATTAAGAATTAAATTTTAAAACAATTTGTAGGGAACTATTTTTAATTTTTATTTTATCTATTAAATAAATAAAACATATGAATTAATAATTTATTATTAAAATATTAGTTAAATTTATTAGTTTGTGGGTAATTAATTTTATATGATCATTCTTTGAATATTTGTAGAGAAGGTATTTTAATTTTAGGTAAAACAGATTATTTTTTGTTTTGAAAACAAAAATGTTAAGATGAAAATTGGAATAAAAAAGAATGTTATGTAGAAACGGTTTGAAATATTTACAAGAATTTTTATCTATTTATTAATTATAATTAGATTTTATATTTTTATTGATAAATGTAGATTATTTATTAATATTATTTAAGAAATTTATTAATTTTATTAATTTCGTTATAAAATACTCATCCTTATCCACTAATAATACTATTAAATTACTGTGATTCTTTCACCTACCAAGTATCCATCATCAAAGTAACTAATTTAGAAGACAAGATGTACCTGCTTATATACTATTTGGGGTTGATAACAACCCAAAAATGCAAACAAGGGATTACCCTCAGCTGGAGATAACTGTGAATTCAATAATTTCCTTTTTCTCTTATTCATTTCCATCCCTTATAAATTACATAAATATTTGTGGGTAATGTGTTCTGAAAGTAATAAACTTCCCTGACAAATGGTGTGCCCAGTATTTAAAACATGTTCTGTTAAAGCTGAATTTTCGCTATTATCCCTCTTGATACGGGCGGAATGATCTTTATAACAAGTATAGATGTACCTTTTAGTTTGACCCATATATCAGTTTGAATACGACTCTCAATCAATTTTGGAAACTCCACATTTGTCGAATTCGGAAACTTCATCAAAGGTATTGCCTAAACGGTTTGTGAGCTTATTCTTGCACCCATGAATGAGTTTTATTGTAAATTGAGAAAACAAACTATGGAATTTATTTAGAAAAATCGATGGTAGAAGTCGTTGGTAATTTATGATCATGATTAAATGAAAGAACAATTACTTCGTTTTTATACCACTCTTAATAATAACATGAAAACGTTACTATAGTTTCAGCAACTAAGTGTCATTATCAAATAGATGCTAAACAATAAAAAGTAAAATAGGAACTAAAGTACAATATGGCTAACGAGATTACAATTGACAGTAAGAGAATACCACAAATTCCGAAACAGGTAGATCCAGGAAAAATACAGTGTTAATTAAGAAACAATTTGTGTATTGAGATAATTATTATTCTAAGAGTGTTTTGAAAGACAAAGGAAAAGATCACTTTCTTAAGGGTTTAACTGATCATTTAGGATATTGTTATGGGAGTTTTTGACACTTTTATGAATCTCTATTGATTCTAATGTATTTAATTTGAAACCTTTGGTTTGATTATGTAAAATGTTTAGTCTATCTAAATTAGAGAATAAAAGACCTGTTTGTAAAAATGGTTAGCGAATGTTGAGTCTGAAAGAACGAAAATGTTCTTGGTATCTAAGTACAAAATTACGACAAGTTCTATCTATATAAAAGTTATCACAATCTAGGCAAATTAGTTTATAAACTCCAGGTTAACTACATTTATTGGTTTTTTCTTTAGCATTATATATATATAAGATGGCATAGTTTATTTTGTGGCTTGAATGATATTAAAATTATGGTGGGATAAAATGTTAGCAACATTTTACGTTGCGAAACCAAAATACTTCGGAGAAATAAATTTGTTGATACATCTATGTATTTTATGTACGAGTTAATATTGGAATAAGTTAGTTTTTTGTTGTTTGCTATTTGATCTACCGAAAAACAATTATTGATAGCTTTCAATAATGATTTTTAATTTATATAATGAATTAAATTATTTATTTCATCTTTACACAACTGTATACTATTCAGATTAATAACGTTCTTAAGAAAATGTACAAAAACAAACCTTCCGTTCTTGGAATCGAACTCGGGTCTACTGCGTGAGAGTCCAGATAT
This sequence comes from Endomychus coccineus, assembly GCA_958510875.1. Classification (NCBI taxonomy): domain Eukaryota; kingdom Metazoa; phylum Arthropoda; class Insecta; order Coleoptera; family Endomychidae; genus Endomychus; species Endomychus coccineus. Next base: position 31,293,375 of record OY294067.1, on the reverse strand, counting down.
CCTATCACTTGGGCCACAATGCCTAATATATAAGCTGTTGGAGTACGAAGTAAGTTTTCTCCGATTACTATTTTTGTTCTTGTTGTTGAACGATTTTGTTGGAATTTGGGTGTAAGCTGTTTTAAATTTTTTAAATTTTCAACCTTTCAGAAAAGGGTGTGCTCATTACACGATTTCCGTAAAAAATAATAGGGTTCATCACTAAATAGCAAACGATTTTTCAACAAAATTCGAAAATAATAGAATCTTCAGTTTTTGAGTTATCGTGTATACACATTTCGTGACATACAGACAGACGGATTTTTTCAAAGCTACTCCACATTCCTTAATTTTTCGCCTCGAGTTGTTGAATTAATGATTTTTGGATCCACAATAAATATGACATATTTTAGAAAATTGTAGATTGTAAGAAGATTCGTTTCTGTTATTCCAAAAATCAACGCCTAAATGGTAAAGTAATATTATGCTTGGCCGTTTCAATTACAAATTGTGCTTTCCTACCGTAAATATTTCCACCAAAATTCACCACTGAACACAATCAACTGATGCACAACCTCGAACTTCACCTGAATGCGACGGAACCTGTCAACTCGTACTTATATAAACTATTTTTACTTATTTGAATACAATAACGGATGTCATAATCAAATCAATGAAGTTTAGCAGTAATTTTTCATTACAAGGTGTGCATAAAAATATATGGACATCTGATTAAAATACGCTTAGAATACATATACAAGTTTCGCTTAAATATATGTAGCAGTGAAAATAGTTCTGAATCGTAAATCAGAAAAAAGGCAAAAAATCTGAAGAAAACTGCACTTACATTATGTTTCTAGCAATCGGTTTCCTTAAAATTCATCAAGTTGTAGTTGACGATTCAAACGACGTTTAATCCATTTTATTGTTTTTGGATCCCCTGTGAAAATTGTGCCCATGGCATTAATTATTATTACTAATACATTCAATGAACTGAGTTATGACAACTATTGAGTTACTAATGAACACTATACAGAATAACACACTGCAGAAAAATTTCAAAATAAACCTTTATTATTAGAATAAAAGAAAACACAACATGTTTCGTCAGACAGTGGCTTCCTCAGGTGAACAATGGTACTTACACTTACAACGTTATTACTCGCTATTTATACATAAAGAGAAAATGAACAAGGGTGCATATTGATTGGAAATTCAAATTAGTCCGACGGCCTGTCTCAATTTGGGCTTGGAGAGTTTCAAGTCAGCAACTAAAATGGTACTTCGGCAATGCCTTGAAACGCCTAGATCTCTGCGTGTTGCACATCAAGTTTCCGGCCGTGCAACTCCCCAAGCTGGCAAGATGAGAGAGTTGCACGTCAGCCATTTTAATGGTACTCTCGGAAATTACGAAGCCAAAGTTCCTAAATTTGGCCGCGTGCAATTCCCAATTAGGGCATTGCATGTCACCACCTTCTCATACTCACGGTAAATGATGTTTTAAGACCATAGCTGTTGCTGAAAATGACAACTTGCACGCGAAAAGCTTCAACTGAAAAACCGCGGAAAATTACGAATATGCGGTTTCTCTTGAACTAAATCGTTTTTGAGCCTCGGATCGAGATTACTCAAGAATAATGAGTCAGGAATGGTCGTGTTGGGTTTAATTCACTAACCTACAATCTGAATTTTCCGGAAAATGACCAGGAAAACACGAAAATGTGAATTTTGGCGCTTTGTTTGACCCGATATACTGGGATACGGGGATTTTACGCCGTGAATCGGCTATTTCGATAAGCACAAATATTATTGGGAAAACTTCGAATACAATTTGAAAAAGGCTCCGATTGCAGGTTTGATCCGAGGTTCAGAAATGATTTATTTAAAGAGAAACTGCGTATTTGCAATTTTCCGCTGTTTTTCACTTATAGCTTTTTGTGTGCAAGTTGTCATCGTCAGCAACTTGAAGTATGAACTTAAAACTTCATTTACCGTGAGTACCAAAGTTGGTGAAATGCAACGCCCAAGTTTGAGTCTTGGGGAATTGAACGTGGCTAAATTTGGCTTTGGTAACTAAATCATACTTTGTAAGTGTACCATTAAGATAGCTGACGAGCAACTCTCTCAGCTTGACGGGGAGTTGCACGGCCGGAAATTTGATGTGACAGACAGGGACCTCATCTTCTGGATCTAGGCGTTTCAAGGCATTGTCGCAGTACCATTTTAACTGCTGATGTGCAACTCTCCAAGCCGAAATTGAGGCAGGCCACCGGACTAGATTTTGTACAGCTAATTTCCAAAAAATCAACACTTCCATCAATTTTGTGACTTTCGGATGAATTCCGCAAACAATAGCACGACTTATGCCGACATTTCGCCAACCATTACAGGTGGCATTTCCAGGGCTGGCTCTAGGCTTGGATTGACACTGACTCTTCTGGTTTCTGTGGGTAGTGGTATTTATTGTGCGGAGGAACCTCCACAACACGCAGTTCACTGCCTTTATTCCGGAGGTTAACTCCGTTTTGACACCTGACCTGGCCGTTGTGTCATCACGTGTGAAGTGAAATTTTCGAGAATGTGTTTCCAAATGTTGGGAAGGCAATATCCTGAACCACGGTTCAGATTATTTGGATGTTTTAAGAATTTTTCGCTGATTGAAATTTGGGGCTCGGGCTAGGATTTTAGTATTTGCGAAACGGCTTCGTGACACCAGTAGATCTGCACTTGCGGAACTATGAACGACACTTATCATCAAATCCTTTCCACAAATACTAAAATCCTAGCTCGAACTCCAAAAATCTATCAGAGAAAAACTCTTGAAGCGATAGAAATCCCAACATCCAAATACTCTGAACCGTGGCTCAGGATGTTACCTATCCAACATTTTGAAACCCATCCTCACATGTTCACACAACGGCAGAAGATTTTTTTGCACGATGAATACCGCTACAGAAATCAGAAGAATCAGTTTTAGTTTGAGCCTCAAGCCACCCCTGAATATGCCACCTGTAATGGTTGGCGAAATGTCGGGATCAAGTCGTGCTATTGTGACCCGGAAGCCAAGAATTTACCTTACAATGACAAAGCTAGTATACAGAATAATATTGGAGAGTTTGTTCCCGGTGGGTGGATACATTAGGTAAGTTCTCTACTTTCTGGTCTATGATCGTACCATCGTACCCATAAATAATTTTTCTAACAATCCAATTTGTCACAAATTAGCAGCATAGCATGATTCATAGACTTGTATGAATTCTAATGTCAGCCCAAAAGTTTGAAAAGAAGTTAGATATTATAAAACACATAGCAATTAACAATAATTTTAACCACAATCTGATTGATAGTATGTTGAAAAAGGAGAAATGTAATATTGCTATTAAAGAAATTTTTTCTCTCTAAATCGCAATAAATCCGAAAATTATAGGAGCATCAAAAATACTAAAGATAAGTCAGAAAAAGGAGTGAAATTTGGAGTCGAAATGTTAAATTGTGGATCTTGTCCAACCTTTTATGTAGGTCAAAGTGGTTCTTCTAGTAGAGGTGAACATTTCAGGAATAATAAACTTGACTCCCATTATGCCAAACAATTGGTAAAGACAGGCCACCAATTTTCCAAGTTTTAAAATCTTGCGTATACTTATGTATACTTAAAATACCCAGAAATTGATAAATATAAGCACAGTAACCTCAAACTCAATAATCAGGTCGATTTTTCATACTCTCCGCTTCTTAGTATCGTCCCATCAAAACAACCTGTCACAAACTAAGCATTAAATTGTGATCCTTTAGTTTAAACAATTTGTATCCTTAAATTAGCTGCAAGCAATCTGAATTCCCAATCATTGATTCAGCCACCTTGATCAGTTTCTCTTTTAGTCGATTCTGTACAGACCAAAATTTGCCAAAACCTCGGTTTTTTTCGGACAAAATAGATTGAGATGCGGTTTGCGGTTTTCGGCATTCGACTCTGGAAGACAAGTAGAAAAAATGTTACCATTTTGTTTTTGGCGCCCATTCGAAATAAAAATGCATTTTTTGATCCTAAGTTTAGATGTTTCATTAATCGATGAATATATACCAAAATTGGAGTTTTCTGGGGTTTTTGGGGTTGCTGAATACCAATATGATGTTAAAAAAGTCTCCAATGTACCTGCTGCACAGAACACCTTGGTGCACCATGACAACTCCAGAACATTGCTCCAATTACATGTGAAATGTTTCGAAAATGATTTACTAGGGGTTTTCGAGGTCGCTGATAACAAGACACTTAAAAATTACCTACGTATACCTGGAGGTCAGGTCTTCTTGAAGTACTGCGTCATACCTGGGAAATTTATTCTAATTCAATGTAGAATACATCGAAAAGGATTTTTGCGGCCGCTGATCATGAATATGATGTTTAGAACAGTCACCAATGTACCTGGTCACTACGACACCCGAGGAACATTTTTCGTCTATACAATGTCTTACTTTACCCGCCTCATCACATACTTCTTGGCTTGTTTCATTTTCATTTGTGTAAAACTTCCTCGTCGCCGAACTGTTTCAGTTCCTGTTCGAGCCTCAACCCTGCTGTTATGTTTAAATATTTTATTTTATAAGATGATGTCTCTAACGTGACATTTGAATTAGCATTAACAGTTTTATATATGTAAAACAAAACATAGATTATCAATATATAACAATTCTCCACCTATTAACTATAAACTCGCTTGAATTCAACATCCATTCAGATTTAGTCTCTCTACTGGTTGGTCGCCAAATTGTTATGTTTAAATATTTTATTTTATAAGATGGTGTCTCTAACATGACATCGGATCTTGCTTCTGTGACCGGAAGATCATCCGTAAGCCAAGAATTTTCATTTAGATGAACTTAAATTTATCAAAAATAGAATCACCATTTAGTGCTATTTTTAATTAACTGTCTTCTGTCAACATTTCAAACTGGGTTATCTATTTTCAAATGTGTTTTATTTGGTACCACTATCTTTTAATTATATTCTATATATACCATAATACGTAACAATTGAACTTATGACGTGTACATTCAATTGTAAATTGCCACCAGTACTAATAAATCTATATATCTATCTATCTATTATGATATTCCACATCATACAGTCACATAACGTAAGCCTCTAGAAAATTTCTTAAGCAGATGAGGATTTTCGGAAGGCCATATCCTAGAATTGTGTGCATTTACTTGACCATTTACATGGAATGTGGTTTCATCGGACATAATTGAATGGACAATAACATTTCTATTGTTTCTATGTAAATAAAGTATTCTTCGGAAAAATGTTAAACGTTATCGATAGTCGCTTTCCTTAATTTCTTGAAACATTTGAAATTTATACGGCTTCCTGTATAAATAATTTTTTTAACTCTGTACTGTATAACTAGGAATTTGTGTTATTTTTCTTATAGATAGGTATTTTTTGAATCTTCCTGTATTAATTGTTGACATGACAATGTTCTATTCGATAAATAATTATGTATACCTTTTTTTTTATTCTGAACAGTACCGGAAGATTGCAGATTGCTCCACAGGGGTGAAAATAGGAACATTATTGTTTTTGGGCGCGGTAGCCCCGTTTCAAGTGGTATTTTTGACATCTATCTTCAGTTTTTCATATAGAATTCTGGTATTTCATTGAGCTGTAATGACAACAGTATTTTTCTGGCTATAAATATATATCACCCGCATATATTTAACCTGTAGAAGTGTCCGAAATTCTCATTCTAAGATTCAAGTGACGTTATCGATGTCCTAGTCTATATAATGTGTTTACTCTGTGGTGCAATTTTATAGTTCATGTGAGATCAGATGCAACAAGGTTATAAAGTGTGAATAATTTCGAAAGTCAGTCTGACAGGAGGTGTCAGTATGAAACGTAGAGTTGCAAAATACATACTGAGTTTCATTGAAACGTATAATTTGACGTCTTTATTTGGCGATTTTTAAATCTTCAAAAGTGAGACAAATAGGTTATCGATTGAACGATAAATTATCTTGAATCGAATTCCGCAGACAGCTAATCTTGAAAATTCTTGGCTTCCAGATGAATTCTGCGTCACAGTGCGCCAACAATTACGGTTGGCAGCCGTGGGGCTTGAACCAAAATTGATTCTTCTGGTTTTCGTAGCAGTATTTATTGTGTGAATCTTCAAGCTACTTATGCACTAAGTCAATTCACAACTATGGATAACAGTAATAAGTTCAATATTATCACCCGAATCCGTACTTTGTAGCTGAAAGCTCCTTAGTTCTTTAATAGTATTTTCAGTGGATAAGGTTGATCATTTCGTATTTGTTAGTGTTTACGCTACTTAGTTGACTTCCTTTGTTCCGCTGGTTGCTGCTCTGTAACTTGAGACCTCGCCGTTGTGTGATCATGTGGAATTATCGAGGATGGATTCCGAAATGTTGGGCAGTAATATCCTAAGTAATCTAAGCCATGGCTTTTATTACCTTTTCCACCAAAAACCAGTGGAATTAGTTTCAAGTTTTTAGCCTGCCTTGAATATGCCTCGTGAAATAGTTGGCGAAACATTAGCTGCCCATAGAATTCTTGTATTCAAGATAATTTATCGTTAGTTGATTGTTTGTTTTTTGTTTCAACAATATTTATTGAAAAAAATTCATCTCTAAATTTTTATTCTTCTTAAGCATTAGGTTACTCAATTTCACTATTTTGTCTGTAATGCAGGGTCGTACTTTGATGTTTTCTTCGAAAATCTTGATGAGTGCCGTAACTGATGTGGAACATAATCGAACCATCGTATGTGATGAATAAATGAGTGAATAATGAAAAATAACACGAACGTTTTTACTAAAAAGACAAAGCCGTATTGAAAAAGTTACTGATGCATGATGAAGAACGAAACTTCTGGAATTAAAACTGAAATTATCATAAGAGAGCTTACTTATTTATTTATTTATTTAATCTTACACTGATCAACAAGTATAAACCTATTTAAAGATCAGGACAATGCATTAGAAAATGTATGTATTAACAATTATTATCTAAATTAAATCTGAATAACCTAAATTATACTATAGTCCGAGAGGGGACAAAATCAAAAAGAAAAAGAAAAAATAGCCAAAAATATTTAACACAGCAATGTACAGAGAGAAAAAGAAGATAGAAAGAGCTGAAAAGTATGAATATTGTTTCATCGCAGTAGGTGAGCAATCTGTTTTAGGCTAGAATTGAAAATATCATATTTAGTAGAAGTGTCATTGGTGTTATAGGCATGGCACATGCAAAATAATGGAGATAATTTAAGTAAGCTAGTACGAGGAGTTTGGAGGTAGAAAGTATTTACAGACCGTGAGTTCAGCCGAGGAACTAAGAAATTGACTTTCCAGCAGCATGGGCAGTCAATTAGGTTGTTGAGCAACTTGAACAAACTGGCCTGGAGTACATAATTATTTCTGCGAGAAATGGATGACATATTGAATCTATCTAACAGGAAACAATTAGAAATGCCCCTGATAGGATAAAAACCGTCTATCCTGAAGGACAGGTACTTCAAAAAGCGGCGCTGAACAGATTCCAGGGCATCTCTATGAACGGCATAACCAGAGAACCAAATCACAGAAGCATACTCAAACATCGCACAAAAAATTCCCGACAGCTTCGCACAATAAACCCAAGTAGGCTGTTAGCAGTCTCCATCACAGACTCCAGATGAGAGATGAAGGATAGTTTGGGATCAAAAATTACGCCGAGGTCTTTATAGGTTGCTGGTCTCTTAAGGATAGTACCGTCTACGTTGTAATCAAATATAGTCAAGTTGGTCTTATTTGTGTAAGAGATAACGCAGCACTTGCTAACAGCTTGTTCGTTGAACAACATACACACATCATATCAAGTCTTCTCTGAAGTAGATAACAATCAAATGTGAATTTGATGACAAAGAACTTATAAAAAGTTGCGTTCAAGGAAGATTGTTTATTTTGTTCCACCTCTGACAGAAGGAGGAAAAAAGAATAGGAAATCAAAAAATTCGGTATCTCCAAAATTACTTGAAAATCGAAAATTATATTGAAAATATTATACTTCCATATGAATTCCCTTTGGTTTTTCCACAATCGAAAATCCCATGTGGCATTTGTGATGTACCATCTTTAACTAGAACGCTTTAAATTTTTCAGACTGATATGTTATTCAGTTGTATTTTGACACCAATCGAAAATAAGAAGCCTTGAAGATTTTTGAAAACATGGAAAAAAGTGAATTTCGCGTCTTGATTAAATATTTTTTCTTGTGTGGAAAAAACATTACGCAAACCAAAGCATCACTTGTTAAACATCATGGGGACTCTCTTCACCATCGATTGGAATGATTCAAAAGTGGTTTACTTATTTTCGTTGTGGTAGTATGACCACAAAGGATGCCGATCGCCAATAAAATACATGGTATGATATTGGACGATCGGCGAGCTGAAATGCACGAGATTGCTGAGGCTATGGGCATCTCAACCGAACGGGTACGGAACACTTTGCATACATTTTCGAATATGAGAAAGCTATATGCCAGATGGGTTCCGCATTTGCTCTTTGTTGACAACAAGCGCAACTGTGTGACAATTCCAAAGGAGTGTTTGGCGATGTTTAAGCGCGATAAGAAGGACTTTTTGCGCCGTTTCGTAACCGTGGACGAAACATGGATCCATCGCAGTACACCAGAGACAAAAGAACAGTGGAAACAGTGGAAACAGTGGACTCGTTGTGGCGAATCGGAGCCGAAAAAGGTCAAGGTGGGTTTATTGACCAACAAAGTCAGGGCGACAGTTTTGTAGCGAAAGCGATCGTATGCGGCAAAGAAAAATGTGCTCTACCACCAGGACAATGCACCAGCGCACAGGTCCTCAGTCGCAATAGAAAATTTGCATGAATTGCACTACGAATTGGTTCGTCATCCACCATATCCTACAGATTTGCTTTTACCTTAGACTTAAAGAGTTCCAAATATACACATTGTGTTAAAATCCAAAGTTCACATATTCCATATAAAATACATAACAAAAAAAAAAACGTGTGTCACTCGAGGAATGCCGCGGTGAAGCTATTGCATAGCATTTTTTCTCAACTTATGCAATTATAATTATTTATTTATTTTTAATTTATGCAGTATTTTTTTTCTTTGATATTAATTCTAGTTTTTTCTTTGATATTAATTCAAGTTACACTTTTTGAGCGTGGTGACCGATAAGAAAACAAATTTTTTTCTTTTATTGAATAAATGAGAAGTTAATATCGTTTAAAATATTTTTATTATCTTACAATACATGTAGGTTACTCAGGAATTTGATCTATAGGTTTATGGTAACTGAAATAAGAGACATAAGTTTGAGACTTGATATCCTCTAAATATCTGATGTTGAAATCGCCAGCCAAGATAAGTGGAAATTTATTACCATTTGTACCAAGTATTTTCGACCCTTCTTCAGTGTACTCCAGTAATGTGCGATGAATAAAATGCTCTACCTCGTCCAATTTTGGATTCAAAGAAATGTAAATTGCTACCATGACTATGTGTAGGCCATTTCTAAGTTTGCATAAGCATGCACAAATATCTCCAAAAAATGAGCGCCTAACATTAACATCGCTAACGTGTGCAATATTTATTTCAATATTCGGAGTCATAATATTAGTTACATTATTATTATTTTGGTAAATAGCTACCCCACCTTTTGGAACAGTATCTCGATTGAATTGAACAATACAATTGAAATCAGGTATTTCAATCGGATTATCATGCGCCATGCAAGATTCGGTAAGAAGTAACACATTTCTTTGTCTCGTAACTGAATCTTGTAAATCGTATTTGTGACTATTTAGACTTTGGCAATTGAAAGTCATTATTTAAATGCCATTTCTATTACTAAGGAAATCTAAGACACTTTGAGCTGTCGTCTGAACACTATTTAAAGGCAGTCTTTTGAATTCTTGCAACAAAGATGCAGTCGATGCAGCTTGCCTTCGATTATTATAAAACTTGAATCTAGAATTATCGTTTTTTGTCGTGATATACAATTTTTCAATATTAGTCACCCGAGAGAGCGCAACATAAACGAGTTCCTGTTATTTTTCGTTACGGAATTTCTTGATTCGGTCGCCGCGCTCAAAGCCCGCGATAAAAGCTATATGCAATATATGCAATAGCTTAATAGAAACAGGTACTCTCAGGTCTCTGCTACGTGCGTCTAACGTATAAACTCTAACTGACGCGTAGCGAGCTCCTAGAGGCATATGTCAAAATGATTTCGTTCGTAGCTAATTACATAGGACGTCTGGAGCTCATGCAATTATGTTTTTAGATAATTCGAACCTTCTTATTTCGATAGGCCACGTGAAAATCCCGGAGTTTAAAGCGCTAGAGTGTTATAACATTCGTATAAAATAGCGAAATTTCTCACTTTTAGAAACTTCAATTTAATTAATTAATTTGACACATGTTAGATGTTTAAGACTTACATTATTTTTCGTTACGGAATTTCTTGATTCGGTCGCCGCGCTCAAAGCCCGCGATAAAAGCTATATGCAATAGCTTAAAAAGTTAGGAAAAGGCAGCAATTTATAGAGTCAAGAATAATGTATCAAAAAAAAGAAATAGGTCTTTCTTTTCTTTTTGTAAATGTATAGTTTATAAAATATCTTTTGAAATAAAATTCTATTAGATTTTTTGCTGGGGAAACCTAATTTCATTTTGGATATTTTTTTGAAACAATATATCATGTATTTACATACTAATCCCAATTTTATAATTCGTCTGTCGAAAATTGTCTGACAGCATAAGATATTAATTATAACATTTTTATATTACAAATGACTCCTGTTTGGTATTGAATGTAATAGGATAGGTTCAATTGTTTCAAATACTACCAAAAGAAGAACAGAACGCGGAAGTAACGCAACAAAATAAGGATCTTCATCTTCAACTGATATGCACCCATTGCTTACAGGCTCTGGTATGGATCAAGTTGTCGTGGCCGTGGGTATGTGGCCACAACATATCGAACAGAATGTTTCCTCATTTCCCTCATCCTCTGATTATGATTAGCTATAATGAGGGCTTTTCTTTTCCTTACCCTTTTAGGTTCGCTACATCATCTAGTTTCGAAGGCACCTTTCTTATGCTGTTTTTGATTCCCTCAATAACTGCTTCTCAGGAGCATCAGTATCAATTCCCGTTTCTGCTCCCTTTTGTAGATTTCTGAACGTCAACTTCGGGAAAAGGAATCATTGCCTCCTGCGATTTTTATCTATTTCCAAACTTGAAGAAATGGCTCTGCGGAAAGAGATTTGGCTCCAACGAGGAACTCCCATGTTAAAGGATTGCCGAAATCGCATTATTTGGAAGGAATCGAAAAATTATAAAAACGTTGGACGAAGTGTATCAGGCGATAAGGAGATTATGTTGAGAAATAAAATAAGTTTTGAACAAATAAATCATTTCTTGTTTCATTTTTCAGGAACTTTTCACCTTGTCCTCGTCATTCGTCTATATATTTGGAAAGCCGCGAAAAGTTTATTGCAAATATGAATGCCTTATTGCTTCTGAAGTAATCAATTCATTCCAAAACTGATTTGGCCTACATATTTTTCGCTTGAGAGTAACAATATATCTGGAAGGATACCATTCAACAAGGATGAATTTATTAAATCAAGAATACAATAACGACAGGATATCAATCAGTTTACCATTGAGTGGCTCAAATACATTTCCATTGTTCTATATTCTAACAATTGTCTATCAGTCGAGGTTGACAAATTGAAAATACTCCAACTACATCGTCTTTTTCAAATATTTGACCTTGACAAATCGATTGATGTTCTAGTATAATCGATACTGTTAAAACAGTAATTGTATTTTGTGACAGTCCTGCGAACAAAATTCTTTTTTTCTCTATTTTCATTTTTTTTTTACTTTAAAACCAAATAATGAAAATTTCTATATGCTTAGTGAATATAGGCACACGCATCTTCATTCGTTTTCTTTGAACAAAAATCCTAAAATATAAATAATGGGTTCCCCAAGCTGAGTAAGCTGGAGTGACTTAAAATGTATCAGTGGCTTCTTTATCAAAAATCTAATATATTTTGTATTTTTACAGATTCTAACAATGATGATGTTTTATTTGCTTCGTTTAGTATTATCAAAAACACATCTTCAAACGATAGTACCCAGATGATCAGCTAAAAGCTAAAATATTTGAATCTCTATTGAAGATTAGGTAGTTATTAAATGACAAGCAATACGGGTTTCAGGAAAATAAAAATACAGAACTTGCAATATTAAAAATCACTGACCAAATTTACGTCGCTATAGATTATGAACTACCACGTGTAACTGTTTTCCTTGATCTGACGAAGGCATTTGATACTGTAAATAATGGTATACTTATGTGTAAACCAGAAAAAATTAGCTTTAGGGGTACAGGAGAAAATCTAATAGGAAGCTATTCAAAAGACAGAAAACAAGTTGTAAAAATTAATGAAGGTATTAGCTCTGAACAAATTTTGAGATGTGGAGTTCCCGAAGGAACAATCCTGGGTCCACTTCTGTTTATCCTATGAATAGTATTTTTAAGGAGATAAATCAGGAGGAGATCATATCCTTTGAGGATGATACGGCAATAGTTATACGTGGGGAAACATGGTCTAATGTATTGCTAGTGACAGAAGATTATATGATTTAATAGACAGAATGGTTCACTAGAAATCACTCGACACTAAACGTAGATAAAATATTTTTTCTAACAAATGTAAGTTACGCTAATAGCTCACCAGAAAAATGTACTGTCAAAGTACATAATATTTTAGTTTCACCCAAGTGTGAGCTCATAATTGATATTAATATTTTAAAAATTGAATAAACTCAGCCATAACGTGATGAAAATCCATTATCAACTTCAAATAAAACAACTATTACGTTCGATTAGTTCGATTTTCACAAGTTTATTAAGAATGTGACTATAGTTTCGCTACCAGCGGAGCTTCTTCGAACGTATTACACTTTGTAACGAAACTATAGTCACATTCTTTATAAACTTGTGAAAATCTAACTTGTAATAGTGGTTCTATTTAAAATTAATATTAATGTTTAATTCTCACAATCCATTTTTTTTTGTAGATTCGTACTTCCAGGTTTCGAGGTCAATTATTACACCTCATCCTTAGGTATAAATATATAAAGCCTGGCTGTGATAAAGAAAAATGTATCAACATTTTTAAGACAGATGTAAAAATATTTTTATCCAAAAATTTGATCAAAATATTGTTTTTTTAATTAATAATATTATAATTTGTTAATTTTTAGTAAAATTTTTCGAAAGTTTTAAATTTTTACATAAAGCTACCAGAGGATTATACCTTAACAATTTAGAACTTTCACAAATACATAAATCTTTTATAAACAAGGAATTAATAACACTAAACACACAAATCGCTTGGAATTATAACCCAATTTGTTTAGCAATAATCTAATTTAAAGTCTTAACAATATTCAATATTATAATCATTTTGTCACTTTACAGGAAACTATACCCTACTGAAAGTCCAAAGTTCTCTCTACTTAAAAATCATATGGTTTCATCACTTTACCACTAGATGTCATTAATTCCGTATAATTGCATAAATATCAAACATTCAAAAATATCAATTTTTTAGTTTTCAGTTTCTTAATAATTTTTTACCAATTCGTCATCTAAAGTCACATATTCCTCACCACTGAATAACTACTTTGTAGCTTCCTGAATTTCAATTGTTTAACGTGTATATTATATAAATCAAAAATGAAATATTACATATAAACTTAATTATCTGAAAATGAAGCCATATGATCATAAATAATTTTACATCTTGAATGTAAGTAAATCTTTTTTTAAAAATATCTTTTATTATTTATTTTTTTTTAACAATTTACAATATTATTAATTAAAAAACAATATTTTGATCAAATTTTAAATAAAAACTTTTTTACAACTGTTTTAACAAATTTTGATATATTTTTCTTTATCACAGCCATGCTTTATATACCTGAGGATGAGGTGTAATAATCGATTTCGAAACCTGGTAGTACTCTAGGATAAATTGCGACTGTACTATATTGAAGAGTAAAATCTTGCAGATACTTAGAACTAATCATTGACGATAACTTGAAGTGGATTGAAGTTGATCAAACAAATCAATAAAAAAACTTGGTATTTTATTTATTTATTCTATAAATTACATTCCGTACTAAATGCACGCCAACTTATAATGATTTATTATGCACTATTCTGTTCAGTCTCAACATATGGCATCATAGCTTGGGATGGAACCCACAATAGAGCACTGAAATCGATAAATAATATACAAAAAAGATTAATAAAGATAATATATAGAAAACCAAATCTACTACCCATCCGATCAATGATTTATGGAAAAAAAAATCTTGAAAATTAGAAAATATTTCATGGAGAATTCAGCAATTCCAAACTATAAATAATAAAGATAATATATAAGAAAAACCAAAGTACTACCCATCCGATCAATTATTCATGGAAAAAAACATCTTGAACATTAGAAAGATTTCATGGAGAAGTCAGCAATCTAAAAGAATTACAAGTTTGAATTTACCTATAGCGTATAAAGAAATTGGACGAAGAACATATACATATATGAGTTATGAAATTTTTAAGAACCTTCCGGAAGATTTAAAATTGCTAAAAACAAAAAAATTGATTAGCAAATGGTTGTGCTCTACTCCAAACCAGAAGATTTTCAGATTTGGTGTTATAATCATCTTCATGTGTCAGTTGAACTCAAATTCAAATTCAATTATTTATTACAAAGATGTTCACATATATTCATTTCTAATTCATAAATTCACCTAAATAATCTACCTAAAATCTAACTTACTATTGGGGTGAAAACACAAATATTCGTTGTTATCATCAACTAGGTATTTTATTTAATATGCTTAAAAGTCGAATGTATTTTCTTTTATTTCAATATTATTATTTCTGTTTTACTTTTTCCTTTTCTTTTTAGACACAGATACCTAGTGTCTCTTGCAGGGTGTTATATATGTACCACTTATGTTTTTATTACTATATAACACCGTATTACTAAACCTGAAATAAAGCTCAGTATCTTGTATTCTAAGGACACAAAATTAACACTGAACGGAAAAAATAGCTCTTATAACTGGCTCCCTTTACACCGACTATTAACCACAATTCTTATAAAAATTTGAAGACGATGGAGAACCCATCAGTAGAAGACTAACTTGAGAATACATTACTTATTAAACGTTCTTGTTACTTTCATTTTAACATTTTCTGTAAACATTATTAGCAATTTTTGACTTGTTGAACTATCCGTAAGGGAAATTATTTATTTTCATTAGGAACATTTTGTACAAAAAGAACGAAATATTATTTTCTCTATAGGACCATAAAGTACTTGGTATATTTGTATATCAATTGTAAGAATAAAATAAGCTGGAAAAGAAGTTCATAAAATTACTATTAAAAAAATGTTTCCTCTTAACCTCAATAATTGGAAAATTATAAAAGCGTTACATACTTTGGCAAAATCTCGAACAGGAATTACATAATATGATAGAATAAACATTATTACTTTTTTTATATCACTTATATTATAGAATACTATTATTGTGACTATAGTTTCGAAAACAAGCATGTCATCTTCAGAACGATACAACAGAAAATCAGAGCCGGTCCTATGTTCAACTGTGCCCAGGAGTATGCCACCTTTCTACTCCACCCCCCAGAAACAGTTTTCGTTCCAGAATTTTTTAATTCTTTATATAATAAGAAATCGATCAACACATATCATATTTGTTAATAAAATAAAGTTGCCAATTCAGGTGAATATCATTTTTTATTAATATATGAATAAACCAAAATTGTATCAAATACGTAACTTTTATACGAAACTGAGCTTTTGCTTCTACGAATAATTTCGAAAATAGGCTCCACGCTTGCCCTGCCCTAGGGCCGGTTCTAAAGTAGCTTTTGTAGTAACTAACTGAGACTTTTGGTATAGATTCGGAGATGAATTTTTTATTTCACTGGATACATATCATATCTAAGTATGTCAATACGATATCCCTTGATTTGACTTCCTTGTTGCATATGAATTTCTCAATTTTGAATGTTGTCGGAATGTTTAATTAATGTATATTTCCATTGTATTCAACTACTTACGCATTATCGATATTAAATGACAAAATTTGGATGAATGTAGAATACCTTAATATAGTTTAGGAGGTCAATAGTTGCAAATTTATACGAACGGATGAAATATGTGTGGATTATTAATTACTAGTGTTCAACATATTTGCACCTGCAACTTCAGCATCTATTGTTATCCCTGGAACTATCGGAGCAACTATTTTATTATTAGGGACCTATTTTTTTTTTTTTTAAATGTGTGTTATCAAAGGAGTTTATGGTTCTCGGAAGTTATTAGCAGGTTAGTTTCAAATTTGATACCATTGATCGAATTCATATTTTTGTCTTCGGATGGAGTTCAAATACAGTGAGAACGGGTGGCTTGAAACAGGCTGTAACTGGATGTGGGATTGAAATATGCTTGTTCAATTGGGATACCCACAGTCCACAACTGACGTCATTCCCGTATTGTCGTTGTGCAACCACTATAGTCTTGTCATGAGTTGATACAGAGTAGTCCTCAAATAGGGGTCTAGAAGAACGTTTCAGCGCCGCCATTTCAGTGGCAAAGTTTTGTACTAGAATTTTCATCATTAATGACCCGTTGCTTCAGAGCTTCTTTGATTTTTACTTCCCTCACTATAGTGTGAGGAAATTATTAGTTATTTTCATCTTTCAACTATACCTTCTCTATTTCATTTATCGTTACTAAACATCTGTTCTTTTCTTTCACTTAAACTTTGACATCTTCACATTCCATTTTCTAGCAGATTACCTCCATCTCCATGAACTTTTTTACATTTTCTCACTTTGTGGAATGATTGGTTTGGCTTATAGAAACACGGACCATAAATTCAAAAGTACAAGATTCTTTTAGTTCACAAGATTATAACACTCATCTTTACAAACAAATCCTACTTAAACGCTTATCCTTTCCAAACGACGATCATCGCGTCATCAATCATCCATATCAATCTTACATTAATCATTGAATGCCACTGAACAATTTGAGAGCCACTGAGAAATACGATCATTGTAGACAATAGTGGAAACCACAGAATAACACAGCTTACACATCTAGTCTACAACACAGGTCTCCCTTCACAAACACATATTAATAATGATAGTCATTTTGACTTACCTGGTGGCATGTATTCTAGAAACTAGAAACCAGTTTACAATACGTCGTGGATGAGGGAAAAAGTCTTAGATGTTCTTCATAATTTATTATTAGAAGAATTCGTGAGATGTTACCATAATACATAGTTTACGTTACATTGAATAATATTATAGTTTGATAACAGTGGGCATCGCATTTCCCTGTCAGACATGAATTCGTTCTATTCAACTGCCAATATGAAGTTTCTTTTCTATTATAAGTTTACCACAAGCTCGACTGTTACCCAATAATTCAATGAAAATGTTTGAAAATCGGTTCGAATTCTACAAACATAGACTCATTAGCATCCATTTTCTAAGAAAATAGATTGAAAAAAGTAAATTTAATTTGAAATGTCACACGTTTACATCAGAAAATATCTTATATATTTACCTTAGATAATATATAAATGTAAGAATAAACCGATGATTGGTTGTATGGATATATGACGAATGAGCTTTTTTATTATAAATTGTAAATTATAAAATATATAAATGTATGTACATTACTATTATTTATTGACTTGTAAATCCATACAACTGTAGAAAATGTCGTATATTATGACTGCCAATTTTGTACGTAAGTTACCAGTGCAACCAAGTATGTGTACAAATTGTCGTTCCTTTATGTTTTGATAAGACTATAACCTAATCTTTCCGTGTATAAATTTTGATCACCACATTTTTATATTTATTTCTGATAAAATATCCTGAAAGAAGGCTTTCAAAATTCTGTATGGTCTTTCATACAAAAACTGAAATTTTAATGTAATAAATAGTTGTACTTACCGTTTAGGAGTCACAGAATTTGCCGGTATTACATATTATTTTTTAATAGGTAATAAATGAATATGCTTTATTAATGTGATATAATTAGACAAATTCTGTTACTTTTAAGAAGAATGATAATTACCAGATGTATTATACATCTTTTTGAGTTACCGTTATTTTGTTTATTAACATTAAGATTATCTGAGCTTGTTTATTAGAAAATAAAGCTGATTATTATTATCGTACTCGATTCTTATTTCATCCCGTTTCCTGTTTTTTTTAATCGCTTTGTTATAATAATGAATCACACCAGCCATCTGTGAACTGATAGCGAAACCTCCATAGTAAACTTTTATTATCAGGACGCCTTTAATGTATAGAGTTGGCACTGAATGACCATGGCGTGCTATGTTTAGTGGGATTATGAGTTACTATCAAAATTGGTTGGAATGTTTCTCCAGAGGACGCTGATTTCCAATCACCTTGCTGAGAAAATGTTATCTGTTCTACCGATAAAGATTTTATAAAATACAGTACTCGAGTTGTATATTCCCATTGTCCTTTTAGTACATGGATTGCTCCTTCTCTATTCTCCAGCGAGCAGTGCGCCAATATCTGTCAGCCAGGAAATTATACCACTCAAAGTTACCAGACATGCCTCAGGAGCGTAGTAAGAATATTGGAAAATTTTATAAATTGTGTTGTAACCGCCCTAAACATTGAGCGCAAATTTGTAAGGGTTATAATTTACTCTTACTAAAGGATAAACTAAAAGCTCTATTTTATTTTGGTTGCCGACAGCTACAGTGGAGATGGTCGTAGGTTATATTTTAGATATTAAAAATTCGGGCGCCAGAGTATTTTAACCAACCAATGAATTATGGATATAACTAGGGGATGCAAATATTCAAGTCCCCAGGTTAAATTACCCTGAAAGAAAGAAAATAAAAGACCTGTACCCAGAATGATTGAAATTTACTTTGAGATATTAATATTGATATAATTTGTGACAGAACTTATTTTAATGAGGTATGAAGGGAATGAATAGCAAATATGGATGAAGTTAATTATTTAAATCAATAAAACAATGAACAGTTGAATCTACACAATATACAATACTCAATGATTATTAACGAATGTTACATAAAATCAAAATCGATAACCTGACTTGAGAGCTGGATATTGTACTTGCTTGGTGACGTTTAATTACTTCTACTTCATGTAGGGGTCCCTGCCACAATTGTAATATCGTTTCCACGATTGTACTTCACAGACTTCTAAGTATCTTTCCACAGTAGATTCAAGCCAACCCCCCAACACATTTCTTGTTGAATTTTCCACAACGTAGACAAAAAGAGGAAAAAGAAGGAAAAGTAGAACTAGAACTCTGAAGTAGAACCCTGAAACCATGAAATGTTCAAATCTCTATTGTTCTACTGTCGTCAGAAGACAGACATGAGCAAAATACGTATCAATTGTTAACAAATTAGCTTGTGTTCTGTCAGATTCCCCATATGAAGGCAATTAATTCCTGAATTTAGTGAATAAATCAAATGGAATTACAAAGATATTTACCTCTAACACGATAGGGTTTTCCTTCAAATAAGACAACTTTTTCTTCCGTTCACAGCCAGACACGTAGAAAACAGCTCTGATCCCCGAAGGTACATTAATTACCCTATTAATCACAATGATTCCAATCCAATTCGGTAATTGATGTATATGTTTTCAACGGAAGGAATATTCCATCTTGGTATCACCTCCCTGTTGAAATAACCTAGCAAACGTATGTCCCGTCTGAACGATTCACCAGAAGTGTCGCCATTTTCTCGCTTTTCCGGTGCTCTCGTTGTCTCACACAGAACAGCCTCGAAATAGAAGCGGAATCTACGAATCTGACACCGAACAACCATGACCCTTAGAATATAGGTATGGTCCATGGCTCTTAGAATGTACGGACCATGACTCTTAGAATATACCGAATATACGGTCTAGCATAGCTGACGTCACAGGAGTTAACAGATTGTCCTACAGCGTTACAGTGTATTTGATTTATTCAAATCATTCATTGGGCGCTGTAAAGAATTCAATGTATTTTATAACAATTATGTTTTATAGCATCTTGAATTTGTTTACATCATAGTTCACAGTTCTTGTTAAAATACGTATTTTTGATAGAATAAGTTTCTTTGATCAAAAAATAAGTATTCGTTAATATAAATTGTGTACACCATCTACCTGATATTTATTGTCCAAGATCTGCAGTGCCGTTAAGACTAATCGGTACTGTCGTAAAGGCTTGTCTCTAATCCAAGGCATTTTTTGATGACGTCTCACTTACGCTTATTGCTTTGTGTTATAGACGGTATTGTTACTGATCCTTCCTCGGGATTTCTCTTGGTCAATTAATCACGAACCAGCTCGTATGCTCGTAAAGATATGGAGAGTTTCCCATTTCTCTTCATTCATGGCCTATACTGATATATCAATAATTCAAAACCTAGAAATGATAAATTACCCTTATCCACTAAAAATACTGCTGTTAAAGTACTAAGGACCTTTTACCTACCAAGAAACTGAGTACTTATCAGAGTAAACTGAGTAGTTTGAGTATAAAGTTTCAAGGACATATGCAAAAGAAAAGAAGAAAAGAAAAACCGTTGACGGGTTCGAATTCACTAACAATGTTCTAGTCACATCATCGGTGGGGGTGTCAGTTCTAAGTATGGAAAAGTGAGAATCGTCTAGAAAATTTATCAATCACTGCTCAAACTGTTACACCTCAGTTTTGGAATTACTGTGCCCGACATGTTGAAAAAAAGATATCGAGGTTGTATCATAGAGATCTTAGAATAGAGGTAATAGAGGCCTTTTTCTTACAACCGTTTGAGAAAAAAACTCGGGATTACGCTTCGCCCATTCGAAGCGCGATGCTCTGTTTTTTCAGGTTCGCGTTGCGTCGATGATTTCTGCTCAGTATAGTTATTATGATTATTTATCCCGAGATTTTTCTTAAATGGGTACATACAAAATACTTTGGTCTTATGGAGCTCAATACCTCTATTCTAAGATAAGATCTCTATGGGCTACCGCGACCAAAAACAATACAGTTCCTATTTCCATACGACCAATAGGAACGGCGCAATCGTCTCCACGGAGCTGACTGTAATCATGTCAAAAATATCCGCGCTCCGTGGAGACGATTGCGCCGTTCCTATTGGTCGTATGGAAATAGGAACTGTATTGTTTTTGGTCGCGGTAGCCCATAGAGATCTTATCTTAGAATAGAGGTATTGAGCTCCATAAGACCAAAGTATTTTGTATGTACCCATTTAAGAAAAATCTCGGGATAAATAATCATAATAACTATACTGAGCAGAAATCATCGACGCAACGCGAACCTGAAAAAACAGAGCATCGCGCTTCGAATGGGCGAAGCGTACTCCCGAGTTTTTTTCTCAAACGGTTGTAAGAAAAAGGCCTCTATTACCTCTATTCTAAGATCTCTATGATACAACCTCGATATCTTTTTTTCAACATGTCGGGCACAGTAATTCCAAAACTGAGGTGTAACAGTTTGAGCAGTGATTGATAAATTTTCTAGACGATTCTCACTTTTCCATACTTAGAACTGACACCCCCACCGATGATGTGACTAGAACATTGTTAGTGAATTCGAACCCGTCAACGGTTTTTCTTTTCTTCTTTTCTTTTGCATATGTCCTTGAAACTTTATACTCAAACTACTCAGTTTACTCTGATAAGTACTCAGTTTCTTGGTAGGTAAAAGGTCCTTAGTACTTTAACAGCAGTATTTTTAGTGGATAAGGGTAATTTATCATTTCTAGGTTTTGAATTATTGATATATCAGTATAGGCCATGAATGAAGAGAAATGGGAAACTCTCCATATCTTTACGAGCATACGAGCTGGTTCGTGATTAATTGACCAAGAGAAATCCCGAGGAAGGATCAGTAACAATACCGTCTATAACACAAAGCAATAAGCGTAAGTGAGACGTCATCAAAAAATGCCTTGGATTAGAGACAAGCCTTTACGACAGTACCGATTAGTCTTAACGGCACTGCAGATCTTGGACAATAAATATCAGGTAGATGGTGTACACAATTTATATTAACGAATACTTATTTTTTGATCAAAGAAACTTATTCTATCAAAAATACGTATTTTAACAAGAACTGTGAACTATGATGTAAACAAATTCAAGATGCTATAAAACATAATTGTTATAAAATACATTGAATTCTTTACAGCGCCCAATGAATGATTTGAATAAATCAAATACACTGTAACGCTGTAGGACAATCTGTTAACTCCTGTGACGTCAGCTATGCTAGACCGTATATTCGGTATATTCTAAGAGTCATGGTCCGTACATTCTAAGAGCCATGGACCATACCTATATTCTAAGGGTCATGGTTGTTCGGTGTCAGATTCGTAGATTCCGCTTCTATTTCGAGGCTGTTCTGTGTGAGACAACGAGAGCACCGGAAAAGCGAGAAAATGGCGACACTTCTGGTGAATCGTTCAGACGGGACATACGTTTGCTAGGTTATTTCAACAGGGAGGTGATACCAAGATGGAATATTCCTTCCGTTGAAAACATATACATCAATTACCGAATTGGATTGGAATCATTGTGATTAATAGGGTAATTAATGTACCTTCGGGGATCAGAGCTGTTTTCTACGTGTCTGGCTGTGAACGGAAGAAAAAGTTGTCTTATTTGAAGGAAAACCCTATCGTGTTAGAGGTAAATATCTTTGTAATTCCATTTGATTTATTCACTAAATTCAGGAATTAATTGCCTTCATATGGGGAATCTGACAGAACACAAGCTAATTTGTTAACAATTGATACGTATTTTGCTCATGTCTGTCTTCTGGCGACAGTAGAACAATAGAGATTTGAACATTTCATGGTTTCAGGGTTCTACTTCAGAGTTCTAGTTCTACTTTTCCTTCTTTTTCCTCTTTTTGTCTACGTTGTGGAAAATTCAACAAGAAATGTGTTGAGGGGTTGGCTTGAATCTACTGTGGAAAGATACTTAGAAGTCTGTGAAGTACAATCGTGGAAACGATATTACAATTGTGGCAGGGACCCCTACATGAAGTAGAAGTAATTAAACGTCACCAAGCAAGTACAATATCCAGCTCTCAAGTCAGGTTATCGATTTTGATTTTATGTAACATTCGTTAATAATCATTGAGTATTGTATATTGTGTAGATTCAACTGTTCATTGTTTTATTGATTTAAATAATTAACTTCATCCATATTTGCTATTCATTCCCTTCATACCTCATTAAAATAAGTTCTGTCACAAATTATATCAATATTAATATCTCAAAGTAAATTTCAATCATTCTGGGTACAGGTCTTTTATTTTCTTTCTTTCAGGGTAATTTAACCTGGGGACTTGAATATTTGCATCCCCTAGTTATATCCATAATTCATTGGTTGGTTAAAATACTCTGGCGCCCGAATTTTTAATATCTAAAATATAACCTACGACCATCTCCACTGTAGCTGTCGGCAACCAAAATAAAATAGAGCTTTTAGTTTATCCTTTAGTAAGAGTAAATTATAACCCTTACAAATTTGCGCTCAATGTTTAGGGCGGTTACAACACAATTTATAAAATTTTCCAATATTCTTACTACGCTCCTGAGGCATGTCTGGTAACTTTGAGTGGTATAATTTCCTGGCTGACAGATATTGGCGCACTGCTCGCTGGAGAATAGAGAAGGAGCAATCCATGTACTAAAAGGACAATGGGAATATACAACTCGAGTACTGTATTTTATAAAATCTTTATCGGTAGAACAGATAACATTTTCTCAGCAAGGTGATTGGAAATCAGCGTCCTCTGGAGAAACATTCCAACCAATTTTGATAGTAACTCATAATCCCACTAAACATAGCACGCCATGGTCATTCAGTGCCAACTCTATACATTAAAGGCGTCCTGATAATAAAAGTTTACTATGGAGGTTTCGCTATCAGTTCACAGATGGCTGGTGTGATTCATTATTATAACAAAGCGATTAAAAAAACAGGAAACGGGATGAAATAAGAATCGAATACGATAATAATAATCAGCTTTATTTTCTAATAAACAAGCTCAGATAATCTTAATGTTAATAAACAAAATAACGGTAACTCAAAAAGATGTATAATACATCTGGTAATTATCATTCTTCTTAAAAGTAACAGAATTTGTCTAATTATATCACATTAATAAAGCATATTCATTTATTACCTATTAAAAAATAATATGTAATACCGGCAAATTCTGTGACTCCTAAACGGTAAGTACAACTATTTATTACATTAAAATTTCAGTTTTTGTATGAAAGACCATACAGAATTTTGAAAGCCTTCTTTCAGGATATTTTATCAGAAATAAATATAAAAATGTGGTGATCAAAATTTATACACGGAAAGATTAGGTTATAGTCTTATCAAAACATAAAGGAACGACAATTTGTACACATACTTGGTTGCACTGGTAACTTACGTACAAAATTGGCAGTCATAATATACGACATTTTCTACAGTTGTATGGATTTACAAGTCAATAAATAATAGTAATGTACATACATTTATATATTTTATAATTTACAATTTATAATAAAAAAGCTCATTCGTCATATATCCATACAACCAATCATCGGTTTATTCTTACATTTATATATTATCTAAGGTAAATATATAAGATATTTTCTGATGTAAACGTGTGACATTTCAAATTAAATTTACTTTTTTCAATCTATTTTCTTAGAAAATGGATGCTAATGAGTCTATGTTTGTAGAATTCGAACCGATTTTCAAACATTTTCATTGAATTATTGGGTAACAGTCGAGCTTGTGGTAAACTTATAATAGAAAAGAAATTTCATATTGGCAGTTGAATAGAACGAATTCATGTCTGACAGGGAAATGCGATGCCCACTGTTATCAAACTATAATATTATTCAATGTAACGTAAACTATGTATTATGGTAACATCTCACGAATTCTTCTAATAATAAATTATGAAGAACATCTAAGACTTTTTCCCTCATCCACGACGTATTGTAAACTGGTTTCTAGTTTCTAGAATACATGCCACCAGGTAAGTCAAAATGACTATCATTATTAATATGTGTTTGTGAAGGGAGACCTGTGTTGTAGACTAGATGTGTAAGCTGTGTTATTCTGTGGTTTCCACTATTGTCTACAATGATCGTATTTCTCAGTGGCTCTCAAATTGTTCAGTGGCATTCAATGATTAATGTAAGATTGATATGGATGATTGATGACGCGATGATCGTCGTTTGGAAAGGATAAGCGTTTAAGTAGGATTTGTTTGTAAAGATGAGTGTTATAATCTTGTGAACTAAAAGAATCTTGTACTTTTGAATTTATGGTCCGTGTTTCTATAAGCCAAACCAATCATTCCACAAAGTGAGAAAATGTAAAAAAGTTCATGGAGATGGAGGTAATCTGCTAGAAAATGGAATGTGAAGATGTCAAAGTTTAAGTGAAAGAAAAGAACAGATGTTTAGTAACGATAAATGAAATAGAGAAGGTATAGTTGAAAGATGAAAATAACAACATAACATGATACGTAAGGCTCTAAGAATAGATATAATGAATTGCCTTTTGCTAACTTGCCTGACGAGAATAACCATATAATAGTAACATGTAATCAATATCACATTGCCTTATTTTGAGAAAATGCTTACTTATTTATATTTGAATTCAGTTCGGTGATGCCATCATCATATATGGCACCGCTTCTTAATGTTGGCGCAACGATGCAAACCATAGTCAAAGTATAAAGGTCTGCTGGAGCCTCCCTTTCTACTCTTTTTAAAATTCGAGTGCAAGCTGATTGGTCGTTTATTTCGTTTATTCAATGTTATTGACGACGACATGATATGATGTTGTTACGTGCAAGGCACGTGATTGGAGGAGCTAGGTGACGTCACCTAGCGCGAGAAGCGATGGTAGGGAGGCTCCAGCAGACCTCTATACTTTGACTATGATGCAAACTCTGTTGCCAACTGACAGTCCATTATTTCTATAGTTGATAAACTACTACAGTTTTGGAAGTCCGTATCCAGTATTTATAAGAAAACTGGTGTTGAAACTTGATGAATGGAAATAGTTAAGATAGTTTATGGTAGGTACAGGTTGAGTTTGAGGAACCAGTGTATTGAGACAGATGAAAGAAATGAACAGGTATTTAGCAACGATAAATGAATTAGAGAAGACATAGTAAAGACATAAAGGATAAAAGCTACAGGTTAAGTTCAAAGAACCAGTGTATTGAGATAGATGAAAGGAAAGAACAACGATAAATGAAATAGAGAAGATATAGTTAAAAGATAAAGTAACACAATATAATATGTAAGATTTTGACTGTAGAAGTAATGGACTTTCAGTTGCTAACTTGTTTGACAAAAATACCCATATATGTTGGTAAAGTACACATTGACTTATTTCAAGGATAAGCATAGTTGTTTGAATTCAGTTCCATTGTGGCATATGCCAACGATGCAAACTCTGTTGGCAACTGACTGTCCATTACATGACATTATAGATGAGAAAGAATAGAAGACATATTTCGTGGATGATGGTTGATGATTCTTATGAATATAACAATGCGGGAAACTTTTAGGAGGAAAGTAGCATTAGGATCTTATAATAGTGATTATGCAGAAATGAAAATGTATGAGTCAGTTGAGTTATCTGGATGTTATGGATGGAGTATTGTTGCAGTATGTAGAGTTAAATAGTAGATGTTTAGGATAAATGTATTAGTCACAATGAAGCTGACTTAACATCAGAAATTAATATACTGAGGGAAGAAAACAGTTTAACAGAAAGTAAAGTTTCATAAAGATTGTATTCACAAAAGAAATAATAACAGAGGGAGAAGGAACTTTGTCGAATTGAACAAGGAAATTAGTTGAAGAATGAAGTGGTTGAAATTAATCTATTATGACTTAGTTACAAAAGGAACCTTCAAATCAAAACAATTAGAAGATTATTGTTACTATACAGAAATAAATTATTAGGAAGGTATAAAAAGTAGAAGGGCTCAAGAGTAGAGGAATGAAAATTATATATTTTCTATTTTCATTGAAAACATATACAGAGGAAATAAAGAAAACCTTCGAAATAAGAGGAAAAATGTTCATTCAGGAAATGAAACAGAAAAATATACATTTAAGGTAGAGTTTTCCCTAGAAATAATTAAATCAAGACTACATAATGACAGCATATTGAATAAAGGACATCTGAAAATGTATAATAACAGAGCTAAAAGGTAGTAGAATAGTAAAAAGTACTAAAAGTGGAGGAAAATGTTCATGATAAGAAAAAAGATTAGTTTAAAGATAAATTCAAGAAGTTAAATTTATTATCTTGCTCAGTAATAATTAGGATAAATATTTATATGTACAATATTGTTAGATCTAATAATAACCAGCATAATATATAAATTCATTGACAAAATGTATAATGCAAGAATTCAAAGATAGAAAAGTTGGAAGTATAAAATGTGATCTTTTGTATATTAAGATGAAGGAAGGATGAAAAGAAATCAATCAATATTACCAGTATTGATACACAGTATGAGAGTTCTGAAAAGAAAACAAAAAAATTGTAGAATGTACTACTCAAGGTGAAAAAATTCAGTTCAGTAAGTAAAGGAAGAAAATGAATCTATTAAGTATTATAGTTGAAAGAAATAGTTACATTATGAAAATTAGTTGGAGGATGAAATAAAGAAGATAAATGTATCATCCTTAGTTACAATCAAGATGAACTATCAAATGAAAGGTCAAATGCAGGAATGCTACACATATTGAAGCAAGTGAATTTTGAATTATTGTTAGGATTCATGCACGAACAAAGTGTAAGTATGTAGTGCAAATATCAAAATATATTAATGTCGAAAAATAACGACATAATGCCCAATAAGAATAAACTACTCGAACCGGAGAAAGTGTAAAGGG
This sequence comes from Endomychus coccineus, assembly GCA_958510875.1. Taxonomy (NCBI): domain Eukaryota; kingdom Metazoa; phylum Arthropoda; class Insecta; order Coleoptera; family Endomychidae; genus Endomychus; species Endomychus coccineus. The sequence continues at coordinate 31,265,240 of OY294067.1, read as the reverse complement.
GTTCAAAGCTATTGAAGATAGTTAAAGAGAAATACATGCAAGTTAAGAAAGAATTACAAAAAGCAAAGAAAGTTATGAAGGTAGAAAAACAAGATAACAAGTTGAAGGAACAACGGAGAAGAAATTCACAATTCAAACTACTAAAATTGATTTAATTCGTGAAGTTGATCTCCATAAATAATAAAAGTATCTATTTACACAGCAAAGTTATTTAGTGGAAAAATAGAAAATTTATGAATATCGTCTAAAGACACTTGCTAACGAAACCATGCACAGAGAAAATTAACCTCAAGAAGGAACTATTAGCATAATGTATTAATTGATTCAAAAAAACTACAGATCAAGAGCTTATTAACATTAAAAAGATTTGTAAAGGTAAACATGCATTTGTAGTTGAATAGTTGGATAAGTCAGGAAACAAATTCTCTTTCCAATGATGTCTAAGCCAACAATGACTGCTATCAAAATAATACAAGTTTTCCTAATAACTAGCATTTTGAAATTTTTTTTATCCAATTCCATGAAAAAACGAAAACTCCAAAAATTGAGTTTTCTCAAATAATTCGAAAACAAAAGATTATAGGCAAAATTGAGAATGGGGGTTAATTTTTTAGTATCTCTTAGAATTATCGAGATTCCCTATTGAAACGTCGAAATTTAGTCACCATATTCATTGAGGAAAACAATTAAATCTTTGAGATCGCTGTGGAAATATGAAAGTGTAGAAGGAATAGTTCGTAAGCAGTAATAGTTATTCTGGAACTTGCTGGACCTGGCAGTTTTATGTAGCTGAAATACACAAAAAGTACAACTTGAAATGAAGGTGCAATCTTACTGGAACATGAATAAGACTTGGCAGTTTTATATAGCTAGAATACTTAAGGAAACATGAATAATAATTGGCAGTTTTATGTAGCAGGGATACACAAGAAATACAACTTGAAAAATGCAGCATTGAAGGAAATCGATGAATCGGGCCCGGTGAATATCCAGTTTTTAGAAGATGGTTTTTACTGGAACATGAGTGAGAATAGGCAGTTTTAAGTAGCTGGAATACACAAGAAATACGATTTGAAGTACAAGTGAAAAATCGGGCCCAGTGGAAAATTCAGTTTGTAGATGCTGTTCTTTTATAGGAACAAGTCACATGTAGCTGGAATACACAAGAAAATACAATTAGAAATATTCACCTTCAAAGACAATCGAGAAATCGTACCCAGTAAAAAAAACAGTTTCTGGATGTTGTTTTTTACTGGAACATGAATAAGAATTGGCAGTTTTTTGTAGCTGGAATACACAAGGAAATACAATTTGACTTATGCAATTCAATAAGACTATAAGGCAGTTTTATGTAGCTGGAATGAACAAGAAAATACAAATTGAAATATGCTACATTAATGGTAGTTGAAGAATAGGAACCAGTTAGAAATCTGTTTCTGGATGTTGTTTCTTTACTGGAACATGAATAAGAATTGGCAGTTTTATGTAGCTGGAACACCCAAGGAAATATAATTTGAAATGTGCAACTTTGAAGGATCCGCTTGACCATAAATGAAATTTGGCAGCTTTGTGTAGCTGGGAAACATATTAGACAATTATGTCTGATAATATATAATATAATATGTTGATAATTCAAATTGGTGAGGAAATATACCAAGGAATGTATAATTCTAGAGGCAGTTGAACAAAGACTTAAGAATAATTTCGATATTCTTACTTCTTATTTCTTACTTCTCTTTGCTATTAGTATTATGTATTGATTCTTACGTTAGAGAATGAAACCTGACTGTTCTTCAGTTTGAATACATCCAGAAGAGGCATTGAGATCAATATGAAAATAATTCAATATTTATACATTCATTTCAAGTTAGTGACTATTATTTGGTCCCTGTATCGAAAATGTATAAGGATATATTATATCGTAAAATGACCCACTGAATGTGATTGGTTTCCTCGTAAATGTGTTATACATGTTGAAAATAAGTTTTGAAAACCACCTGGATGAATACGTATATCCTAACCAGGAATATAATCGGGGTGTTTATTGGATCGATAGTTTAATGAATATTAAGCATATACCTAATTATTAGTGTTTATATAGTCCGTCTAGAAAGTATGTGGTATTTTTGGTTATTTTAACATATTTTTTGAAATATTTTAATATACATAATTTGTATATACGAATAGCAATAATTAGAAACAATTCCACGACCAGAAGCTACACCAGACCTTAGTCCTAGAGTAAATATAAAGGAACTCATGAAAATTGAAGTAGAACGAACAGGGCCACTGAATGGAAATGAATTGATAGTGAGGCCTGATGGACACCGGTGTTGATCAGTATGCTGTTGACTTGATTTCATGTTTAAATGGACTCATGTTTCCATAGAGGCAATCAATTATTCACGAGGAAATGGGATAGTCTATTTACGTTTCCGCCGCATACAACTCGCAAAATGCAAGCTCAAAGGCGACAACGTCGCTACCATAGTAAATACAAGATGAAGACATGAAGCCAATCGAGTCAACAACCACAACATCTAACATCTGAATCAATTAGATCATTACTAAAGAGTACTAAGACATGCCAGAAAATAGAAAGGAAAGTCAAGGATCTACACCGAAACGCCTGAGAAAGACAGATGGCGAATTGGCAAGGGTGAAGGAACAGAAAAGAATTAATAAAAAACAGAGACAACGTGCAAAAGAATGTAATATACGAAGATATTGTGTTATCGTCAACTTTGGAAAAAAGAAAAGTGTGAACCATTTGGTTGGCCAAATTCTTTCAAAATATGATGGCAATGAATTCTAGTTTTCGTATTTGAGGAAGAAATCCGTCGGAACATTCGTCTTCCCCAAGATTATATCTGTTGTAAGCACCGATGACTCAGTGCTTATAACATATACTTTTCAAATAATCCCTTAAGGAACAAACAGAACGGCATCACTATTTCACTTCCGAATGAATTTCTCGTCATTCAACTTGTAAATATTTACTTTAGTGAGAAAGAAATCTGTAAGGTTTCTTATGTAGTATATAAGAAATATAACTACTCGTTTTTCTACTCTAAATATTTCCGTAATGATATTTGTGCATGAAAGTGTAAATGTTCAGTTTTTGAAAAAAAAATAATACTCGACTTCCATATTCCCTGATCAACATGTGGAGCAGCTGGCCGTCTAACTTTGAATTGTGCCACCCTCCTAATTGTGCAAAGCGATATATTTTTAGATAGTACTCAATGTGGGGAGTCGCAAAAACGAAGGATTGAAAAGTTATCGAATTTTTCATTTCCCGTGTAACGTACGAGGACTGATTAAGGATGTTTCAGATGCGACACCAGTGTCAGTTAATTTAATAACAGCCGTGATTCCTGGGTGACCTTAATTCAACAAGCCCTTTAATTCGGGATGCGATGACGCGGTATGCTAAATTATATAGCATTCAAGAATAAAGCAATTTTCGCGATTGATTGATCAAAACAAAACGATGCTATAAAGTCATCAACAGTTGACGTCAAACTAGAGATGTAAAGTATGCTGAATTTCCTAAAACACCCGGGCTTATTGTATCATGATTGACGACCCTATAATGAAGTAATCTCCGATTACAGGATCAGTTTCGAATTTAGTGTGGAGAACCATGTGATGAGCTGCATGAATCATCATATCATTATTTTAGTTCTTAATGATGTACTATCAACATAAATAAGTATTTTTTCGAAATGAATGTAACTATTATCATATTTGATATTTTACTTCTCAAACGGTAGTTGGTGATGTAAACATCCGGCGATCATAGTTTGTAAACTATGATCGCCGGTTCCTGGTAATGAAACAAATTGAAATAATTAGTGACGTTACCGGCCAGTTATCAACGTTTGCAATGAGATCGAAACGAAGAGATACCCCCACTATCCACGTTCACGTTCTCACGTAGAGTCTTATAACAAAATTGTTGAGGAAATGCCTACATATACACCATTTAGAGATTTGTGATAAGACTGATGCACGAAAGAAGTATTACGTTCTAGACACTATTGATCTCAAATCATTATTGATGCGAATGTGAACACCTGAAGTTATTGAGTTACGTGAACTGTTTTCGTTAATGAAATTTATTATGATGGAATATTGTGAGTACGAGAAATTCTATAAACAACAATGTGTGGAACTGTTGGAAACAAAAAATAACCAATTGATAGAATCAGTAGGAGAGTTGATATCTTTAGCGTAGGCCATGAGAGAACAAGCTGGAGGAGAGCGATAACCGTGTTTTTGAGAGGAAATCTTGTAAAAAACTTAGGTATATGATTCCCGTTGGAATAGAAATTGTTAATATATAATCCTAATTCACAATAGCAAGAAAAAAAACATGAGAGATAAGAACTTCATACCCCACTCATTTCGCGTGAGATAAGGAGTTTATTACCGGACGCCTGTTTCTTATGTCACCACTTTTCAATCAATCAAATTAGATCAATGAAAAGAGCAGTTTTGTGGTTACCAAGGAAAGGATGCATGTCCACCCAATTTTTGAAACCGTCATCTCAATTATTAGTTTCAATGTTCAGGTTTTCTCAATATACCATGATTTTAATTATGATTACCGTTTATTTTCATGTACAATATAGTGTGATAACGCTCTATTGATAAAGCTCATATCCCATTTATATCGTAAGTAGCTATAATTATATATAATTTTGGATATATAATCTTTAAATAATATATTCATATTTTAGCAAGCCCGTAATTACAAATTTAACAGTATGCAAAGTTAACGATTATTTTCAACAACAGATAGAACAATAATCGCAGGCAAACAATAACAGTATTATAATACTCAAAAAAGCACATGAAAGTATACATGATAAACGTTGAAATTTGAACTCGCTGAACCTATAACCTGCCACTGAACAGAAGTGACGATAACGAGACCACAGAATCAGGAGAATCTGTGACGATACGGATGCTATCATTGTTCCAAGAAGGCCAGAATAGTTAGGGTAGCGGTGTTTAGACTAGGGCTCGGAATTGTATTCGAATTATTCAAATATTCAAGTATTTGAATATCCCTAGTTCAAATACTTTGGAAAAATATTATTTGATATTCAAATATTCAAATATTTGAATATTCAGATATCCAAATATCTAAATATTCAAATATCCAAATATCTGAATATTCGAATATCAAAATATCTGGATGATCAAAAATTTAAGGATCTGTGGTTTTCATATTCGGGGCAAGGATGAACAGCGAAGAATCTTTTAGAATCAGATAAAGAGTCTTCTGAAATAGAAATAAGAGAAAATCCACAAAAAAACTGCTTTGGATATTTTATTTCCGAACGAGTACTCAGAAACATCTAATGAAGTAGACAATTATTCTTTTGAAATTATTCTACAAGAAAATTGTTGTCCTTTGCAGTGGTGGAGAAATAATGAAGGTAAATATCAAAAGCTATCAAAATATGCGAAGCGGTATCTTTCAATACCAGCCACATCAGTTCCGTCTGAGAAAGCATTTTCGAGAGCTGGTAATTTAGTTTCAGCTAAACGATCTTGCTTAAAGACAGATAACGTAAAAACAAATATTTTTTGAGTGAAAATTTATAAACTTTGATTCTGAATAAAAAATATACTGCAATATTTTCAATTTATTTTACAATTTTCCTAATACCTGTTGATCATTGGCATCTATAAAAATATGAATATCCGGATATCGAAATTGTTACACATATTTTCGAGTATTCGCATATCCAAATATCTGAATATCCAAAATATTTGGATATTCAGATATTCAAATATTTGGATATTTGAATATTTGCAAATATTCAAATATTGGATAGTTTGAATATTCAAATGGGATTATAAACACATACTTGAATACTTGGATACGAAAAATTCCAACCACTAGCTTAGACTAATACGTAAAATGTATAACATAACTAATTAGATGGAAGATTTGGATAATTCGGCAACAACGAATAAATTTGCGCATCGCGGTTTTTGTACTTTTAAATCTTTCCTCTCACTCCCCAAATTTGTTGATCTTCGGCTGACTGCGCATCTGAAAAATATCTTTAATCTGTGGTACGGGTAGGTAATGTTATGTGATGCCATTTATGTGGCAAATTATTACTTTCAGTTTCAGGAGGCAATTCTAGGTTAGTATACTTAGTACTATTTAAAACAATATCGGTTTATACAATTGAGAAGGTGGCACGAATGTAGAGGTTTTCAAAGTTAGAATTCAAATAACATTTTTTTATTTCCAGAAACCATTAAAGCTCTCGAATTTTTGACATTTATGCACATAACTTGACACATGTTCAGCTAAAACAGTAACTTCTTCACAAGTTTGGTATTAACTGTTCATAACTGTCAAGTTTTGTGGTTAAATGTTGTGAACCTATCGAATTTATATTCATGGTAACCATGGCAATCAATAACCGACGTTCTAGTGTTTCAAAAAGTATCGGCAACCGTTGATTCACAGTTGACCCAAACAAACCTCGTTCTCACTGAAGTTGACTGCATAGTTTTCGAAATGTGTATCCAGTTCAAATCAAACATGTTCAGTATGTCGTGTGACTGACTTGTAATAGTAATAGTAAATCAAAACTGAATGTCACACTGAATACAATCAATAGAAGGCAACTTACTCAGACTTATGCAGCGGTAGGAAATCCGCTTACAACAATAGTATAGTGCTTGTTACAAAATCTGATCGATTTTCGTATTTAGTTTGTTTATACAATGCACTTTACATTCAAAATCATATATCTCCATCTAGGTATTTACTACATAACGTATGCGAAAAGTTAAGTAGCCATTTCTTCTACGTTTAACATTCTCGTAACATAAATATCAGTTCTTTAACAATTATTATGTGTAAATTTTATAAATCTGAAACGCCTATATATGCACCGATCGATTATATACAGCTCTGTTTACTTGGTTTGCCCCAATTTCTATTTATCCTCATTGATGTTCATGGTTCTGTACTACCTTTGGATTGCTGAATTGAGAAGGAAAGGAACATAGAACATTTTACTCTCCAGGAGTAGTGAAGCTGCAGACTGTATCTGAAAAGAACAAGATAAAATTATGTCACAATTCCATGTAAAGTCAGAAATTGAAATCGCCTAAGGCCCAATAGTTATTAAGCTGAGGTGTTATTGAATTCTGTAAGTATGAAGATTTGAAGGAAAGTTGTACATCGTTATGAAATAATATGAGGGACCTTATTCCTCCCTCGCTCAAGCGCCATTCCTCAATAAACGTAGTAAAATATTTCCGAGGACAACTGAATATACGGAATAGGGTCCATTCAAATATGTTATACTGGGGAATTGCCAGATTGTTACTCCGTGTCTCGGTTATGTGGTGAAAAAGAACACAGCTCGGAACAACCAAATCAGACTTGGAGCAAAATGTGGCCCGGCCACAGGAGCTACAAAAGTACTCCCAATGCTGTACTTGGAGCTCTAATGAGGATGAACCACGTCATTAGGACATTGAAAGGCAAATGGTACTCATACCTTACTACCAATTAGTGGAAAAACACGTCCCATTTATTCAATGAGAACGGATCTTATACGACCACTTAAGTGTACCCTCCAAAAAAGATTGTCTCAACAGATAGTAACCAATAAACCCTACCAACCAATGGTGAAATCTGATTCACTGAAGGACCAGAAACCATGGACATGTGGGTGCGGCGATATACCGCAATCTCACAAGCAAAGGTATTACATCTCTGGACAAACATTCCACTATTCTCCAAGGGGAAACAGCGCCCAAACAGAGCTTGAAAAAACAACGCAAAACCACATAGCACGGACAGCAAAGCAGGTCTTGCTGCACAGGATGGCTTGAAAATAACATCAAAGCTCGTGTGGAATTACATTAACATGCTTAACAACCTTAGCGGAGAAGAAAGCAGACTGACCATATTATGGGTCGCAAGCCACTCTAGAATTAGGGAAAACGAAATAGCCGATGAGCTTGAATAATAAGGGCCAAAGAACCCCTAATAAGCCCGGAACCAGCGGTGAGCATCACGAAGAGTAACATCAAAGAGACGAGCCACTGCTGGGTGAGATCCCAACACACAAAAGAGTGGCCATAAGTAAACGGTGACACTGATACTACCGGGCATGGACCTTTTAACTTATTCACCCTTGGGTAGGTGGTGCGAACGAAAAACGGAACGACAATGTACAGGGTCATGTTTTACATCTGCGTACCCACTTACAGGGGTTAACCATGATTTCTGACACATTTTCTTATGTTTTCTCTCATTTTGTGTCTCATTTTTCTGTCACATACGGCAACTTCTGTGTAAGTGGGTACGCAAATTCATAAAATGACCATGTACATTCTATATAAAAATTCTCGGGAAATAGGTCACAATAACACTTTGTTTTAACTATTCGTCTTTACGTACGTTTCGGTCTCACGACCATCATCAGAAGACTCACTATGTCTAAAAAGGGGGTTTATTAAAACTAATTATAGCACAAGCGTCCAAATCGCACAATTAAACTTCAATTAAAAGAGCCCACGCTGTCGAAACGAACAGAACCACGAATAATAGAAATTGTATCGTCAGAATTAATGTATAAAAAATTATTTTTTTGTAGTAAGAATCCGCTATTCAGTAATATTATTAAAATATATGAGTGCATATTGATTGGTATTCTCACAACAAATGAGAAGAACGAAGTTATTTGTCAAGTATCTACTTTCGAAACCAGATGTGTAGGATTTATGACTAGGCACTTAAGAAAGGTTCCAGACCTGTACTGGGAAATAACTATTACGAATTCTTCCTAAAAACATTTTCTACACTTATAAAGACGTATGTAAGAATTTGCAAGAGATTATTTAATCAAATTAGTATAAATATGACTTAGATTTTGTGTGTCTACCCTATGATTTACAGATTTGGGGTCCCGTTTTATGTGAATCATCTCCAGGATAGATCTTTTATAATAATTAGTTTCCTTAGTTAAGATATTAACATTTTTGTAATCAAATTGATGGTTATAATCAAAGCAATGCTTAGCAAGGGCGGTGGAATTTTCTAAGTTGTTATTTCTTGTGCTATATTTATGGCCGTACATTCTTTTTTGTAAATATTGTTTAGAGATTCCAGTATAGGTTCCATCACAATCTAAACAATTCAATTTATACACTGTGTGGGTTTGTTTATCTTTGGGTATTAACGGTTTTAGATTTGAGAAATATTTCCCAACACAGTTAGTAGGTTTATGCGCAACATTTATATCATACTTTTTCAAACATTTTTTGATTTTCTCTGAGGTCTCAGGAATGTAAGGTAGAGTTATAAAATTGTCTGTATTACCTTTTATGTTATTTTTATTAGACGAACCATTATAGATTTTGTTTATTCTTTCTTTAATGATAGGATTGAAAAAAGTTTTTGGGTAGCCATTCAATTCTAGTGTAGTACGAACAATTTTTAAATTTTTGGGGCGGTCATCTGCGTGGGACAATTTTATCGCGCGATCTGTAAGGCTGTTTATGACACTTTTTTTATAACAAGCTGGTGCAACGGAATTGAAGTGAAGATAACGTTGAGACCATACTTCTTTAGTAAACCAAGAGGTTTTTATTTTTCCATCAGCATCATGCCTAATGTTCATATCAAGGAAATTTATGTTATTGTTTAATTCTATTTCACAAGTGAATTGAAGTTTACAGTGAAAATTGTTAAATTTATCAATTACATATTGAATTTTATCGTTGGGAACACACATAAGGCAATCGTCTACATACCGTTTAAAGAATACAGGCCGAAAATCTAATGAACTCATAACAGATTCCTCTAGGCACTCCATAACGAGGTTAGCAATGGTAGCTGAAATAGGAGATCCCATTGCTGTGCCGAATATTTGTCCAAAAAATTGCTCACCATACTGAAAGTATGTGCACTCTAAACAAAATTTTACAGCATTTATAAATTCCGATTGATCTAGAGGTGTGTGGTTTTTAATCTCTGCCCAACGTTTTTTGATGCTATTCAATGCCAAAACAACAGGTATATTTGTAAATAAAGAAACAACGTCCAAGGAAATCAGTTGATGGTTTACGGGTACGGATTGATTTTTTATAAATTCATTAAAGTGCCATGAATCTTTTACATAGAATTCATTTTTTCCTATTATATTATTGATAGATTTTGATAGAAATTTTGATAAATTGTAAGTGGGCGCTCCAATATTACTAACAATGGGTCTTAGAGGTATATCATTTTTATGCAGTTTGGGAAGCCCATAGATATAAGGTGCAAGCCCATTATGGCAAATTAATTTATTTTTTAATTCAATAGGGATTATCTTATTCTTATGCCATTTATTTATCAATTTATTCATGTTGTTTTGTACTGATAAAGTAGGATCAGATTTTAATTTTTTATAAGTTGTTTCATCATTTAAAAGGTTTCCTATTTTGTTTTCATAGTCATTTCTATGCATTATGACGGTTTTATTACATTTATCCGCGTTCAAAACTAATATTTGAGGGTTAGCATCTAAGAAATCTTTTGTTATTTTTGTATGATAGTTAAAACGATTCTTTGCAATCCCAACTTCTGCCTTCTGTTTGTTCTTTTTGTTTGTCAAGATGTTACAAACTTTGTTTCTAATTTCGTTTTTCTCTTCTACATTTTTATTCCTAATTCCGCATTCTAAATTTGCAATAATATTATTGCATAATGGGCTTGCACCTTATATCTATGGGCTTCCCAAACTGCATAAAAATGATATACCTCTAAGACCCATTGTTAGTAATATTGGAGCGCCCACTTACAATTTATCAAAATTTCTATCAAAATCTATCAATAATATAATAGGAAAAAATGAATTCTATGTAAAAGATTCATGGCACTTTAATGAATTTATAAAAAATCAATCCGTACCCGTAAACCATCAACTGATTTCCTTGGACGTTGTTTCTTTATTTACAAATATACCTGTTGTTTTGGCATTGAATAGCATCAAAAAACGTTGGGCAGAGATTAAAAACCACACACCTCTAGATCAATCGGAATTTATAAATGCTGTAAAATTTTGTTTAGAGTGCACATACTTTCAGTATGGTGAGCAATTTTTTGGACAAATATTCGGCACAGCAATGGGATCTCCTATTTCAGCTACCATTGCTAACCTCGTTATGGAGTGCCTAGAGGAATCTGTTATGAGTTCATTAGATTTTCGGCCTGTATTCTTTAAACGGTATGTAGACGATTGCCTTATGTGTGTTCCCAACGATAAAATTCAATATGTAATTGATAAATTTAACAATTTTCACTGTAAACTTCAATTCACTTGTGAAATAGAATTAAACAATAACATAAATTTCCTAGATATGAACATTAGGCATGATGCTGATGGAAGAATAAAAACCTCTTGGTTTACTAAAGAAGTATGGTCTCAACGTTATCTTCACTTCAATTCCGTTGCACCAGCTTGTTATAAAAAAAGTGTCATAAACAGCCTTACAGATCGCGCGATAAAATTGTCCCACGCAGATGACCGCCCCAAAAATTTAAAAATTGTTCGTACTACACTAGAATTGAATGGCTACCCAAAAACTTTTTTCAATCCTATCATTAAAGAAAGAATAAACAAAATCTATAATGGTTCGTCTAATAAAAATAACATAAAAGGTAATACAGACAATTTTATAACTCTACCTTACATTCCTGAGACCTCAGAGAAAATCAAAAAATGTTTGAAAAAGTATGATATAAATGTTGCGCATAAACCTACTAACTGTGTTGGGAAATATTTCTCAAATCTAAAACCGTTAATACCCAAAGATAAACAAACCCACACAGTGTATAAATTGAATTGTTTAGATTGTGATGGAACCTATACTGGAATCTCTAAACAATATTTACAAAAAAGAATGTACGGCCATAAATATAGCACAAGAAATAACAACTTAGAAAATTCCACCGCCCTTGCTAAGCATTGCTTTGATTATAACCATCAATTTGATTACAAAAATGTTAATATCTTAACTAAGGAAACTAATTATTATAAAAGATCTATCCTGGAGATGATTCACATAAAACGGGACCCCAAATCTGTAAATCATAGGGTAGACACACAAAATCTAAGTCATATTTATACTAATTTGATTAAATAATCTCTTGCAAATTCTTACATACGTCTTTATAAGTGTAGAAAATGTTTTTAGGAAGAATTCGTAATAGTTATTTCCCAGTACAGGCCTGAACCCGTTCTTAAGGGCCTTGTCATAAATCCTACACATCTGGTTTCGAAAGTAGATACTTGACAAATAACTTCGTTCTTCTCATTTGTTGTGAGAATACCAATCAATATGCACTCATATATTTTAATAATATTACTGAATAGCGGATTCTTACTACAAAAAAATAATTTTTTATACATTAATTCTGACGATACAATTTCTATTATTCGTGGTTCTGTTCGTTTCGACAGCGTGGGCTCTTTTAATTGAAGTTTAATTGTGCGATTTGGACGCTTGTGCTATAATTAGTTTTAATAAACCCCCTTTTTAGACATAGTGAGTCTTCTGATGATGGTCGTGAGACCGAAACGTACGTAAAGACGAATAGTTAAAACAAAATGTTATTGTGACCTATTTCCCGAGAAATTTTATATATAATTCATACTGGGTGAAGAATCTTATTATCATGTACATTCTGTGCATTTGCCGTTTCTCATCCCGAAGATACCATTTTTATGCAACAAAATATGGTGGAATATCTCAAATAAAAGGTTTTGTGACATTTAGGTTGGAAACATTCATAATCAATTGTTGACTACTGATTTTGCAGGCTCCTGCTTAAAAATAAAATGCTCAAATCAAATTCTGCATCGATTTAAAAAAATCAATAAAGGAATATTTAAAAACCGCCATTTTTTTTGGCTAACCCAGAGTAATGGAAAAAGTCCAAACAAAACTTGTGTCATTTTAAAACATTTTAGTGATAACCAAACGTATTTTTATTCATTTGAAATTTATATGGTCTTGAAATATCAGAAAATATAATAATTAGGACAAGCGGTATTATAGTGAATGTTATTATTAGCAAACATCACACTAGTCTATTTGAGTTTTTGCACCACCTTCAGCATGAGGATATAAGAAACTCCTCAATTAAAGCATTTAATAACGGATATTATTCAAACGTCCATTATTCCTTTGAAATATCCAAATACAAACGACTAATTATTCAGTAAATATTCCCAAAATCGATTTGCGTTTGATAGTGTACCGTCGAAACTTTTTCCCACCCAGTACCCTATGTGTTAATAGCCTTTCGGAATTAATACTCAAATGATTTTGGGTCAGATGGAACTAACCGCTCTCATTTTTCGGAAGATAATTAGCGAATGTGAGTAATTACAGATGGTGGAAGATGATTACAGCGAATATAGTTAATGATACTCTTCCAGGGGATCAATGTTGGACTGGAATACTCACCTCAGGTAATCTAACAAGTAGGTCTTGAAAGCGTGATGTTTGTTGGGGATACATATGTTGTGTATAAACACGTAGGCACGTCATGTATCGCTCATGTATTATTTCCAATTCACTATTTCCGGAACTACTGGAAGGTTTCGCTGAAAAAAGAAATATTGCTTGAATTAATATAGCAAAAATTAGACGTAAAATATTTTCGGAGATAATAACAAAACTTGTAATGATGTGAAGTTTCGTTATATTTCTTTCACAAATAATATATACTGAATTATATATATTATTTTAATTGCGATTTTGTTTCGAAACACCTTTTAATTCATCGAAGTCAGGTTAATGGTTGTAAGAATAACGTCGATCTCGGAAAACTATCTAACATACACAGTAGAAACATTTTGAGTTCTAATGATGATAGCAATGGGAAAATATGCCCCCGGCCATTTTTTGCTCAGTGAAAATATTTTCAAGTTGACGGGGTTATACCAGAAGTGGACACCAATTTCGTTATTTCGAACCAATATATTTTTCATTAAGTTTTTAGAGTCGTTATGGTTTTTTGAGATGTGCTCCATCAACCTTCCCTATATCTGATTCTAGCCGTTTTCGAAATAATCAGACTTCTTTGAAAATTGTTAAATTTGCACCTTCCTCTTTGAAAATGAACTGTCATCTTTGAATATTTCGAAATCGCACCAGGAGGAAAAACGATGGATTTTGGTGTATTTATCATTAGGGAAAAACAATCAAAAGTCCCCCAAACGTTTGGAGAAGTTTCAGTATTCATAACTAATTTTCCCAAATGAAATGCCGATTTTTTTATTTCATTAAAGGAAGGACAATTCCATTTTGCTTCTGTATCGATGTTCCTTATACCTGTTTGATAGTTTTCAAGTTACGATGACTTTTTCTCAATATTGTTAAGCCTTGCATCGGCAATTTCGATGAGCAAAAATATTATTGTGAATATTGAAAAAGGCAATTTTCCGGAAAATTCAGATTGTAGATTCGTGAATTCGACCTAATACTCAAAAACGATTTATTTCAAAAAAACTGCGTATTTCCCATTTTTCGCGTGCAAGTTGTCAACGTCAGCAACTTAAATATTGGTCTTAAACGTCATTCACCTTGAGTATGCAAAATTCCTGACGTGTAACGCCCCAATTTTGAGGGAATTGCACGCGGCCAAATTTAGCGTTAGCAACTTTGGATATGGTAACTAAATCATCCCATTAAAGTTGCTGACGTGCAACTCTCTCATCTTGACGGCTTGGGGAGTTGCACAGCCGGAAATTTGATGTGCAACACGCAGGGACCTCATCTTCTGGATCTAGGCGTTTCAAGGCATTGTCGAAGTACCATTTTAACTGTTGACTTGCAATTCCCCCATATCGAAATTGAGGCAGGCCACCGGACTAATTTGGAAACAAGTCACGACTTACCATATTTTCAGAAAGTTAGAAATTGTTACTGAAAATTGGATAAAATTCACTACTCAACTTAACAAAAGTCAACCGATTTGCTACTCCAATCCAGCATCTTTCATCTTGTATGAACAAATTCCTAGTCACACATTCCAGCATTACTAATTATTAAATAGACTTCATTACATTTGAAGGTTAAACGTACGTTTTAATTGTCGCGAAAAAAAGGCGTATCGTAAATAAATTTATAACTTACCTTGATTTAACATCGTAATCACTTTAAGGCACACGTATTCTTCCATAGTAAGTTTGATCTGTCGAAACATCAATGTTACATGAGTTATCCTTTCTATCATTAAACCAACATCTTGCCTGAGCTGCTCGATGGTGATTTCTCTGCCCATCATCGACGTTAGGCAATTTTGTAAGGTACATAGATTTGACTCGACCTAGAAAAGAGAATAAATTTCAAATATCCTTCACATCACGTTAAACAGATTTTGTGTAGCACAACAATGATGGATTCGTTTGTTTTGATGGAATAATGGAATCAGTATTTCGTCATGCATTAAAAATATCATATAAAATAATAAACAGTGGATAAATCACAATATTACCCTCGAATAATATACTGCCAATTGTTTCTTCATACAGCGACATCTTCAGAATGAATTATAACTTGTTTCAAACTATAATTATTATGACAACTACGAATTATTTTATAATTCACTTGGAGAATGACACTGTGTGGTGGAACAATTGTTCATTTATCATTCTATTAACGAAATTAAAATTAAAATTAAAGTTTTTGCATTCATTATTTTCCACTAAGTTAAAATAATACTCATAAGCTGGGCTGTAGATTTGAAATGCTCAATATTTGAAAGGAAGTAGAACCTGGATAACATATCTGTTAAATACCATAAGTGATACTTTTGACGTTCCAATTTTGTAGGATAGAGTGCTCTCAAATTCAAAGAATTCATTTATCATGTTCTAGTTCATGAATTTTTTCAAAAACAAAATGGCAATGTTCTCCTCCCCCGAGTCAAAATTGGGGTACTGCATAATTTGATTGGGTTTCAAATTTAGTTAATTATTCGTTATACATTTGAGAATGTGAACCGAATCAAGTAGATGCTCTTGAATTATCAACTGGATCAGGATACATGATACTTAACTTATATGTTTAGAAAAATTGTTGGCTATTGGCTTTGCTGTTGAGTGCGTTATTGTCACTTATAGTACAGACTATTTTGTATCCAATTTGTTCTATTTTCAAAATAATTGACGTTATAAACATAAACAATAATTTGTTTTTAGTACAGAACAAATATTGACAACCTCTTTGAATTTTGAACTTACACTAATTTTCATGAACACAAATGGTGTTGTCTCAATTAACTCGTTATTGAAAGCGGTACCAACAATATTTCCGGCTTTATAATACAAAAATGTCATTATTTAAATTTTTATTTAAAAATTTTTATTACTTTTGGGTGTAAAAAATTATGAAATGAAAATTTTTTTAAACCACTAAAAACGGAATTTTGATTTATGTAAAGAATTGTTCTACAATAATTCAAAAAAATGCTTTTGCATTAAATGGCCAGCTTTTAAATTGTTTCCAAAATCGTTGATTGTGACCCTAAAAACAGGAAATTTTAACTACGTATTTATAGCATGAAAGTACATATTTACTCCAATTTTTGTAATGAAGATCGGATGATTTTTACGTTATTTATTGCAATTTAAGTAAAAAAAAATCAATAAATTTTGTTTTTTGAGGTTATGATCCATTTGAAAAGTAATTCAACCCAATCAGTTCGATGGTTTATCCACTTACGCTATCTTAATCAAAGCTTGACCAAATTGGATGAAATTTTGTGTGAAAGTTGCTCATAATAGTTACAAAAAACTGTGTAAATTTCAGCCAAACATATTAATTAGTTTTGTTTACATTTTCTCAGTCAGTTCTATTGAAATATTCAAGAACTGGGATGCTGTCATGAATGAGTACTGTCAGAGTAATTGACAATCATAGTGATACTCCTACCTACACTCCTCATTTCAAAACGATTGAGCTTTGGAAGAATATGCGTGAATAGTTGATCAATAGTGGAGCATCGAATTGCATTGTGTTCATCAATGATCTATTATCCTTTCAGAGGCTCACATTTACAAAAATATAAGACTCTGACGGGACCAAAGTGGTGTAATTGATAAACACGCTGGAGAAGACATCCACAAAATTGAGTTCGAATTCCCCCTGTGGTTCAATGTCTTGATAATCCTATGTTATCTTCATAATTCAGATAATTTGATTATATGATGAACGAAAACCTTATGAAATTTGAATTGAAGGTTCCTCAAACATCGACAATGAAAGGGTTCAAATCTCAAACCTTAGCCAATAGTCGGAGTGGTAAAAAAAAACTCAAAAATCACCTCAAAAAACGTTTAAAAACCTGTTTTTGCATATACGAAGGGGTTGCACCAAATATTTTTATTAGAAATTTTAGGGTGTTGTTAGTCTTATCAATCCAAACATTTTGCGCCGTGACAAAATTACCAAAAATAGCACTTTTGACACCACTAATAGTCGAGGAAATAAAGCATTCTACATTCCAAACCCGGCGCAGTTGGATGGATTGAGATGCGGTTTTCTGCATTCGATTCAGAAAGTAATTTAGAAAATTTGTCCGTTATTTTTTTTTTCGTAAAAAATTTATTGCATTTCTACAGCACTTTTTGAGGTGAATAAAAAAAACGGACTCGAATTGGTTTCGCCGGGGTTTTTGGGATCGCTGAATACGAATATGCTATCAAGAAAATTCACTGCGGTCCCCTTGGACCTTCCCTGGGGTATCCGGGCGTCCTGACACCCTAGATATCGATGAAATTGATTTAAAAATTATTTTTAATGTTTGTCAACTGTTCGAAAGGTGATATAAAGGTTGCTAGTGATGATAACGACGTGAAAAAACTCTTATGGAATATCTGGTGGAACCCTAAGACTGGGTAACCACGTCATCTTCTAGGAATTGGTTAATTTTTCTTCGTAAAATGTAACAAATTCTGACTCTCGGGTGTCTTCAAAGTCGCCAATCACGACTATGACACTCACAATGTTCTGCAAATTACCTAGTAAGTGTTTTCGTGCCTCTGGAGCCCTGTGTATCTACGTCATCTTCTAGGAATTTGTTAATTTTTCTTCAGAAAATGTTACAAATTTTAACTCTCGATGGTTTTCGAAGTCGCCGATCACGATTATGATACTCAGAAAGTTCATGCCTAGAAGATGACGTAGATACACAGAAACCTGGAAACACCCCAGGTAATTTGCAGGACATTGTGAGTGTCATAGTCGTGATCGGCGACTTTGAAAACCCCCCAAGAGCCAGAATTTGTTACATTTTACGAAGAAAAATGAACAAATTCCTAGAAGATGTCGTGGTTGCCCGGTCTCAGGGTACCAACAGGTATTGCAGAAGAGTTTTTTCACGTTATAATCATCACCAGCAACCCTTATATCACCTCTTGAACAGTTAACAAATTAAAAATGATTTTTTAGTTAATTTCATCAATATCTAGGGCGTCAGGACGCCCGGATACACCGGGGGAGGTCCAAGGAGACCTCAGGGAATTTTCTTGATAGCATATTCATGTTCAGCGACCCCAAAAACCAGATCGAGTCCGTTTTATTTATTCACCACAAAAATTGTTCTCAGAAAAATTTATTTTTTGGCTGTATAAATGCAATAAATTATTTCAAGCATCACAATCCATCCAACTGCGCCAAGTTTGGAATGTTTGGCCTATTTTAGTGCTTTATTTCCTCGACTATAATAGGACTTACGGTAGGTATTATAGATACTTATGCAGAGAACGCCTGGTTAAGTGCATGAATCAAGTGAATGGAGTTAATACTATCGGATAAATAGGAGCCTGCTCTATAATTAACTATCGTACTAGGTTCATATATATGTATTTACGTCAATTATCAATTCATTTATTATTCAACCAGACATAATACTAAATCGCTATATCCGTGATATTTATTTTGGTACTATAGATAACTTGAGGGTTATTAACCGATAAAGTGTTTATCAAATATCTGGTTGTCCAACGAATATATAGGTAGGAAATAAAATTCTGGCAAATATTTACATTTCATCACAAAGTGCCATGCATTGTTAGATAAACAAGTGGATTAAATATTTCGTCAACTGAAAACATAGCTGAATTGTACTTATAATCCAGAAATTTTCAAACTGTAGGTCTGCCAAAAGATGCTTAACTTAGGCGCTTCTATATTGATATACATATTTCATATCAAAGAGAGTAAATTGCTTGCTCATTCCTACCTCACGTCTGACTTTGATATATGAAAATTGACTATCGAGTATTTGAGGAAATTTCAAGGTCAAAGTTTTCATAATCTGAACTTTCATATGTAATAATAATATTTATCTTCATAAAATCACCAGCTATCAATGAGAAGCTGAATTGAACTCATAATCATGAAATTTTAATCTTTGGTATGCCATAGAGTGATTAACATAGATGCTCCTATATTGATATTTTGATATACGAGGGATGTTCAATAATTCCTAAGAGATGGCACTCGAAGTAGTATTTTCTGACAAATACGATCTTTCAATAGAGGACGGGCGGTGAATGGTCTGCTGTCTGTTTATAATTGACTCAATTACTTTAAACGTAATGAGGAATACTTACAAGTTACAAGTTAAGGTAGGAAATACCAAATACATGATGTTAATGTTTCAATGTATGCATTGAGCATACAATTTGCAACAATCATGGGAGTTGCAGGTGGTGGTCGATGCAATGAATTAACCGTTTTGGATATCAGCCACGTCCAAGACAAAGGCAGTTTCCGAATACGAAAACAAAAATTCCAAGAAGCTTTACGATCATGGAAGAAGCTTTTTCAATCAATGCTGTAGAAATGTGTCCCAAATACATCAATCTGCGACCTAAAACTGCCGGTGGGAGATTTTTCATGCGATATGTGGCTGGAAATAGTACTACACATATGTAGGTATCAACACAATTTCGAAAACCTTTTCAAAAGTGGCTTTCTCATCCAGAAAGTTTTACCGGCCATGAATGAGACGTTCTTCGGTAACATTCTTGGCCAATGCTGGAGGCGTTATTACCACTGTCAAGCGCCACGGTGGTTGGTAATCGACCACGGTAGCGGACAGTTATATTAAAAAATTTTCCAGCAAGATGACAATTGCTGAAAAAATTACGCCCTTCCAGTCCTTGAAATACTCCCTATCGAGTGAATTTGAATAATCCCGGTCAAAATGAAAATATCGTTTTCGGGATAAATGTTAATGTCAATATTTATAATAATTCTAAATAAAATGGTATAAAATCGAAGCATGGTATTATGAATTTTAATCTACTAGTATATTAGAAGGCTTCTTCTATGTATTAAACCTTCCTAATATAGTCGTCGTGGACACGGTCGTATATTCAGGTCTGGAACTCGAGGTTGTTCCCTATGTGAGAAGTGAGTCCGCTAAGCGTCAGCTGATGCATAGTACCAAAAGGGTGGCGCATAAGTCGAGGAATGATCTCTGGCACGTATACCACCGTGTTTTCTGGCAACTGTCATTGTTGACTTGTAAACACAAGGAATACCGGCGTTTTTAGAAAAAAATTACGACACCGTGCATTGTGCCGAAATGCAAAACGGGGTACAAAAGCGTAAAGTAAGAAACTTCTGTTTTTAAAGTGCCGAAAGTTGCGGAAATGCGAAAAAAGTGGATTTCCGGAAAGAAATCGTTTTAACGAGGTCTTTTATGTGTGCGAAAAAGGGGAAGTTATTTTTAAGGTGAGTAATACATTTTGACAAGAGTAACAGTTCTATTCCTCTCTCAAATCAGAATAGTAAATATTGCGTTACGAGAAAAATTATTTTACTTAATAATGTGATTGTTGCCATACTTCGATCCAAGCGCTAGCTGGTGGCTGAGCGAGGGAATACGAGTTTGGCGACATGTAAGAGACCCATGTCAAACAATAGAGTTCCCAGACCTGTATGTACGACCGTGGTCGTGGATTGAAGTTTTTTATTCAACAATTCAGATGTTTATAAGAAATTAAAGCTTCTCAACTCATTCAACAATGAATTAAAGAGGTTCGGTAGAGATTGCTTTTTATGATAAAATATTTTGAAATTTTTACAGACAGTTGAGAATAACAATATAAAAATACGTCTAATCATTGGAGGGTTTCACTACATCGTTTTAAATATATCGAAATATATCGAGTCGAAAAAACAACATTTCAACGTGAAAGCTTATGAGGACCTGGTTAAATCTTCAAATTAAAAAAAAAACGGCTAAATACAAACGCTTTTTTTTTTTAATGGAATAACATAATAACAATACTATTCTGTGCAAGTTTGAGCGAGTCCCACTAATTATTTTTATGAAAAAATAGCTGGAAATATGGTTTGGGTAGACAATTATTAATTGTAATTAACTTTTAAAAAGTCGACGACAACTTTTTTTATTTTTACATGTATTTATTTATACAACTCCAGCCGGCAATATTTATAGCGTTGCCAGACCTCCGCTCTCGCCCTTCGCTTGCTCTTCTTATATTTCCCCCCGCTAACACCACCGGACCTCCATAAGTACAAAATGCAAATGGATCCATAAATACATATTTCATAAATTTATGATAATCTGGCAACAGCGTCCTCTAAACTAACACATGCTGGATGACAAGTTTCGGTTTTTACACACAACGTCAAAAGTCTTGGACCCCCTATATATCAAATGGTTCGATTAAGCTAGATTATTTTTCTTACTGTGGTAAAAAGTACATGTATGTAAGGTAAAAAAAAAGACAAAAAAAAGATGTCAATAATGAATCCTGACTTTATTATCAATGTTTTGACAGCAGTGGCAGTGAAAGCATATTCAGCCAAGTGACTAGTATATTAATTTCTTTTGATTTTTTGGAATATCATGCCTGGTCGTGAAATTTCTGCGTTGAATCGAGCAAGAATTACTGCTTTACACGATGGAGGGCACTCTAATCATCAGGTCTCCGAAATTTTGGGCATTCCTAGATCATCTGTTGTGCGAATAGTTCACAGGTACCAAGAATTCGATACAGTGGAAAACAGACCACGTAGTGGACGTTCTCGAGTGTCTAACGAAAGGGAAGATCGTTATTTGGTGCAATATGCTCGCAGACAGCTCTGAGAAGCCACTTTCAGCGTACGTTTCGTCGTGTTATATCGACACCAACACTTCGAAGAAGACTCCATCATGCAAATTCACGTGCTAGAAGACCATTACGAGTCCTCACTCTACTTCCAAAACATCGTGCAGCCCGTATCCGATGGGCGCGAGAGTACAGGGGTTGGTTTTTGCAGCAGTG
This sequence comes from Endomychus coccineus, assembly GCA_958510875.1. Classification (NCBI taxonomy): domain Eukaryota; kingdom Metazoa; phylum Arthropoda; class Insecta; order Coleoptera; family Endomychidae; genus Endomychus; species Endomychus coccineus. The sequence continues at coordinate 31,242,879 of OY294067.1, read as the reverse complement.
GAGGTGGGTGTTATTCACAGACGAAACCAGAGTTGGACTGGTGAGTGATGACAATTGGCAAAGAGTCTGGAGAGAAGCAGGTCGTCAACAGCGACTTACTTTTCCCCAGGAAGTTACTCCCTATCAAGGGGGTACTATAATGTTTTGGGAAGGAATAATGTTTAACCGCCGCACCCCATTAATTCACATTCCACAAAATATGACCAGCCAAATTTACGTCGAACAGGTTGTTACGCCCATTATCTATCCCATATGTAACGAATTAGGCGAACATGTTGTGTTTATGGACGACAACGCCCGACCACATCGCGCAAAGAGGGTGCAGGATATCAAGCAGGACATATCAATAGATTGGATTGGCCAGCCATCTCGCCGGATATGAATCCGATTGACAACATGTGGAATTACATAAGTAGAACCATTTACAATCGAATTAACCAACCTCAGACTGCAGATGAGTTAGTCGTCGAGGCGGTAGAGGAATGGAACAATATTCCACAAGACACTATAACTGATCATAATTTGATTCCCAATTTCCTTAAAATATCCCATCCCATAAATTCACATTCATCCAAAAACATATTTAAACGCGCTAGTTTAGCTTTGATTCGGGAACGAATTAAGTATACTAGACGCGAGATCAATTTCATCAATATAACCCTCTTTGGCCTCCACCTTGAACTTTCAAATATCCTTTCAGCATCCGATTGGTTGGTTCTCGACCGAATTACCTATGATCAAGCCGATAAAATTCGTACCCTCAATTCCAAACGTCATATTCAAAAATTCAGTAAACTTCTTGCCTCCCAACGCTCTCAGCACCAACCTTCAAGACCAACCCCTCTTGTAAACACTGTGGTTAATTTCTCTTCACATACCCTTACTGAAGCTGAACAATCGGTCTTATCTAAAGGTCCTAATTTTGTCTTCTCCCCCAAAAATATCCCTACGACATCCATTATTTCTGCTGTAGAAACATCCCTACATAAAGTTCCCCATCTCGCAGCAGATGAAATTCGTTTCGAAACTGCTAAAATTCTTCGTCATTCCAAGATTCCTAAATCAAATTGCCCTAAACCTTTAATTCAAGCTCTCAATTCACTCAAATCAAATCCTGATTTGGCTATTTTGAGGGCTGATAAAGGAAACTCCATCGTTCAGATTATGATAACAAAATCCTGCAACATCTGCAAACTAATTCCTATAAGCTTCTACCAAAAGATCCCACCTCCTCTATAGAACGTTCAATTTCACAAATTATTCGTCATTCTTCCCTTCCTGATTCAGATAAGCAATTTCTTATCCCCCATTGTTCAAAATGTCCCCGTTTATATGGTTTGCCTAAAATTCATAAGCCCTCAGTTCCCCTGAGACCAATTGTCAGCACTATCGGATCTCCTACTTATAAGCTCTCTCGATACCTGTCATCTATTCTCAAACCCCTTGTAGGTGATTCCAATAGTTTTATCCTAAATTCCTATCATTTCGTTGAAAAACTTCAAACGTTGAAAGTTGACCCATGCGATTTGCTCGTCAGCTTCGACGTCGAATCACTGTTTACCAATGTTCCCATTCCAGACACCCTTTCCATAATTTCTCACTTGTTACCTGTCAAAAACATTTCAACGGACTTGCTACCGCTAATTGATTTTTGTCTATCCTCCACATATTTTCTATACGATGGCAAGTTCTACGAGCAGTCCTCGGGGGCAGCCATGGGTTCCCCACTTTCCCCGATCATAGCTAATATCTTCATGGAAGCTTTTGAACAAGATGCCATTGACTCATCTGTTCTCAAGCCGAAATGTTGGTTTAGATATGTCGACGATACTTTCGTTATTTGGCAACATGGTCGCGAAAAGCTTGTTCCCTTCCTCAATCATTCAAATTCATTACATCCCAATATCCGTTTCACCATGGAAGTCGAATCGCAAGGTTCACTCCCGTTCCTGGATGTATTGGTTAGTCGACAGACCGACGGTACTTTAGGACATTCTGTGTATCGGAAACCCACCCATACCGATAGATACCTCAATGGTCTTTCCCACCACCACCCTGCCCAAAAGCAATCTGTCATAAACTCCCTGGTCCACAGAGCTGTCAACCTATCTCAGCCTAAATCCTTAAAATCAGAATTAAAACATCTATCATCTGCCTTATTATCAAACAATTTCTCCCATTACAACATTCAAAAAGCCATAAAGAAATACACTTCACCTAAAATTCCAAATCGACCTGAGCCAGAAACCGTCCCACCTGCTTTATCCAAGGCCTATCTTCCATATATTCAAAATATAACAGATCGAATTTCCAAAATCCTCAAAAAACATAATATTTCTACCCGTTTTTCCACATTTCCAAAATTATCTCAGTTTTACAAACCTATCAAAGATCCCCTTCCTCCTCTCCACTTAGAAGGTGTTTATAGTATTCCCTGTTCTTGCGGTAAAGTCTACATTGGTGAAACAGGTCGTACAGTAGCTACTCGTGTGAAAGAACATGAGCGCTGTACAAGACTTCGTGACACCAGTAGATCTGCACTTGCGGAACACAAGTTGAACACAAATCATCAAATCCTTTTTGAAGATACTAAAATCCTAGTCCGAGCCCCAAACCTTTATCAGCGAAAAATCCTTGAAGCTATAGAAATCCTAAAACATCCGAATAATCTGAACCGTGACTCAGGATATTACCTTCCCAACATTTGGAAACCCATCCTCGAAAATTCCACTCCGCACATGATCGCACAACGGCCGGGTCAGGTGCCGGAACGAAGTTAACCACCGGAACAAAGGCAGTTAACTATGTAGCGTGAAGGATTTTTCCTACAATAAACACGGCTACAGAAACCAGTAGAACGAGTTTCAGTTCAAGCCTCAAGCCTGCCCTGAAGATGCCACCTGTAATGGTTGGCGAAACGTCGGCATCAAGTCGAGCTATTGTGACGCGGAATCCATCCGGAAGAGAAGAATTTTCAAGACACTATAAACCTATGATTATTTCAATGCATAAACGTGTCAACATGTTATTCCAACGTGGAGGAGGTCATACTGACCATTAGATTGAATGGGGTGCCAAGACTTTTGACGTTTAGTGTATTTTGTCCGAACTGTATCCATATTGTTAGATTTGTGAAAAGAAATAAAACTTACCTCATGATTAAAATCGGCTTTTATGATAATGGTTAACTGGTCCATAGGCTTGTGAATAGCTTGGTAGGCGGACGTTGTCAAGACTAAAAGTTCGTGCCACTTATGCGTTAAAAGTCTCGTGTGCACCTCAACAGGTAACTCTAGGTAAAAGGGAAGTCTTTTAGTCCATTGCACAAGTTTATACACGATCGAATCACCGATATGACAAAGTTTCTCACTTAAGTCGGTATTGTGGTCTAAGAGTTCGTCGAGATTTTGCAACGTTGCTATATCTTGAAATTCATCACAGTCTATTAAAGTTTTAATCATAGATAAAGAGTATTCTATAGAAAAGTTTCTGTCCCTAGAACTACTAACCGCACTATCTAAACGCTGTCTTAAACGAACTACTTCACTGGGATTGGTTAGTGCCGTTTTCAGGATGGTCCCGTTGACTAGGTTGGCTGGAATACTGGATGGCTGCTCCGATTTGAATTGCTGCTGATCAGACTTGAATTGCTGCTGGTCCGATTTGAACTGCTGGCTGATGATGGTCTTGCTAGCTGTTTTCTGACCGGACTGTTTACACGCTGGCTTCTTGTGCTTCTTGTATTTCACTTTGTATAAATTGTAAACTGCACCGCTGTTGCGTCCACCTGGCATTCTGTCCTCTCGAACAGCTGTAAATATCAAATCGTGTCAAATAGAATCATCAGTTTTGAGGTACAACATCTTGCAAGATCCAATTATAATCTACCATTCTGAAGACAACAAGTGATAATTACTGTTTTGAAGTGAAAACTACTTTGGGCGCGTTGAGCTATTTCAGATCGGGGGTAAAACCATGAGTCCGTCACGTTCCGTCACGCTGTAGCTATATATACTATGATCGATAGGTATTATGTATACTGCTGCGTGCGCAACTACTCGGGTCAGGCGTCAGGCAGTTTCTCTATACGCTTACACACGTGTGCATATCTGAGTAGGATACTCGACGTTATTCATTTACTCAATCCTCGGTCCTCGTGGAGATGAAAGTTATATTTTTATTGAATTTATTAATTGTACATTGTGTACTTAGTATCGTATCTACGTGCAAGGTTTTAAATATTATGAATATAATTCTTGTCATTGAATATAACAATAGTGATGTGTATAAATGAGAACTTTTGCATGTGTACTACACATTGATGACGTTGTGTTATATCTAGTTTATTATTTTCATTGTTCGAATGTTGGATCACAGCATCAAATATAATAGTGAGTATCGTCTTGATGTTTTTTTAATACTACTAATACGAAAGTACAACATTTTATTTCAAATAGTTATTTGTGGTGTAATTTACAATCATACTGACATTTGACGGAAATGTTTATATGTTTACATTTTGCTTCCTTTTTAGATTATTTGTTCATTGGTCCGAATTGAAGATGTTTTCTTTTACCACCATCCGTAGACATCTTCAATTCGAACCAATGCTGTTTAACATTACTTTCATTTACATCGATGTAAATATCAATAAATAATATATTTTGAAAATAAATTAATGTATTTATTATAATGACTATCGGGTTACATTCATACTCTTTACAGGGATTGTACCGCCCATTATACGCTTTTTATTATTAAATATAAAAATGTATATAATTGTTGATTGAAATGCTGACAGTTGTGAAAACTAGAGAAAAACTAATTATATTTAATTTTCATTTACAAAATAATAAAATTGTAATTTCGGATGCTACAACGAGTACAACAACTCCATACCAAACTCCGTAGGCAATAGTATCAGTGGCATCGGATGTCTTCGTTGGTTGTCATAATGCTGAGCAACAAAATTCGTCAGGCAGAAGTTGCATAAAATGAGAACCGATGATACGGGTGGATTACCATACGAGTTAATTTTAGTTCTTAACCGACCATACATGATAACTAATAACATAGATGTTGGGGATGGATTGTCCAATGGCACTTTTCGGAAAATTGTGTCATGTAGAAAGAGATTATACTGGTGAAATCATACGAATTTGGATGAAATAAATTGATTACTTTATAATGTCAGTTTTCACTTCTGTCAGCAGTGCTCAGTGACTGCCCGTATTTTTTTACTACCTACAACCGAACATGATGTATTTTGGCATTTATTGACGGTTATATATTATATGATGAAGAAAGCATTTCTTACCGTTTTTATGACAAACTTCGAAAAAATTGATAAAGGTGAACTTACGGAGGGAATCTTTCTAGACTTGTCAAAGGCGTACGATACCTTAGACCATTCACTCTTGTTATACAAGCTTCACAGATATGGGGTAAGAGGAGTAGTTTTGCAATGGTTTAGATCGTATCTGTCTAATAGGCAACAAAGGGTGGCAGTTACTACTTCAAATCCAAAAGTTTACTCAGAACTCAAAACAACTAATGTGGGAATTCCACAAGGAAGTTTGGCGGGTCCACTGTTATATATAATTTTTTTAAACGATATCACAGAATTAGAAGGCCCAAAGCGCACTTTGGTAACCTATGTTGACGATAGCAATCTGAATCTAAGTGAAAAACTTTACCCAAAATTGATTTCTGAGTGTTGTGCCGCCATGTTGAATGCCAGTGAATGGTTCGGAAAGAACAAATTGATTCTAAATGCTGAAAAAACAAATATAATGTTATTTAGAAATATTCATCCAGGCTTTGAACCGCCTACAAATATGGTAATAAACCAGATTACATATAAACAGCAAGAGTCTGTAAAGTTCTTAGGGCTAGAAGTGGACGCCACATTGAGTTGGTCAGAGCATGTGAACAAACTGACCTCTAAGTTAAATAGTGTTGGATATTCGATCAGGGTACTTAAAAATTGCTGTAATGATTCCATATTGAGAACTATTTATTTTGCAAATTTTTATTCAAGAATGAAGTTCGGTATCATATTCTATGGTACAAGCACTATTTTTGAAAATGTATTTGTGAGTCAAAAACGCGTTGTGAGAACCATTCTGAATCTTGAATTCATTGAAACATGTAGGGGACTTTTTAGAAAAAATACTCTTCTTACTGCTTACAGCATTTATATTTATGAGTGTATTATTTTTCTTTTTAAGAACAAACATCTTTTTGTTAATCTTAAAAAACTAGATACACATGATACTCGATCAAAAAATTATAACATCCCGGGACATGACTTGACATTTTTCGAAAAATCTCCACTATATAGATGCCTTAAATTTTTTAATGCATTACCAGACGAGTTTAAAGCTATTCAAAAATTAGTGATTTTTGAAAGGGCTGTTTTTAAGTTTCTGATCGAAATAGAGGCCTACAGCATAGACGAATTTTCAAGCTATAACAAAAATAGTCCTTATATAATTTTTTAAATTGTTGTTATTGTGCAGTGTACATTAATTATATTTTATATTCTCTTTTTTGACGCCATTTCATTTTTAGTAGTATTGCTATATTATATTGTAATATATATGATTACGAAGAAAGAATAAACTTACTATGAGGTAAAATTTGAAGTTTTCTATAAATTAAGAAATCAGAAATCTTCTAGTATTAAAAAAACTGAATGTAGTAAAATCTGACAAGGTTGTCATAGATAGTATAAGTTGGTGAAATGCGCATACGTGAGTGCGTAACCAAAATGGACGGAATGTTCAAAAATTGTTTCAAGCTTTGAAGTGCTGATTCTAGTGGAATTGTAATAAATTTAGACTTGATGAGGTAACATTCAAAAGCTGACATGTCCAGGGTAGGAACATTCTGGAAAATTGGTGGAAAATTGCGTCATTTTCCTTCATATTCCTGTCTCGGTACTCGTCCAACGTGTGAAATTGAACAGGATCGAGATAGGTATATGAAGGAAAAACGACGCAATTTTCCAATAATTTCCCCGAATTTTCTTTCTTTTAGTGAAAATTGTACCGAGACACATCACGGCATCTTATTATTCCAATATTACTCAAGTCCGAGAAGGCAGTCGTTGGTTTTCAATAAGTCATCAGTTTATATACGAGGGCAAAAAGACCCTAGAATGAAACAGATGGAGCCCAAATTGAAAATCCCATGTGACATTTGCATGTACCATCTTTAATAAGAACGCATTAAAATTTTCAGACTGATATGTCATTCAGTTCTGTTTTGACAACAATCGAAAGCAAGCAACCTTGAAAATTTTGTAAGCATGGAGAAAAATTAATTTTGAATCTTGATTAAACATTATTGCTTGCATGGAAGAAACAATACGCAAACCAAAGCATCGCTTGTTAACATTATGGGGACTATTCATTGATTGGAACGATTCACAAGTGGTTTACTTATTTTCAATTTCAATTTCAATTTCAATTTATTCCAAAATAAAAAACATTACAATAATGTATGTGGAATACACCATGAATATTGCATTTATGAATACATACAACAAACATATATATAGTATTAGAAGAGATACCCAAGTATATAAAACAAGAACTTAAGCTATTAGACTAGGCTAGTTTCCGATAAGTAATCGTTTACAGAGTAGTAAGCTTTTTCTAACAAGAGCTTTTTTATACATGATTTAAATTTAGGTAGTGAAAATGATTTATACTTATTAGGAAGTCTATTGTATAAAGATGAACTCGTGTAATAGAAACTTTTTTGAAAGGTAGTTGTATTATGCTTTGGAAAAATGATAAGATTGTTTAGTTGACGAGTATTTGAAGAGGAAAAATTATATAACTGTCTGTTTCTGTGAACAAATTTCAATGATTCTTGGATAAATAGAGAGGGAAATGTCAAAATTTTCTTTTCCTTAAAAAATGGTTTGCAGGAATTACCAAACTTAAGATTGTTTAATATTCGCATTGCATATTTTTGCAAAATAAAAGTAGATTTCCACTCTGTCGAATAACCCCAAAACAGAATGCCATATGACATCACTGAAACAAAGTTGGAATAATATACAAGTTTGCAAGTTTCATAATCAAGACCCTTTGCTTTCATTACTCGTAGACAGTAACATGCCTTAGTCAATTTTTTGTTTACTTTCCTAACATGCAATTTCCAATTTATATTAGAATCTAATATAAATCCCAGACATTTAATATAATCAACATATTGAATGTCGAAGACAGCTGGCTCATTCAGATTTTGGTTGTAAAAAAATAAATTAAATTTAATGCATTGAGTTTTGCCCATGTTTAGGTTGATGTGATTGACTTTACACCAAGTATCTATTTCACATATTGTATTATTTATATTATGAGTGAGTTCTTCTTTCGAATTACTAATATTTAAAGAGATAGCATCATCAGCAAAAAGTGTTAAAACTGCGGACGACACAGCTGATGGTAAGTCATTTATAAAGATTGTAAACAATATGGGTCCTAATATAGAGCCTTGGGGTACACCACTTACTATGTTTCCACAATTTGAAAAAATTTGTTTATTTTTGTCTCTATTATTTATTAACGTATATTGTTTGCGATCCGTTAAGTAAGATCTGAACCATTCCAGGCTCAGTCCGCGTATTCCTATATCCTCCAATTTATGTAAAATAATCTCATGACAAATGCTATCAAAAGCTTTGGAGAAATCACACGAAACTGCCCCCACAAGTTTTTTTTTGATCAAGATGTTTATTTATGAAGGTAGTTATGTCAAACATGGCCGAGGAAGTGGATTTGTTGGTTTGAAAGCCATGTTGATTTTCTGAAATAATGTTGAACTTTTTTAAGAAGTTTGATAATCTACTGTACATTAATTTTTCAAAAACTTTCGAGACACTTGTCAATAATGATATGGGTCGATAACTGGTAATTTGATGTTTATCATCTTTTTTTGGAATTGGTAGGATATGTGAGATTTTTAGTGCATCAGGAAACATGCCGTATTCAATTGACTTATTAAAATAAAATGACAATGGTTCAGCCAGAACGTTTATACACTCTTTTAGTAATTTTGTAGAAATATTGTCGTAGCCTGAAGATGTTTTAGATTTCATTGATTGGCAAATCGAAAGAATCTCTATACTGTTAGTTGGATTTATAAAAAAGGTGTGATTAATGTTTTTGTAAGAAGATTTCAGATATTGATTAATGCACAACTGATCATGTTTGCTCATTTTTGAATGATTACTTGTGTTTAAGAAGTATTTATTGAATTCTTCAGCTACAACATTTGAGTTTGTTTCAATTTTTCCATTGATGTACAATTCAATATTTTCTGTGGTTTCCTTTTTCTTTATTTCATTGTTTATTATTTGCCAGATTTTTTTAGTTTTATTTTCGCACTGATGTAAATCTCGCTTTATCTTATGATTTTTAGCAAGAATTATTACTTTTTTTAAGATTTTATTATATTTTTTAGTATAATTTGTAAAATTTACGTCATTAACAATTTTTTTTTGTTTAATAAGATACCTTTTTTGTCTACAGGAAGTTTTGATACCACTAGTCATCCAATTATTGTTTTTGTTTTTATTCTGAAACTTTTTTAGTGGGAAACAATGTTTGAAGCAGTTCTGCATTTCGTCAACAAAGAATTGAAAATATTCATTATAGTTTTCCGCGTTTATTGAACTTATTGTTAAATTCCATTGGATTTTGCCGAGTTTGAGTATGAACTTTGATCTATTTGCTTTGGTATATGATCTTTTGAAGTGATAGTTATTTCTTTCAACATATGGAATACTTTGAGAAGTAATAAGCTGTGCGCTATGATCCGAAAAACCGTAATCAATTATTTCAACCTTGAATTCAGAAAAGTTTACAAAAATATTATCTATACAGCTCTGTGATGATGAGGTTATTCGTGTTGGAGTAAATACTCCTTGACTAAGGTTATATGTAGATAGGAGATTTGTAAGGCTTATTTTTTCCCTAGATTGAAGAAGAAAGTTGATATTAAAGTCTCCACATAAAATTAATTTACCTTTGTAGGCATTATATATATCATTAAGGAGATATTGCAGTTTCCGTAAGAAATCATTATAATTTCCTGCAGGTGAATGATAAATGCACAGCACAGTTAAATTCAAATATTTTAGGTGAATGGCAGAAAACTCCAATGTCTTCTCAGTTAAGTAGTTATTAAATTTTTTCACATTTCTGCACTTTATGGCTAAATATTCCTTTACATATATACAAGTACCACCATTTTTTGATAAATGCCTGCAGAAGCAAGCAGCTAGTACATATCCTTCCAAATTACAATAGACTTCCTCACCTGTACACATCCAATGTTCACTGAAGCAAATTATATCTGGTTTCCGATTGCTATCAAGAAATACATTTAAATCAATCAATTTGTTCCTAATGCATTGGATATTTTGATGTAACACTATAAGTTCACCATTGAATATTTTTTGAAGATTGTTTTGTTGTTCGAACACATAATTTAGTTTTGAACTGCATTGGTTAAAAATATTACCTGATGTATTTACTGTACTTAGTTGCTATTTTAAACCTAAATCGATTTTTAAATTTTCAATATAATTTTTATAGGTGTGACATTGTCCATAGTCCCATGCTGCATGTTCCGTGTTAACATTTAGGTTGTTTTTCAGATTAAATTCTTTACAGTTGCTACATTGTAAATTTTCCGAAGTACAGATTTTGATGTCATGTTCCTGCCCACATTTAGGACAAAGATGTTTCTTTTTACATAGATGAGATGAGTGATTATAGCCGTTACAGTTGTAGCATCTTAATACTTCTATAGCGTCATATACTCTGCATAGATCCAGTCCCACCATTACAAAGCCAGTTTCAATCGCTGTTTTATAAGAGTTCATGTCTACTTGCATAGTAGCTTGGTAAACATCTGCATTATTTTTTGTTGGTTTACAATTTATGAATTTTAATTCTGTTGATTTGTGAATTATATCACTATTTTGACTTGTAAGATATTCACAAATTGTCTCTCCGTGCAGGCTGCTCGAAAGACCCACTATTCTGATTCTTGGAAGAAGTTTTTTTACTTGAAATATATCGTAGTTTGTACTTAATTTAGCATCAGCAAGTTCTTTGAATTTTGTGATGTCTTCAGGCTTTTCACATCCTAGTAATAATCTCCCTTCTTTGAGATTTCTGACAGATTTTATATTCATATTTGAGTTCAGAAGATTTACATCTCGCATAATATCATTTTTTGTTTGTTTAACTGTTTGTGTTGTTTTCGGTTTCACAATGACTTTTTCTTGAGAACATCGGTTAACTATGTTTGCATAAGTAGCTTTGCTGGTAGAGGGTTTATTTGAATCATAAATATTATTTTCTGCTGGTTCACTCATTTGATTCATATTTTTTGTTATTGATTTAAAGAACTCATTGTTCGAGATTTTCATATTTTTGATTTCATTTTGTATGTCATGTATTGATTCACTTACTCTGATCAGTTCGACAGCAATGTTTTCTTTCGGACTAGTTTCATCATCCTCATCATTTAGCGTATCCAAACTACCTGTTTCAGATTGGCTGGATTGTGTTATCGGGAAATCATCACATAGATCACAAAAATATTTCATTTTTCTTCTTTTCATTACGACTACCCTCATTTCCGATTCCGTAAGATTTGCGCATGTTTTACAAAGTATTATTTTACATTGATCACAACAAGCAAGTTTTTTAGAAGTAAATTCACATTTGGCACAATTTTTACTCATTGTTTACAATTATTTCAATGTTTTCATATCTCATATGTTAGGAAATAGATTACAGATGTTCACTACTAAACCAGGTGCCGCACTTGCAAAAAATTGAATGTTTTATTTTAATGATTGAGATTAACAGTTTTATCTACTTTTTTATTCTTGGGTTTTATGAACTTGCTTCGATAAACGCAATTGCGTTATTACTGAACAACTTGTTCAACAATTTATTGTATTTCACTTTGGATTACACCATAATATAGATCTCGATTTATTGCACAAGTACGTATAAATTTGCGCATTAATTTTGATTTTATACCGGTTAAAATTTGCGTTTTAAGAGGAGCTGCTGCTATACAGATGTTAACACCACACTCGTCAATGCCTTTCGTTGTGCTAGTATCACCACAAAGGACATCGAACGTTTTGGTCGTCCAATTGAGGTTACAACGCCAGAAATCGTCGATAAAATCCATGCTATGATATTGGACGATCGGCGAGTTGAAGTGTACGAGATTGCTGAGGCTATGGGCTTCTCAACTGAATGAGTACGGAACATTTTACACATTTTTGAATATGAGGAAGCTATGTGCCAGATGGGTGCCGCATTTGCTCCTGTTGACAACAAGCGCGACCGTGTGACAACTTCTAAGAAGTGTTTGGCGATGCTCAAGAGTAACAAGGATTTTTTTGCGGCGTTTCGTAACCATCACAACACACCAGAGACCAAAGAACTGTTGAAACAGTGGACTTGTCCTGGCGAATCGAATTCGAAAAAAGCCAAAGTGGGGTTATCGGCCAACAAAGTCATGACGACAGCTTTTTGAGATGCACACGGTATCGTCCTTATTGATTACCTTGAAAAGGACAAAGCGTATATTATGAAAGGCTATTGGATCGGTCGCACTTGGCAGAGAAAAAGTGATCTTCCACCGGGACAACGCACCGGTTTACAGGTCCGCAGTCGCAAATGCAAAATTGCACGAATTGCGTTACGAATTGGTTCGTCATCCACCGTATTCTCCAGATTTGGCCTCTGTGATTTTTATCTATTTCCAAATTTGAAAAAATAGCCCGGCGGAAAGAGTATGACTCCAACGATGAGGTCATCGCTGAAACAAACGCCTATTTTGAAGGATTGCCTAAATCATATTATTTGGAGATCGAAAAATTTGAAAAACGTTTGACGAAGTGTATCGGGCTACAAGAAGATTATGTTCAGAAATAAAATAAGTTGACCAAATAAATCATTTCATCATTTTTCAGGAACTTTTTCACCTTTTCCTCGTATTGTTATTATCCTGTTTCCTGTTCTAAATTCAGATGTTCAATACTACTCATTTCCGTTTGTATTTGTCAATCTAATCGTCTCCCATCTGTCCATGTTTTATGTTTGCGTTACGGGTGCGTTACTAGAGGTGGCCTCAATTTTGCGTTACGTAATTTAATAGTCCAGGCAATAAGCCGGGAAAAAAGCCATAATAAAAAGTACGCTAGAATTTCAATTTTTTTTGCATTTTGTTCATAGTACCCAATAGATCATTCATGACTATCAAGATCGCGGAAGTCAACGTTTCTACCCCCCAAAACTTGATTTCAATCCCTCAGAGGAGCATTCTTATGAAAACATCCCAAAAGTTTATAAAATTAATGAATTAAGAGCCGAAAATGACCCCTACTATGTTTTTTGGGTCGCTGATCACGATTCCGCAGTTAGTTTTCTCGGAAACTTCCTTCAGATGGGAAATTTTGAAAATTAGGGATTTTCCTGGGGGTTGTGAATAATAAAAGATAATGTTGTTGCAAAAATTACCTCTAGTAGATTTTTTGGATCGCTGATCACGATTCCGCTGTTATTTTTCCCAAAAAACTCTCTCCAGATGGAAAATTCGGGAAATTTGAGATTTTCCTGAGACGGTTATGGATAAAAAGTATGATTTTATTATAAATACGAACCGTAGTATGTTTTTTGGATCGCTGATCACGATTCCGCTATTTGTTTTCCCGGAAAACTCCCTCCAGATGGGAAATTTGGGATTTTCCTGGGGTTCGGGAGTAATAAAATATAGCTGTTATAAAAATGATGACCCCTAGTAGTTTTTTGGGTCGCTGATCACGATTTTGCTGTTGGTTTTCTCAGAAAACCTTCTCTAGAGTGAAAAATCCTGAAATTTGTAATTTCCATTGCAGTTTCAGGTAATAAAAGGAAAATCATCATAAATTTTTCCATTCATTTACATCAGATTCATTATCAAATTCATCTTCTAAAATTCTATTATGCTCACCATAAAACATACTAGGAGTCATTTTCGACTCGTAATCCATTAATTTTCTAAACTTTTGGAATTTTTATAAGAATGCCCCTCTAACGGTTGAAACTTCGTTTTGGAGGGGGGTAGAAGTGTCCACTCTCGCGGTCTTGAATTATCTATGGGGTATTAGGAACAAAATTCAAAAAAAAATTTTGAAATTCTAGTTTACTATATTTTTCAAATTTACTTTCCGGTTCGTTGCCTGGACTATAAGAATGGCCCCTATGTCACAAATCATATCTAAACAAAAATCCGCATGTCATGGGTTTTCTCTGTAGAATCTTTAGTTAAAGAGCTATTTGTTTCAAATGTTAGCACATGAATTCAGTGCTCACAACCTAACATACCGCTTTCGCGAAATTAAAATATGTTTCACTTTTCATGTTCAGTTTTTGTTGATTTGCCACAATCATGAATAGGATTTAGTCCGGTTTTGAATGTTGCCTCCTCAATTATTGTTGAAGACAAATTAATTCCCTTTAATGACTAAAATATCAAGAGGTCATATTTTGAGGTATAGGATATAGTCGTCTGGAGCTGCTATCCTTTTTCGGTAATATAACGTTGCCAGATTTGTCTAAGACTACTCAGGATTGGCTAACAATAGTACACCATTTACGACAAATCACGCGAATTTCACATGTGATTAATCACACGCAAAGATGACGCATTTCTATCCCTACCTCACCAGAACTACTTCCTTAAACATAATCACAGTTCACTTAATTCTTATTAATATCCTGGTTTTATAATCTCTATTTTGGCAATCTGCCTTACGTTATTAGGAAGTATTTGCCAACTGCAAATATTTAAATACATTGTCTATCTCAACAAGATGCAGAGACATTTTATCAATGAGGTTAACGTACTCACTCGTCAAATATTGACATACTTTTTTTTAGGATCAATAATTCAGAGGTTAGTAACCCAATTACGAAAAATTGCGTGGATTTTTGTTAGAAAGTTCAAATAAATAGTATCAATTCGGAATAATGTCAAGAACAACATATTAAAAATGGTCTAGTAATGAAGTTGATGGTCAAAAACTATGAGCAAATACGAGTAGTTTAAAAAATTGTTTTCCTCCTGCTTCCATACTATACATAGATAAGCTTGAAAATCTCTTGTATAGTGGTTTTACTTTTAAGTGGATTGAGGTATTCCAATAGAAAAATGTCATAATGATATAACAAAAAAAAAACACTTTCATTTTGTTTTTTATCACATGTATTATAGAAACAAATCGTGACTATAGTTTCGACACTAGCGTGTCATCTTCAAACGATTCTACTATATGAAAATATGAATAATTTTGGCTATTTGTTGTGGGGTTCTGGTTGGGGAAATACATTGTTAGAATAGTATAATTGAAATTGGATAATGAGAGTTAATATTGTGATAAGGAAATTTAATGCGGAGGTATTCTAGGAAGGACAAGAGGATTATGGGAAATTTTACGTTATCAAGACATCAAACAGAATGCTGTAGTACACATTTAACTGATCGTTTAAAATTTTATTATCATTATTTTTAATAAAGATTCTTGACCCAGGTATGAATTATTTATAAATTCTTGAGAAATAGGTCACACTTACATATATGTTTGTTTTCGTCTTTACGTACGTTTCGGTCTCACGACCATCATCAGAAGACTCATTGTGTTTGGTGCGATAAGGACGCTTTGTGCTAATACGATTAGTTCTAAGTAATCTTGTTTTAAACATAATAATTATTCTGATGATGGTCGTGAGACCGAAACGTACTTAAAGACGAAAATAATAATTATATATGTTAGTGTGACCTATTTCCCGAGAATTTATATATAATTATTTTTAATACCATTGAAAATTTCTATTGATTCTAGTGTGTTTGATTTAAAACTTCCACTCTGGTTATGTAAATAAACTCTTAACTTCATCTAAATTTGGAAAATTTTTTGTAAAAGAATAGATGCTTGAGTAAGTTATTGTCTGATTTTTTTTGTTAATTAATTTGGATATAATTTGAGGTTGAAAACCATTGTAAATGGCTATAACCTTCATTATATTCAAAAAATTCAGATTCTTCATCATCAAAATACGTTTCACTCACATATTTTGGTACCGTAAGTAAAAGAATTGCAGACATTTTATCGAAACATAATCTAAAAGCTAGCTTCAAACCTCAAAATGAATTGTCTTATTTCCGTTCAATACTAAAGATGAAACAAAAAAGTTTGATAAACATGGAGTATATAACTCAACCTGTTCAGAGTGTGATAACATTTACATCGGTATATCTAATAGTTGTAATATAGAAATTATATATAAGGAACATTTTCGATCTTTAAGACTTAATAAACTAATAAACATCTTTCTCTAATCATGTTAAAGAAGCAGGGCATACTTTTCCAGATCCAGATGAAGTTAAAATTGTATATAACCAGAGTGAGGTTTTAGATTAAACACACAATAGAAAGTTTCAAAGATTTTAAAAATAATGAAACAAAAATCTATCTATAATATATGTGATAAAAACAAATTATAAATTATATCAATACGAAAAATTATCATAAAGTAATGGCTTCCACCATTCCATTTTCAAGGAGCCCAGTTCAGGGGGGGTGTCAGCTCATGGCCCGGCTTCTGGTTTTTTCGATTCTACTACTAAAATGATGGCTTCCTGCCAAATTTCAGCTGAAATGGTAAGAACAAAAAAAAACGGCGCCTATTTTTCGTTTTTCTGTCATTTTTTGGTATTAATTTTTGAAACAGCGTCTTGAGAGACGTTCGCGCCAGTTCGAGTCTAGAAAATTTTTTGAAAACCCATAGGAAATCGGAAATTTCCCGTAGAATTCGAATTTTTATTAGTTTGGGCCCAGCGGCCATATTTTTTTTGTAAAATGAAAAAAAACTATTTTTCGTCTTTTCTTTTCGAAGCCGCACTTTTCAAAACGTTCTCGTGAAAAAATATCAAGAAAAATTCAATCAGTACCATTTTTCTTCAAATGCTCTTTGTATATTGGCTGTTTTTTTTCTAAAAACCTCTCAAAAACCCAAAGAACAGAGTTCGCATATCAAAAAATTGTTACGAACAGAAACGATTGCTATTGTGTACATTAAAAGAATAGTACGCTCTTTTCAAGGAACAAAATCCTAATGACAAAATAGGGTTCACAAAATTCTGTCAATTGAGACCAAAATACCGTGTGCTACCCGGGGCAAGTGGAACGCACTCTGTGTGTGTCTGCGCTACACATCAAAATTTCAAGTCATTACTATCAGTCGTAGGCAGGTCATTGGATTATAAAGAGGTCGTATCAAGAATTGTTTGTGATCTCAGAAATCAGGAGTGTATGTTCAGAACCTGCTCAAATTATCCTGAGAGAGAAGAAGTGGTAAAAATTATAGTTGAACTGCTTTTTTATATTGACCTCCACACCCATCCGTGAAAAATTGGCAACGATTTATGTTTGGAAATTGTTCCTGGATATAACTTACTATTTTGTCAACAAAAACTTTGACCATTGTAACATCGTGTTTCAAGTCCTCAGAAAATATACAAAGATTGATGTTTCTTATTTTTAGATCAATGTCTTTCACATAGATGACAGTTGGATGCAATGTCACGGCGGATTGATTCCAATAGCGCTGCTGTATGTCATCTTGTACAACATATTTATAATTCTCCGCAAAATCCCTTAGAATCAGAGCTTCGTTCCTTGTCAATTTTTCTTTTATACTCTTCAAATAATCCGACTGCTGTTTTGCTATATACATGTGAGTCAACAATAAAGTTGCCTTATCAGTCAGTATCTCAAGCAGTTCACTTTTCGAACATTTTTTTGTTACGTCAACCTCACCTTGTTTTTCAATAGCAGGTTTTTTAATTTTCACCACTTCTTCTCTCTCAGGACAATTTGATCAGGTTCTGAACATACACTCCTGAATTCTGAGATCACAAACAATTCTTGATATGACCTCTTTATAATCCAATGACGTGCCTACGGCTGATAGTAATAACTTGAAATTTTGATGTGTAGAGCAGACACACACAGAGTGAGTTCCACTCGCACCGGGTAGCACACAGTATTTTGGTCTCAATTGACAGAATTTTGTGAACCCTATTTTGTCATTAGGATTATGTTCCTTGAAAAGAGCGTACTATTCTTTTAATGTACACAATAGCAATCGTTTCTGTTCATAACAATTTTTTGATATGCGAACTCTATTTTTTGGGTTTTTGAAAGGTTTTTAGAAAAAAAACAGCCAATATACAAAGAGGATTTGAAGAAAAAATGTTATTGATTGAATTTTTCTTGATATTTTTTCACAAGAACGTTTTGAAAAAAGCGGCTATGAAAAAAAAGACGAAAAATCGTTCTTTTTCATTTTACAAAAAAAAATATGGCCGCTGGGCCCAAACTAATGAAAAATTCGAATTCTACGGGAAATTTCCGATTTCCTATGGGTTTCCAAAAAATTTTCTAGACTCGATTTGGCGATGTTTCAAAAATTAATACCAAAAAATGACAGAAAAACGAAAAATAGGCGCCGCATTTTTTGTTCTCACCATTTGAGCTGAAATTTGGCAGGAAGCCATCATTTTAGTAGTAGAATCGAAAAAACCAAAAGCCGGCTCATGAGCTGACACACACCCCCTGACCTGGGCTCCTTGAAAATGGAATTGCCCATAATACAAATGAGTTTTTTACCTGAAATATCTTACGAGTATTATAGTGATATGTAACATCCTTCAGATTAAATGTTATTTTGTCAAATTGAAATTGTATTCAATGAACTGGTGTTCTCAGATAACTATTAATCGATAAATAATTGACTTCGGAATTTACTATGGGTGTAAGAAATATGTGCCAGGGTTTTACCAGAAGATAGTCTATCGAAAAATAGGTCGACATCCATAATGTGTATCTTTCAGAGTTCTTTTGAGATTTTTCAAGATCACTGTTCGGATTTTTTTGATAAGTAGGTAATGCAATAAAACATTTGAAAAAATTATTACAAGACCTTGTCATTCTACAGATATGAGAAATCAGTTCATTCTTTATGTATGAATTATTCTTCAAAAGCTACTGATTTAATATTATCTTTTATTATCAGTAACAACCCTTTCATTTAGAAATTTTGTTAGCTTAGATATCGAAGGAAACAATAACTATGAACATTTTCCGTTAACTTGATGTGGAGACTTCAACGGTAGCAGAGCAACAGAACCAAATATGTTTGGATTTGAACAAGACAATCCAACTTGCTCCCAGCAACTTTTACATTTAAGAGTAAAATGAATTATATTTGCTGCATCTGTCAATTAGGGTTGCCACAACTTACCATCAATATAGTATAAAGAGTCATTAGGCATGATTTCAAGTTATCCAAAGAACGAGTGCGCTAAAATTTCTAATAAAACAAGTATCTTATACTAATTTTCTTTTCTGCGTTTCCAAAACACTGTTTTAGTGAAAAATTCCCTCAGATTCACTAGAGATTCATTGTTTGGAGTGTTTTTCTTTGATTGAAAACAAAGACGTTACATTTGAAGTGGGATAAAAGTGCGACAGACACCACAATTTTTGAAAGAAAATTGTAATAATTCATAATTCAATCACGAAGTAAACGCCACGTTTTTGAAATAATTTGCAGCATAAAAAAAAACAAAACATTTTTCCTCAGAGCCAGCATAAAACATAGGAGTGAGATGACTACCGCAACTGAATAACTTTTTTAATTTCTTCCTGATGACAAATATTACAAACATAATGCATTGTGCAGGTCTCATTTAACCATTTTAGGAATATTCTTCAGCTCTAACTTTTTCTATGGCTGTTGTAAGTTGTTGGCCATTTGGCATTTATCTTTCGGATATACTTTCTAGGCATTGTTTAACATACAATGTTCTTGTATAAAAACCTGTATTTAATAAATATTCGTTATTTCCTGGAAATTTCAGCAATATAATACGTGGCATATCTCTCACCCAATAAGTGCGGCGTCTGTCCTTTAATATAGGGTGGAAGATTCACACATTCACAAACTAATCTGTGAATGAGCCGACAAGATATCATACGGAACTATGTAAAATCCAGTTCTTAAGGAAGCACGAAATTCTATTGCAGTTCGAAAAAGAATCAATAAAATAAGACTAAATAATAAGCTAATTCAATATTCTTCCGCGAAGCATATAAAGAACCACCATAGCTGTGAGACTAAAAGAATAAACTTGAAACTAAATCTAACTAGGAATACAGCAATTCGCAAGGCAATGGTTACTTTAAATATATAGTTTATAGTTTATTTAAATAAAATGTGTGTTCCAATTGTACTTCGTTTTTTCCTCAATGAGAAACCTTTTTTTTTGTTGGATGGATCGTTTTTAGAGAGGGAGGTCCCAACACGATGTTATCCTTGGAGGCCCCACAATATGTAAATCCGGCCCTGACAATATCTAATCGTGGCTCATGTAGATCACACCACAGAATGTTTTCTCACTATTGACGTTTCGAACCAACTGACCTGCGGCATCTATCCCTATGCGGAATCGAATCCACTTCTAACCTATCCATTTCGAAACTTTTATTAATTTGGCAGATGTCAACATTCGTTGCACTTCTGTGATCAATTTTGATCACATTTTTGAAAAAATCGAACAAAGATGTTTCGATAGCTAGCTACTCCTCCCAAATTGAGTGAAATGTTTAAATCTTCTATAAGTTGTTATCATCACGTTCCATGATTGTCAATACCAACTTCTGAAATCTAAAATGGACTAAAATTCGTTACAGCTATAACGATACGCATTTATATAAGTACCTATAGTTACAGAGTTCATAAGCGTCACGGAATAGAAAAATCAATTAATTTGAATCAATGGAGACCAAATGGCAGCTATAATTTTTTGTCGTTCAGAAATGATTAAAACCTGATCTGATATTCACAACATCCGGTTATATCGGAAGTAAGCTTTCTTTATAAATTTTTTTGTGGAAAAAACAGAAAGTCAGATAATTTTAGAGAAATCGTAGAAATCTCTATATTTCTTCAGAGGAACATCTTATTTTAATATCTGTTACAATATCATCAAAATATTAATATTTACGTTTTTGAACTTTGGATCTTCCTGAAGCTTCTAATTGTTCCTTCATCAACTTGTTGGAACAATAAGATGTGTGTTTATATTCTAAAATCAAAATGTCGTATTGTGACACATAAATCCAGAAATACTTTTTCATCATGGTTACATAAGTAGGTAATATCAAAATATAATTAGGTTTACTTATGTTTTGACTAAATATTATTTTATAACACTTTTCAAATTTTAAAAACCACGCATTTTTATCACAATATTCATATAAATACTTTCAATCGGTAACAATTTTTTGAAAGTCTTCGACTGCAAAACTTTTCTGAACAATTTCAGATCATCTGCAAACGACACAAATTTCGAAGGTGAAGAACAGGTTCCAATATTGTTTTTATTAATTATTAAGAGGAGAGGACCTCCAGAGTTTTCTGATTGGAAATCGTTTATTGAAACAAACTTGGACCTATCCATAGACCTATTATCCTAATGAGACGAAACAACTCATTCATAAAACTCCATTTGAATTGTCGCAATGATTACATGAAGTATGACAAAGAAAACTAACGGACCTCTTTATCGCAGAGTCATAATTACTCCTTATTGACAACGCTGTAACTATGATTGAAAACTTGGTACCACTTGTAAGGCAACACGGCTTCTAAATGGCTACGAGAAATCCGGAAGCTGTCAAATTGCCTAGTACAGAACCAATTCCCCATTCATAAAAGGTGCGCGGCGTTGTCGCTTTCTGAACGAATAATGCAATGGAATGGAATAGTTCTATATTTCAAAATTTAAATATTCTATAATTCGATTGTATATTCCAGGTTACCATAAATTATGGAATATTTTTTCAGAGAAAACGACATTTCAACAGTATTGCTTCTAATATAACGAATGCTATGGACGTTTTTATAATAATTACAGATCTCAATTCGGCAATAGCACATTCCATACGGCCATACTTGTTGTAATATACAGCGGTCTGAGTGGCCCGAAATTTGGCAATGTCTGATCGTGTTTAAATGTAAACAATTCTGTCTCCTGAGGATAATAGGTCTATGGACCTATCGATTCATAAAACTCAAGATGTATACAGGGTGTTTCCTAAGTAGTCTAAACAATTTAAGTGTGTGATTCCTCATGCCTATTTTTTCTAATATATCGGAAACCCGTTTAGATATTTCCCTCGAATTTTGGTATGTGGTATCTAGGTTAAGGCAGTGTTTTTCCATTAACAATTGTTTCCCCACTCAATTCAGGGGCGTCCGTATGCACATGGCTCTGAATTATTTGTTAATAAATGTTACGCCCTTACTTTTTTGGAGAAAATAATTTTTTCTCGATTGTCAATCTTTTCTTAACAAAATTGGTTTCTTGAGTTTTTCTTGTACATGGAACGATTCTCGAGAAAAAAATTAAATCAACTTCATTGTATATCCCAAAACCGCTAAAAACCGGGCTAGAACTAGCAACAGTGTTTCCTAAGTAGGTATTGCATTTTCAGGCCGTGCTGAAATTGTTCATGAAAAAAGTTTGTATAAGCATATTATTGTGTCTTGAAGTGTCCATTTACCCATATGTAAAGATCCCTCATTTTATAACACCACTTTGTCAAATGCCAATACAAACACAGATTAAGTAATATAACGGTCTACAAAACTCTTTATTAAAAAAATTAGAAATACCTCATGAATTTTTGATCATAGCTACAGTCGATTGCCCTGAGGAAAAATCAGTTTCCAACAGTATATCATGAAATTTCAAGTTTTTATGATTTTTAGAAAAAAGCTCCTGTTCACTTTTGCCTTATTTAGCGAGACGAAAGTTGACTAGTTTCCGAGTTTATAAATCGGATTGAGAGATTCTATGCGAACATCATGATCATGAATAATAATTTTAGCATTGCCTTGAATTCGCCATCATTTTAGAAACAGCAATAAAATATAATATAAAGGATTCACTAACCTTGCAATACCATTCCTTGTTCTATACACTTCTTAAATCGACAGTATTGACATCTGTTCCGTTGAGCTTTCGTTATTTCACAATTTCCATCCGCCACGCATGTGTAGACTCTCCTGTTCTGTACGGTCCTTTTGAAAAAGCCCTTACACCCTTCGCACGTTATAATCCCGTAATGCAAACCAGTCGCTTTATCTTCGCATATCATGCAGATCATTGGTTGATCTTCTTCTTCAGTTGTTTCTCGCAACTCGCTCGATGATGACGATTCGCTCATGGTGAATTTAACTTCCGCTCCAGGCGGACAAAATAAATTCGGGGTACCCATGGGCGAGGTGAGGTTTAGAGCCTGTATCTGTTGGTTAGTTGGTAACTGCCGTAAATCGCCTGCCCATAGCCTTTCCATGTTAAGTGGTGAATTGGAAAAGTGACTGGGCGACGGTGACTGAGGTGATAGCATAGGCCGGTTAGTAGGTAAAAGTCTGTCCTGACCAAGGTTTAGTAACATTTGAGCTGCATTTTCTTCGGTATTCGTTACACTACTAGTACTAGAGGTATTCCAGTTTGATGTGGTTGGGTGATGTTGAGGTGATTCTATGAATGAACTTTGGGTTGTACACATGGGAGGTTGCGACCAGATCATGGTTCTTACACCACCGACCTCTCCCATTATCACTGAAGGCGTTTGTCGCACCGGGAGATTACTACTTGGTCTTTGGACTGGACTGATGGGTGACTTCGCTTCTGGAAACGATTCTAACGATGAAGATCCGCTGAAATTCCCACCGATTATTTCCGGTTTCACTCCGTTTATTCTAGAATGTTTCAACCACAACTGCGTTTGGGTTATGGGTGGTTGGGTGATTATGACACCGCGACATTTAGTTGCAGACGACGAGGATGTGGGTTCTTGGCAGGTAACTGTGGCGATAATATTGGGTGAAGAAACTGGCAATTGCACTATGAGCGGGTTATGTTTGATAACAGGACTGGTATTCGCTGGTCTTCCCGGGGAGCTGTGCGGTCTTGGAGGTTGCAAGGGACTGGGCACGGGCGCTGGTCTGATAGGCGGGCTTTGCGAACGGATTGGCAGTGATTTGATGACGCTAGTGGTACCTCCACCGTCGAACACCCCAGGGTCCTCGAGACGACACGACGCCTTATCCAAAGTTGGTTCGGGCGGATGAATCTGGATCGGTGTGGAGTCTGGACTCGGCGGATTGAGGACCATATCCGACATCTTCGGGGACGAGGGGCTGATGAGATCTGGTGAGGACGTGCTTGTGTCGGCGACAGATTCGCCTAGAAGTGGACAGATACATTGCCTAAAAGCAAATTTTGCGAATGGTTGCCTACTCTAGTTTGTGAAGAGCAAATAGTGGCGCAGTTATTGATATTTATGGCCGTAAATGGATATTAATTAATTATCGTTTATATGAGAGGATTCTGATTGCATTTATATGATAATGGGTAAAGTGTGAAAAACACATAATTAGATTTGGAAATTTCGATCAACCATTCAGGCAAATCAAGTTGATTTGGAATAAACAAAAATAATGGTATACATAAATTACTGATTTTAAGAGAATCAAACTTATATTCTGCTGATGAATTACCAACTCACTTATCGAAATGGGCATTCAAGCCAAAACTGCTAAACTTAATTTAATTGCTAGTTTAATGGGATAAAATAATTTGCAACTTATGACTAGTAGAATTTGAACAGCTGTTTTTTTATTCTATCAGCACATTCGTATTTTTCTTAGAACTAAACATATCGCCAACTGGAAACCAAATACAATCTACGTCCTCCAAAATTTTAGAATAATTTAACAAGATCTCTAGATTTTATACTTTCACTTTACAATTCATGGTAATTCCAAAACGAAGAATCAAGAGCTCTGAAAGGGTAACAATTTGACAAATGCAATTGAACGACACTTAGTTGTTCATTAGTGGTCGCAAGCATTACAACGAACGACCAGAGCTAAGCTCACTATACTTCAAAGACAAGTTTGTCTGACCATTTATAGAGCACACCAACGGCTGCTGTAGAAATCCTACTTGACCTACCTCTTCACATTTATTTGTAAAAAGCAGCCAGATGGGCAACAGACTTAGGCAAGTTACCATTACCAGGCCACAAGCTGGCATTGTGAAGCGGAATAGGCTACTGGAAAACCTGGAAAGTCACAGTAGTCTGGGAATCTTAGATGTCATACCAATAACGACCAACATCAATCTCCTCTCCAACATCACCTTCCCAGGAAGCATTTGAAATAAAACCGACCTACTAAGGGAGGACATCTGATGGTTCACAGATGGCGCCAAAGACAAGTACAATACGACAGTACCGTTTAGTCTAAGTGGCGCGTTGACGGTATTATGTCACAGGTGATAACTATTAGAATTAAACAGCTTTTCAACTATTCCTTGTGGAAAAAGTGTTGCAGATATTCCTGAGATGTCTTCATGCAATTGGAACGTATTTTTCCCAAATAAGCGTGTATTAGATTGTTATGACTGAATAAAGTACTTTGCAAAATGACTTTCCATGTCTATGTTAGTTCTTCCCGCTTTTTGTGTCAAACGTTTAGTTCACTGACATTTGTTAGTTAATTGATTATGCCGAATAAATGTTGCCAAAAGTTTAAATGTTAAGTTTCTCTTAAGATAACAATGGATATCGGCGGTCCCTGTGAAAGATTTCATGCAAACAACAATGACAGAACAAGATTTTCGTAGTGGTGCCGTAGTGAGTGAAAATTTTGTCAATTATTCTGAAATTAGAACAAATTGGATACAAAATGTTCTGTATTATACTGACAATAATGAACTCAACAGCAAAGCCATGAACGATTTTTTTAAACATGGCAAGTTAGGTATCGTGAAAACTTTGGCTTCTGGATGGGTTTCGCGTCACAAAGCACTACTTGATGCCGACGTTTTGCCAACCATTACAGGTGGCATCTTCAGGGCAGGCTTAGGCTTAAACTGAAACTGATTCTAATTGTGGCTCAGACTGATATGAAATTTTAGGCTTAGTGTATTTCTTCATGGTTTTTTGAATGTTATAATGGGAGAAATTACTTGATAATAAGACAGATGTTTTAATTCTGATTTTAAGGATTGGGGTTGAGATAAGTTGACAGCTCTGTGGACCAACGAATTTGAGACAGATTGCTTCAGGGTAGGGCGGTGCTGGGAAAGGCCATAAGAAGTATCTATCGGTGCGAGTGGGTTTTCGATACAAAGAATGTCCCAAAGTACCGTCAGTCTGTCGTCTAACTAATACATCTAGGAATGGGAGTGAACCTTTCGATTCATTTTCCATGGTGAAAAGAATATTAGGATGTAATGAATTTAAATGATTGAGGAAGGAAACAAGATTTTCACGGCCATATTGCCAAAAGTGTCGTCGTCATATCTAAACCAACATTTCGGCTTGAGAGCAGATGAGTCAATAGCATCTTGCTCAAAAGTTTCCATGAAGATATTATCTCCTATCAGCGAAAAATCCTTGAAGCTATAGAAATCGTAAAACATCCAAATAATCTAAACCGTGACTCAGGATATTACCTGCTCGACATTTGGAAACCAATCCTCGAAAATTCCACTTCGCACATGATCACACAACGGCAGGGTCAGGGTCCTACAAATATGGAACGTCAAAATGTTAAAGTAGCCCTTAAGGTATTCAATCAATACCTTATGCAGGCTCTACTTCAATTTGGTTTAAATATAGAGCATTCCAAATCGACAGCCTAGTTTATAAATATTATATTAACTTGATAGAAAATAACAAATGTAACCACTTCCCTCAAAATGCAACGATTATGAGACATTTTCCAGGAACCTATCGCCAAATGTAACTTAGAGGATGATCCGAAAATGCAGCTTTTAAGACATTTATTAAGTTTGTTAGATACTTGAAAATCTAATTCGGCTTCAAACAAACTAACAACGCAGACACGTACTGCATGGTCACATACAATACACAGAATTCTAGAAATAATTTCGTATTGTTTCAATGACCTTAATTTAAATTACGTATTGTTGAGAAAATTTCAAACAGAATCATCAGAAGAGTATTTTAGGTTAATAAAAGCAAATGGGGTGCAACTAAGGACTCAGATCACGTCTGGCAACGCCGTTTAAACAGGAAGTCCTTACATTTGTCCTAAGGTATGAATAAAACTTTTGTTTCACTGTGAGTTTCACGTGTGGCCAGCTGCAACATAGCCTCTGGCTTGTGACGTCACATCGAGCGTTCAGGCCTTATACTATAGAGGGTATTGGATGGGTGCACGAGAGCTAGAACGAATGCAATGTGCTTACAGATCGATAAATATCTCTATGACAGCCAAGGCTCTCAAAGCTATTGGCTCCTATCGCTGTATCTCAAGAACCGCATGGAACTGCCAAAAAACTCTCCCATGCCTGGGCTACAAGAACAAAGTGACTCTGATCTGGATATCAGGCTTTTCGGTCATTGAGGGAAATTGAGTCTATCGTCAGGGAGGGTGCAGCTTCAAATTTATCAGACCAAAACCAGGGCTTGGTATATCTCCAAGCTCACCTTGAATATCATCATGAACTAAAAGTATAATAAGTACTCCAGTATTGACAAAGCTTCCCAGGTATAGCCTACTCTGAAGCGTTCATTATAAGCTCTTCGAAAACATCAAGAATTAGAATACCTACTCCTAGATCAAAGCAGGTACTCTAATTAGTCTATACAGAGGACACTGTCATTTAAATGACCTCCTACGAAGGCTCGGATTAGTGGAAGACGTTCAATGTCGACAATTCTCTGTGAATGTCCAGCTGGGAAAAGAATCAGATTTAAAATGTTCAGTCATCTCTTACCAGAAGATCTGAACCAAACCTCAACCGGTAAAATCATCGGCCTTATTAAAAGAGTGAACTTACTGGGTGAACTATAATTAGAAAAGAGCTACAAAAAACCATATGGTCACGGTGTAGGAATCGATGTTCAGCCCACTCATAAGAAACCTAAATCTAAAGCCTTACTTAACCTAGTTATTCGAAGAAAGGTGAAACGGAAAGGATTCCTATAAAAGAAATGAGATTACTCTTGGAAACGTTTCGTTATATTAGTATATAACATTATGAGTATGTAATTACGAATATTTTGTTAATTAATACATCATAAAGGAGTGAATTGTCCTTTTCACTTTTTGTTACTCATCACAAGGGTCATTGATAATTTTGTAGAGTATATTTAATCGTATGACTCATGTATAGTCTTATATTATGCTCAGCGTTATAATGAAACTCCAGATATCAAGGAAATAATGATATTGTCTGTAAGGATTATATGAAAAGCAATCACGACAGATTTATTAAGGAGGAAGTTTATCATAAGACATTCGTAAGAGATAAGTTAGAGTTTAATTTAATTACTTCCTCCAATCACGACCTTCATTAACTAGCACTGTCCATATCATGCTATTTTGAGTTCATGGCGTCAGAGTTTGTTTTGCTTACTAAAATGTATTCGTCGTATTCAAGAATGATTTCAGGTTTTTTTTCCTAGATAGGACACTTTGGCTTTTTAGCAGCTAGAAATGGAGACAAAATCTTCCGAGCACTACACCTTCAGAACTACTAACTGATCTTTGATAAAAGTTATGCTCTATGAGATATTCCAATTTATTGCCCCATAAGTCCAACTTACATCCTGTTCAATAAAACTACAGAAAGGTTATAATTTTTTTTATTGTGTTCACATTGCAACATGAACGGTTTGAAAAAATAATAACAATTGGACTTTCTTTTTCGACTCTACACCCCAGAAGTACGTCTGAAAATATGAATTTTCAAGAAAAACCTATTCATCGCAATAGACACAATGCTCCAAAGAATAGTAGTTTGATTGTTATGATCGACAGTTGATGAACTCTTGGTTAGACTAGCTCGTGCAGGTTGTGATGTCCAAGGATATGCAGATTGTATTGTGTACATAATAAAAGTAAAGACATAATCTTTCTGAACTTGATCATCCTGTTCTCAAGAGGTTTCTCCTCTAGGTGATCTTAGAGATTTTTTTTATAATAGGACTACACGAGAGGAAAACCTATAAAGTTGGAAGAATATCGTGTGTGCCAGCAGTGGAATTTTAAGAAGAGATAGGCATTCGAATTCTTCTTGAAGGTTTGGAGGTTAAATGCACAGAGAAATACCTCACTATGCAAAGAGTTCCACAACTTCTCCCTTCGATAGAAAAATGAAGTCTTGTAGGAAGAAGTTCTGCAGGTCTCGTGGTGGAACAGACGAGATTCCTGAAAAACACCAGCCTTGGAAATATCTACAGATGAAAGAGATATCGCCCACCTTTCTAAGATGTTCTAGAGAGCCAATGAAATAGTAGGTGTGACATCATCAATCGAACAAGTAGCTCTCTTCTGGATAGAATCCAAGAGCTTCAGGGTATGTTTGGGAGCCAATTCCAAACATGTGAACAGTACTGTAGATTATCAGGAGCTTCTGGGATGTAAAGTAGCTCTTGGCACGGAATAGAAAACCAATTTTTTGTAAAGCGGTTTTCGCAATGGACCTCACATGATTATCCCATGAGAGGGGGCTGTTGGTTCCTAGCCGTTGTACCTGACATCATGAAATTAGGGCTTGTTGGATCCGCCTTCCTGGAGAAGATGCAAGCTTAAGTCTTGGTTGCATTAAACTCTACTAGATTATTAGATCCCCATTTCAAAATCTTTGCCAAATCTCCATTAATTGCATCAAACTGTCTCTGTCTCGCTCCTCTTGCTCCATTGGATGGTATAGGGGCTTTAGATGAGAAAGCGATATGAAGTGTACCATCTTCCGCGATGCTGTGGACAGGACAGGTGATCACTTCCAACAGATCGTATGATTATAGGAACTTTGGAAGGGGTTGGGTATTTGGAAGTTTTTCTCTACTACAAACTCTCTTGCAATCATCACAACAAATACAAAAAAGAAAGACACCGCTCATTTGGACATGCCGAAGAGTATTTGGTAGAATGAAAGGTTTGGAGGCCGAAAATACTGATCTTTGAGATGATTTACAGGAGCAAAATATCAAATTGACTAGGTTGCTCTTGAAGAATCACGCCTTCACATACCAAATTCGTGGGAAGTGTATCTTTGAAGCTTTATTATACGAGATTGAAAAATCGGAAAGTCTGAATATGATGAGTTGGTGAGTCGTTTTCTAGCTGAAGTCTAGTTTAGTGGTTTTTGATAACTATCACAATTCGATTATAGTGTGGACAAGTCTTATTCATCATTTGGTTCGATTAATGAGTAAGAGTTGTGTAACCAGTTTTATCTATTATTTTCTTAATAATTAGACTTATGGATTCCAACATTAGGTGCCTTAACATACGAATCTTTCAACTAAAAACATAAACTGCATCCATTCAACCCAATCACCTGAACGGAGGTTTATTTGTACATAATGACATTTTGTTAACATTATTACGGAATCATGAAGTAGAAACGATAATAATTGTTAATATCAAACATAACCTCGGGTTTAATTGCTATTTTTATTGTATACCAAGATTGTTCCTCTTTTCAGTACTTTTATTCTTATTTACCATTATTCTGTCTTCGTCCATTTTGGGTGGGAATAGAAGAAAATACCTTGAATTGATATAAGTGAGGTTTTATTGTGGTCTAACGTAGAATTATTTGACAGTGGAAGAAAATGAGCTACGACGTTCGGAAGCTCGTACTAAATCGTACTTGCATCTTGGATTGTTAGAGCGAAAGCAGCTTTCTTTACAAGACTACAAAAACTCGGCTAAACACCACAATTTCACCAAGATCACAGATGACACTCTCAGAAAAGCATGAAACTGGAGCTAAGACTGACGATTCCTCATAATTCATGATTCATTTAGTTTGTATATAAATCATAATTGATAAGGGAGATTTCAAAAAATAATTACGATATTGTTTGTGAGGTAAAAGTTCGATTCGTTCTGGCTTATCTTAAGCCTTCTAAACTCTTCGATAATCTTTACCTCAAGAACATGGAATGCTATTGACAATTTGGGCAACGAAGGAAATCTAGTTCGAATAATACGTTTTCGAGAATTTTCTGGAATCGATCAGACATTTAAAATATGAAATATGAGCAAAGTAGACAATGGATGATGATATTCGTAGGTCATCAGATGCTTCGAATTAGACCGAGCCATGAACATCATCAACCAGAACTACTTCAAGCCACTTATAAGTATGAGATAATAACACTTATCCACTGAAAATGCTTTTTAAGTGCTGAGGACCTTTCAGCTACCAATTAGACATCAGCAAAGTATACGAAATTTGAAAACAAAATGTATTTAAATAATATTTAGGGTAGTAACGTGGACAAGGGATGTTCTCAGCTGCAGATAAATCTCAATTTCAAACCCTTCTAAATTATCTAGATATTTACAGATAGAAACAAGAAATTTTACTTTGTTAAATATCACGTTATTTAAAGGAAAGTTGATTGCAATTTCGTTATGAGAAAACACTGTAACATTAAAGTATTCTAGTGGAGGAAAACGGTGCTGGGTGCTGGTTTGGAAAATTTGAGGTAACTTGAGTTTTTTAACTGAAATGACTCAAAATGTTCCTTATATCAAAACGTTTCTACTTGTTTGACCAATGTTTAGAGCATTACATTTTTCACAAATTTAACCAAGTTAAATTCCTTGTTCTTATCTGTAAAAAGGGAATATCACAAAATAACGCACGGCTGCATTCAAAATCTAGATATTTGTCCGTGATGTATTTTGAAAGCGATGAACTATCTAGAAAAACGTTGCAGGTCATTTTTCAAGATTACTTTCTCTTGTATAAAATTTTCTTTAAACTAAGAAAAATAATAGTGAAAATCAGCAGAACATATTTTAAGTATGGGTCACATTTTTCTAGAAAGCTTATCGCTTTTAAACACAGCACTGATAAATATTAGAAATTTAGAAAGGATAGAAATGTATAAGCGAAAAAGCAAATTAATGAATTCACATTTATCTCCAGCTGGAGGTAATAGTATTTTTAGTGGATAAGGGTGATCATTACTTACTTATTGATTTTATAGTGTATACATAGCCCTATTCTATTTTAAACGTTTCCCATATCCCATATGATTCAATTTTATTTTTACTGATCAATTAGAGGAAAATATCGAACATTGTACAGGATTATCCAATTCCTATTACGGCCAATATAATTAAATTCTGAACCTAGAATCGCCAATATTATGTCCTGAGGTACATTTTCAGGTAAAAATGCCCGTAATAACCTAGTCGAATTTTTTTTTTCATAGGAATATACCCATATATTTACACAGTTGGGAGGCCCTTAGTATTGTGAATAACTTTTATTGGAAGAAATTTTTGCTCAAAACTTACAGGGCTACAAAGTCAAAAAATGCCTTAATCAATATCATATCAAGTTTCCCATGAAAAACGATTGCTTACAATAAATATTGTTAACTTCTCGGACTTTTCAAAATGAAAACGAAAAAGTTGATACGTTATTGGTTTTTGGTGGAGCTATTCCAGTAATATTTGACATGATAATAATGTGGTTGTCGGAGTTTTGCAATATCTCGATCGTAATCCCAAAAACTACATATCGGCAATTAAATTCAAAATTTACTTCTATGCAGCAAGTTTTTAAAACAACTGAGTACCACGCTTTTGAATGGCACAATTAGAAGTTTTTAATGAGCCGCATATGCAAAAAATAATTGTAAATTTAGTACCATAGTATGTCTCAAAATATACTTTGGACAGATGGAAGCCGTTTTGTCAGCAATGGTAAACCAAATAAAAAGAACGGACATTCTTGGGTGACAGAAAGCCCACACTACGTTAACGAAATTGAAAAACAAGGACACTTGTGGTGTGCAATTATTTTCGGACATGTGGTTGGTGCTTTCTTTTATGGAGGAGTCCTTAATAGCCAACACTATTTGTAATGTCGTGCCAACATGTGGTTCCAGCATAACGGAGACCCCCCCGCCCTACCCCACCGTATATTGCACGAGTTATACGACAATACGACAATACTTGATCGGTAAAGTTTATAGAACTGTCTAGACAAGGAGAGATGACCTAAAGGAAAAAATACGAACAGCCTGTAGAGTTATTTCTAGAGAAGCGCTGGAAATAGGTACAGGGCAGGTGGATGGAAGATGATTGGTAATATGTATGGAAGTTGAAGAAGGTCATATCGGGAACCTTTTATATGAACAGTTGTATATTTGAAAATAATCTCAATCATTATTTTTTTATTAAAATTTTCCAAAAATGGGTTGATTTACATTCCACTTTCACTTTTGATCCTACGGCATTTTTTGACTTTGTAACCGTGCAACTTCTGAGCAAAAATAGATGAAAATATTTTTTTTTGAAACTGATTCACAATACTAACGGCTCCCCAAATGTGGAAAAATATGGGTACAATATTGGGAAAAAAATCCGATGAGGTAATTACGGCCATTTTTGAAGTAATAATTTTTTTCTCTTTTAGCTAATAATGTACCTCAGGGCATCATATTTGTAATTTCAGGTTCAGAATTTAATTATCTGTTTTGCTCTTGCCGCAGTAGGCGTTGGGCGCCAACTTTGGAACACCATGTATTGATCAGGTGATTGTGAGCGTGCTATTTTCATCTCTTTAGTTGCTGGCAATGTTCATAAACCACAATCATTCTGTAAATCTTTTATGTCACATGACTGTAACCCATATTTGCTAAGTTTAGTATTTGCTTACCGTCACTGCTGCAACGTGAATCAACTTTTCTTCTCTTCAGTTTCAGATCTTGGAAAAGGCTCATTTTGTCGAGCTCACACGGGCCGCGCGTTAGGGTCATAATTCCTGCAACAAATAGTGAACCTTTAGTGGAAGTGATTGATTTTCAACGATGTTTTATTTCATTTACAATTCAATTAAATAATAAATAATTCTGCCTAGAGGGTGTATTACATTTTATCAGTAAAATGATTGCACAAAACAGACATAAAACTAATTACTACATGGTAATGATGTTTCCATATAGATTATGAAACATTGATCATCATATGAAAACACAATCACAAATTTCGACTCGAAAATGCAATAGCTGATACTTTGAAATTTCATGTGGGACGTTACATCGTTTCTATGAATGGCATCTCATATTTCTTTAATTTGATTGCCTGTACAATAATAATAAAGACAATAAAAGGATACAGGTATTCAATTGAAAATATGAACAAGTTGACATTGAATGGTGAAGAATGATGGCTCTCTCATATTACGAGTAATTACCGGGAAATTAAAGTAGAAAAGTCCAAGATATCTTTACAATTTTTACAAATTGAGGAAACAATTTACACTTACAATATTGCAAAATTTATTTATAAATCCTAAAATCCTAACAATTGCTTCATGTAAAGTTATCCAATGAATCACGTTCAATGGGGGGGGGGGGGGTGCTCAAGATTACAATTTTTTGAAATGATTTACAAACTTATTAATAACAGGTGAATTATACATACTTATATAATTGATGATAAGTACTGTACTATTATTATTTACAGTATATTTCTGTATTTCTAAGGATTTCAGTAGATTCAGATTCTGGCCTTTTGTTTTTATGTGCAAAATATTGTGAGCTTGAGAGAAATGTTGATCATATTTCAAGAAATTGTTGGCGTAATTTGTATCCGGTTTCTTGAGTCTGAAACTTCTAAGGTGTTCTGAATATCTTAGATGGAAGTTCTGTCCAATCTGGCCAATATATAAAGTGTCACAATCTCTACAGCCTATGGACTCCAGAATTTTTAAATTCATGTCCTTTTTGTCCTTTTTTTTCGTTTTTGTTGAATGAATGCAGTCATGGTTGCTGAAGGTTTCCCAGAAGTGAACTGCGTGTCATCATTACTTAGATATTTTGGATATATCAAACTTAGAGTTGTTTTATTCATTTTTTGTTTCAGTACTTTATCATACTCATTGCTGCTAGCAATCATTTTTATTCTGATGTTTATCCGAATTTTAATTCCGATTGGAAATTGGAGTTTCAACTAGTTTGTGGATCATTAATCGATTTGCTGTGCAAAGAAGTATTGTTTATTGTTACATCAGTGTGTGTCGGTTTATGTAATAACAATTTTCAATCATCATAA
Source organism: Endomychus coccineus (assembly GCA_958510875.1). Taxonomy (NCBI): domain Eukaryota; kingdom Metazoa; phylum Arthropoda; class Insecta; order Coleoptera; family Endomychidae; genus Endomychus; species Endomychus coccineus. The sequence continues at coordinate 31,207,582 of OY294067.1, read as the reverse complement.
TATACTGATGATTAATTGAAGTATTGGTGTTTCAACAGCATGAGAATGTAATGATAATAAGTGAAGGGCGGAATATATGCAAAGTGCATATATTTGCATATTTTGCATATTTTTACAAATTTCATAAAAAATTGCATATTTTGCAAAAATAAAATGTTTGTGCATATTTTTATGTTTTTCGTTTTATCAAAAGATTAAGTGCGACCCTTGCAGATAATTAAAATAATTTAAAAGGTGGGTAGGTTTTATTATTATATGGTTTATGGACCCATTTTATTATTATACGGTTTATTGCCGGCATTTATTGGATGTTTAGGAATTTCCAAGTAATCAGCTTACCTAATTCACCGAACAGAAACATGACAAGAAGGTTCACTTGAAGCTCCACCCCTAATGTTGTCTATTTCGTATATTTTATCCCAATATGGTACATGTCACTTGCCTTTTACACGGGATAAACAGAGTTGCAGAAACTATTAGAACAGCATATCCCTTGGTGAACAAATTAATTTCAAATGTAAAGAAAGTGTTTTTGAAAGCACCTCTGAGAGTGCAGATCTATAGAGAGAAATTGCCAAGAGTTAGTTTACCTCCAGAGCCCGTAATTACTCGATGGGGAACATGGATTGAGGCCGCGATATTCTACGCAGACCATTTTGAAGCCATTAAAGACATAGTTTTAGATTTAGAAGACAATTCACAGTGTGTAGTGCAAAGTCAAGCAGTATTCAAAAATGTGAATTTAGCTAAGGAACTTGTTTTTATTAAGGTTAATTTTAGTTTTATACCAGATATAATAACTTCGTTAGAAAGTAGGAATACGAGTTCAAGAGAATCAATTAATATTGTTGAAACTTTTTCCGACAAATGCAAAAAAGTTCCCGGTGATGTAAGAAATCAAGTAAGAAGTAAACTCGAAGTTATTGTGGGAAAGAATGAAGACTTTAAGTATTTAATGGAAGTCAAAAATATTTTTGATACTAAACCATCCAACGAAGTAATACCTTGGCCTTATAACTTACCACCCAAATTAAAATATTGCCAGATCAAATCGGTAGATGTTGAAAGATCTTTTTCTTTGTAAAAACATATTTTTACAGACAGAAGGCAAACACTTTTATTGGAAAACTTTGAAAAATAAATCGTTATAAATGCATTTTATACTATTTCAGGTTAAAAATTTTACCTATTATATTTTTCTTTTAATTTTACTTAAAATAAATAATTTTTGTAAGAGTCGGCGTTTCTTTATTTCCATTTTTCCATGTTATATTCAAGGCATATAATTGCATATTTTGACAAATAAATGCATATTCTTGCATATTTCAAAGAAAAACTATGCATATATATGCGCATATTTTAACTGAATTGACGTGCATATATTCCGCCCTTTAATAATAAGGGTTAAGCTACTTTAGTTGTTGAATTTATCATGAGAAAAAATTACACTTAGTTCGCCACTAAGGGGTTCTAGCAATTGCGTGACAAGTAATAAGGTATCATTCGGATTAATATGAAAATAATACAAAGGAACATGAATTCCTGAATATAAAACACGAAAATGGAGAAGGTGCTTCATAGTACCTACATACAGTTTTGGTCCAAAGTCACTTGAATCATCAATTAGATTTTCACTTTCTAAAGATTCAGAATTTTTTTCGATCAATCAAGTATTTGGTTTTTTACAATTATTAAAATTTCCAAATGCCTAGCAGTGATTCAAGTTAATATTGCTGAAATAATTACAGTAACTTCCAAATGTAAAGTGCAAAATGACTTTTCTTCATTCACCTTGTAGAAAATTTAAATTTTTAAACGTCAATAGTAACAAAAATAGGGTTTTTCCCTCTGATTATTTTACGACATTTCTAAAAAACAATTAGAAACTTTCATTTATGTACGTTCTGGCCAATCAAAACATCAGTATAGTCGAAATAATCTACTCACATTATTGCAGTGAGAATATTTTTGATTCGACTAAAAACATAAATTTCTGCTTTGATGAAGAATTTGAATTTATGCAAAATTGTAAAAATAAATCAAAAACTTTTAGTACATCGGCCGTCGATGAAATCAGTAAGAAAATCAGAATAACTTGTCAAATTGGCAACAATTTCAATTTTAGAAGGAATAATGAAAACTATGAAGGTATTTTTATTCTATTTATTTATTTATTTATTTATTTACTCATTTTATTTATAACTATACTCAACATAAAGCCAATAAGCCAGATTATGTTGGAGTTATCAAGACTGTGAAGAAAACTACGACAAATTCAACAGAAGATTCGACCCTTTTAAAGATATCGAATTTGTAGCAGTCGATACAAATTGATCTATGAATACATTTATTTGTTTCTATTTGCCTTTTACCAGATAACAATGATAAAGTCTCTCTAGACTAGATGGATCAGTAACATCACAAACAACAAGGACGGACTCAAAATAGCAATTGTGCCCTTCACGAGGAGAAAAAACATTGGAAACATACAAGACTTAGTTTCGCATGGGGAAAACATACAGATGACGGACGCGGTTAAGTACCTTGGGGTAATCCTAGATAATAGGCTGACCTTTGGGAAGCATCTGAAGAAAACCACAAATAAAGTGATAAGGGCCCTGCGGATCTGTCGTCGTACAGTTAGAAGAACCTGGGGACATATGCACATATGGTGCACTGGGTGTACACCACCATAGTGAGACACATTGCAACATACGCCGCACTCGTGTGGTGACCGAAAACAAAAACGAAAGCATCCCAGTATTCCCTGAACGGAGTTCTGAGGCTGGCGTGCTTAGGAATAACAGGTGCAATGTCGACCACCCCAATGGCTGCGATGGAAAGGCTGTTAGGGTTGGAGCCACCGCACCTCGCCCTTCAGGCAGAACCCGTAAGAGGAGTGTATCGCTTTGATCTTATTGGACAAAGAAAGGCCGACCAAGAAGGCCGAAGCATTCTTGGATTGCTTGGATCAAGGTTCTCAGCATTTACGTTCACGATTCAAACTTTGAGTGGACGAGAGACACTGGGGGCAATCCTCATATGATACCAGGGGATTCCATATGGTTTACCGAAGGCACCAAGACCAAAAAAAATACTGGAATAGTAGAGACAACAAACCAAGGAGAAATAATTCCTTTGAAGCTAGGGACCCTTGCGACAGAATTCCAAGCAAAACTATCAGCATGTGCTCGAAGTATGAGGGAGAGAGTCTATGAGAATAGTTAAATCACAATATAGCGAGCAACCTAACAGTGCGTAAGGCACTGGAGTCATACACAATCACCTCACAATGTGTACTCGATTGTGTGAAGGATCTAACGGCACTAGTAAAGAACCCCAATAGAGTGACACTCTTATGGAAGTCTGAGGAAATTAGACGCGAAGGGACTGAAACTGTCGTCGCACTCGCTAAAGCGGGGGCGGAACAACCATTGATTGGACTAGAGCCAACCTGTGGCAATGAATTGAGACAGAACACCGTGACTATTGGAGGGAACTGCCCCGTATGTCACACTCCAAGCGACTAATGGGAAATCTCCAGCAGCAACGACTGAAAAATCTGACGTTCTCCAGACAAGAAATACGGAATCTTGTTGCATTCCTGACCGGACAACAAACAACTCTGCACAATGGGTCTGGTACTTCAGTCCACATGCAGGGGTTGCGTGGAAGTAGAGACCCCACGCATGTGCTGTGTCAGTGCAAGGAATACGCGGTTGTTCGTCGAATATACCTTGGAGACGATAAAAATACATCCGAGGAAATCAGGAGTATCCCCTACATCGGGCTACTGAATTTCATAGCGTACACTGAACTGATGAGGAGATAGGAATATGTGAGGGCACAATAGGACACTAACGACCGCAAGGCAATGGGGCTCCCTCTGTGGAGGGGAACCAACCTCACGGAGGAGGGGTTTTAATCGGTAAGAATCCGGCACACCAAGGGGCGCCTATGCCAGATTTCCCCTTCTCCACGTAAAAAAAATATAACTAAATTAATAGTTCTAGATAGCTGTTTCACTCTTCTCGTATAGCACATCACTAGAATGAGAAAGTTTGTAACGTTACTGACCGATCATTCTGTTGAAGATAGTCAAAGCCGACAAACTGCATGGTAAATAGACCAAATTATTTAACGTTATCTATGAATAGATGTTCCACTAAAAAGTCTAACAATGTATCACATAGACTAATAGATTTCTCGAACTTTCAAAGTTACAGGCAACGTTAAACTACTTGAGGGCCAGATGGCAATACCAAACCGAACCAATGTAGCGATCGAGATACAAATGAATGAATGAATGAATAAATTCTTTTGTTTCTAGTTTACATTTGCCAGCTTAAATAAGTAAAACAAAAATTGTGGAAAGAGGATGTACAACAATTGCTGAATTCTGCAAGGATGACTACACACAAGCTATCAACTAATTTCTTTGATGATCGGTATATTTTTATTCATTGAGACAGTATCACCACTTGCCAAATATTGTAATGCTTTTAGGGCTATGCTATATTCTGCCTCACATAAAGTGGAGAATCATGGTTCTATTCTATTTTTGAGTAACTTTTCCCTGATATATTAACCTGCAATTATTTATCACATTCGTGACTATCACGTGACTTCAGTATTTATATGCGTGGTCCATTAGTATTAACTGTATTCTGTACAGAATTAACAGGTTGGAATTGAAATAATCTGAAATATCATAGTTCATCACTTGAACTGAACGAAGCAGTCAAGGTAAAAAGACGAGTGAGACCTCAACATTTGTTACGCAAAGAGCCTACAAGTGAAAGTATTTTAATGTTTTAAGTATGGCTAAAGCATTGTATAATATGCTGCACACGAACTCAAGTGGAAACTTTACAATTCACGTAATGACGGTCAATGATAAAACTACAATGTGCTGTTTTCTTTCTATTTTACCAGATTTTGCCCAATTTCGAGGGTGTTGAGAATGAGCTCACTCGAAATCCGGTAAGGATTTTGGCAGGTAATTTTCTTTTAATGAGGTGTTTAATCTCTGACTGAATTACGTTGTGACGAGGCCAATCTCTGAAAATTTTATTATATGCAGAAGAACACATATGCTTATTATATTCGTCTTTACGTACGTTTCGGTCTCACTCCCATCATCAGAAGACGTATCAATGTCTAAAACCTGATTTCTCAAAACTAATTGTATCATCACAAATCGCACTAATTTCAATTAAAAATGCCCACGTCGCTGAAACGAACAGAAACACGAGTAATCGAAATTGTTACACATCAGTATTCTTTAAACGGTATGTAGATGATTGCCTTATGTGTGTTCCCAATGATAAAATTCAGTACGTGATTAATAAATTTAACAATTTCCACTGTAAACTTAGATATGAACATTAGACACGATGCAAGTGGAAAAATAAAAACTTCGTGGTTTACTAAAGAAGTTTGGTCTCAACGTTATCTTCACTTCAATGCCGTTGCACCAACAAGTTATAAAAAAAAGTGTTATAAACAGCCTTACAGATCGCGCTGTTAAATTGTCCCATCCAAAATTTTAAAATTTGTTCGTAATACACTGGAAATGAAACTTTTTTCAATCCCACCATTAAAGAAAGAATAAACAAAATCTATAATGGAACGTTATATATAAATAACATAAACGGTAATACAGATATAATTTTGTAACATTACCATACATTCCGGAGACAAATTATTATAAAAGATTTATTCTGGAGATGATTCACATGAAACGTGAGTCTGTAAATCATAGAGCAGACGTTCAATCATTAAGTCAGATCCTACATCCTACATGCGTCTTTTTTATAATGTTAAAAGTGGCGTAACTACCACCGTTCCAGCCGGTGCAACGGCCTGAGGCCCCCGGGTACAAGGAGCCCCCGATTGGTTTTTTTTTGCTTGTTTATAAAACTATGATCCGTTGTAATGTTCCGTAATTTCGGGGATATATTCTTTCAGGGAGTTGGCTAACTTAATACTGTTCGAGTATTTTACTCTTTCCGCTAGCTTTCCGGACGTCTGCTCAGTAATTTTACTGTTTTTAACAATTCCAGTGACCGTTCCAACTGCCGAGCGCTCCTTTTCAAAACTGAAAATGATAAAAAATGATCTGCGAAATTCGATGGGGCGGATCTGAGTATATTGTCGATAGAGAGTAAGGTCACGAACTCGTTGAGGGCGAATCTGGATGAAATAGTCGATAAGTTTGTGAAGGCGGAAGTCCGCAGGGCGAGATTTTAACGAGTGTTACGTAGATACAATTGTATCGGAATATGGCTGTGACTATGGATTGATTGTGAGATTGTACAATTACACATGGATGAAATACACAGCCCAAAAAAATATTCATTAGACCTTTTTTTTGCTTGTAAAAATTGTCTCCAGGGGGGCCCCTACGCTGCTGCCACTGTTAAAAGTATATTTTAGATAGAATGCTCAAATAGCAATATTTCTAATAAAGTCTGACAAAATTTTTCTATTACTTCATGAATTTTCCAAAATCTGGTTCGACAGTGGATACTTGAGCGTATATTTTTTGATTTCAGTCGTGCAGTCGTGTTTCAAGTGTACTTTGATATGACTTCCAAATTTATAAGAAAATTGCTAAGCAGTGGATTCTTGATTCATACACTTAACTCAATGTGTTGCAATTTCCATTACTCGTGTTTCTGTCCGTTTCGGCGACGTGGGCATTTTTAATTGGAGTTGGTGCGACATGGACGCTTTGTGATGATACAATTAGTTTTAAGAAATCATGTTTCAAGACATTGATACGTCTTCGGATGATGGTTATGAGATCAAAACGTACGACGAGAATAGTAAGCATATGTGTCATTGTGACATATTTCACAAGAATTTATATATAATTCATACCTGGATCAAGAATCATTAATAAGAAACATTTGCTATATTGTAAAAAAAATTTTATATTTGTTGCAACCACGCAGTGAATTGATTAAAATGGAGATCGAAAGGATGTGTAGTGAAAAAGAGCAACCGCTTATTATTTTTGAAAAATTGAAATTCCGAAAATGTAAAAATCCCGCAAAACTTTATTCTCTGGATTCTAATACATCCAGTAAAAATGCTGATCTTAATCACGTGCTGGACGAAGCAGTTTTGATGCGACAAAGAGGTGATAATTCGGTAAAAAGGAAGGCTGCAGAATTACCTGTTGAGAGGCCAAGGTAATTAATTAGGCGAGAATTGGAAGAACAAAATAGATTTTTGTGATTTGGGGTGTCGTTTCCATCTCAGTCAGGCATGGATGCGAAAAATTCAATATTTAGGTTTGTCTAAATATTACAAAGATCTACAATCTTTCTCACATCTAAAAGGAGTGGGTGATTGTCTAGTCGAAGACTTGATTTCCGGTCAGCCACAAGACCCAAAAATAAACCAATTATTGGATTATCAATTATATCGATAGCGAAGCAGCTGGTTCATCGAAAATCTGGGCAGCATGCCATGACAGTATATCAAGAACAACAAGCGCATGTGAGTCCTCCCATTCCAAATTTGATAATGAATCATCTAACCCACATCATAAAACTACTCTTTTTTAAATACTTCAAACGACATGCAAACTGACACGTATATTGAAATGAATTCTTCAAAGAAAAACGAATATATACGAAAAGAAACTCTTCAAAAGCAAGCTCTTATTGAAGAAGAAATTTCACAGTCCCACAAGCTGAGATATCTCGTTCTAATTATATTAAATGCGTATCGTATAAGTTCGGTTCGATGTTGTCATTCCAATTATTATGAAGTAATAATAAAATAATTTAATTCAAAAATTACTATCAGTGTTCAGTGTTTATATTTATATTTTGTCATAAATCGCCATTCCACTATTTGAATGTGGAGCCTCAGGTCAAGAAAATAATCATTACCGCAATTCAGGTGTTTTGATTTTGGCCCTCAGTCGAGGAGTACAACATTTATTTTGGCCATTTCCCTCCGTTTCAACGCGTTTGTTATCGATATTCTAATTCAGCAGAAAATTTAAACAGCAACTATGCTTCTCTCTCCTGAGAGCGAGAGAGAGATAGAGAGAGTGAGAGAGAGAGAGAGAGAAAATATGCAGAAGGATCTCATTTTTATTTGAAAATACTTGAGCAGAGAAAACATTAGGGGAATGGACAAAATATGCAGATATGTCTTTATATTTATTTATAAATATGTGCTCAACAGAGTCTGTTATAAGTAATAATAATAGTTCATTTAACACATTGAAACAATACCTACATATAGTCCAGGCTGTGAACCGGGATTTTAGCTATAATAAAAAAAAATATATGTTCGACCCAAAAATTTTTTTTTGCATTAGCTTCAGGAGGTTCTCAGGATCATTCATACACCTTAAAACCTCTTGGGAACCCCAACCCCACGCTTTGGGGGCGAAAATGGCACGAAATCTTCAAGTCTTGAATTGTATTTTCATCAAACAAAGGTATTTTGGCATTTCGAGTGCACCTAGGGGGTTTTTTGGGTCGCTGAACACGAATCCGTCGCCAGATTTACTTGCAATCCATCGTAGGGGTGTTAAAATCGACAAAATTGTCCAATTTCGCACCCCTAATACGTTATTTTGCAATTTACGTGTTGAAGGCATTTCGAATGCACCGAGGAGGTTTTTTGGGGCGTTGATCACGAATCCATAGCCAGATTTACTTGCAATCCATCGTAGGGGTGGTAAAATCGACGAAATTGGCCAATTTTGCACCCCTATATGTTATTTTGCAATTTACGTGTTTTTGGTATTTCGAATGCACCAAGGGGGTTTTTTGGGTCGCTCAATACGATTCAGAAGCCAGATTTACTCCGAAGTAATTTTTAAATGCAAAAATAATACAAATTTAGCAGCGTGTCAAATTAGCCATTTTTGCAAATCTCCCACCCCTACGATGATATTCGAGTAAATCTGGTTTCGGAATCGTATTCAGCGACTCAAAAAACCTCCTTCGTGCATTCGAAATGCCTAAAACACGTAAATTGCAAAATAACATATAGGGGTGCAAAATTGGCCAATTTCGTCTATTTTACCACCCCTACGATGGATTGCAAGTAAATCTGGCTACGGATTCGTGTTCAGCGATCCAAAAAACCTCCTAGGTGCACTCGAAATGCCAAAATACCTTTATTTGTAGAAAATACAATTCAAGACTTGGAGATTTCGGGCCATTTTCGTCCCCAATGGGTGGGGTTGGGGTTCCCAAGAGGTTTTAAGGTGTATAAATGATCCTGAGAATCTCCTGAAGCTAATGCAAAAAAAATTTTTCGATTCGAACAAGTTTTTTTTAATTTTCCGGTTCATAGCCTGGACTATTACATTTTCTCATTTTTATTTCAATTCTATCGGTTTTAACAAACATAGCCTTAGATGGATATATCAACGTACAAACTATAATCATTAAAATACTTCAAACTTTTATATACATCTGATGCCAATTTTATGATGGTATCTGCCATGGTAGGCAAAGTAATCTACTAGTTCTATTAGATGTCGTAGGTATTAAAATATCCAAATTTTTTGACAGACACAGATAATCAATTTGGTGAACACAAAGATGTAATAGGCTAATATTCATCGGTTCTCTAGAGTAATCATACTAAATCTCTTCAATAATATTTGGATACGAATACCCTGATTGGAAATTCCTTGCGGTGGAGATGTCATGGCTGCCGTGAAATGGTGGGAAAATGTTCAACATCTGATTTTACTTTATTTATATAGTTGCTATTTGCATCTCCGGAACTGTCTTGCGGCAGGTGCGCATTTTGTTGATTTTGTTCCCTAAATGAACTAGGTAAATATTTCAAGTGGTATCATCCAGCTTTTCAGAATATTACATCCTCTAGATTCGGAGGGTAAATAAGAGTGGGGGAACTAATTCCTCAAAGCGATTTCGATTGAATAATTGTTATGGAACTATTTTTGTCTAATATCTACAAGACTTATCATGGCTAGTTGATGTCCAATTATAGGGAAACAGACTACAACAATAACAAAAACAACATTGAGACATATGGATTATTGGTAGTGGCCGTATACTGCAAAGATTATACATCTAACAGATGAGTAAATGGGAAGAAAGTAGTACGAGGGCAAGGTGAAGAGTTCCTGAAAAATAAAACAGATGGAAAAGTGAGGTCTTTCACCAGGACAACGCAACGGCGCACATGTCCGCAGTCGCAATGGCAATATTGCATGAATTGCGTCATCCACCATATTCTCCAGATTTGGCCAACTGCGATTTGTATATCTTTTCAAAAGAAATGACTCGGCGGAAAGAGCTATGCCTTCAACGATGAGGTCATTGCTGAAACAAACGCCTATTTTGAAGGATTGCCGAAATCCTATAATTTAGAAAGCATCGAAAAATTAGAAAAACGTTGAACGAAGTGTATCGGGTTACAAGGAGAAATAAAGTAAGTTTTGACCAAATAAATCATTTCTTCTTCAATTTGTCATCGACTTTTCACCTTGCCCTCGTATATCTGTAATAATGTGGCCTACTGAACTCTAAATGATATTTCATCTCCAGACATTATTGAACATATATATGCATGGAAAGATACTAAAGTATCCAGTGCCTGAATTGAAATAAATCTGTGAGAAAGATCCACAAACATATCAATTCAGATTTCCATTTAACCCTGATTGTATTGTATTATCTTTTACTACCTACCAAAGTCAGAATGGTCGCTTGAAAGCACTCTGTCGCCCATCTTACATTTCTGATATTTGAGTCATGTAGGGTAATTCTTTTAAAATAACAATTACTGATTTTGAACTAAACGTTGCTTATTTTGATTCTATACCAGCGCTTATGTAATTGCCGTTTTCGAAATATGTATGGGATCAAGGAAAAGTATTCGTTATATAAACGCAATCGTTCGCTATTTCTAGGTTAATTTTAATTTGGAAACTTCGGAATAATGTTTGCACAACCGTTTTAAGTTTCGAAACATGCAAAGTCAATGTCCCAACAACCTTGATATTGTTAATTTGGTAACTTGTATTAAATCTTGAAAGTGAAAGCTATCGAATCAAATGAAATTTCTACAATATGCAGTACCAGTTTGTGGAATATTTCGTAAATTTTAACGCGTCTGACCTTTTACTAATGAAAAGTAATTTTGATTATATTTTACGCCCAGATATTTTTCAAATACAACATGAATTAATTATATTTGAATCAGTAGAAATTTTGGAACATATTAAACCGAATAGTAACAGTTTTGAATGATTAAATGGACATTTATGATTCACTAATAATCAACAAGGTTGAACACAATTAGTGGAGTCAATCTACGGAAAAATAGGACGAGGTTCGTAAGAATTTGATAGAGGTTAGCGACCTGGAAAAAATGGCGTCTTATGACAAAAATAATAAGAACCATGTCTAACCTTCAAAAAACTGTTTTTTTGCCCTTTTTTGGTCAGTTTTGGAGTTTTATTTTTTTGAAACACTTAGACTTTAGATTGAATGGAATCAGCCATTATGTGATTAAAATCCATTTTGAACTAGAATAGGATGTTAAAAATATATGGTGCAAAATGTACCAGTCGATAGCCCATCGAGGAAGGAGTCGGCATGGTTAATATTTTTTATTTCAAAAACGCTAAGGAACGTTAGTTTCGAAAAGTTGTTTTTTCATCATAAGTCTTTAACTTTTGAGGCGATTTTGATCAAATTTGCTTCAAGTACTGATAAAACGAATATCTATTGTTCTTCAAAATTTGTTAAAACTATAAAGAGGTGTAGCCACGGGGAGGCTACTTCAACTTTTCCACCCTATTTTATACGTCGATAGATATTTGAAAAATTTTTGTCTAGTTCAATTTTGGAAAAAAAGAACTTACTTCTACCTACAAAATTTTGATTAGAGCAACTACGCGCCTCAGTCTGCTATATTATCTCTCGAAAGTAATGGAACACTTTACACCACGATATGTAAAACACTATTTCAAAAATTTGAAAAGATTATCGACTTGTGAAGGTTGCGACACATTCTTTTAGACCCCGTATTGTTAAATGAACTGTGATCAATCGATCACTGACTCACTTGTGTGAACAAAATAGGTTTCGAAACACTTCTGCGAGTCGAATGTACGATTGAGGGAACCGAAAATATTTGGAAAGTCAGAAACCGCTAATGAATGACGTCCAGAGAAACTCTGTTACTGTGAAATTTTATTCAAGTAGTCTACATAATGTATTTTTCCTACCATCCCCTTAGAAAATGACGTTCACGACCCTTGAATTAGGGTAGAAAACAGCAATTCTACGCCCTAGGGCGGTAAACTCAATTTTACCCCCTTAGTGAGATAAAATCTCTAACAAGTAATCAGGTTTAGATTTTCCTCCAGCCATTTTTTAAAAAGTTCGTACTCTTTCTCGTATTATTTTGATTTAATTGACAGAAGACTTAGCAAGTTGGCAAATTCTGAAATGTCTTGGGGAATACTATCCTCACCTTCATATTCCATTTTTCATTGATAATTTTCATGATTGAAATAAAGAAAATCCATTGATATACGTCAATCACTAGGTTGTACACAACGCATTGGCAGCGCCAGTCTTTGTGATGTATACTAACTGATTCCAAAAGTTATATTTCAACAGAAATTAGAATACAAATATCATTCTTGAAAATGGGCATAAAAGGTAGTAGGAAAAATTACATACATTCTTCTAGTCTAGAGTAAACTGCTTTCTTGGATTTCAATCAAACTATCCGCGAGAGGAATAGAGGCACTTCCCTCCCTTGGTATTATTCATAATTATGTAGGTAAGTGGTAGTTATGACGCGTCAACCATAGAAGTATTATATTAAACGCAAGTGAAGGGCTCCTCTATCTTATATTTACACCTTCACCGCATAGGATGCTATAGGAAATATGAAAAACGAAAAACGTGTAGTGAAACCACGGTCGTATATACAGGTCTGGAAACTCGAGGCTGTTGCGTAGTACCAAAAGGGTGGCGCATGAGCCGAGGGATGTTCTCTGGCACGTATACGACCGTGTTTGAACGATATGGCACCTAATCCTGACATCCTGACAACATACTTCGATCCATGCGCCAGCTGGTGGCTGAGCGAGGGACTACGAGTTTGGCGACATGTAGAAGACTCATGTCACACATAGAGTTTCTAGACCTGTATATACGATGTGAGTGAAACTTATGTAGAGGGGGAACTCTATTCCAATCATGATTCCAGCTGTTTTGGCAACTCTATGTTATGAAAATAGAGTGTTTATTTATGTTCCTTTCTGGCGAGTATTGATGATAATGGTTTACTAGTTTCTGTAGCGTCGAATTCCAATTGTTTCTGGTATATCGTCTCTAATATAAATATGTGTCAACTATTCAGAAAGATTTGTAAAATGTATGAATGAATTGTACATACTACAATTCACTTCTGATTTCGTTGTGTACGTTATCTTGGCAGGAATTTCAGAATATTTGTTGAATGAATAAGCTACTTGTTATTTTATCCATGCAAGTCAATTTGAGCCAAGATTTGGAAGAGTATAATTTATTGCATTATGAGATTACTCATAGTATATTATTACCTTCAGCAAGATCCGAGAACTAGATTTTAATAAAATGTGTGCGAGTGTTGTTTGGATATCCCTTCTCATGTAACCAAGTAAATATTGACTTCATCTGTTATTGTTTCTTATCGATTTATTCCTCAATATTTCTTTTTATCCGACACACATTTCTCTCTAAATAATATTTTACCTTTTTCACATATGTTCTATCACGAACATAATGTTTAAACACACTGATTCTCTTCTAAAAATTGAATGAATTAAATGTTTTCGAAAATCTACGGAAGGCGATCGGACTACTGTCTTAATAATTATCGTCCACTACTTTAGATCACTTTACTGTGAACAACAGTCGATCTTTAAAGTTAAATTTTAAAATACACTTAGATAAGTACTCAACGGGACAAATTTAACGTCAAGAGTTTGGAGTAGCAATTTTTTTTATATCTATTTTAAATAAAAGAGAAATACCTGACAGACTCACCATCACGGAATCTCCAAAGCTAAGTGTTTCGATACATTTTGACGTTTATGACAGCTAATATGACCATGTGCAATTTACATGACAGATAGTTCAATAGATTAATGGTTCAGACAGTCTATGACAGACAACACATAACCCCTCAACAAGACAGGTAACGTTTACATGACAAACAGCTGATACACCGATCCTACCGACAGTGACATAATGTCTGTGACAGACCATTCCATAACATAGATATCCCTGTCGATACAAATAAACTTTCACATGACAAAGAGTATAATTTTATGTATTACCACGCCTTTAGCTTCTTGAAGCTTGGGAACATTATCGCAGCGGTGGAGCAGACGCTGTCTTCTACGGGTATTAGGTATTCCTAAAGGCTTAGCCCCCGGGCAACACCTAGTTTTATATAAATGAACAGTATTATTATTGATTCACTCTAGTAAATTGGCGACGATTGTGAATGAGGAGGTAATCATTCTGTAAGGAACAAATCTAATAAAAGTACCAAATCTAATAAAAGTACCAAATCTTTGAAATTAGAAATTGAACGAATATGATCTGTATTAGCAATTAGGTGATGACTTATTATGGTTGTGTGGTCTTGTTAAAAAAGTCATTAAAGTATATTTACTCATACTAGGTTCCAGGTGGTTATCATTTGAACATACAGACCAGGCTACAGTGAAACATAACAGTGGCGTAGTGAGAACAATTTTCGGAGGGGCTAGATAAATTTCGGGGGGAGATGCTTAATACATTAGAGTTGTATTTTAAAGTATGTAAGTATTTCGAACATTATGCAGATTGAATATTTAGGGAGGGAAGTGGTTCATGCCCCCTTACTACGCCACTGAAACATAACATGGAGAGAGTTCATAAATCTGTGATAATTTTGCAACTTCCCAAGAAGCATACTAAAGAAGATGTTATGTCATTTATGACTGAATTAACAAAAGGAGACCGAGTCGTGATCCTTAATGTACCCGATTTTGAAAGAAATGATTAATATTTACACCTTCTATATTCAACAAGAGACTGGATAGATTTGAAAGAAATCAATTAATACAAATTGTATTTCTGAGACTAAAGAAAGTTCATATTATACTCAGCAAAACTGAACGGGAACTGAAGGGGGGGGGGCACTTTTCCATTCCCTAACTAGTTCCTTCACAAAGGGAGGAATTTGGCCATTTTGAAACTCACATGTAAAATAAAATATTTACAAAAACCTTTGAATTGTAAGCTAAAACTTCCCCAGAACCTTCCAATAGTTCGTTGATCGGCAAAATTCTATAGAAAAATGATGACAAGCACATTCTAGAAGTGTGCCCTTCAGATAACGGTGCGTTGCACGCCATTTCTTTGAATCACATACGTGTACTATTCTAAGTGTCCTCATTACCTGAACATATCGCAGAAAAATATTCTCTAATCATTGTGAAGTTAGCACTTTACATGTATTCAATCGAGTCTTTGTACAGAGTTGTGTTTTTCGTACGCGTCTACATGTCACGGCATAAATTTGAATATCAACTCGCCCAAGTATCACTGACTCGATTTCGAACATTGTACGTTATTTAATACAATCATATACTAATTGGAAATTGTTCGCATTGCAAACGATTCGATATGCATTCGACTATCTCAGCGCGAAGGGATATTATTGTCGCCAGTTATCGGCTTCTTTTTTTTCGTACTATCAATGTTATCAGAACATTACGCATGTACGTAGACACTTCTGCTTTGCCTAGCATTACGCAATTTAATTGACATGTTGCAGTACCAAATGTGCGAACAGTTTAGTCTAAATACATATTTCAACTAGAAATGAGATGTAGCTATTTTAAATTATTTGAAATTATGATTTTTATTTTTTATACAGTGTGACTCATTTAGATTGGAAATACCCCTGTGAAATTTCGAATTATTAACGGTTTTAACCCATGTTTTTAAATTGTCAAGTAATGAAAGATCTACTACGAGACAAAATTTAAAATGTTTATTCCAATTTTCAGGGCATACTTTTTTGTAGTCGAAAAGGGGGAATTTCTATTAGCATTTTTTTTATTGAAAAAATTAGCACCCCACTGGATTCAAAGTGCCTCCAAATGTGACCAAGGATTCATGGACATATATTTATAAATAACAAAGTTACGACAACTTAAAATTCGAAAACTCAATAAGCTAACAGTCACAAAAGAACATTCTGTATCAACAGATAGCATGCATTTTTTTATATTAATTGTAACAATAAATCACCCCTAGATGAATAAAATGTTTAAAATAGCATAAAAATTTAATAAAATTAACGGAAATAACTTTACAAGCAATTAATTAATAATTAGACCTAATTCAATTTAAATCTTAGTTGCCATGAGATTGGTGTTACTGTTTGTGATAGATTTCAGTGTCAATGTAAATTTATGCATACTATCGGTAAGAATATTTACTTATAGTTCTTTCAATTATTTTGTGTCATTGCTGCAAAATTAAATGTGCGAGAGAAAATTGAAATTGTACGTCTTTAGGGAGATGACGATAGACGCCAGAGAGGTTTGTAGAGTATTTAATGAAAGACATGCAGAACATGGTGGATTAGTAGAGGCAACTAGGATCTAAATTAGAATTAAATTTTGCACTAAATTAAAACATTTTAATAATTATTAAGTTAACTTTGTTAAATTATTTAGTTTTATTAATAGTTAATTGAGTGTAAAGGTAAATGTATTTCCGTTACTTTTAAATTTGTATGCTGTTTTAAATATTTTGTTCATCCAGTGATGGTTTATTGTAACAATCAATGAAAAAAAAATGTCCATGGCTATCTGTTGATACAGAATGTTCTTTTGTGACTGTTAGCTTTGTGAGTTGTTGTAGCTTTGTTATAAATAAATATATTTTTATGAAATTTTGGTCAAACCTATTTGGACGCACTTTGAATCCAGTGGCGTAGTAATTTTTTTAAACCGTTGATTTTTCACCATTATTCGTCTTTATGTGGGCAAAATGTTCTTTATACCGAGTTACAATGTTCCTTCTAGTTTGGCCCACATAGTATTTTGAATACCACTCCCAATCGATTTTGGTCGGAAACTTTATCGAAGATGTTACTGCAGGTTTTTTTAGCTTGTTCTCACATCTATAAACGGGTTGTATTGCAAATTTCGGAAACAAATTATGGAATTTATTGATTACTGAAGAATGAAGAATGGAACTTTTGAATTTTATTAAACTATTTGAACTATATAAAGGAAGTAATGGGAAAAATCGGCGTTAGCCGAAAATGTTTTGAATATTCACATCATTTCTCAAGTTTTCACTCTTGAAACACAGTAATGACAAATATCTATGTTAGTTATAAGAGATGTATAAGCCAAAAAGCAATTTAATAAATTCAGATTTACCTCCTGCTGAAGGCAATCGCTTATATACCCCTTTAATTCTAAATAGTATTTAAACATACACATTTTTATTTTTGACGATGGCTACTTGGTAATTGAAAGGTTCTTAGTACTTTAACAGTAGTCGAGGAAATAAAGCATTGAACCTGGGAAAGTTGGCGCAGTTGGATGGATTGAGATGTGGTTTTCTGATTCAGAAACTTTGTCCGGTATTTTTGTTTTGCGGAAAAAATTTGTTGCATTTCTACAGCCAAAAAATGCATTTTTCTAAGTGCACTTTTTGAGGTGAATAAAAAAACGGAATTGGTTTCTCGGGGGTTTTTGGGGTCGAATATGATATTTAATAAATTCCCTGAGGTCCTCTTGGACCTCCCCGGAGGTATACTAGCGTCCTGACGTCCTGGATATCGACGAAATTAATGAAAAAATTATTTTTAATGTTTGTCAACTGTTCGAAAGGTGATATGAAGGTTGCTAGTGATTGAAAAACTCTTTTGCAATACCTGGTGTCCCCTGCGTCCGGGTAACGACGTCATCTTCTAGGAATTTGCTAATTTTTCTTCATAAAAGGTAACAAATTCTAGCTCTCGGGGGTTTTTAAAGACGCCGATCACGACTGTGACACTCACAATGTTCTGCAAATTACCTGGGGGTATTCCCGGGACAATCGAGCCCTGTGTATCCCCGTCATCTTCTAGGAATTTTTTGTTTTTTTTAAATTAAATCTAATAAATTCTAGCTCTCGGGGGTTTTCAAAGTTGCCGATCACGACTATGCATGAAAACTGTGAGGGTCACAGTCGTGATCAGCGACTTTGAAAACCCCCGAGAGCTAGAATTTATTTCATTTAATTTAAAAAAAAACAAGAAATTCCTAGAAGATGACATGGATACACAAGGCTCGAGTGTCCCGGAAATACCCCCAGGTAATTTGCAGAACATTGTGAGTGTCACAGTCGTGATCGGCGACTTTAAAAACCCCCGAGAGCTAGAATTTGTTACCTTTTATGAAGAAAAATTAGCAAATTACTAGAAGATGCAGAAGAGTTTTTTCATGTCGTTATCATCACTAGCAACCTTCATATCACCTTTCGAACAGTTGACAAACATTAAAAATAATGTTTTCATTAATTTCGTCGATATCCAGGACGTCAGGACGCTAGTATACCCCCGGGGATGTCCAAGGGGACCTCAGGGAATTTTTTAAATATCATATTCGTGTTCAGCGACCCCAAAAACCTCCGAGAAACCAATTCGAGTCCGTTTTTTTATTCACCTCAAGAAGTGCACTTAGAAAAATGCATTTTTTGGCTGTAGAGATGCAACAAATTCTTTCCGCAAAACAAAAATACCGGACAAAGTTTCTAAATCACTTTCTGAATCGAATGCAGAAAACCGCATCTCAATCCATCCAACTGCGCCAACTTTCCCAGATTTGGCCTATTCTAGTGCTTTATTTCCTCGACTACACTATTCTTAGTGGATAAGGATGATTGTTTCTCAATTTATAGAGTTATAGTGTATCCACAGTGTGAACTCTTTTATAGTTTATTAACAGGTAAAATGTCTAAATAAATGTAACAGTTTCAAAGTTTAAATTGTGGTTTTCTTTGAAATCAATTTATAAACATAAATGATGTCATATGTTAGATTTGACTGTTTGAACAATTTATCATTCCAATTTTCATGAATAATGATAAGTCTGGCGTCACCCACGAATCGCAATTTTTATTGTACAATTATTCAGTTATCAATAATCACTGCTCGATTTATCAATATTTTGAATCCACTACAATAATGATAGCAAAGTGAAGAGAAAAAATTTGAATTAATCAATTGGTGTGCCAAATTTGGTAAGTCAATGATACACTTTTTGAAAAACTGCATATTAATTCGTTGATTCTACCAAGTACACCTTGAAGATGTTGGGAGTACAGACCAATAGTTAATGACCATTGATTGCATTTTACGTAGTATAAGGGAAGTATTATCATCGGAAAAATCTGCAAACTTACATTGTATAACATATTCAATGGTGGAAGCATTACTTTGTGATAATTTATCATATTGATATAATAAAATAAAACACTTTTACTTTGTTTTTGTCACAAATATTATAGAAACAAATCGTGACTATAGTTTCGACACTAGCGCGTCATCTTCAAACGATACTAATCTATGAAAATATGAAGAATCTTGGCATTTTATGGTAAAATATAAGATACAGGTAACAATTGGGGTTCCGGTTGGGGAAATACATTGTTAGAATAGTATAATTGAAATTGGACAATGAGCTAGAGTTAATATTATGATAACGAAATTTGAATGCGGTGGTAATACTAGGAAGGCACAAAGGATTATGGGAAATTTTACGTTACCAAGACATCAAACAGAATGCTGTAGTACACATCTAATTGATCGTTTAAAATTTTATTGTAATTATTTCTATTGACCCTAGTGTCTTTAATTTAAAACCTCTCCTCGGGTTATGTAAAATTTTAACTTCATCTAAATTTTTAAAAGTGTGCCCTGTTTCTAAAATGTGGTTAGAGAAAGATGAATCTGTTTTATCAAGTCTAAAAGATCTAATTTCTATATTACGACTAGATCTACCGAGGTAAAAGTTATCACATTCTGAACAAGTTAATTCATATACTCCAGGTTTATCAAGCTTCGTTTTATCTTTGGCATTGAAAAAAAAATAGGACAATTTATTTTGAGATTTAAAGCTAACTTTTAGATCATGTTTCGATAAAATATTTACAAATTTACAGTTTCTTCGATGTTGAAATTCTTTCAGCGACTTGTACCATTAATAATGATCTGACCTAATCATGTATATTCGTCAAATTTTGATCATCAATCATTGAAATAAATTGTAATTCAATACGGTCAAACCCTTTACTCCAAAATCATACACTTTGACCCATAAGCACAACTTCTTAATAATATTAATATTGTAATGTTTGATTCCCACAATCCATTTTTTTGTAGATTCGTACTACCAAGTTTCGAGGATTGACACCTCATCCTCAGATATATATAAAGCATGGATTCAATATATAAAATTATTTATTATCATATGGCTTCATTTCCAGATAATTAAAATTTATACGTAAAATTTCATTTTTGAAATTCAGTAAGCTTCCTGAATTTCAACTGTTGAACATGTATTATTATTTTACTTGATAATTTCATTGCGAACATGCATATTTTTCAAAGAATAATCGAGAAATATTACGCACGGTAACTTATTGTAGCCATGATCATGTGTATTCTGTTCATTCCATGAACAAATGTGATTCAAATAAAATATATGAGTTTGTAACTGCCCTTGATAAATGATTCTCATTGAATTCAAGTTGATTAAATGTGTCTATAAAAGATTAAATTGTAGAATTGTTGAGTGGAAAACACTTCTAGGATTTCATATCTTAAACCTTCTTGGCAAGAAATAGTATAATAAATCACAGTCATATAATAATGTGTAAATGTATAAATCGCTATTAGTCGAGGAAGTAAAGCCAAAAAGGTCGACTAGAAAGGCGGTTGAACAGATTTTGAAGCTTCTTTTATGTCACCAGCTTGTATTTTGTTTACATGAATTTTAGCATTACTACAGAGGAAAACGAATCTGTTTGAATGCACTTTCAGGAGCAACGTGAAAAAAAGTGGCCAAATATAGCCGACATAGACATAGTTTTTTGGGGTCGCTGATCACGAGTCCGAAGTCAGATTGGAGCAACGACGTACATGGGGGCCAGAGCATTCTGGTATCCACGCCTTCTCCAGGAAATTCGTGAAAATATCTTCTGCAATGGAGTGAAACTTGTTAGGGAGGTTCTCTTGAGGTTGTCGGTCATGACCGTGACCCTTAATAGCCACCTGGTAGTCAGGATATGCCTGATTACCTGGGTCATCTCCAAGGACTATTTTCTGATATGCTCAGAAACGCGACCAAAATTGGGGGGATTTGGGGTCGATGATCACGATTCCGGTGCCAGATTCAAATTCCTGATCTTTAATTGGGTTTTATACCTGTTGATCAGAGTAAAATTAAATAAATAAATAAATAAATAAATAAATAAACTACGATGCACCTGGAGCTCAGGGCATCCTGGTACTAACGTCGTTTCCAGGGAATTATCTTTTGAAATGGCATGAAATTTGTCAGGGGAGTTCTTTTGAGGTTGCCGAATTTGGCCACGACCCTCAATAGTCACCTGGTGGTCAGGATACCCTGATGACCTCGGTAGTCTCCAGGGATTGTTTTATAATATGTTTTGTAAGTTGAAGTTCGTGTATTACGATACGATTTTTGTTCTTTTTTCTTGTAAACTTATCTGTTGTTGATTCTTGAAAAAAAACGTATTTACTAAAATTTTCAATATGTGCCACTAAAATCAAAAATTTTCACAATAATTTTTTTTGCACTTGAAAAAGAAAATCATGTTGATCACAACTATTTTTTGTATTTGTTGAATTCTCCGTTGCCGACATCACAAATCTGTTCATAAGATGCATCGTCGATTGATTCCGACTTCAGAATCGTGATCAGCGCCAAAAAAATCCAGAGAGACGAATTTGGTTGATCTAGGTCATCAGAGTATTCTGACCACCAGGTGACTATTGAGGCTCATGGTCATGACCGGTAACCCCTACAGAAGCTCCCTAACAATTTTCACTCCATTGCAGTACTTATTTTCACGAATTTCCTGGAGTCAGTCGATGGTACCAGGATGCCCTGACCCCCATGTGCATCGTTGCTCCAATCCGAGTAAGAAAGTATGGTCTATTCCTGCTATATTAGGCTACTTTTTTTCACATTGAATGTAAGCTCCTGAAAGAAGATTCAAAATAATGCATTTTCCTCTGTAGAAATGCTAAAATGCATGTAAGCAAAAAACAAACTGGTTAAATCGTTCCAGCCACTTTTTTATTTCCTCCTCTCTCAAGACTATGTTCTTCTCTGCCGGAGCAGAGAATTCAATGACATACATGATCTTGGTTTGTTTATCGAGGAGGACGTCAGGCCTATTTGATGGTGGGAAACGGGCAACTCCAGCAGATCTGGCCGTTTTTCGTTCACCAGATGATTTTTCAAAATTCGTTGACTATGAGGATGGAAGAAGTTGTAGTAATTCAATGATTTTGACAATTCCACTGACAGCAAATACATTTTATGTTGCTGTCAGAGGAATTGCCAAAACCATTGAATTACTATACCTAGCTTCTTCGTATAATTTTTATGAAGGGTGATGGAAATTGCCTTGTTTAAACTCTTTCATATTGCATTTATAAAACAGTGAATGGAGCTCTGGAAATTCGCTCTCATATTGTTCAACACTGACTAAAATTATTCTAAAAACAAAATAATTAAAGTTTTTCGTGTAGAAATGGTAAATTTTCATTGTTAAGTGTTTTCGGAAAACTATCGTCGGTTTTGATTTTATGATCATAAGATAATACTCAGCGTTCACGAAAACATGATTAAATACGTTGAACGAGGACCGAGATAGGAATATAAAGGAAAACGACGCAATTTTCCACCAATTTTCCACAATTTTCCTTCTATTAGTGAAAATTGTACCGAGACACATCACGGCATTTCATTATTTCAATACCACAGTCCGAGAAGAAATGAAAAAAGATTTGGTAAAATTCTCCGGATTCTCCAGCAAACGGGCCAGATTTTCCATTTTCCTACTTCAGATTCGTAATCAGCGGAACAAAATACTTCCTGATTGCACATTTCAGAAACTTTGGATTAAGAGAGCTCGAGATATTTCATTTGTTATAAAAGACATTCCATTTGTTAATTGAAAATGGTTTTTCATTGTTTATTAATAGTAATAATCACGTGCCCCTTTATCTTTTTCTAACTAACAATGTATAAGCTATCCTGTATACGATGCAAAAAGAATTTTGCATTTTCGTGCAGTCTATAAAATTTTAGTAATGACCCCTATTTATCCACACTTTTGACTGGACTAGTGGAGAAGATTATTCCAGCAATATGAAATTATCACTTCTCTGATTGAAAACATTCAAACCTTGTAGTTAGTTTTATCTTTATTTGTTAAAATGCATTTTTGTCTAGTATTGTTGTTAGAAATTTATATCTTATATAAATACGAGATAATTCACATGGATGACGGTTAAGCAAGGATTTGTCACAGCATTGTACATGATTCGTTGTGAATATCGTACGAAATACAACGAACAACAACAAAGCTAAAATAGTTAGGTATAAAGTATAGAATTCCGGTTAAGGAATTTATTTCTTTACTCAAGGTTTGATGCTAACCTTTGTTTATGTTAAATGTAATGTTTTCTAATTATTGCATTTGAAGTACCGGGTAGATTATGAATTATCCTCATTGATCAGCTAACCATTTTGTCGCAATAATAATATTTTTTATTAGAAAGTCATCAAATACCTACGTGCATAAAATTTTGAGAGTTGAAAACGGTCAATGGCATCATAATGCGGAATGTGCTATTAATACAGGAACATGTAACTACCGGGTTCAAATAAATCAATTTGAATCCATGCAATGAAAATTTAATAGTGAAATGTTAATAAAACACAAATTTACTTTCTAATAACTGTGCAACTTGTATCACCACATCACAGTAGTCGCTTACTATCGAGATAGATCACTTCCATGTGGTGGTTGACGGAGTATCCTCCGTTACAATACCTATCAAAACTGGAATTCCACAGGGATCTGTCTAGGCAGCAGCTTTGTTTCTGCTCCATATCAACTGGATGTGACCACCTGTCCCGTCCACAGCTTTGCAGATGATGGTACACTTCATACCGTTTTCTCATCTAGAGCCCCTATACCATCCAATGAAGCCAGAGGATCGAGACAAGGACAGGTTGACGCAATTAATGGAGATTAATGGAGCAAAGATTTTGAAATGAGGATCTGATAATCTAGTAGAGTTTAATGCAACCGAAATTCAAGTTTGAGTCTTCTCCAAGAAGGCAGATCCCCACAATCCCTAATATGATGATTTCAGGTAGAGCTATTTCTATGAAGTCTTCGATAACAATGCTCGTGATCACCACCAACAGCGCTTTCTCATGGAACGATCATGTAAGGTCCAATGCGAAAACCGCATCACAAAAATTTGGTTTTCTATTCCGTGCCAAGAGCTACTTTACATCCCAGCAGCTCCTCATTATCAACAAAGCACAGATTCGACCTGTCATGGAGTACTGTTCACATGGTTGGAGTTCGGCTCCCAAACATACTCTGAAGTTCTTGGATTCTATTCAGAAGAGAGCTCTATTCGTTTGATTGATGATGTCACACTTACGAGTTAATTCATTCTTGTTGTATGGCTTTTAAAGATGTTTTTTCTAGCAGTTTTGACTCACCTTTTATCTCATATGTTTCTAGTAGATTAGCACGAACTTTAAGAAAGTTTTTTAAGTCATCTAACGAAGGAACGTTTTTGCCTGCCTTAATTGTTCCCACTCTCTAGACGAAATGTTATTTAGTAACAATTAGATATATTATGAGAGTGTCCCAGTTATCAACTGGTTTATTCAATTGACGTAAAGATTTTAAATGCTTTTATAAGGAATCAATTAAATTCCTAATTTTTAAGCAGATTTGTAGTGGTTCAAGGTAAAAGAACGCTTTCACATGATTGTGAACGAATAATCGGTTGTTGTTATACTTGTCACATAAAGTACACCACGCCACTTCTTAGCTATTTGCCGAAAATTCATTAGATTCAATGACTTCTGCTGCACCTTTCATCGTAGAAAGGTGGGGGATCTCTCCCTTTTCTATAGATATTTCCATGGTCGATATTCATCATAAATCTCGCCTGTTGTTCCACCACGAGAGATTCCAGATAGGCGGACTAGACGAGCTCAAACTAGTCACCACTTCACTGTCAAACTCGAGACCTGTCGAACTTCTTCCTATCAAACTTCATTTTTTTATCGAACAGCGGAGTTGTGGAACTCTTCACCTAGTGAGGTATTACCCTATACCTATAACCTCCAAACCTTCAAGAAAAATACGAATGCCTATCTCCTCTCCCTACATTCCACTGCTGGATCACACGATGTTCTTCGAACATTATAGGTTTTTCTCTCGTGTAGTCAAAGTTTATATGGAAAAAATCCCAAAACGAGTTATTAACTATCAATATACGCTGTGCATATGTCCAAATGGTTAAGACGGAGTGATTGAGAGAGTACAAAGAAGGAAAAACTTCGATCGCTATGCTCACTCCGTCTTTTGCACAACCCGATCAAGAGCGCGAGCCGCAGTCTGTCTAGTTACGCGAGCTCGATTCTTTCACAATCGGTCAGATAGTTAGCGCACGAAAGAGTGTGCGAAACAACGCGATTAGCGTCGAGTACTTCGACGGACCTCTCTGCTTGATAACCCGAAAACGGATCAAGGTACAACATTGAATTTTTATGCAAGTAAATTTAGAGCATCATATCTAGTTCGCCTCAAAATTTCAAGTGGATTGCATTTATTGTTTGGCCGCTACACGAGGACATACCTTGTGCCATATAAGTCCACTCAAGAGACGACTTCGTTCGCTACCCTTACTCCATCTTAATTAATTCATTTTGCGGATGCCACTATGTGGTGAAACATTTACTCTTGTAGTAAACGCAGAAATCCTGGAATTACCAGCCAATCAAGCATAGGAAATGGGTCCAAAGATATGCAATATGTGATACATACTTATTATAGAAGATGTGAAATAAAGTTATTTACGAAAATCTGTAATTATTTTCATAGGTACGATATAAAGGTGACAGGTAAAATATTCGAAAGCAATTTTCCCCAAAAATAAATTTTTTGGGCCGATTACAATACTTCTCTTACAAATTGGCAATTTTTCATAAAATTGGCCAATGTCAAAATGTTATGCCAACAAAAAATGTATATATGGTTGTTTCCTTTGGAATATAAGACGTTGAACTCGCAATGATTTTCATATACAATTGGACATAACACTAACTAATAACTATTAATAAGTAATAATTACCCTTATCCACTAAAAATACTACTAAATTACTGAGAGGACATTTCGGGTAGTAAGTAGCCTCTGATGATGGCTACTTACTAGCCGAAATGTCCTCAGCACTTTAATAGTATTTTTAGTGGATAAGGGTGATTATTTCTTATCAATAGTGTTATAATATAACCACAGTGTGAACTCTTTTATACTTTATTAATTGGAAATTAAAACTTCTGAAATAATGTGTATAGGATACATGTGAGAGTAAGAGAGCCGGACGCATCATATTGTTAATAAGATAAACAGAAGAAGAACTTTTGTTGTGCGATAGGGAAAGGGGAGTGTATTGCACAGGTCGAAGTGTTAGTTAATAAGAATTAGAGATGGGTTGCTATTCCG
Source organism: Endomychus coccineus (assembly GCA_958510875.1). Classification (NCBI taxonomy): domain Eukaryota; kingdom Metazoa; phylum Arthropoda; class Insecta; order Coleoptera; family Endomychidae; genus Endomychus; species Endomychus coccineus. Next base: position 31,180,705 of record OY294067.1, on the reverse strand, counting down.
CGATCTATTTTTATTTAGTAAACACATTATGCTGACTATTGCAATAAAATGTCAATGTAACATAGAGTATATCATAACGTTTTACATTAGCGGTTTCTTAATCATTTCCAATATATTTTCTGTACCTACAACCTACAATCATACATTTGACACGCAAATGAATCAAATTAAAATTAGTAAATCATTCATTAGAATTAGACTTTCATATCATAATCTTCCTAAACTATATATAGTAAATTCATGAGACCAATCATTTCAAACATTAATTGTCCCACGTATAACATAGCAAAATGGCTAGTACAGGTATGCATCAGCTTTCAAGCCAAGTTTGTCTGTGATAAATTCTTCGGAACTAATTGCAATATTGAAAGATTTCAAACTTGAATCTGGTGATAGTCACGTTTCATTTGATGTTGTTCCACTATTTACATATGCCCCAATCCCTGAGTCGATAAACATTTTGAAGAAATGGCTTTCAAATATTAATATCGCCGATACAAACTGCACAGAATACGGGATCCTTACGCCTTTATGTATGGAGCAAAATTATTTCATTTGCATCAAAAACTACCATAAACAAAACAAAAGGATGTACAATGGGCAATCCACTCTCTCCTTAGCCAATATTTTGTGAACTTGGAACTTCCTTTAAATCAAAATTGAATCAATTCCCAAAAATTTGGTATATATATATTATGAGATTTTCGCAATTATAAGTAAATATTTTGATTTAGATGGCTGTTTGTACATGCTCAATAGCTAATTTAAGTCACTAAAATTCATCTTCGAAATAGAAACAGATAAACAGCTCCCTTTCCTTCATATCAACATTAAAAAATATGGTAATCACTTGGAATTCGACATATACAGAAAACCCAGTAAACAAATAGGTTCAGCTATACCATTTAATTATAAAATACCTCCATTTAATAGTCGTGTTCATAGATTATTGAAAGTCCCTTTGAGCCAGCAAAATTATAACAAAGAAGTTGAGAAACTTCAGCAAAGAGCGTTGGACAATGGTGACTACAAATCATTGATCAATAATTTAATTTCCAAGCACAAAGGAAATTGGAACGAAACCAAATAAGTAAATTAGAGCCAATACCTTCAAATAGTTCAATAAATTCGCAATACAACAGTTTAGGCAACACCTTTGATGAATTTTCCGACTTTGACAAATTCGGAATTTACAAAATCGATTGTGAATCGTGGTTAAAATGCTATGTGAGTTAAGCTAGATGGAACATTTTAACTCGGTATAGGGAACATTTTGCCTATATAAAGAAAAATAGAGGTGACAAATCAGTGTTAGTCGCACATATTTTAGATATAGGTAGGTGACACCATTTCTCAAGAAAGTTCATCAGTTATAAACATAGCACGGACAAATATCAAATACAATAAAGTAATTAAAAAAATATTGAAATGTATAAACGGAAAACCAATTTAATAAATTCCGATTTATCTTTAGCTAAGGGTAACTCCTTGTGTGGATTATTATCCCCAAATAGTATTTAAACAAGCACATTTTGATTTCTAATCCAGTAGCCGAAAGGTCCTCAGTTCTTCAACAGCATTTTTAATAGATAAGGCTGATTATTTATAGTGTTGTAGTGTATTCACAGTGTGAATTCTTTTATAGTTTATTAACTTTGTCAATGCGTTTCCAACAGAAGCGATTAATGAATAATTTCCGTTTATTAAAATTTATCTAAATAACTTTGAATAACTATGATATACGAGTAAAGGTTAATTGATTGCATAATCCATTGATTACTAGGAAGTCATTGAATATTCTGAAGAGAGACAACTTCCGAAATTTATCTTCGTTGATTATCGCGACCTTTGATAAATAAATATACCTGGTTGCCACTACAGGGAGACTAACTTCAAAATTGAAAAATTTCGAGCATTCTTGAATTTCGGAATCGCTGGAGATCTAAACGGAACCCCCAACATTTTCTTCAAACATAATGGCCATCACCACTTTCTAGAGATTATTGGAATTGGTAATGAATATGGATAAGTAGTCAATTATTTATATTTATATTTGTAATCAATCTGAAATGTTATGCTCATATTCATGTTTTTACCGAGAATTTGGTTTTGAAGAAATTGGAAACAATTTTGCAATAGTTTCGTCATCGAGTTTTGTCGGAACATATGGTCCATTATAGAGAACTTTCTCCGTTATAAAACCATATGAAACACAGCTTGATACAAAATTTGTATTATGTTAAGTTCAAAATCCTTCTAATTTCGCTGGCCTAAATTATTCGAAGATGTGAATATTCTCGTAGATGTACACGTAGAAACGATTTTATGAACAAGGAACATGAGGTGATATTTCAAACATGCAGCTCTCTCGAAGAAAACTAAGATATAATTATGTACAAGATTGATTTTTGAATGAAACATATCTTTAAAATTTCATTAATCCCAGAAATTTTGGCTTACTTCCTAAGTCTAAAATATTCGGTATACATTCTGGATATCAACATAACTATGTTATGTATTTTAAGAAAAACTACATAGTGGCCCCAAAATTTAACTAAAACATGACATTGACATTAAGTATATAAGATGTAATCATATATTATTGAATCGCATTAAGTATTTTAGGTTACAGGTCGATGATCTCAAACTAGAGTAAATATTTATAGTTTTATATAATTGGAGGAATTTTCGACATAGCTTTGGCAACAATTATTGACAAATCCGTTTTCGCGATACGATTTTTCGTTTTTATCGCAGTGTAAGGTTAACTTTTCATTATCCGAAATCGGAATCTAATCAATTGCATTTTCATCATCAGTTTTAAGTGAAGTTTCTTCAGTTTCCGTTCCTGGTACAACTTGTTTAAAGAGATATAGAAACAAATAAATCATCATTTTCCAAGAATATTTGATATATGGTCACATGTCAGTCACTTTTATAACAATTGTGATAGCCAAATGGAAATATGTCTTGTAGTTTAAAAGGAAGAACATTTGTATTCTGTAGCACCTAATATATTGAGTTTACCGAAAATAATCAAAAATGTAATTCAAATTGGTTAATTTTGTTCTATGGTTTATTTTTGCATTTTTTTTCGATCTAAAAAGCCATTAGAATTTATGACATCTTAAGTATGAATATTCTCATTTCGTATACAGACTTTACTCATTCTCTGATTTTAAAAGAAATTTGTTGCCCATGAATTGAATTGATTTGTTCGTAACTTTGTGATTTTCCATTTTCAAGCAAATATTAATATTAATAACATTGTTGAATATCACGTTTATTAAACAGTTAAATGTAATTTCGACAACATCTTAGAATATGATGCAATAAACGGTTTAATAAACATGGTGATTCCGAACAAAACAATTGTATTTTCAATCGGTTACATTGCTCATGTTCATATCATTTTATCATTATTAATTAATTTCTAAAATATAGTTACATCAATCTGAAATAAATCTCGCTACAACAAAAATGATTGGTTATCTTGTTTCGATGTTTTCAAACTCAGTTGGAAATGATTCATGCAGAATGTTCTGATTATACATACAGAAGTGAATGAAATAGTTCAAGAATTTTTATTACGCGTTAAACAAAAATGTGTCGCAAAACAATAATAATTTTTATGACATTATTATTTAGGTAGATATTTTCAACATTTTTATAAAACATCATTTCATTGATTTAAATGTACATATATCTCATAATTGCAGAATTTTAATATTTTAAGGAATAACATTTGGGGTATCGATAAATTATCACAAAAGGGCTCTTTGCCTTTTCATCTTCCCTAATTAATTTTTTTAGGTTCATCTTATATATACTTAACATATAAAATAAATAGTAGAGTGGTGTATTAATTTTATACGGAATAGGAAACATTATTTATTTGCGACGTATATGTAAATAACAAATACTTATTAAATGCGTTCTTCGTTTTCAAATTATATGTAGATATTTGAGAAATGCCTTAAATACACATAAACACATCTTCTTTTCTATAGCAATATGTTTTCCAATCACAAATAGAAGATATTTTGAAATTAATTGTTCTTACCAAATGAAGACATTTTTTCCCATTAATCAGTAAGTTCACGAAACTTGAGTGAAGGTTGAAGTTCACATTTCGAAATCGGTTACAGCAACCATTCGAACGAATATCTCCAGTTGTCAAATAACGTTCCAATAAGTCCACATGTTACAGAGGCACACTAGATTAAAATCAGACACATCAAGAACATAGAGGAACTAGCGCGAGAAGGCGGCTAAGGTGAGAACCTCAGAGAGTGCGTTCTTTGGACCGACCGCATACACTAACGGTAGTAGTTGTACTACAGAAACAGCTATGAACGTAGTTTAATCCAGGTACAAAGTAGGGCACCAACTATAGCAGAACTGATTGCAATAGCTACAGTCTACAGAACAAGCTCAGTAAAGGAGAGGAATAGTGAGTGGGGCACAGCGACAGCAGCCATCTTCACCAACAACTAAACCACTCTCTCCTCTGTGACGTGAACGCATATATCGTTTACTATATTACATATTACGGACATACTTCACTACTTGGAACCTTACCAAGAGGAAATGCCACCTTGTGAGTTGTTTTTAAAAGTTCAATAATACGCTAAGGCTAAGGTGATCGTTGGCAAATCACTTCGTAACGTTTACACATATTCCGCCATTTTAAAAGATGGTCATAGAAGATAAAAACTTTAGACAATAGGGGATTATAATTTTAATAGCTATTCACATCTTTTTATAACGTGAAAATAGCATTTTTTTTAACTACTAGGGGAAAGAAATCCATTTTCGTTTGACAATTGGAATTTCCTTTCCTACGAGTTATATATGAAAAACATAAATTCACGGGGTATACCATTAGGACAATCGAATTTTATAATTAATATTTGGACAAATTAACGATGTAGGTGTGATAATACTAAAACCTGAAATAAAATATATATTTTAGAAAGTTGCCATTGTCACAAGTAAGATTCGAGGTTAGATTGAAGTTAGATTTAATCCTAGAATACAAAAATATATTCACAATTGGACAAAATTTGTTAGAACCCTTATGTGCATTTTTATGACGATGGTTAGATACATGGGTAGATTTGATGAAGATCATCTAAAAAAATCGCTTGATTTCACATATGAATATTTTTTTATAGTTTTATGAATGCAAAGTTACAAAATCTAAGAAAATTATAAATAAATTTTGATATTGGTAATTTTAATTAACATATGTTTACGATTAATGGAGATGATCAATTTTTCTTCAAATATTCCAAGAGTATAATTTTTAAATACATATTTTTTCTTTATATTCTGACATTTATTCTATATCATACTTTCGCTTATCTAATAAAGGTGAATATCTTCCACTGTTCATTTTATTTCTGCTATTCAACAGGAACAGAAATTACACTTTTCGTTGTTCTTAAATTAGGTAATAACACCAAATTAAAATCAAGGGGGGAATTATGGGGATAGTTTCATTGCTTTTCATTTGTTGCAATATTGATGGAAATTAACAACATAAACAAATCGAATTCATTTGTACTTTATTTTGTAATATTAATTTTTTTTACAAATAATCTTTTCATAAACTTAAAATTGAAATTTTTTTTATATAGTGTATATCTTATTTTCAATTAGAAAAAAGTCTAAAATCATTATAACAAACTATTTAGTGACAACTGTGGGAGATCATAAGCTACTCCAAAATTAAATAAAAAATCGAGATCCGTATTTAAAAAATAAAGTTGATGTGGGTATCTTAAAAACGGGATGTCGTATCTGAAAAATGAGATTATTTTCTTGGAGAGTGTGAATGAGAGCTTTGAGAATGAGCTATTTGCTTTTCAAAATAATCAGTAATAGCCGTAAGAAAATAAAATGTAAAATTATTTTGTAAATGAATTTTTCAAAAGATTATTCAATTAGAAAATGTGTAACTTTATCTCCATTTAATCAACTCCCTACCTGTTATAGTTACCAACATAGCAATGCTAATGTATCGAATTTGTAACATCTTTTTTTATATGTATAAAGAAAGTATATAGTTTTTTAGTTTATATTAGTTACGGATATCCATCAAGTAACAGCCAACTCGATGAAAATGAGCAGCCTTATCTGTTTTTTTTTTAACTTTGATTACAAGAGAGAGGAGATAGGCATTCGTATTTTTTTGGAGTCTTGGCGGTATAGGCATTGGGAAAGATCTCACTAGGTAAAGATTTCCACAAGTTGGAGTCTGGTAGGAAAAAGTTCAGCAGATCTCGAGTTTGACAGTGAAATGGTGACTAGTTCAAGCTCGTCTAGTCCTTCTATCTGGAATCTTTTGTGTTGGAACAACACCGAACATGGAAATATCTATAGAAAAGGGAGATATCTCCCACCTTTCTACGTTGTTATAGAGAGGTCATTGAACTTGTAAGTGTGACATCATCAATCAAACGAATAGCTCTTCTGGATAGAATCCAAGAGCTTCAGCGTATGTTTGGGAGACGAACTCCAAACATGTGGACACTACTCCAGGACAGGTCGAATCTGTGTTTTTGGGAAACAATTTTTGCAATGGACCTCACGTGATCGTCTCATGAGAGGGTGCTGTTGGTAGTGACCCCGACCATGGATATGGAAGACTTCATAGGAATAGTTGTACCTGACATTATCGTATTAGGGATTGTGGAATACGCCTTCACGGAGAAGCTTGTTTTTGTATATATAGCTGGTAAAACGTTTTTGTGTTTAAATACCTTTTATTCACCTGAAGAAAAACATGTCGAGTTTTCTTTTATTTTCATGATATAGTTTATTTGGGAATTTCTCTACAGTTCATAATTCAGTGTAGTGTTGTAATATTCGAAAGGTCTAATTTTTTGGATATTATTATTTAGGTATTTTTGTATATAATAAAAAAACGTGTGGCACTCGGGGACAGCCGCGGTGAAGATGTTGCATAGCATTTTTTCTCAACTTATGCAATTATAATAATTTATTTATTTTTAATTTATGCAGTATTTTTTTTTCTTTGATATTAATTCAAGTTACACTTTTTGAGCGTGGTGACCGATAAGAAAACAAATTTTTTTCTTTTATTGAATAAATGAGAAATTAATATCGTTTAAAATATTTTAATTATCTTACAATACATGTAGGTTATTCAGGAATTTGTTATCATTGAAACTATAGGTTTATGGTAACTTAAATAAGAGACATAAGTTTGAGACTTGATATCCTCTAAATATCTGGAAAATACCGCGTCAATGGTGACCCCATATTTTGTTGTGGATTCTTGTGGATCATTATTCATTTTCAAATTCAATTTTTCCTAAAGAAAACTTGTCAACCGCTCTGATTTTTTATCAGCGAAGTTGATGTTGAAATCGCCAGCCAAGATAAGTGGAAATTTATTACCATTCGTACCAAGTATTTTCGACCCTTCTTCAGTGTACTCCAGTAAAGTGCGATGAATAAAATGCTCTACCTCGTCCAATTTTGGATTCGGAGAAATGTAAATTGCTACCACGACTATGTGTAGGCCATTTCTAAGTTTGCATAAGCACGCACAAATATCTCCAAAAAATGAGCGCCTAACATTAACATCGCTAACGTGTGCAATATTTATTTCAATATTCGGAGTCATAATATTAGTTACATTATTATTATTTTGGTAAATAGCTACCCCACCTTTTGGAACAGTATCTCGTTTGAATTGAACAATACAATTGAAATTAGGAATTTCAATCGGATTATCATGCGCCATGCAAGATTCGCTAAGAAGTAACACATTTGTTTGACTCGTAACTGAATCTTGTAAATCGTATTTGTGACTATTTAGATTACTATTACTAAGGAAATCTAAGACACTTTGAGCTGTCGTCTGAACACTATTTAAAGGCAGTATTTGAATTCTTGCAACAAAGATGCAGTCGATGCAGCTTGCCTATAACATTCGTATAAAATAGCGAAAATTCTCACTTTTAGAAACTTCAAATTAATTAATTAATTTGACACATGTTAGGTGTTTCGGTCTTACATTATTTTTCGTTGCGGAATTTCTTGATTCGGTCGCCGCGCTCAAAGCCCGCGATAAAAGCTATATGCAATAGCTTAAAAATAAACTCAGTCAGATCTGTATGCGTGTAGGGTTTGAGGTTCAATCCACTATAGGTCAATAGTGTTGAAAATTGAGTGTGTATTCCTTGGAACAAAATTATAATCAAATGTAAGTGATGAACGCTGCAACCAATAATAATTAACACTAAAAAATGCAATTTTCGGTGGCCCCAAAAGGAATTTCCCCCTTGAGAAATTCGTGCGTATCTCGGCTAATATTAATGATAAAAATCGTCATGTAGCCTACCTGTAGTTATTATTAAGTGAGAAACAACAATTTTAACTCCATACGCATGATGAATAAATAAATTACTATTATCATCTTCAAGGTACCTGTATTTATATATTTAATGTTCACGTCCGAAGTCAATGTTCTGTCTCTTATAATAAGAATTGCCTACTTTATTATTTGGGTCGAATTGAGTACACTTAGAAGTCGCTTAGAACAAAGTAAAGGTTATCTATCCTCGTCCTTTTAATAGGAAGTAAAAGCAATTCGAGCAAAAGTGGAACACGCTAGGGTCATTCGTATGTCTTCTATCGCATCTCTGTCTGCTCGTCAAAATCATATTTGGAATAATGTTCATAAGCTATATAAATGAATGATCTAGAACGATTCAGATTAAATTTATATAAATGAAATAAAATAACCTATAGTTCAAAGCCGTGTAGCTGAAAATAGAAAAGATTGAATAACTAGAGATATAAGCAGTACAAAAATCTAGTGATATTTTTAGTTCGCAAATAGTTCTTGAGGAAAGCGCATTAATCTGAATTTGAATTAACAAAATGTCTCCTAGGGGAATATTACCCTATTCAAGTTAAGTTGATAATGAATTTTTTCCATTTTATAAGTTATGACAGTAAAAGTTTACGGACACAGTACCAAATGAATGAATCACACTACAACACTTTTTATACATCCAAAGTTGCCATTTTTCGCAATCAATAGAACCAAGAATAGGTAATAGTAGTATATAGTCAATAATCACATAAATCGTAATTTAAGGTACTGCTGCTGTATCGTCATTTCTACTTCCAAAATGTCTTTTCCTAATAGTTACATCTACACGAGTAAATTTATTTGATGCTGGTATAGTCTTGTAATAAATATCTCTCTGTTCTTTTCCTTCAAGAGACTACATCTAAGTCAAATATGACATTCGTTTACCTTCTTATCAAGAACTATAATCTCTTCTTTTTTCTTGTGCCGATCCATTCAACCCATCGTCTTCTGGTGTTTCATAGAACTGATTTTAACTATTGCAAGTTATTTTGTTACCACTGTATCTGTGTTTCAATAGTTCATTTTTCTGTTTATTAGTGAATCCATGAAATTTAGACAAAATTTGAAGACAAGGATTAATAAAACTCGCCTTCAGTCGACTTGTGTATCAAAATCCAATGAAAATTGCAAAAAACGGTAGAGTGAACGTCAGCGTAACATGATAGCAATCAATACAATTATTCTAATGTAATTAGCAATAAAGTTCTATGGATTTAGTACGGAAACTTACATCAGAAACATTTTGAGATATTTTTATGAAACAAATCCCTAATCCCTAATACACTATTATATTATTACATTTTAGTTAGCAGAGGGATTCTATGGAATTAACCTAAAATAGATTTGCTGAGTTTTAACAAGTTTCTTTCATTTGTGCAGTGTTAATTTGTTCAACTGTTTCCATTTACTTTTTATTGTATGATGATCACAATGAGAATTCTTTGGAAATCCAATCTATTAAAAATTATATATTTTCACTATTATAATGGTTCCCTAATTGTATTCGTAAACGTTCAATTTGGATTTGCTGCAAAGTACAAAATTTGCAGAATTATTGTTTGTGAGTTGCGGAAAGGCAAAACATGAAAAACAGGTTCAAACTGCAAGGTGATGTCTTTTGAAATAAAATTCTAAATACTAAGTTTCCGCCATATCTGTATGAAACAATTTACTATTGGACTAACATTTATAATTTGAATATCCGCGAAAAATATGCCTTAGTACTTCTAAGACTGAAACTTACTTTACTCGAGAGTATTTACTCATCAGATTTTGAAATTATTTAACGATATACCCCATGTATGAAAGCAAAAACAGTAAATACATTCAAATGTGCGATGATAAATTCATTATTACGAATTATTTTGTTGCGTGAGAACTAAATTTTCAAAAAAAAAAACACGAGAGAAATGCATCATCTTAGACCTAAAAGCTATAAAACTGAACTCTTTTATACTGTGGATATATTATATTATAACACTGTTGATGAGAAATAATCACCCTTATTCACTGAAAATACTAATAAAGAAGGTACTGAGGACCTTTTGGTCATGTAGCCATCATCAGATTAAACTAAATTATAAATAAAATTGTGCCTGTTAAAATACTATTTGGGGATAATAATGTAAACAATGATAAATTGCTTTTTCGCTTATACATTCCCATCCCTTCTGAATTTCCTAGATATTTGTCTGTACTGTGTTGTAAAAGTGATAAAGTTTTTTGAGAAATGGTGTGACCTGTATCGAAAATATGTTCGGCTACCGCTGATTTTTCACCATTATTTTTCTTTATATCGGCAAAATGTTCCTTATAACGAGTTAAAATGTTCCTTCTAGTTTGACCCACATAGCATTTTAAACATGACACAATTGATTTTGTAAATCTCGGATTTGTCGAAATCGCAAATTTTATCAAAGGTGTTGCCTAAATGGTGTTTTATCTTGTTCTTACATCTATAAACTGGTTGTATTGCAAATTCAGAAAACAAACTATGGAATTTATTAATTACTGAAGAAACTTTTGAATTTTATTGAAATATTTGAAGGCTCTAATTTGGTCAATTGGCTTCTACAATTTCCTTTTTGCTTAGAAATTAAACTATTGATCAAAGATTTTTGGTAACCATTGTCCAACGCAACTTGCTGAAGTTTCTCAACTTCGTTGTTCTAATTTTGCTGGCTCAAAGCGACGTTCAATAATCTATGAGGTAGACTATTAAGCGAAGCTATTTTATACCTAAATGGTGTAGCTGAATCGGCCGGGGTATATCTATTTGTTTGAGTGTGTGTTCTGTATATGATTTTTATAAGGAACATTTTGCGCATATAAGAAAAATGATGGTGAAAAATCAGCGTTAGCCGAATATGTTTTGAATGATGCTCACACCATTTCTCAAGAACACATTTTTAAAACACAGTACAGACAAATATCTAGGTAATTTAGAAGGGATGGGAATGTATAAACGAAAAGGCATTCCAGCTGAGGATATAACCCATTGTTTACATTATTATCCCCAAATAGTATTTAAACAGGCACTTTTTCATTTATAATATTCAGTTCACTCTGGTGACGGCTACTTGGTAGCTGAAAGGTTCTCAATAATTTAGTGGTATTCTTAGTGGATAAGATTTTTTTCATCAATACTGTATCTTAGAATTGTTGCACTGTATCAGGAATAAGATTTAACTTTCACTTTTAGCATAACATAACCTGAAAATACTATAACATTTAGTACATTGAATATAATATTTTGGCAACTAACTTTCAGTTTTCGACAGATCTTGGTGTTTCTGGAGAATATCTAACAGACACTCCGAAATCTACAGAGACAGACCTCTCTTTGTTGTTTAAGCATAGCAAAACAGATATTGATATTGGAATTATTCAATATCATCGTGGTTTCAGGGAACACTTTATTTCATATTTTTCATGTATTATCATATTCTCTACATCTACAACCTTTTTATTGGTTTATTGAATATTTCTCAATCCAATGTAAACAACTTGATCGATTTCGCCAATTATGGATAATTTTGCATAAATTCGTCCCACACTCATATTCACACAATGTATTCAGTATATTTGAAATATTACAGCAATATTTACTTAATAGCGAACTCTTATTTATTTACTTATCCGGAAGCTGAGAAACATCATGATATAAAACAGCATCTTTTAAAATACAGCCGATTGAATTAGCCGGAAATTCCAAGGAGAGTAGGATGGTAAAGTAATAGACACATTGACCTCGACAAATACTATTTAATTCGAAAGGTAATGGCGGGTGGAACAAATAATAGCTTCTCCTTCGACGTAGAAAGTACATTGTACACAAAAAAAATGTTAAAGTTCGAGTGGTAATAATAACAAAATTTAGAAACGATCACGCTGTTAATGAATAAGTTCTTTAATACTAGCCTATGACATCAGAAACGGCATTTCAGATTTTAGATCGTCATTCACTTATACTGTACTATAATAATCTACTAAGCTGGATAACAATTAAACCAACCTATTATTCGTAGACAATCGATCGAGTTTGGATATTGGTGGTAGGAAAACAATTTCAAATTAAATTTAACCAAACCGGAATCTGATTCGTGCATCTTTTGAGACCACGAGGTCGTGTTCTATCCAGTTTGGGGTCCGGCTCAGCTTGTTGTATAGAAATAATAAATAATGTAAATCATGGATTACATGGTGTATGTAATCCCTAGATTGGGCCCATTGTGCGTCCCGTGATCAGTAGCCTATTCTAATATAGTACGCCTGACCCCCGTCTGACCTAGTTCATCCGGTGCTTCTTCTTTGATTAGCCTTGATGCGACCTAACAGCTACCAGAGCCGACCATCTGTCTGTGGAGATATATAATACGCCCATTTATATAGTTTCTTCGTAGGTTTTCCAATGCTGAAGTTGAAATTGCATAAACTTCCATCTCAAAACCATACAGTAAGTGCCTAGGGCATCTGATATTGTGGTGATTGCCCTTTTTAAGTACACGTATCTACCGAACCAATTTTGGATTCGTCTGTAAACAATACCTAGACCTCCTAGTGGCATCAAGGTCATCTTCCCTTTCACGGATTAGGATTTTAGGAGAAGTGAGTCAGATAGCTGGAAACATGATATTGTCTCAGTTAGAAGTGGCCTCATTTCAGATGACTATGTGTCCACGAGAGTAAGGCGATTCAGTTCAGTGGCCTATAGGCCCCTTAACCTGGACGCCGTTTTTATTCCTGCAGCCGTGATGAATAAGTATGGAGGTGGTATTTCCAGAAAAAGCTTCACAAATCATTGGAGTCGATCTCATACCTCTCCTGATACCCACACAGGTGAGACGCTGCAGTCGATCCAAGGGACGCTGGGACACCACACAACAGCTCAAGTATATTCAGCTTTTATTTCAAAATTGCCTAGTTACTATGAATTTAGATTTGCGAGTTTGTATTAAGTAACATAATATAGACTCTGGAAGTTATCACTTACATTATAGAGAACACTATTGTGATTACAAATGAGGGTGTAGTTAGAGTATGTTATCAAGACATCAGAAATGGAATTTACCAAATGAAATAATTTACATATTTTGCTTTCTTTTCGGATCTTCGTATTTTATAGCAAAAATTATTAACTTTATATCAACACTGAAAATGATTCCACAGTTATTTCCATAAAAATAAAGTACCTAGTTAATCATTCCAACTGTTGTATAATTTCCTATAAGTATAAAAAGTGTAGTGCTTACTTATTAGTACATAACATTGAATTATTATAATTCTTGTCTTAAATTTAATTATAGTGGATACATGCATTTTACACTGCGAAAGCAGTTGATATATTCTTATTTCCATGACAGTTGTATGTAATTGTATTGTGATAGTATCTAAATGAAAAGTATGGTAGGTATGTATACCACAACTCTATTTCTTATTTCTATTCACATATTTATACAATATATTTAATGTTTACATAACAATCAATAAAAAAATTACAACGTTAGAAAAAATAACATTAAAAAATTCAATAAAATCAACAAAAAATGTATTACCATAGTAGTGAATATCTGCTTCAGGGATATACACAATATATCGAAGAAATATCCGTTTAGAAAATGTAAGTTTAAGAACCTTATTATTTTGTTGTCACTGGGAAGAATCTGATTGTTAGCTTTGATAAATTTACTCAGCACATTTTGATTGGAGTGAAAGAATATCTACAAATTCATATTTTTCCTGTGTTTTTGATCTAGTACCCGTTAAAAGTATATTTATATACCTTTATCTATCGTGTCCTACATTGGCCGGAAACTAATCAACCAAGTCGTACTCATAATTAGACTCAATCTTGATAAAAATAATATGAAAGCCAAATTAAAAGAATTCGTGAATATTAACAACTATGACCAACTCAAAATAATATATCATACCATATATGAAATCCATTTCCAACTTATTGTATATCCTATGTAATGTATTTCAAATAATATGTACATGTGTATATATAATGTTTATATACGTATATACGTATGTTCATCTCACTCGCACGCATTTCTCTTAAGTAGTCTCAACAACCCTTTTTTTCGTTCTTTTGTTTTTTTCTTACTGTCATTAACAGAGTAGCTTTTGTTTAATATGTAACATAAGTTATGAATATATAATAACCTATATATAAATTGTCGGGAAACATTAACACTTATGCTTTATATTTTCTTGTCTTTACGTACGTTTCGGTCTCATGACCATCCAATCCTACCAACCTACCAATCTCTACACCAAATTCAAAGATAACAAGATCATTCATGATCGCCCGAAAATTGGCCAATTGGCACCGGAAGTTGATGATATTTAACATAATTTATACCTTTTTCTTGCAAAAAATTAACTCAATTGGATTTTTTGAACTGGCAATCACTACACCGAATCCAAAAATGACAAGGTCATTCATAATCGCCCGGAAGATGGCCAACTGTAACCGGAAGTTGATGGAATTCACCATAATTTAGACCATTTTCTTGCAAAAAATAAACTCAATTGGCTAACCAAATTCGAAGATAACGAAATCATTCATAACCGCCCGAAAATTGGCCAATTAGAACAGGAAATTGATGGAATTTAACAAAATTTAGACCTTTTTCTTGCAAAAAATGGATTCAATTGGTTTTTTTGAGTTAACAATCAGTATACCAGATTGGAATTGGAACCGGAAGTTGATGAAGTGCATAAGATTCGATGCTGTTTCATATTCCTGTCATATTAAAAAAATCAGTAATAATCATATTTTAATGATAATAAGCACACCATTTGAGGGTAATAAAAAAATATAAAGTCTTAGTTACTTATTACTATTATTTTTACATTCACAGTTCGTCGCTACATTCATTCGGTATAGTGATTGCTAGCTCAAAAAAACCAATTTAGTCTATTTTTTGCAAGAAAAAGGTATAAATTATGTTAAATATCATCAACTTCCGGTGCCAATTGGCCAATTTCCAGGTGATGATGAATAATTCTGTTTTTTTGACTTCGGAATAGTAATTAGAGATCCCAAAAAACCCCGAGTGGGTATTTCTGTCTCAAAACAACAATGTTTTTTTCGGAAAACATTTATTTTTGAAGAAAAGTTATAGAAACAAAATATATTTTAAAATATGATTTTTGCATATTTCCCTTTTTATATAGTTTTTTAACCCCTCTTTTCGGTCTAAAATTATAAGTAGGAAAAAATTGCATTATGGATCTAAAAATCCATGTATACCATTTTTTTTTATTTGACAACTTTTTCATAAATTTGAGCAGTTTCCTCAATTATTCGGGTGAAACGCTCTGCTTTGAAATATCTACTATCCTGGACCCTTCAGGATCCCATACACCAAATGTTATAAAAATTTATTGGAAAAAAATGATAGTAAAAATGCTTCATTGATTGGAATATAATAAGTTCCTTGGTATCCGTCATATTACTAAAGGAGGTATTTTTCACCATTTTATTTCTCAATCTATTGTAATGAATGAAACTACTGTAGCACTGCTCAATATTTAAATGCGGTTTTACAAACATCTATTAAATTTGGTAATACGATCTAGTGTTCTATGATAACAGTCTATTAATTAACATAAATTTCAAATTTTAAACACACGGACAAGATACATTCGCAACAATCAAAACGTTTCAAATATGTGTCATTGTTAATGGGTTCATTGAACTAGGTATAAAGTGAGAAAATGAAATTCAAACCAGGACTAATTTGATTCGTTTGTTAATAGTATAACATTATGAACATTCTCTATTATATCAGCTCAACAAATAAATAGTATCCATTAATTCCATCAATTTGATAATTCCTAAGGAAAAAGTTCATACGAATAAACTTTTATTTCAAAATATACAAACAGAATATTTAATCAATTATAACGTGAAACTTTCAAAAGCACAGTAAAGGTTTCGCATCTCTAAGTTTTTCCCTCCAGGATATATCAATAGAATATTTTTATTCTCCAAATTACTAACACTACTATCTGCATAGGTTGTAGTGAATTTATGTATTGTGGTGTCGAAGGTTTCTGCAATTTTGTTCTGGAAACTACATCACATCAATGTTTTACTGCTCATCCGTAAAATGGCTGTAGATATGAATGTCATCTTTGGTCATGGACTTAGTGTTTCCGGTTCTGGCAGTTGTTGACTCTAAAATATGGTGAATATGTGAGAGACATTTTCGGAAAAATAAAAGTTTTCATTGATTTCCTTCCCATGAGCCAATCATATTTTTGAAACCACGACTTCTTGAATGCACGAATTGGTTTGTCTATATTACCCAATCAATGTTTTACTCAAATCTGATCTGAGTCACCCCAATTATTTTAGGTACAAGGATTTATTTACTTGAATCTTAACAATGTCCAAACAATCTCTCACATTGCATTCACATCCGTCTTGGCTAGTTGACGTCGATTCTATTACATCGCCACCTTAGATTGATTTATGATTCAACTTTTACAAATACAATAGTACTTTTAACACCAAACAAAGTCGTTGGCGCGGTAACCCATGTCTGGAAACCAGAACAAAATATGTTGAAGCCTGAAATATGTGCAATGAAAAAATAAACGCTTCGAAAGAGGCATATAATGCCAAAGTAAGATCAAAGCTTATCAAATGTCCGACTGGCTCCCGTTCGTTTTGGAGTTTCAACAAAGCTATTTGTAGAAATTTCACTTCCAGTTCATTTCCCCCCTAATCAAAAATGATGGCACGCAACTAGAAAAGCCATCCTTTCTACTGGAATGTTTGCAGTAAATTCCACTTTGGATCCACAAGAGAAGAACCAACCAATTATTGCTGCCATCGATAGCCATATGCCTGATATTGTCTTTCTTCAGGGCACAATAAGGCGCATTCTGCTTGATCTCAATACCAAAAAGTCTTTGGGCTACACGGAATTCCACCTGTCGCTTTCAACGAATATGATACTGAGCTAACACCAGTTTTCTGAATGTTGTTTACCCTTTCATACAAACTTGGTGTGTTTCCTTCCAGTTGGAAGACAGCTAGAGACCAACCAATTCCAAAAAAAAAAAATCCTTTCTAATAATTATAAGCCCATTGCTCTATTATCTGTGATCTCTGAAGTAATGGAGGAAGCAATCAACATCGAGCTCACTCTATAGAGCTCCGTAATCGTGAATGACCGGAAATATGGCTTTCGTCAGCAGAGATAAGCCGGAAACCTGCTTGCCTACGTAGCACATGTATGGTAGAAATCTATTGAAAACCATGGAGAATCTCTAGCTGTAGGATTGGATATCTCCAAAGCATTTGACCGAATCTGGCATAAAAGCCTTCTTGGGAAACTTTCGTCATATGGTTTGCTTCCTCAACTTTGTCGCTTATTATTTTTCTCTCAGATAGATCAATCTATGTGGTGGTTGATGAAGTATCCTCCGATCCAATGGCTATCAATGCTGATTTTCCACAGGGATCTGTCTTGGCACCAACTTTGTTTCTTCTCCATATCAACGATCTACTGGAAGTGACCCCTATCTCGTCCACAGCTTTGTAGATGATGATGATACACTTCAAACTGCTTTCTTATGTAGAGCCCCATACCATCCAATGAATCTCGGCTGTTGTTTCACCACGAGAGATCCCAGATAGGCGGACTAGACGATTTCAAGTCACCCCTTCATTGTCAAGCTCGAGACCTGCCCAATTTCTTCCTAGCAGACTTCACTTTTCTATAGAACTGCGAAGTTGTGGAGCTCTTTGCCCAATGAGGTCTTTCTCTGTGCCTTCGTACATTATAGATTTCCCTCTCGTGTAGTCAAAGTATAGAATTTAAAAAGAAACACTCTACACAGAACAAAAGACAGAAGTCCTATCCCAACTTTTAACTACTTACCGACGTTTTCGGATTCGTTGCCTACCTATCTGTTATTGTACTATCTCTTTTCATCTCACTCGACCACAAGAGCGACCATCGTGTCAAATGGGTTAAGAATGGGTGAACACCTCGCGAATATTAATGGAACTGTTTCCTTCAATTACATTATTTCGTTCATAATTGTTCATGCCTCATCATCAGGCATCAAGAACTTTATAATGAATCAGGTATATAAATATAAATAGACCGATATTTGGCACATTTACTTACAAGGTAATTTTGTGTTTTTTCTTGTTGATTGATGAAATAAGTAATTTTCAGTTAGCTTATGTTTCACAAATCACATTACAGAAATATGATGATTAATGTTATTTTCTTTACAATTTGATAATAAAGGAACTTTTAAAAAGCTTCAAAAAATTTTCGCAAATTGAATTCATTCGTGTAATTCACGTCAACTCTAAATTTCAAATACTGAACGATAGTTTCGAGTTCTGTAGTTTCAAAGAAAATTGCGACCTCCTAGAACCATTTTGTGAGATAACTTGTTCAGAATAGCAGATAAGTTGAACAAATACGGGTAGAACAAATGCAAAGTCTGAAGTCTCAATAGGATCTCGCAAGGTGATAATACAGTGTCACCATTAAAATCCGCACCATATGGGAAATCAAAAAAATAGGAACGGTTTCATGTTTAAATTAGAGAAAAAATTACATTAACAGCCAAGCGATCTTCGTTGGCTGTCAAATTTGACATTTGTTGCATAAAGTGGCGTAAAGTGGCATTTCTAAATCTAATTTGTTTCTACTACAATTTTATGTACGTGTGCAAATTTTCAAAAGTCTAGGATGAAGTTACGTTTTTTGATATTTTTATGAAATAAAATAGTTTTTCCAAATCAAAAGTTTACTTGACTGGTAAAAATTAATTTATTTTTGTAATACTTACCCACCGTCACATGTCAGTTCCATGATGAATATTTTATTTACTTTCCATATTTTTAAAAACTAAAATTCCAACAATAAAAATGTTAGCACTAGCGGTGCAAGTTCCAACAGTTTTACTGTTAAAAGTATATTTTAGGAAGAATGCTCAAATATCAATTATCCTAATAAGGTCCGACAACCTTTTTCTATAACCTTATAAATCTGGTTCGGAAGTGGATACTTGAGCGTTATATTTTTTGGTTTCAGTCGTATACAGACTTTGTTTGACATGACTTCGTATATTATAAAAAATTTGCTAAGGATTGCATTCTTGATACATATTCATAAACTTAAAACATGAATGTGTTACAATTTCGATTATTCGTGTTTCTGTTCGTTACGGCGACGTGGGTATTTTTAATTAAAATTGGTGCGATAAGGACGCTTTGTGCTGATACAATTAGTTTTAAGAAATCCCGTTGTAGACATAATACGTCTTCTGAGGATGGTCGTGAGACCGAAAAGTACGTAAATGCGAAAATAATAAGCATATGTGTTAGTGTGACCTATTTCCCGGGAATTTATATACAGTTTGTCCACGTTAAGGATTCCCCACCCTTGTAACTTTTGTATTTTTTGACGGATTTTGATAAACTTTTTTTTGTTAGGTTGGTATTCAAAATGTGCATTGAACTAATAGATAACTTTAGTTTTGGGCTGTAATCATGACCACCTACCACCACTTTTATTCGCTTAAATTTCAGAAAGTATTATTAGGGATTTATTTAGAGAAAAACAGATGACGGATTCCTATTTAGGATAACGTTAAACTTACTTGTACCGATTATCACTGTTCTAAAATACAGGATGTCCAAGAAAAGAAAATTTACTTTTATCGACACTAATACAAATTATTAAACAATTTTATCGTTAAAGTAACAAATGAGAAATTAGTAAAAAAGTTGATTTTTTGTGATTTCCACTAATCCATCAAATTCCCTTATACACTTGTCAATTCGTAGTCGATTATTCCTTACCACATTTCTTAACTGCTGTCGAGTTATACTGTGACAAGCTTCTCCGATGCTATCACAAAGTTCTTCTCGGTTCTGAGGCCTTGTAGCATACACTCCATTCTTTATTGTTCCCTAAAGGAAGAAATCAACCGGAGCAATGTCTGGGGATCTCGGCGGCCAACGAATGATAGGACTACGGCGTCCGATCCAACGATTAGGAAAATTATCATTTATTCACCGTCTCACATTAACACCGTTATGGATAGGTGCTCCATCAAGTTGTAAGTATAAATTGTAGCGTCCAACAAGTGTATCGGTAAACTCATTCTGTAGAAATCTCAGAAAGCTAGCAGCATTTAAATATTTCGTGTTCAAAATGTTTAAAAAAAATTCAGATGCTTCAGCATCTCCAGCTTCAAGAAGAAAATTTTTGCTTAAAAGTGTTCTTACTGTTTATCTTCAAACATTTCCAGATTTGACTTTTGAAAATATTTAAATTTCTAGTGGCATCCCTGAGACTTGAATGTGTATTATCATTGAAATAATTGAGAATCATTTGGTTTCCTTAATTATTATCGACTGACGGCATTCAACTAAGATAACATTTCATGTTTTCACAGTACACTAAGCTTTTTTACCGAATTGTAATAAAATGATATAATGCAAGGAAAAGTAGAAAATGTTCGAGTGGTCAAGGTTTTATTTGTTTTCATAATGCTTTAAATCATAATAAGTGTAAAAAAAAGTCTAATTAATGTTTCTTGATTATTTCATTGATAATTCCTATTCATCTATAAAGATGCCAGTAGGAATTTACGTTATAAATTTCTAAAATGCAAATTATACTTTCTTTTTAATTTCTTGGACACCCTGTATTTTGGAACACTGAAAATCAGTACAGATGAGTTTAACGTTATCCTGAATGAGAATCCGTTATCCGTTTTTCTCTAAAAAATCCCTAATAATACTTTCTGAAATTTAAGCCAATAAAAGTGGTCGTAGGTGGCCATGATCACAGCCAAAAACTAAAGTTATCCTCTAGTTTAATGCACATTTCAAATACCAACCTAACAAAAAAGTTTTTATCAAAATCCGTCAAAAAATACAAAAGTTACAAGTGTGGTAAGTCCTTAACGTGGACACACTGTATAATTCATACCTGGGTCAAGAATCATTAAATTTGGTTAATAATAAATTTAGGGTTCTTTTTAAAAGACACGAGTATTTAATCTTATAAGATATTAAATGCACATAAGATATAGAGAAACTGTCGAAAGAAGGCATCGTTTTAATTAGACATTAGTTTTTGCACCTTTTCTGAAAACATAATCCTCCTAATTCGTAAATTGCTTAAGCGTTATTTTATTTCATAAAAATATAAAAAATCGCAACTCCATCTTTTGAAAATTTGACGTACATAAAATTGCACTAGAAATATCTTTTTCAAATAAATTTTTTTCAAATTCGCTTGGCCACAATTGTAAATGTCCTTTTTGCTCTAATTTGAACGTAAAACTGTTCCCGACATCTAATTTTAATCAAAATTTAAAAAAAATCCCATATTGTGCGAACTGTATATTTTCAACCTTGAATCTGTGTCATCGTTTCAGGAAATACACGAATTACGAATTCAACCGGACATGCGAAATTTTGTTGTTGGTTTACATCCTGTGTTTTAAAAGCTCCATAACGGCATTTACATTTGTCCAATAAGAGTTCATTGAATTTCCAAGCCAGCTTATTTCCATCAGTAAGGAGTAAGCTCATTATTGTGCTAATTTAGCGAGAAAACCAGTAATAAGTAGGGCTGTGGAAGATGAACGTCCATTGGTTATTGCATTCTTCACAATCTTATCTATTGCAGCTGCCATTACTGCTTATGACGGATCAATTTATGTAAACACTTCAACAATATTCAAACATTTACCTTTCAGTTCGTAAGTATGTCATTTTAGTGTACTACATACTATAATCAATTTAATGAGAATGATTTTTTTTTCATTTTACTTACACTTCTTGGAACAATAATCATTCTGACTGCAGTTTCGATACTCATCGGATCATTAATCAAACAAAAATCTGCCAATAACATCTCGTTATTTCACAGTTTTCACAGATTATGCAGTATAATAGCTTGAGAGACAATTACATTATTCGAATACTTCAAATAGTTGGGAATAAATCGGATTAGCTTGGTCAGTATAAGTAACTGAGATGGATGATTAATGTGTCTTCTGGAATTTCCAATGATTCTGGTGGGTCTAATTTTCTATGTAAAGTATAAACACTTGACATCTGAGAAAGTAGCCACATTATATTATTTTCTTTTGAATGCTTTGAAAACATGGAATTGGTTTTTTGGTAAATTATATGCAGCACAGTCATTTTAGACGAGAAAACGGCAACTATTGACTATTGGAATATCTTTATACAGTTGATCTTAGTCTGACACTTGTTTCAAAATGTTTTTGATGTCATAAGAATCATTGTTCACCCAGTCTCACCATAGGAAATTGGCACAACAATTGTTTTATTAACAAATTGACCGTTTATAAACAATTTGAATTAACAAATTTTCCAGATCCCAAAAAAATTGTTATTTTGAGACAGAAATACCCACTGGGGAGTTTTTGGACTCTCCAATTACGATTCCGAAGTCAATAATAAAAGAATTATTCATCATCACCTGGAATATGGCCAATTGGCACCGGAAGTTGATGATATTTAACATAATTTGTACCTTTTTCTTGCAAAAAAATAGCATCAATTGGTTTTTTTGAGCTAGCAATCTCTCTAACGAATCCAAACATGACAAGATCATTCATAATCGCCCGGAAGTTAGCCAACTGGAATCGGAAGTTGATGGAATTAACCATAATTTAGACCATTTTCGTACAAATCATAAACTCAATTGGTTTATTTGAGCTATCAATCTCTATACTAAATCCAAAGATAACGAGATCATTCATAATCGCCCGGAAATTGGCCAATTAGAATCATGAATTGATGGAATTTACCAAAATTTAGACCTTTTTCTTGCAAAAAAATGGATTCAATTGTTTTTTTCAGCTAACAATCAGTATACCAAATTCAAAGATGAAATATCAATCTATAACAGTCAGAAAATAGACCAATTGGAACGTGTTTCATATTCTCATGACATATTAAAAAATCAGTAATAATCATATTTTAATGATAACATACACTATTTGAAGACAATAAATGAATAAAAAATTTTTGTTACTCATTATCATTATTTTTACATTTACAGTTCGTCGTTATATTCATTCGATATAGTGATTGGTAGCTAAAAAAAAAACCAATTGAGTCCAGTTTTTGCAAGAAAAAGGTATAAATTATGTCAAATATCATCAACTTCCGGTGCCAATTGGCCAATTTCCAGGTAATGATGAATAATTCTGTTATTTTTGACTTCGGAATCGTAATTAGAGACCCCAAAAACCCCCGAGTGGGTATATCTGTCTCAAAATAAAAAAATTTTGGGATCTGGAAAATTTGTAAATTTAAATTGTTTATAAACAGTCAATTTGTTAATAAAACAATTGTTGTGCCAATTTCCCATGGTGAGACTGGGTGACCAATGATTCTTAGAACATCAAAAACATTTTGCAACAAGTTTCAGACAAAGATCAACTGTACAAAAATATTCCAAGTTGCTGTTTTCTCGTCTAAAATGACTGTACTACCGGGATATCAAAAATTATCTTGGTCTAGGGTGGTTGTGGAATCTAAAACGTGTGTTACTTACTTTACGTTTGAAATAATTATGTCACTGTCACACTAACATCATCAATAACCTACAAATTTCATATCTATTTATTTCAGTCGTAAAACAATAATGAACTACAAATTAAAAATTATCTTGGTCAAGGATGGTTGTGGAATGTAAAACGTGTGTCTTACTTTAAATTTTTGAATATGTTTTGTTGTGTTAGAATCTGCAAAGTCATTGTGCTGAAATTCAGTTTTTGAATCATGCCTCTTACCACACAGCACAAAATTTTCAAGATTGAAGCCTATTTTCGAACGGGTGCGCTAGTTAATGTGCATCGAACAAAACGGGGGACATTTCCAACAATTACTGTAATTTAGTTTTTCTTGTTACTAAAACCGTTATTTCATAATTTGTAGTTCATTATTGTTTCACAACTGAAATAAATAGGTATGAAATTTTTAGGTTATGGATGATGTCAGTGTGACAGTGACATAATTATTTCAAACGTAAAGTAAGACACACGTTTTAGATTCCATAACCACCCTTGACCAAGATAATTTTTGATATCCCGGTATATACGTATAGAAGCTGACTAGTAGATCATGATTAGAAAGTATATTAGCAACTTTTTGAGAGATTCGAATTTTTACAGAGTAGGACTCTAAGGTTAGGATATTTCACTGTATCAGTTCATCTATGAAGTTCTCATTAACTTTTGTTGTTTTTATTGTATTTATTCTTATTATTAAATCTCTATCTGATTGAGGCACTGAACCGTCCAATACGGTGGTTTTAGTGCTAAAGGGGATCATTCTGCTCTATACTGACGTTGACGATGCCGTCGTTTTGTCAACAATTCCAGGTGGCAAGGACAGCCTAAAATTGGTTCTGAGACTAAGTTCTCAGTCATAGAATTATATGCCACCTGTAAATATTGGTGAAAGAGCAGCACCCAGTCCTGCTCCTATGGATTCCGTAATGAAATATGATTATTTATTCTTCCAAGTGTGAAAGTCTTCGCAAAATTTATCATGACCCCCAAATAGGTGATATCTTCTTTACGAATTTTTCATGACTCGTCTTATTTGAAAACGTAATATTCAACATCACTATTATGTTTTTTTGTCCTTTGATCAAAAGCTAAAACTGTCAACAAGAATCAACGACCTCACCACAAATTCAAATCGGTTGGGAAAAGTACAAAAGAGAATATTTACCAGGCAAATGATACAACAGATTCTTTTAGAATATATGTGAAAACGTTTGGATAATTTTGAGGTGAAAATCCTTATAAATCATTTCTTAAGGGTATTGAAATCGTGAGATGCAAGTTTGTTTATATTTCTTGTCCGAAATGGTACTTGATACAGTAATTAATTGATATTTTGATTCTGATGATTTCAGGTAGGAGGAATAAGAAATAACCAGTGGGAGAGATTTTGGACGATAAAGTCTATTACACTTTTTCTGTATGTTTCAGATCAACTGACGCTTTCTGCAGAGGATGCACTTATAGGATCTATCTCATCATCAGGAGTATCTCTAAAAAGCTTGACATATATTTTGGAACAATTGCATATTCTAAGCGAACCCAGTTGTCGGTCCTTTTGGTACTTTTCCAAATTAGCACATTTGCGATAATATGTTTATTGTCCAAGTTATAATTGGAAGACTACAAACAGAACTCATCATTCTCATCGGGGACCTGGAGAATATGACACGTAGTATATTTCAAAATACATGTTGTGATTCGATAGTAAATTCGATGCTCTTCTCATCTTGGAGTAATCACGAAATGTCAGCGTAGGTACATGGTTTATTGACATTCGAAAACAAATATATATTACTTTCACGAAATCATTATATAGAAATTAAGGATGAAATGAAGACTGTGATTGTGAATAAATGGTACATGTTGAAATAATTGCATTAACATCATAAACTCACGCTAGATTAATTCTCAGTTAGCCAAGATCGTTAAATTGGAAATTGTCGAATAAGTATTTGACTTCTCTTCGGAGAAAATGATTTCGAAGGAAAACTTGATCAATTCTTCAAACTCTTAGGTGATAATTAAAAACAAGGAAGAACATTCATGGTTACTTGATATTGATGTAATTGGATGACAGATAATTATTGATTCCATGAAATGGTGATACATCTGATCTTGAAATATGAATAGGTATGTCGAATATGTTTTGGCATTAACTTTCTTCCTGTTTCATATCAACGATCTGTTGGAAGTGTCTCGTGTCCCGTCTACAGCTTTGGAGATGATGTTACACTTCATACCGCTTTCTTATCTAGAGCTCCTATACCATCCAATGAAGCCAGAGGAGTGAGACAGAGACAGAGACGCAAGTAATGGAGATCTGGCAATGATTTTGAAATGGGGATCTGATAATCTATTACAGTTTGAGGCAACCAAAACTCTAGCTTGTGTTTTCTCTAGGAATACCTCAAAATAACCTATTTTGAACATCCTAGAAAAGTGGGAGATATCTCCCTTAACTATAGATATTTCCATGGTCTGTGTTCATCAGAAATGTTGTTCCACCATGAGAGATTCCAGATAGGTGGACTAGACGAGATAATTATTGATTTGATGAAATGTATCTCGTCTTGAAATATGAATATGAATATGTCGAATATGTTTTGGCATTAGTTTTGTTCCTGTTTCAAATTAACGTATGATCTGTTGGAGTACAGCAGGTAAATGTACCTATATCATAATCAAATAACTCGTAGAAGTGTCTGGAACCGAAAAATTGTACCAACAAAATGAGGTAACAATAATAGTAATAGTAGGTAATGCTCGTATATATAATATATGCTGTCAATTCGAATAAACTTTCAATGCAATGACATATACTACTATAATTTGACGTCTCTATAAAAATGGCAAATGTGTTCCTTTTACGTTGTAGGCACCCGCTAAGAACGGATTATTCGAAACTCGATTCCAAACGAGGCAAAAGGGATTCGATATATTTTGACGTTAGTGACTGCTAATATAATCACGTACAATTTACATGACAGACAGATCCATAGGTTAATGGATCTTTATCACAGTTCAGACTGCATATGCTATGACCGAGAACTCATAACCCGTCAAAAAGACAAGTAACGTTTACACGACAGACAACTGATACGTTGACAGTATCAATGATATCCGACAGATAGATCACTCCATGTGCTGGTTGAAGGAGTAACCTCTGATAAAAGGGCTATCAACGCTGGTGTTCCACAGGGACCTGTCTTGACACCAACTTTGTTTCTACTCCATATCAAGGATCTGCTGGAAGTGACCACCTGTCCCGTCCACAGTTTTGCAGATGATGGTACACTTCATACCGCTCTCTCATCTAGAGCCCCTATATCATCAAATGAAGTCAGAAGTGCAATATAGAGACAGGTTGATGCAATAATTGAAAATCTGGGAAAACACTAGCTTGTATTTTCTGCAGGAATACCTAAATAATACCTCTCTAGAACATCATAGAAAAGTATAGATATTTCCATGGTCGGTGTTCATTAGAAATCTCATCTGTTGTTCGACCAGGAGGAATTCCAGATAGGCGGACTGTTCGTCTAGTCCAAGCTAGTCACCCTTTCATTGTCTAGCTCGAAACCTGCCGAACTGTTACCTATCGAACGGCAAAGTTGTGGAAGTCTTTGCCTAGTGAGGTCTTTCCCTATGCCTAAAACATCCAAACCTTCAAGAAACATTCGAATTCCTATCTCCTATCCAACATTCTACCGCTGGCTCACACGATGTTCTTCGAACATTGTAGGTTTTCTTCTAGAAAAAAAACATGCTCGGTATGACCACCAATAACACCCTCATATGGGACGATTGCAAAAAATACTTCACAGAAACTTGGTTTTCTATTCTGTGTCAAGAGCTACTTTATACCACATCAGCTCCTTGTAATCTACAAAGCAAAGATTCGACCTGTCCTGGTGTACTGTGTTGTAGTTCCATTTAATCCTCTAAAATTTCAGTTAAAATTGACAATAGCTTGAAGTACTATTTTTATTATACAAAAACTATTTGATATAACATAACTAACATGTACATGGTGAAATAAGAAAAACGACTTGACAATAGTTGACAGTGTTCATTCAACATACTGTTACGATATCTCCATTTCCTTTACATATTTCCATGGTCAGTGCTCATTGGAAATCTCATCTGTTATTCCACCACATCCGATTCCAGATAGGCAGACTAGACAAGCTAAGGCTTCTTTCTAGCATACTAGTAAACTCTTTCCTAATGCCTTCTTATAATCTCCAAGCTTGTCCAAAATGTCAATGCCTATGTCCTCTTCCAACAATCCATCGCTGGCTCACACTTCTACGAACATTACAGATTTTCCTCCCGTGCAATCAAACTGCTGAAAAAAAATTACATATTTTATCGCAATCTTGCAAACTGAATATTTGCAATATATCGTAATATAATATCTTCACGTATAAAAATTGTGAACTTTTCGTGAATTTCTTAAATTTGCAGATTTTCTAATGTGGATTCAGAGGTAGTAGCCATCTTTTTCAGCTCAACAAAACACATCTGACTGTTATGGGTCTTTCCGAATTTCATTAGGAGACTATTTTCTACTGCGCTCCAAGCTACTAGTCTAGGAGCTGAAGCGATATGGTGGTCCTGAATGAATACACCTTGGCACTACTGTATATTGGTGAAGAAAGGTTCAATGTACAATAGCACTCACAGGCCGAATCTTGTACTGTCAGGCATTTCCAAGCTACAGCCATCTCATATTTTGGACTTTTCTATTGCACGTACTCTTTTCGAAGTTGTGGTATATTGAAAAGCATGTAATTCTTATATATTTTCACCTATTGCCAAGGTTTTTTCTTGAAGCTGGCCAGTTAATTTAGTAGGCTAAATGGGATGCAGGAACACAGTATCTAAGCCGGTGGAAAATGTTTCTTGTTGTTGCCAGTTGTTGAAAAAACACATGCCAAGGTTCTTATAGGGGCATTTCCGAATAATTGGCCATTATTTGAACAAAAAATGGGCTTTTTGATCACTTTACGACAAAAACGGTCAAATATGTTGATTTGTTGTCAAAGAATAACCAATATGAGTGCCAATGCTTTTTCAAAATACAACAAACATATTAGGGTTCTTTGTGAATGAATTCATTTTGTCTGGACCAGAATTAATCTTGAAGTTCATTAGAAATACTTACACTCACTTCGAATCAACGTTGCCAGTATTAATGACGATTGAAGAAAAAATAGATGAACTACAGTACTTCCTAACAGTGAAGAGTACATTTAATTGTAGAAAATAATATGATCAGAATATTTAGAATGTTAAAAATCAGAGATAGTTGTAATGCACAACACACTAGGAAGGACAGTGATTACGCAATAAACTCGGCAAATACAAATGCAGGTTATTCACCTGAACTCTGTGCGAAAAAATTGAATGCCAGTTTCACTTCTCTTGGTAAGAGAAAGTTGACCTACATCACGTTTAACCTAAAGTTATAACAGTAAAAGTGTACAAAATATGTTCATACAAAATCATTCCACTATATAGCTTTGCTTACATAAAGTATCATAGACTATTCGATTCGTTATTATAGGCAAAAAATAGAACGTCACATGCGTTAATTAATTTCAACGAATCATATAATTTTTCAGTACCTACTATGTATACCGGATTTAATCCCTGTTACGAGGATCATCTAAGAATTAAGATTAATTGTCGTATTGTAACCAATGGTATTGAAATTGAAGTAATTTCATCAGAGCAACCATCTCAATGCTAATATTGCAAAAATGGTTGGAACCATCTTGGAATCCTTTAATTACGAGGGCAGGGTGAAAAGTTCCTGAATCGAAAATCCCATGTGACATTCGTGATATGTCATTCTGTTCTATTTTGACACCCATCGAAAGCAAGCAACCTAGAAGATTTGTGTAGGCATGGAAAAAAGTGAATTTCGCGTCTTGATTAATAGCTATTTGTGTATTAAGAGCGCAAAGTGATATATTGTCGCTCGACAAAGAGAGTTACCGCGCGACGCAAAGCGGAGCGCGGTAATCTTTGGAGAGCGACAATGACACTTTGTGTTCGAAATACACACAAGATTTTTTCTACAAACGCAGTTTTCAGAAAAAAAAAAAAGAAAAAACACCAGATGCTTTATTCAACAAAAGTACATCAAGTACAGTTTATAAATTCCTGATTAATGTTGATTTAATTTATCATTGACTTTACTAAAATTGAATGTACAATTGTGACACTCTTTAATTATTATTCCTGAACCTGATGGACGATCAGTAGATTTATCTAACATTAATTCCCCCGAATATTGGAAATCTACAGAACGAGATGTAGATGGTCTTGAGAATATTCTCTTGGTAGTTTCAATCTTATTGTTGATTGAATCATCTATGTAGCCTTCTGCTACATTGTTACTTTTCCATCCACCATGTTTTTTCAGTTGTATTAGGTCACCTCCACCATTCACCAATAAAGTAGCAGAGGTTCGTCGGAGACAGTGTCCAGTATATAAATTAAGCTCGGGCAATTTCAAATATTCAGCAATGTCACTGGGAGTCTTGCCGATTGTATTCATACCCACAACTTGTTTCATACATCTACCTTTTTCATAACGTAAAAATAGACGTTGGACAGTATTGTTATTCAGACAATGTTTTCTGAGTGCAATATATTTTTTACAAATTGAAAGATAATCAACTGAATTCTCTTCATTATGACCAACAATCGTAAAAACACGGCTTATTCTCGTTTTTGAATCGGGAATTTGGACTATTAAAATAGAATCCTTATCTTCTATGTCACCAATCTCCATTTTGACCAACTCATCGCGCCTGCAGGCACCAGCAATACCCATAATTAGAATAACCTATAAAAAAAACTGCAATTAATAGCTATTCCAAATGTCTATGCTAACCAAATTGCACTAAATTCAAAAAAATACTAACCGCTTCTCAAACTACTAAGAGCATGAATTATTAAAATTTACCTTTTTTAGTAGATATTCTTCATCGGGCGCTTCTTGTAAAAATTTGTGAATATCTTCAGTGGTGAATGTTTTGGATTTTTTCGCTTTATATCCAACAGACTGTTTCTTCAGAAATGCGATAAGTTTAGGATACTTATTGATTTCGATGTTATTTTTAACATTCAAGCATGTCCGTATCATCGAATACGTAGATCAAAGAGTTGATGACTTACAAATCAATGATTTTTCTCCAAAATAAGCCAGTAATACGTTTTCTGAATACTTATTCACCTTCTTCGACTGGCACCACGTCATGAATTTACCGTATTGTAATTCATATTTCTTCCTTGATTTCTCTGGTAGGAGATTCAAAGTAACAATTTTTGCACTTTCTGCTACATCAGGAGGAGTGTTTGATAATTCACTGTCACTATCATCAATCATCATGCAGAAATATGTTGGAGAAGCGAGCGTTTTCGAAATATTTCCGCTTTAGACCGCAAATGCTGTCACAAAATGACATTTCACGGAAAACGTCAACTTTGCGTTGAAATCTGGAAGCGTCAAAGGCTACTTTGTTAAGCGTTTGTAGAAAAACATTATTTCTTGCGTGGAAAAAACAGTACGTAAACTAAAGCATCGCTTGTTAAACATTATAGTGACTATTCACCATCGATTGGAACAATTTATAAGTGGTTTACTGATTTTGGTTGTGGTAGTACGACCACAAAGGACGCTAAACGTTCTGGCGGTCCAATTGAGCTTACAACGCCAGAAACCGTCGATAAAATCCATGGTATGATATTGGACGATCGGCGAGTTAAAGTGCACGAGATTGCTGAGGTTATGGGCATCTCAACCGAACGAGTACGGAACATTTCGCATAAATTTTTGAATATGAGAAAACTGTCTGCCAGAGGGGGCCGCATTTGGTCTCTGTTGACAACATGCGCGATCGTGTGACAACTTCAAAGGAGTGTTTGGCGATGTTCAAGGGCGATAAGAAGGACTTTTTGCGCCCTCTCGTAACCGTGGACGAAACATGGGTCCATCCCAACACACCTGAGACCAAGGAACAGTCGAAACAGTGCACTTGTCCTGCCGAATGGAAGCCGAAAAAAGGGGCTTATCAGCCATCAAAACATGGTGACAGTCTTTTGGGATGCACACGGTATCGTTCATATTGGATACCTTGAAAAGAATCACCGACGAATATTATGCAGAGTTGTTAGATCGATTCGACGCCGATTTGAAGCGAAAGCGGCTGCATTTGGCAGAGAAAAAAGTGCTCTTCCACCAGGATAACACAATGGCGTACAGGTCCGCAGGAGCAATGACAATTTCCCGTGGTGAGACTTGGTGACCAATGATTCATAGGACATCAAAAACATTTTGCAACAAGTTTCAGACAAAGATATTCCGGAATAAAATCTTAACATGGCTGTACTAAAAGACCTTATCACAAAATAAGCATTTCGTGCGAGTTGCATTATATGCTTTTTCTACGAAAAATTACTACTCATGTTTATTACTTTAATGAGACATTTGTTTGACATTTATTCTCAAAGCCCCCGCCCACTAACCACAAAGGACCGTCCCCTAGCACATAATGTTTAAGTATATACCACACGTATATATTTGAGCTGCAGAAGTGTCCGGAATTCTCATTTTAAGACACACGTGACTTCATCGATCTATTTCATATATAGTTCATGTGACAGCAGGTGTCAGAAACAAGGTTATATTATAGTGTCAACTTGGCTGCAGGTGTCAGTATGAAACATAGAGTGGTTAATACATTATTTAGACCATTTGGATAAAATTTCAATGTAACGTCATTCATTAGCGTTTTCTAAATCATTATCGATATATTTTCTGTTCCTACTGCCATGTACAGTTGGCCCGCTGGAGTGTAAGAAAGCTATGTTGCTAACTAAAGTGAGGAAGTCATGTGATCCGTTAATCACAGCTTTTTTCGCTAGCTGTTCTGCTGTCAACAAGTAGTAATGCAACAATTTTTCTGTATTTCTCAGTTTGGAGCCTATCATATTGAAATCAAATGCGAGTTTAATATATCCTTGATGTGATGCTATTCACGGTCTTGTATTTGCAGTTTTGTGATTCATACAAGCCGGTGATAGTACAAATAAATGCGTAACATTGAAAGCTTGTGTAGGTGAATCTCTAACAGTGACAATAGCGTTTATTTATAGACAAACAAATATGCCCACACTTAAGGTTTCTATTCAGAACTCTCATTTTTAACATTTATTGATTATAATATTTTAGCCAAAGAATGTTCCCAGTACATAACTTAAGTGGCAAAAATGTGGTAGTAAAATATTCATTCTATTCATTTATTTAACTTCGGCCTATTACTATCGCTAATCACCGATGACAGGAGGCAACTTCACCGAAACCTGACTATTTTTAAGTGTAATGAAATCGTACAAACGTATGCATTCAATGATTTATTTCAAAATCTAATCAACTGCGTATCATAAATCGCAGGCAAATATATCAAAGAGCACAAGATGTACTAAAGATATGCCCTCCTTCATAGAGGACGTTGAACCAGTGGTCCCGCAAAATTTCGGTTTGAGAAAGTGTGTTCCTCACCAGCGTCGTTGACAAGCCGAGGTGGTGGAAATTTGATCGAGAGAAATATGATAGAAACACATTTCATAGAAATCTTTTGATCGGAAATTTTTTTGATAGAAATACAGTTGATCGTACATTTTATGGCTATTCCTCACCCGCCAATAAGACTTAACAGGATCGGATTTCTCCTTAATTAAAAAATATCCATTATGATAGAGCTTTTTGTTCCCTTTTGTACTATCAATAAATTCATAATCTTTGATTTCCATTTCTGTCAGGAAAATTAGATTGACAAATCAAATAATGTTTGAAGTTGACATTTTAGACATGTTCTATCAAATGTATTTACTGCCATAAGATATTCGATCAAATGTACTTTCTTAAAAAAGTTTATTCTATCTTCAGTTTTTCGATCAACAGGTTTCTATGACCAGATTAGCTCTGGAAGTAGAATTAGACCCTTGTTGCGATTGAAGAAAATAGCCATACTAGAAAAAAGTCTGTATTTTTCACACCAAAAGAACAAAATAGTTCACAATTACTAGATAAAGAAGTTAGAAAGCCGCTGGAGATTCCAATAAAACGGGAGGGAAATAAAGTTCGCTATGGCAGTTTTTCAAAGAGAAGCTGGCTGCTAAATCTGAAAAAATGCTGCTATTGGTAACATAAGTTTTTACTTACGAATAAATAAAAAAGTTAATCTTATATAATGCCGATGTTTATAGGCTTATTTACCGATTATCGGAAAAATTTGTCGATGTGCCGATACAATTCTGATGCACCGACATTTATATTTGAAAATATTTCAAAATAACCGATTGGGTAGAACAGGTTCATTTTCCCCGAAATATCATACAGGGCGTCTCAAAATTAT
Source organism: Endomychus coccineus (assembly GCA_958510875.1). Lineage (NCBI taxonomy): Eukaryota > Metazoa > Arthropoda > Insecta > Coleoptera > Endomychidae > Endomychus > Endomychus coccineus. The sequence goes on along the minus strand of OY294067.1, from coordinate 31,146,238 downwards.
TACCCCACAGCAAGAAGATGAAATTTTGGTAAGAGTTGCGGAAAATGCTGAAGTCATCACTCGTCGTTTATCTGCAACTACTGGACTATGCCAATCATCCACGTTTAGAAATTTGCGCAAAGAAAATTTGTATCCGTATCATTTTATTTACACCGGTGGTAAATTTACTACAAAGAGCTTATTCTAGTTCTGATGAACAGTTGCTAAGGAGTAAACAGAATAATGATTCAACATTTTTTAATACAATTATTTTTACTGATGAAGCAACTTTTACTTTTTTTAATTGGTGAAATAGTCACACCTGGGAAAACCCTAAGCCCGCATTCTACTAAATGAAGACATTTTTAACACGAGTTTGAAATAAGTGTGTGGTGTGGTGGAATAGGAGGTACATCAATATTTCCATTTGAATTACCTTCCAATTTAAATGATGAATCATATTTAAATTTTTTAAATAATAATTAGTCAACATTTTGGAAAATTTTCCATTACATTCCATTGGTTCATGCAAGACGGTATACCTTCCCAATTTTCCATTTTCCATTTTCCCATGACTACATCTATAAAAATAGCCGATTCATTACCAAAAATTTATTATATTTTTCCAACTATAACACCCTGTATCTCAGTCTCAGACTTAGACTCATTGTTGTGATTATTATTATTGCCTTCTGGACAATTTGGGCTAATACTTATGAATCATTTTGTATATAAGTAAAATAGAAATGAAATAATTATCATATTTTCATTACCCTACATCATTACCACTTTTCTATCTTTATTTCCTGCAAACTTGACAATCAAATAGACAATTTATTTTGAGGTTTGAAGCTAACTTTTAGATTTGTGAGTGGAACGTATTTTGATGAAGATTCAGAATATTTTGTAAAAAGGATAGATGCTTGACTGAGTTAAGTTTTGCTTTTCTCTCTCAATTAATTTGGATATAATTTGAGGTTGGAAACTATTGTTAATGGTTATAACAAAATACGTTTCCCTCACATATTTTGGTACCGTAAGTGAAAAATTGCAGACATTTCATCTAAACATAACCTGAAAGCTAGCTTCAAACCTCAAAATAAATTTTCCCATTTTTTGTTCAATTCTAAAGATGAAACAGATACGATTAATAAACCTGCAGTATTTAAATTTACCTGTTCAGAGTGTGATAACATTGACATCCGGATGAATTTCGAGTCACAATAGCTCGACTTGATGCCGATGTGTCGCCAATCATTACAGGTGGCATCTTCAGGGCAGACTTGAGGCTTGAACTGAAAGATGCCACCTGAATGGTTGGCGAAACGTCGGTATCAACTCGAGCTATTATGACGCAGAATTCATATAGAAGCCAAGTTTTTTCAAGACTAGCTATCCGCCGAAGTCTACTATTCAAAACATTGACATCGGTAGATCTAGTCGTAATATAGAAATTAGATATAAGGAACATTTTCGATCTTTTAGAGTTAATAAAATAGATTCATCTTTCTTTAACCATATTTTACAAACAGGGCACACGTTTCCAAATTTAGATGAAGTTAAAATTTTATATAACCAGAGTAGAGGTTTCAAATTAAACACACTAGAATATATCTACGGTTTCGGCGTTTACGTAGTGTAAATTTATAATACTACGGAAGTTGGAGAATAAAACTCAAATTTTACACAAGACTTTTAACATTTAATTCGAAAATGCTGACAAATTGTTTCACCACACTGTGGCATTTTCAAAACAAGGAGTTATCAACTGAAGTTAAATCTAAAAGTATGCCCTTAAATATCAGGGATCAGAATATGGTACAAATTGAGGGATGGGGGTGGATAATGGTGGGAGTGTATTTATAAAATTGTTAACAAGTGGTGAATTATATGTATCGATTTGATCATTTAATATTACATTATTATTGTTTTTTGAGTGTTTCAATATTTCTATGAATTCTAGTATATTAAGTCTATTTCCTTTTTCCTGAATGTGTAGAATATCGGGAATTAGGGTGAAATTGTGGTTATGTTTTAACAGGTGATTGGCATAATTAGAGTTCTCTTTTTGAGCAAAATTATTTCACAATTAACGATAAATATTACAAACAGAACACCGGACTCCCCATGGGTTCGCCATTATCTCCGTTGCTAGCAGAAATATTTATGAATTACTTGGAAACTAAGATTCTAAATTCCAATTTTCAGCACATGTTTGTATATTGGTATCGCTATGTTGACGACGTAATCGCTTGCTTTACAGGCAGTAACCGTCAGATAAATTCTTTTCTCACCTATATTAACAACTTACACCCAAATATAGAATTCACATTAGCGATGGAAAACAAGTCCTTAAACTTTTTAGACCATTTCACATACAAATTATTATTTTTCTTTCGCAATTTACCACAAACACAGCACTTCCTTACATCCACAATCACACAAGCTAGCAGCATATAATTGTATGATACATAGATTAATTAATATCTCATTAAGTAAAGATAATTTCCATTTGGAATTAAACAGAATCATAGATATTGCCAAAAATAACGGTTATATTGTCAAGATAGTTAATAAAATACTCGAAAATAAACTCAATAAAAAAGCCTCAAACGTAATTTATCCGCAGATTAATAATAATACAAAATCAAATTTCACATGTCTAACATATTTAGGTAAACATTCACTTAAAATATCTCAATTCCTTGAAAAACAGAATAAAAACGTCGCCCTTAAAACAACAAATAACTTATGCTCGTATATTAATAACTCGAAATCTAAAAAAGATAAATTAAAGAAATCTGGTGTTTACAGACTGAGATGTGATGACTGTAGTGCTCTGTACATAGGACAAACTGGACGCAGTTTCAGCGTAAGGTTCAACGAACATTTGAGAAGTTACAGGCTCAAAAAAGAGGACTCTAATTATGCGAATCACCTGTTAGAACAACCACCATTTCACCCTAAATCCCGATATTCTACACGTTCAGGAAAAAGGACATAAACCTGATATAAGTACTAGAATCCATATGAATATTGAAATACTCAAAAAACAATAATAATGTAATATTAAATGATCAAATCGATACATATATTTCACCACTTGTTGACAATTTTGTAAATACACTCCCACCATTATCCACCCCCATCCCTCAATTTGTACCACATTCTGATCCCTAATATTTGAGGACATACTTTTAGATTTAGCTCTAGTTGATAGCTCCTTGCTTTGAAAATGCCACAGTATGGTGAAACAATTTGTCAGCATTTTTAAACTTCCGAAGCACACTAGAATCAATAGAAATTTTCAATTAAAAATTGAAAATAATGACAATAAAATTTCAAACGATCAATTAGATGTATAATAGGACATTATGTTTGATGTCTTGATAACGTCAAATTTCCCATAAGCCTTTTGTGTCTCCCTAGTACATATCCGCATTAAAATTTCCTTATCACAACATCAACTCTACCTCATTATCCAATTTCAATTATACTATTCTAGCAATTAGCAATGTATTTCTCCAACCGGAACCCCACTTGTTACCTGTTTCTTATATTGTACCACAAATAGCCAAGATTATTCATATTTTCATACATTAGTATCGTTTGAAGATGACACACTAGTGTCGAAGCTATAGTCACGATTTCTTTCCATAATATATGTAATAAAAAGCAAAGTAAAAGTGTTTTATTTTATTATATCAATATGATAAATTATAACAAAGTAGTGGCTTCAACCATTGAATTTTTGAATAGTTCTTTCTTTCAATAACAACTCAACAATGCTTATAATGGTTCATCAATAAATTCATACTGAGCTTCATATACTCTCAGATTATTCATGAATAATGAATCATTGGATAAAAAAAATGATATTTGCTTCGTTCCTTTCTAAATTGATCTAAGAAAATGAATTTTTAAATTTCACATGAATTAGGCACGGTTTCGGTAATTCGTATATAAATTAACGGTTCCCCAACTAGCCGATGAAACTATTACTCAGTCAAGACGAATTCAATTAGTTCGCACATTAACGAACAAAGCGGAAAGTGGTGTTAAAGAGCGCGAATTATTTAGTAGACCATAACTGGTTCTGCTATAGGTAGGTAGGTATAGTTCGAGTAACGGCGATTATGTCGAGAGAAAGTAGGAAATGGTTGTTGATTGTGGTGTTTTGAAAGTGAAATTGTCGGGCAACGGCATAGGAAGGTGTCTAGATGGAAGATGTAACTTTCACTGCCTGCATTTCAACTTCATAACTGCGTTCAAATCGTATAACGGTAATCTATTATATGAGAGCTCCTTTTATTTCTTATAACGTCACATTTAATTCTCTAATTAATATAGGAATTATTATACGGCTATATTTGTTATGCGATTCTAATCTGCATGTATCTTATGATTATATGTCGGTCGATTCAGTTGATTTACAATATTGCCTTTTTCAATAGTTTAATCTGCAGACTGTTACATATTACATTAACTAGACCAAGATATAATAAAGAATCAGACAACATTTACCATATCGCTATACGAAAGGGACACGAGAAATCTTTATTAAATAAATGTTTGATTGAAGAACTTCTTCCAAACAAAATACTATTATATCCAAAAATTAATAAAACATTTATTAAAAGATTCACGTATCATTCCAGTTTGCATTAGAAATTTCCGAACATTTTTAATAAAGTCAACATAAAAGCCGTTAATAATGTAATAATAACATATAGGTCTACTATACTTTCGTCTTTACGAGCTATCCTGGAGATGATTCACCTAAAAAGTGATGCTTAGTCTGTTAATAATAGAACCGATGTACAATCATTGAGACAAATTCATACAAATTTAATTAATTAAGCACTTGCAAATTTCTACATACTTCTCTATTATGCGTATAATGTAGAAAGCTGATACAATAAATCATTTATATTGGTACAGCAGAGACCTTTTTTAAGCACATTGTACCTACTTGACGCAAAGTGATTTTGTTGTCAAACTGTTTTGCCTCGTTCTCTAGATATGAGGTTCTTAGTACAATTAGTGTAGGAAATTCAGCGCTTGATTTGAGTGCATTGTTTTGAAACGTTTCCTGATAATGGTCGTGGGACCGAAACGTACGTAAGGACGAAAATATAGTAGACATATGTACAGTGTGACCTATTTCCCAATAATTTACATATAATTCATACCTGGGTCAAGAATAATTATTATATGTAATAATAGCCTTAAAATGTTGCTAGGAAATATGTTAGACAAAATTTAAGACTATAAGAGATAAAAGTTTCGGTATATAGAGTATATCTTCATAAGTTAACGAGAGAGCTAACCGTGAATACTTCAATTGTCAATAAAATGCTGCTGCTAGTAAATGAGTATAGCAACTTTATCCAGCATTATACTCAATTTGACTATGCAAAATATTATAGAAATACGTCACTTGATTCGCTTGGAATTTACTAATTTGTCCTAGGAATTTGTATGTATACATATTTTGAATACACGAGCATGGCTATTGAGGACTCCTTAGAAATAGTACCTGACATCATCATATTCGTAGATTTAGGGTGCATTAAACTATATTAGATTATCAGATCCCCATTTCACAATTATTGCTAAATCTTCATTTATTGTAAACAACCTTGGTGCATGGTAGTTGAGATATTGCTATTGTATATGAGGAGACTCTAGATAAAGTAAATTAAAATAAATGGTTGACCAAAGTACGTAATAAAATTAAGTTTTTGGCATAACAAATAAAATACAAATCAATTTTAGTAAACGAATGAGTTAATTTAAAATTAGCAAACATCACAATCATTATTGTAATAGTTGATATAGAGCACTTATTATTTTCCTTGATAAATACACCTACCCACATTTTGATATGATGAAGAAAGAACAACCTATATACAGGGTGTTTCAGTTTTTTTGTTCATTACTTCGACAGTAGAACTTCTAAAAATAATAGGGGTCTTTCATGTAAAACTTTTCTCTAAATCACTTCGTTTTCGAGATACAGGTTGTTGAAATTGAAAAAATTTAGTTTTTTGCGAATATCTCCGGAAACGTTCATCGTACAAAAAACAACTTTTGTGAGCAATCTCTACTCATAGTAAGCTATGTTTTGTGCAATATTTTTTTTTTATTCATAATTGGTGAAGATTCTGAAGAGGTGGTGGTTGTTTTTCTCCCCAACTTCTACGCCACTGGAAAAAGTACGGTTTTGAGATGCCCATTTGAACCGCCAATATTTTCTACACAAAAAAGGTACTGGTCATCAGCTCCAAACGTGACCGTTTTCGAGAAAAATCAACTTTTATGTTGGAAAACATTGTCAATTCTTTGAAATAAAATTTATTTTTTACCAATTAAACAAAATTTCTTTAAACAAGTAACAAAACCAAAAAATTAGACATGTTTTTCAACATAAAAGTTGATTTTTCTCGATAACGGTCAACTTTAGAGCTTATGACTAGGAGTACCTTTTTTTGTGTAGAAAACTTTGGCGGTTCAAATGGGCATCTCAAAACTTTTTCCAGTGGCGTAGAAGTTAAGGAGAAAAGCAACCACTACCCCTTCAAAATCTTCACCAATGATGAATAAAAAAAATTTTCATCGCAAAAAACATAGCTTACTATGAGTAGAGATTGCTCACAAAAGCTGTTTTTTGTACGATGAACGGTTCCGGAGATACTAGCAAGAAACTATTTTTTTTTAATTCCAACACCCTGTATCTCGAAAACGAAGTGATTTGGAGAAAACTTGTATATGAAAGACCCCTATTATTTTTAGAAGTTCTATCATTTGTCGAAGTTATGAACGAAAAAACTGAAACACCCTGTATAATGCAATGGCCATTCTGAAAAATTGATCAATTAATAAGCGATATTGAGTTGCTTCCATGTATTCGGAAGTTTGTTAAATAAGCTGACGTGAATACTATTTCTTTAGGATTTAGTGAGTTTCATGACCAAGTTTGGCACCAAAGCTGTCTTGAGAAACTTCCTTAATATGGGTTGCCGTCTCAACTTTGTCGCTTACTATCTAGTTTTCTCTCAGATAGATCAATCCATGTGGTAGTTGACGGTGTATTCTCCGATACAATGGCTACCAACGCTGGTGTTCCACAGGGATCTACCTTGGCACCAACTTTGTTTCTGCTCCATATCAACGATGTGCTGGAAGGGACCACCTGTCCCATCCATAGTTTTGCAGATGATGGTATTCTTCATACCGCTTTCTCATCTAGAGCCCCTATACCATGTAATAAAGCCAGAGAAGTGAGACAAGGACAGGTTGACGCAATTATTGGAGATCTGGCAAAGATCTGCCGAACTTCTTCCCACCAGACTTAGTTTTTATCAAACAGGGAACTTGTGGAACTCTTTACGTAGTGAGATGTTTCCTTATGCCTATAACCTCCAAGTCTTCTATTTCCTGTTCCTATATTCCACTACTGGCTCACACGATGTTCTTCGAACATCATATATTTCCCTCTCGTGTAGTCAATGTATACATAAAAAAAATTATTAGGTGATCTTTATATCGAGTGTCATAGTTATGAAAATCGGTATGATTATATTTGTCCATATTTTTGTAAATGTTTACAAGAAAAGTGTATACGTACAAGGGAATTACAGCAAGTATTCTAATTTTTTTGAAATGAGGATTGCAGTGGTCTCTGTGATTTATTTTCCCTAAAATTCGTCTAACACTCAAATCACAAATATATGGATATACGAGTAGGTACAGCTGCTCAGAGTTGATAGTTCGGTCACGTCAGAACGTAAGCCTTGTCCCATCGTTCGCAGCCAAACATATCGATATAAGAATCATGATAGATCTGTAACAATCATTTCCAAATGCACGAGTTTTCCGGTTGAGCTCTGTTGATACTTGATAGTACGGTTTGCAAGAATGTTTCAATGCTAACCTAATATCGAACTCTCCGAAGGACTAGAAATATAAGGTTTCTCGCCTTGAGTTGGTGTTCCAATAACCATTTATATCCACTTCCGTTTTCTCATAACGAACCTCTTAAATCGAAGAAGCCCCCTCTAGCTAAATGTGTGAAACTACTGAAAAAGTTAAAAAAATGACGAGAGCAAAAGGTTATAAAATGTAATACTAAAATTATGATATGAAATAATTTCATACGTCCTCTTGAAGAAGTTTTTGATTTTGAAATTGTTCCATGTCGATCTCTACCACCTGCATCCTAAGCTAGCAAAAGAATACCTGCTACTGATGAGGAGATAGCAATATGTGAGGGCACAATAGAACTCTAATGACCGCAGTGTAGTGGGGTTCCCCCTGGGAAGGAGAACCAACCTCACGGGGGAGGTGTTTTAGTCGATAAGAATCCGGCACACCCGGAGGCACGGACCCCCGAGACGTCTATGCAAGATTTCCTAAACGAAGAAGTTATTCAAGTGTTATTCACAATTTATCGTTCAATAAGAATAATGATATATACATTCTGATCCCTGATATTTAAGGACATACTTTTAGATTTAGCTTTAGTTGATATCTCCTTGCTTTGAAAATGCCACAGTGTGGTGAAACAATTTGTCAGCATTTTTAAATATATAAAAATTCTCGGGAAATAGGTCACATTAACACTTTGTTTTAAATATTCGTCTTTACGTACGTTTCGGTCTCACGACCATCATCAGAAGACTCACTATGTCAAAAGAGGGGTTTATTAAAACTAATTATAGCACAAGCGTCCATATCGCACTAATTTAATTTCAATCAAAAGAGCCCACGCCGTCGAAACAAACAGAACTACGAATAATCGAAATTGTATCGTCAATATTAAAGTATAAAAATTTTTGTGTAATAAGAAACCACTATTCAGTAATATTCTTAAAATATACAAGTGCATGTTGGTATTCTCATAACAACTGAGATCGAAGTTATTTGTTGAGTACCTACTCTCGAACCAGATGTGTAAGATTTATGAGATACTTAAGAAAGGTTTCAGACCTGTACTGGAATATTACTATTAAGCATTCTTCCTAAAAACATTTCCAACAATTATAAAGACGTATGTAGGAATTTGCAAGAGATTTTATTTAATCAAATTAGTATAAATATGACTTAGATTTTGTGTATCTGTCCTATGATTTACAGAATTGGAATCCCGTTTTATGTGAATCATCTCCAGGATAGATTATTCGTGGTTCTGTTCGTTTCGACGGCGTGGGCTCTTTTGATTGAAATTAAATTTGTGCGATATGGACGCTTGTGCTATAATTAGTTTTAATAAACCCCTTTTTTGACATAGTAAGTCTTCTGATGATGGTCGTGAGACCGAAACGTACGTAAAGACGAAATTCCCGAGAATTTTTATATATAATTCATACTGGGTCAAGAATCTTTATTAGCATTTTTAAATTAAATGTTAAAAGTTTTGTGTAAAATTTGAGTTTTATTCTCCAACTTCCGAAGAATAATCATACTTTTTTCAATAGCAGTAATATTTATTTAAGAGGTATTATATACAGAAGTTACTTAAAGCTAATAAAACTGCTAGGCTTGTGAACTGGAAATAATAGATTTGTGATTTTTAAATTTCGCTTACAAAAATATTACATACATTTTCCAGAAAATGAAAAAATAATAGATTATTATTAAAAATTTTTTAATTTAGCTTACAAAAATATTACATTAATTTTCTAGAAAATGAAGAAAATAATACTTTACTATTGAATATTTATGAATGATTAAATGAAAGAATCTAAATCAGGAAAGATATGACATGTTTGTGAAAATGGTTAGCAAACGTTGCGTCTATTTTGTCAAGTCGGAAAAAACGAAAATGTTCTTGGTATCAAGTTTAAAATTACTACCCATATAAAAGTCCGGGCAAATTAGCTTATAAACTACAGGTCTTCTATATTTATTGGTTTTGTCTTTAGCATTATATATAAGATGGTCAAGTCTAATTTGTGGTTTAAAACTGATTGATAAAATTTTAGCAATGTTCTTGCGTTTATCACGCCATAATCTGAAAATTGTGTTTAGGTACTTCATTATTGTTTACTTCATAATTTTGTATCTGTTCGATAATGGCACTTCTGTCTTGAAACTATAGTAACGTTTTCATGTTATTATTATTAAGAGTGCTATAAAACAGAGTAATTGTTCTATCATTTAATAATAATGATTTTTGAAATATATATGTGTTTATGGAGATAAATTGTGAAAGTTCTCTAGATTTTCTTTCTTCAGAAAATTAACAGTTCCCTGACGAACTGGGTTTTTCAATATATTTTTTCTTATATTAATAGGCAAGGGCATGCAAGTATAGAGATTTATTCAAATATTTGGAAAAACTTAAATATACAGTTGGAAATACGTAACTATTATAAAATAAGACTAATTTGATGCTTTGAATTCAGTAAAGTAGTAAGGCCCATTTGCACAATAATCTTGAATAACATGTATTACATGTTTTATGTTAACCTGACATATTTGTTCCGTTGATAATATTTACATGCTCCTGAATAACTAACCATTATCCTACAGAGTATTAGCATTTCAATCAGTTACGAATCGAATATAATAGCTACCTACACCTTCTACAAGGAGCAATAACACTTACTTATAATAAGGAAATTGATAAAGAATGAAAATTGTGTGCAATCTCTATAACAAACTTTCACTTCTGCATACTAAGAAAGTATTCGAACTCATACGTAATAATACATTATTTCCGTAATAGTAAATTATCTACCATAATTACTAATGAACGTTAGAGCCACTGGCGTAGGCAAAGATGAAGTATCTGGTTGAAGGTATACATTTTCTCAAGCTGACTTCATTTTAAATATTATCAACACTGCCTATTACATTTTAGAGACTTGACATTGTTGTCTATTATTGTTTTTGACCTATTACAAATAATATTGTGTGAACAATCGATTATAATCAGTATCTCAAGTATTTCTTCTTCAAAAAAGTGTGCACACGCATGAACTAAACTAAACTAAAATTTTGGTGGGAATAAATCACAGAGCAATGTTCGATTGCATTTATGAAGAAAGAAAATGTTTCCACGGTGTGATGAGTAACTCGATTAGTGATGGATAAGACGAAGACGAAACAATCAGAGGTGAATCATGTCTTGGTCTTATAATTTTTAGAATTTGTTTAGTTATAAAGTCTTCCTTTGTTCTTGTCTTGGTCTTGATCATATGTATAGAAACATGAAGCTCCTTTTTTATACCTATTAAACTCTTTGGTAGTATCGTTTCAGTGTACAAATATTTTTTACAGAAGAACAAAATTAATTTCTTTTATTCCAACTTTTCAAAATTATTGTCAACAATATATATAAAAAAATTATTGTGAAGATATAATATAATTAATTATAAAAATTTAAATGAATCGTCTTTTAAAATTACCCATTAACACTTCAATTGAAAATGACAAAAGAATTTCTTCTTTCTTTTTAAAATTAAATTTAAAAAATCTTTCTTCCTACGTTTTTATATTCTCAAATAGTAAACACATATTTAAAAAACAGAGATTTTCATTTTCATAAAAAATAAGCATTTAATTTCTAATAAAATACTTTATAGTATATATAAATTATTTTAATAATTTAGGCACCCAGACCGATACTATCTGTTGAACTATTGATAACTTGTTCGTATCAAACCAAAAAGTGAACAAAAATGACATTTTTAGTTTTAGATTTAAATACATCAAGATTTCATCAATCCTAATGAAATTTAGATATTGCAGTATTATTGTTAATTATTCTCTTTTGTGAAAAATCTTATTGATAAGTATTTGATTAATAAACTATAAAAAGTTCACAAATAGCATTTAAACAGGCACATTTTGATTCATAATTTAGTTTACTAGGATGATGGCTCTTGGTAGTCGAAAAGTACTTTGACAGTACTTTTAGTGGATAAGGGTGATTATTTCTAACTTATAGAAATATTTGATGAATGAATCATATTACATATTCCGAACTACAGAATAATTTAAGTTAAGTCATTCAAAAGTCCATATTTTTCTGAATAAAACGTTTTTAGAATTTAAAATTATTTGTACGATTACTTTTTTTTTTATTCTTTGACTACACGAGCGGGAAACCTCTAATGTTCGAAGATCATATTTTCCTTGAAGTTGAAGCCATAGGGAAAGGACTCACTACGTAAAGAGTTCCACAAATTCGCTGTTCGATCTTGTGAGAAGAAGTTCGGCAGGTTTCGAGCTTGACAATGAAGGGGTGACTAGTTTGAGCTTCTCTGGTTTGCCTATCTGGAATCCCTTGCTGTGGAAAAGCCGAGCATTGATATATCTATAGAAAAGGAAGAGATCTTCCACCTTTCTACGATCTTCTAGAGAGACATAGAACTCGTAAGTATGACATCATCAATCAGACGAATTCTGAATTCTGAATAGAATCCATGAGCTTCAGCATATGTTTGAGAGCCGAACTCCAGGAAAGGTCGAATTTGAGCTTTGTAGATTATATTGGATCAGAGGAGCTGCTAGGATATAAAGTAACTCTCGGCACGGAGAATAAAACCAAGTTTTTGTGAAGCGGTTTTCGCAATGGACTTCACATGATCATCCCATGAGAGGGTGCTGTTGGTGGTGATCCCGAGCGTGGATATGGGAGACTTCATAGGAATAGTTGTACCTGATATCACCATATTAGAGATTGTGGGATCCGTCTTAATGGAGAAGACGCAATCTTGAGTTTTGGCTGCGTTAAACTCTACTAGGTTATCAGATCCACATTTCATGATTTTTACTAGATCTCTATTAATTGCGTCAACCTGTCTCTGTCTTGCTTCTCTAGCTGCCTTCGAGGGCTTAGGAACTCTCGATGGGAAACCGGTGTGAAGTGTACCATCATCTGTAAAGCTGTGAACGGGACAGGTGGTCACTTCTAGTAGATCGTTTATATATAGCAAAAGCAAAATTAGTGCCAAGTCAGATCCCTGTGGAACACCAGCGTTGATAGTCATTGGTTCTGAGGATACTCCGTCTACTATGGAGTGATCTTTCTGAGAGAAAACTCAATAGTAAGCGACGAAGTTGCGGAGGCATACAATAATTTTTACTCAATTATAGACAGCTGTGACGATGACAAATCAAAAAATTGCATGACATTGTGTTAGTGTGTTTCACTGTGCTACTAATTTTAAGTTAATTTAATTTGTCAAATAGAAGTATAGTATAGCATAGAAGTTATAGCTTCTACAAAATGGGTCGTCGAAATTGTATAGTGTACAACTCGTAGGTATATAAGCTGGTTACTTCACATTCGTATGAAATATGGTATTTTCCGCACTAGTTACACTATATACTATTATGGCGATTTTCAATATTTCTCATCTTTACTCTGAATCTCAATATATCCAGTTCCATTGAATTTATTATATTTTCTTCGTAAATCTATCGAGAATGAAATAGTACACTACTTATTCAATTATTTTGTTTGTAATTACGAATTTGCATTAAATAAAGTAAATAATTGTTCTCTTTCAGTATATTTTATAATATTCCAATAACAATTTCCATTTGCAAATCTTGGTGTACTTTTGGTGTCCAATACATCCAAAAAACCAATAGATATTACCCATTTACTTGGGCGGAATTATTTTTCTTGGTTTCATTCACTACATTATGTTTTACTTATTGATCACTAATATTGAACAACCATTATGAACAGTTTCAAATATGGCGAAGGTGCAGGGCGAATAAATGTATTTCACTAAAGTAAGTTATGTGCTTATGCGTTGACAGGTATCGATTTGTTCAAGAGGAACATTTTTTCTTCCTACGCCTGGTTCTGGAGATATTTTTTGGTCATTTTGTCAGATGCAGCACCGTATATAAAAAAGGCGGAGCGAAATTTGAAAATCTTTTATCCGAACTTGATACATGTGACATGTCTTGCTCATGCTTCAAATAGTTGCTGAAGTGATTAGGAAACTTTTTCCTTTTGTAAATAGTTTAATTTCCAACATGAAAAAAATCTTCCTTAAATCGCCTATAAGGGTTATTACAAGATGGGACCCTTGGTTGGAAGCCGCTTTTTTTTCATAGCGTGAATTCCCGTCAACTAAAAGATCTAATTTCAGAATTGTCTCGCTGATGTTAAACAATTATTCGACAACAAAGAAATAAAACAACAACTTTTGTTTATAATAACCGATTACAGCTTCAGTTTTAAAACAATAACATAAATGGATGAATCTAATTTATCATTAACCCGAAGTGTAGAACTAGTAAAACAATCTGAGACATCTTTCCAAAATGTCGCAAAATGAGGGCAACATTTTTCAAAAATTTAAAAATGTGATGAAAAAAATTGTGTAATTCGGTTTCTTAGCCAAGTAGCTAATATTTTACAAAAAGAATTTACTGAATCCATTGATTTGGATCCTATAATATTAAGCAATTTTGAATACGCCCCTATTACATCAATTGATGCGGAAAGGAAAACCATTTATAAATTTTTATATTCTGACAGGAGATTTGGAACTTCGAGAAACATTTAGTGATTTATTGCTTTGTGTAATAAATGCATTTTTCGGTTTAGTTCAGTATGTAGAAAAATTAAAATGTCAGTTTGTTTGTAAGTGAATGAATAAATTTATGTATTTAAAGTATTTTTTTATTTGCATATTTTCAACATTTTACTGCATATTTTGACTAAATGATTTGCATGTTTATGCGCATATTTTTGGGTTTCCACTTCCACATATTTGGGTTTTCCTAAATAGTAGAGGAAATAAAGCACAAAAAAGGCCAAAGTAAAAAATAAAACCGGATGAACCGATTTTGATAATTTTTTTTTCAATCGATCCATTTAGAAAAAATGTTACCATTTTTTTTTTCTAATGTGCATTTTAGCATTCTACAGAGGAAAATGCAACTCTTTGAATGCACTTTCAGGAGATAGTGTTAAAAATGTTAAAAAAAGTCCAAATATAGTCAAAATTTCTCACTCGGAGGTTTTTGGGGCCACTGAACACGATTCCGATGCAAGATTTTTGAACTACGACTCACCTGTGACTCGGGACATCCTGGTTCTACTATCGTCTCCAGGGAATTCGTGAAATTATCTTTTGGAATGGGATGAAAATTATGAGGGAGGTTCTTTTGAGGTTGCCGGCTGTGACCATGACCTTCAATAGTCACCCTGATGACCTAGGTCACCTCCATGAATTGTTTTGTAATATGCTCTGAAATAGAGCCAAATTCGTTTCCTCGGGGTTTTTCCGATGGCTGATAACTTTTCTGGAGTTCGGATCAATCACCGAAGCATCTGGTGAACAGATCTGTGATATCGACGACAAATAATTTCAAAAATACCGTTTGCACTACAATGAAACTTGATTGAATTTTTCTAATCCGAAACAAACTAATAGTTCTATTTAAATGACAAAAATGTTGAAATTTTTAATAACAATGGTATTTGTTACTAGTTATGCAAAAAAAGATAAGTTTTAAAGAAAAAAAACAATAGCCATATCGTAAAACCTTTTTAATTATATTGGTCAATTAAAGGAAGTCGGAAACGGGAAAGGAATTTTTAATTAATTTCCACCGGCACCATGCTCAGCCGCCCCAAAAAACCTCCGAGAGACGAATTTGGTTGCATTTCAGAGCATATTAAAAATCATTCCATGGAGATGACCTAGGTCATCAGGGTATCCTGACCACCACTTGACTATTGAATATCATGGTCATGACCCATATGCTCAAGAGAACCTCCCTAACAGGTTCCATTCCTTTGCAGAAGATATTTCTGCAAATTCCCTGGAGACGACGATAGTATCAGGATGTCGTGACCCCCAAGTGCGTCGAAGTTCAAATCTGGTACTGGAATCGTGTTTAGCGGCCCCAAAAAACCACGAGTGAGAAATTTTGGCTATATTTGGACATTTTTCAACATTTTTAATATTATTTCCTGAAAGTAAAATTCAAAGAGATGCATTTTCCTCTGTAGAAATGCTAAAATGTACATTAGATAAAAAATGGTAACATTTTTTTAAATGACTACATGATTTGATAAAAAAAAAATATCAAAATCGGTTCACCCGATTTTTTTTCGACCTTTTTTGCTTCATTTCTTCGCCTATATGATGAGTTTTGTTTTGTTAATGGAGTAGTTTCAATATCTATAACGCATGTTTTTTAATGTAATCAAGATGATTGTAATCTTCACAAGATTGCTTGTTACATCTATTCTTACATTAACATGATATAATAATTATCAAAAGTTACTTACTTTAGATATGGAAAACTGTAACATTTTGCCTTAAGCTTGATCTGTTGTCTGCAAGCAGAAATTGTGCTTCAGTTACGGTGGATGAATATGGAGTTCTTTGAACATTCCGACCTGAAAACAAGGAAATATATGAAAATCATGACTGAGTATAAAACATGAAAACGAAGAATAAAGAGACGTCATGAATGAATGGAAATTTACTTTGGGTTCATTCTCTTGATGTTCAATACTTTGAGAGCTACAAAATTGTGAATGTCCGGCAATATGGCTTTAGTCAGCAGAAATCAATGGGAGACCTGCTTGCCTACGTAACACACGTATGGCAGTACTCTATTTGAAAAGATGGGGAATCTCTAAGTTGAATCATTGGATATCTCCAAATTGGCACCAAAGCCTTCCGTCATATGGTTTCTTCTCTCAGATAGATCACTCCATGTGGTGGTTGCCAGAATAATCTCCGATACAATGGCTATCAACGCTGGTGTTTCACAGGGATCTGTCTTGACACCAACTTTGTTTCTGCTCCGTATAAACTATCTGCTGGAAGTGACCAGCTGTCCCGTCCACAGCTCTGCAGATGATGGTACACTTCATACCGCTAACTCATCCACAGCCCCTACACCTTCCAATAAAGCCAGAGGAGTGAGACAGACAAGTTGACGCAATTAATGGGGATCTGGATTCTGAAATGAGGATTTGATAATCGAGTTAAATGTAACCAAAACTCAAGCTTGCGTCTTCTCCAGGAAGGCGGATCCTACAATCCCCAATATGATGGAGTCAGGTACAACTATTCCTATGGAGTCTTCCATAACAATGCTCAGGATCACCACCAACAGCACCCTCTCATGGGACGATTATGTGAGGTCCATTGCGAAAACCGCTCTACAAAAACTTTCTATCCCGTGCCAAGAGCTACTTACATCCCAGCAACTCCTCATAATCTACAAAGCACAGATTCGACCAGTCCCGGAGTAATGTTCACATGTTTGGAGTTCGGAACCCAAACATACGCTGAAACTCTTGGATACTATCCAGAAGAGAGTTATTCAGCTTTCAAACGAGAAGGTTACACTCAATGGTTACAATTGGATTAGGGTGATTTTCTTGCCTTTCTCACAAATGCCCTTTGCATCAGAAACATCATTCTTATAAAACAGTCCACCTTTTGACAAGAACGGATCCATTGTTGGTTTTTGTAAAAATTAATTTTTTAGATGGTTAAAAACATTTGCCATGACCCAGGGCCTTTGAGAACTTCTTGCACCTCACTTTTCCAGTCAAAAACTGACTAAACTTCTTCCATCTTCAGCACTATAGAATAATCTTCAGTAATGTTAGAGTACGTGTCTGGGTCAATGACAGCTGTAGAGTTTCTAACTTTTCTTTCTGTTTCGGCAAAAATTTGATAAAAGGGCAGGAAAGAATGACCGACAAGTTCTGCTTACATCAGTCATAGTCAAGAGGGATTTCTATATCTTTGTTTTATGACGGTACGTGGGAAATTCAGGAGGGCACTGCCGAAAATAATTGTAGCAAAGTGAATTGACAAATTGTTCTACTAAGAAATAAACAAAAACTTGCAAAGCAATAATATATCTTTTTATCTAGGCTTTTTCTCTTCTCCATCCTTGCTTATCCACTATTCTTTTTCGACCTTTAACGGTAGGAGTTGGCTCAATAGTAATGTTGTTATCCATGTTAGCTGGTTTGCATACTAAATCTTTATTCTCTCACAGAAACTACTATTGAACTAATTTGTTTTATTTACACGAATTGCATACTTATTTTACTACATTCCATCTTAATGTGATCACGAATAAACAGCACAGATACGTTAGCGGTTATCGTGATATCACGTGACTAAAAAGTCTCATTAGGGTCCGTTCATAGGCAAATGTCTGCTTATGCATCTAAATCTAAAGTTAGACTGCGAATAAAGGCTTTGAATGTCTGTTTATGCACTTGAGGGTAAGAAAATTTTATTCCTGGCAACTTTTACATATAGAATCTAATCCTAACTATTTTATTGGTAAATGTCTGCTATTTGACTATTCCTAGCGATTTAGCGTATTCTGCAAATGGAATAATCAGGTGGTTGACTAGGATATCGGTGGGAGTTTCACGGCTACAATTGGTTTTGAAAATTATTGCATTGTCTTTCTGTAATCTAGAATTTGTGAATCAGGGTTCTGTAATCTAGAATTTGTGATCAACTTTCAACTGCAATCATAGTCTCACTGGCAATTTTTGAAAGATTAGGAAATGTGTTTGCAATAAATAAGATTGTCCTATCCTATCAAAATAATCATTGTTTTGTTTTGCCTTGCAAGTGCAGTGAAGTCATTGATAATAATTATAAATTTGAGCGGTCCTTACACTTGCCCTGGGGGACAACAAGAGATATCTCTGAGGGCTTTGATTTAATATTTATATTAATACAGGAAACTGTATAAATAATAATAATTGACACAGGTATGATTCCCGGGAAATCGGTCATACCATTTTCGTCTTTACGAACGTTTCGGTCTCTCGACCATCATGAGAAGTCTTATCACTGTCTAATTAGGAATTTAAATGAACCGAAACACGAATAATCGAAATTGTAACGCATTAATGTTCTCAGTATATGAATATGTATCAAAAGACCACTGCATAGCAATCTGCCTCTAGTAATTGAAGTCATCTCATGAAATATGATAGCAACACTTAAAATACTAACTCTAATACGCTCAAGTATCCATCTTCAAACCAGATGTTAAAGATTATCATACAAAGAAAACCGTTCCAAAAATTTAAAAATAGTTCGTAATATACTGGAAACGAATGGCTACCTAATAACATTTTTCAACCCCATCATTAAAGTAAGAATAAACAAAATCTATAATCGTACGTCATATATAAATAATATAAACGGTAATAAAGATAAGTTTATAACATTACCATACATTCGGGAGACCTCAGAGAAAATTGAGAAATGTTCAAAAAATTATGATATAAATGTTGGGCATAAACCTGCTAACTGTGTGAATATTTCTCGAATGTAAACCTTTAATACCTAAAGATAAACAAACCCACACAGTATATAAATTAAATTGTTTAGATTGCGATGAAACTTATACAGGAATCTCTAAACTGTATTTACAAAAAAGAATGTATAACCATAAGTATAGTACTAGAAACAAAAACTTTGAAAATTCCACCACCCTTGCTAAACATTGTTTTGGTTATAACCATCAATTCGTTTGCCAAATTGTTAACATTTAACAAAAGAAACCAATTATTATAAGAGATCTATCTTGGGGATGATTCACATCAACGTATCAACGTCTGTAAATCATAGGACAGACGTTCAATCATCATGTCAAATCTATACAATAAATAATTAAATCCTTGCAAATTGCTACGTACGTCTTCATAATGTTAAAAGTATATTTTAGGTAGAATGCTGAAATAATCAATATTTCTAGTAAGGTCTGACAACCTTATCCTATTATTCAAGATCTGTTTCGAAAGTGTATGCTTGAGCGTTATATTTTTTGGTTTCAGTCGTATTCAAACATTGCTTGAAATTACTTCGAATTTCATAAGAAAATTGCTAAGCAGTGGATTCTTGATACATATTCATATACTTAAAACATTAATGTGTTACAATTTCAATTATTCGTGTTTCCGTTCATTTCGGAAACATGGACATTTTGAATAAAAATTAATGCGATTAAGACATTTAGTGCTTGATACAATTAGTTTAAGAAGTGTGATACGGCTTCTGATGGTAATCGTGTGACCGAAACTTACGTAAAGATGAAAATAGTGAACGTATATGTTAGTGTGACTTATTTCTCCCTAGAATGTATATATAGTTGCCTGTATTTTTGTCCTTTATTTTTACAGAGAGGTTTCTCCCTTTCAAGAAAGATTTGAACCAATTAAAAACAACACCCGATATTTTGAAGTTTTTTTTCTAACATAGGAAAGTTTATACAATTAACAGCCTTAGATAGGTCGAGAAAAAGTCCATACGCGACATTTGCTACCTCCATAGTGTTATTGGTAAGCTCGAATAAGGCTGTTTCTATACTCTTGTCAGCCAGAAAACCGTATAGTTTATATAACATCAACTGATACAAAGATGGTATAATCAAATTACGACAGCAGAAGTGTCAATTAGTTTCTTAATTATTGTAAATCCAAAAAACAAATTCCAGACACTCCTCTGTAAAAATGTAAACGTGTAAAAATAAATATATTTATTTGATATGTAAATTAAGACAGCCATTGTACCTACGTCTTTAAGAAGAACTCAATTCTGAACAGGTTGTTACCATAAAAATTAATCTGTTGCGAAACATGACAATGAAAGCATGTGAAATTTTTTGAATCGCGTTCACAAACGCGAAACTACCAAAAGTACAATCGCATCAACAACAACATAAACAATTAAATATTTAAGTTGAATGTCGGCGATCTGACGAAAATATTTAGAAATTTTTCGTATGTATAGGATACGTACGAACGATACGTGAGCGATAATTCGGATTGGCTGTCGAGCAAACTGGAAGAGAGAATGTGTAGGCATCCCACTACTCGCTCGACCTTACATTTCGATTTCAATGGGAACGCTGCTCTCACATAGCAATGACCCGCATGTAGGACAAATGTTGCAACAGCGACGCCATTACAGAACCTATTATTTGCAGATACGAAGTTCATAATTAAATACTGAATAATTTCACATTGCGTTTTTATTCAATTATCGTGTGTATGCATTCAGAATTCTGATATACATTGTTATGTATAATATTTCTTCTGAGAGTAACACCAAGTGATGTAAGATCACAGTGCAAAACAAATATAAAATTAGAATTAAAGGCGGTACGTGTACTTTTTTATTTTTTGATTGAGTAAAAACAACCGACATTAAGATATTGATCGCATATTAAAAATGTCCAATTCTCTCCATTTAAAATTGTAGTCAAATAGTCAGTTACAATTCGCATTTCAAGGTGATCTGAAGCATTCGTTAAGAGGGTAGTTGACGAGAATTATGTTACACTATACATAAAAAATAGTCACCCTTATCTACTGAATATACTGTTGAAGTACGCAGAAGTTTCCAGCTACCAAGTAGCCATCATCAGAGCAAACTGGCTCCTTGGTAGCTGAGAGTTATTTTAACCCTATTTTTAGTGGATAAGGGTGATTATTTCATATTTATAGTGTTAAAGTGTATTTACAATGTGTACTGCTCTTAAGTTTATTATAGAATTATGTTGTATGAGCGATTGAGGTCCATTAAAATTACAGTAAACTAGAAATGCCCAACACATTTATGAATATAGTGTGAGCCTGCGGTGGAATGTTGGGAGAGGATATAGGCATTCAAATTTTTCTTGAAGGTTTGGAGGTTAGGCATAGGAAAAGACCGTACTAGGTAAAGAGTTCCATAACTTCGCCGTTCGATAAAAAAAAATGACGTCTAGTAGGAAGAAGTTCGACAGGTCAGCTTGACAATGAAGGGGTGACTACTTCGAGCTCGTGTAGTCCACCTATCTGGAACTTCTTGTAATAACCTCTAGGGGTTGCCAGATGTTTTCAATAACAAATGTAGCTTGAGAAAAGTAAAGGAATTTTTTAAATAAATACAAGACAATTCACACTCGCTTCAAGCAAGGTGATATGATACCATAGCTGATATGGTCAAGCGGGTTGCAGTAAGTTCACAAAAGTTTGGTAGTAAAGAAATTCATAAACCTGTCAAGATGAATAACCAATATAGGACGAGAAACTAATGGGTAACTTCATGTGAAATCTTAATGTTAACCATCTGGAGATGTTTTATGTACATTCAAATCAGTTAGTGATAGAAAAGGACAGATAGATTTAGAAACCTCCACCGAAAACATTCTGAACTAGATACCTCAAGAGATGAATCTGATTGCTTATTGGTCAAACGATTCAGGGATCTTTTTCCGAATTGTTGATTGGTTCTTGAGAAAAAGAACGCATTACAAATACTAGGGAAATACCTAAAACCTTCAGTTATATTTTCTAGCTTGAATTAGTCTATCGAGAAATCACGCGACACTTAATTTGAATTAATTTAACTTAATAGTTTCTTCATAGCGTTTTTGGTAAGAAGGGTGGATTTCGCTGAATCAGAGTTGTTTTAGATTTTTGATCAAAGTTGTTGTTTTAACTTTTTATTCAAGTTAAGTTCAATAATACTTTCAAATCATTCCATTTAGTTTCGATTCCCTAGGTTCATCCTGATTGGATATCAATTTGATCATCTTAATTTTATTTCTCTTTTAATTAATTTAGATTATCAAGTTATTTTATTTGAGTAATAAAGTTAATTATAATATTCTACTATTATCTTTAATTGTCATACATTCTTTTATGATCATCATTATCATTTAATTGTTATTTTTATTATTAAATTTTATTTTTGTTGTTGTACGAGTTTATCTGATTAATATTAGCGTTTACCCCTTCCGCTTACCTTTCAGTGTGTTAAAATCTTAAGCGTCTTGTTAAAGAAAAGGGTAAGTGTAATTTTTCCCGTTTGTTCTGATTAATCAATGATTGGAATCAAACTCCAACGTGTCATGGATCTCTAAATTAAATGGTCACACAGTTTTATAGTTTCATAGATAGAGTACCATGTTACACTCTCGTGGTGGAACAACAGACGAGATTTCTGACAACAACCATGGATATTCTAGAGATATCAATGAATTCGTAAGTCTGACATCAATTAGAGGAATCTCATCTGGATAGAATCCAAGAGCTTCAGTTTATGTTTGGGAGCCGAACTCCAAATATGTGAACATTACTCCTGAACCGGTCGAATCTGTAGTTGTACCTAACATCATCATATTAGGGATTGTGGGATCCGCCTTCCTGGAGAAGACGGAAGCTTGAATTTTGGTTGCATTAAACTCTACTAGATTATCAGATCCCCATTTCAAAACCTTTGCCAAATATCTATTAATTGCGTCAACATGTCCCTGTCTCACTTCTCTGGCTTCATTAGATGGTATAGGGGCTCTAGATGAGTAAGCGGTATGAAGTGTACCATCATCTACAAAGCTGTGAACGAGACATGTACTCACTTCCAGCAGATGGTTTGTATGGATCAGAAGCAAAGTTGGCGCAAGATAGGTCCCTGTGGAACACCAGCGTTGATAGAGATTGTATCGGAAGGTACTCAACCACTACATGGAGTGATCTATCTGAGAGAAAATTTATTAGCAAGCGACAAAGTTGAGGCGGCAAACCATATGATGGGAATTTCCCAAGAAGGTTTGGTGTCAGACTTGGTCAAATGATTTGGAGATAGTCAATGCTACAGCTAGAGATTTCCCATGTTTCACAATAGATTTCTGCCATTCATGTGATACATAATAATTATTAGGAAGGGTCCTCTTTCGTTTTTTTTGAAACTGGTTGGACTCTAGCTGTCTTCCAGGGAGGAAACATACCAAGTATGTATGAAAGGGTGAACAACCTGCAAAAACTGATGTTAATTCAGGCGCACATTCCTTCAGAACGACAGGTGGAATTCCGTCGGGCGCCTAATTGTGCGCTGACCAAAGAGAATTTCAGCCATATGGCTATCGATGGCTGCAATATTAAGAGAGGCCTTCCCTTGTGGGTCTAAAGTGGAATTTGCTGCAGACCTTCCAGCAAAAAGATGGATATTTTCTTGTGGTGTAGTGACGAAACTTTTAGAATGGTTTTGGGTAGGTAGCCTGAGCTCGCTCATTTTCTCTTTCTCATGAAAAGAACCAGGTGTGTTTTTGACGGGTTAACGTTTGAAGAGTAATATTTTCACTCGATTATAATGAGGGCGTGGAAAAAATCATCAAAAAAGATATCTGGTCCAACCTAGACAAAAAAGTACATGTTGCCACCAATGTTTTCAGATCCTGTTGACAATGCTGAAGTTGAAAGGAAACTAATTAATAAAGACATTAGCCGCCCTATCGCCCTTATAGTTTATCTAGTATATCAAACTGTCAGTTTAAGGAGAGTCTTTTAAAGCGGTAAATAGGACGCATATGTAGAATTACAGACCAATTTCTTCAATAAATAATTTAGAAAAAATTTTTGAAAAATCTCTGAATAATAGGTTACGTTCCTTTCTTGATAAAAATAAAATAATTGCTAAGAAGCAATTTGAATTTCAAAAGGGTATTCGAACTGAAGAACCTCTCCAAGAACTTATATCCGATATCTTAAAAAAGTTTCAAACTGATAATAAAACCATAGCGGTATTTCTAGAGCTACAGAAGGCCTTCGACACTGTTTTGCATGATGAATTACTGGCAAAATTAAACGAGATTGGCGTAAGGGGTAATGTATCATAACTTTTTAAATCTGATCTCTGATAGAAATCAACAAGTAAAGGTTGGCGATACCATTAGTAATATTAAAACAATAAAGATGGATGTACCCCAAGGCACATTTATAGGTTCAACGCTATTTCTGATATTTATTAATAAATTGTTGAATTGTAACACTCCATAGTTCTTTCATATGTAAATGATACGGTCTTAATATGCTCTGCAAGGTCTTGGATCGAGTACGGCAAATATCGCAAGAAGCTATTAATATTGTGAAATCTTGGTTAGATATGAGCCTATTGATGCTAAGTGTTTCTGAAACTAAATACTTGGTTTTTTCCCCAACCGATACTGATCTACCGAATAACTCACAACTTCTAATTTTAAATGGCACCACTGATATTGTGCAAAATACCTCCATAATTAAATATTTGGGCATTTATATAGATCAACATCTCAAGTTGTCCACTCGTGTTGATTATTTAAGCAAAAAATCAGAAGATTAATATATGAATTTCATGTACTACGAAATAATCTAAACGAGAAAATTCTGTTGACTTACAACAGTTTGGTTGCATCCTTAGTTAGATATGGCATGATCATTTGAGGCTCAGCTTATTATAATGTCTTAAAAAAGCCTCTAAAAATAATTCAAAATTATATATTGCCAGTAATTTTTCGAAAAGAGAGCAGAAAAAGTGCAAAACCTCTTTCCATTGAAAATAATATATTTAACATAAAAGGTCTGTACATGATGTCAGCAATGACAATGACTTCATAACTTTTTCCAAGATAAATCATTGTTACGAAACTAGAGCAAATTTTAATGATCTGTTAACATATAAAAAGTTTGGTAAAACTGTTAGTCAAAAAAATATAAAATATAATGAAGTAAAATTGTATAATATATTAGTCTTAGAAATAACATTATTGCCATAATATAAATTCAAATTTCGAGAATTCATCTTCTATCTCTCTTAATAGTATGAAAAAAAGATAGTGTTATTATTATTGTTATTTTTAATAGGATCTCATTGTAATGATCAATCAGTAGATCATAGCTTTTGAACTGAGCAGACGTTTGGTTACATTTCAGTTTTAACATTTTGAACGACATCTATATGAATAGGATTTTAGTTTAGGTTAGTTTAGTTTAGTTTTGCCTAATAAGAATTATCTTTATTTTCATAGCTGCTTGACACAATACGAAAACGCTCAGGTGTCGTTTATGGAAATTTTATTACATTAATATGTATGATTCTTGTTAGCAGTAATAAATACATTTTAAAAAAATTGAAAAAAAAAATTTCATATTCGTGTAGCTAATTCGTGCGAGCGAAAGATGAAAAAATAACAGCATTTACTCATGAAACACAATGAAAACTCTATGAAACTACGTGCTTGAATGTTGTCTTTATGACAAAATCTGGTACATCTATTGATATATTTATTCCCAGCATAATCGTGTGGTAAAAATACCATTCAATTCAAGGGTTTCTTAAGCTAGGCATCAAATTTCGATTTATGATCGTCGGGTTGGTTAATTTCATGGAGATTAACACTTTTTCTAAAATAAACATTAATAACAACCACAACTAATGCGATAATTAAACGAGTGATAATTAATAAACAATTATGTGTAGGTACGTAATATGAAATTCAATATGTCTAATTACGAACTTCATACCTTCGAATAATCGATTCTCTAGTGACTCTAATGTTGTAACATTTGTCCTACATGCATTCATCTATTCATCAACCAACAGAATTATATCTCTTTGTCTCAGGATAATCTATACAATAAGTTATACTGAAAATACAGTAAGTCATAGTTATTAATTATATAAGGGGATTAACAAGTCTTTAATCCACGAGAAAAAAGAAAAAATACATTTTGTCGAGAGGATTAAAGGCTGTTAATTCTCGAGTATAGTTCAACGTTTTAGCCAAGACCACGGCCAGAACCGATCAATTAGGAGAGTGAAAGCCGTGTGGGATTAGCTAAAAAATTCTGGTTTTCGAAAACGACAAATTTATTTTGATCAAAAATACTGATTTTCAGCTGAAAACTAGAAAGTTTTAGAATCGTTTCTATAACATGCGTTTGTTTATTTATCATAGTCGAGGCAATATAGCACTTTAACGCAAAAAAAAAATTCCCATGGACGGATTTTGACGTGCTTGAGCTCATTCTATTCGGGAAGACCTCTAGACAATTTGTTACCAGTTTTGTTTTCGCGGGAAATGCATAGTTGCATAATAACACTGTAGAAATGGACCAAAATGATGCATCCTGAGTTCAATAATTATGAATGAAAATGTTTTTTTTATCAAAAATGTATCAGGAGTGCATTTCGTAGCAATGAAATAAGAATTATAAAGTTATTCCCCGTGGTGACATAGACGACCCGGGGTGGAGATACCCAGTTATATTCGAGTGATTCCTGGATATCATATTCATGTTCAGCAACCTTAAAACCCCCATGAATTTAATTTTGCTGCGTTAAATTCTGAATTAGAGTGTAATTCCTCGTGGTGATCTGAACGACCAGGGTATACAGATCCCCAGGTGCCCCGGAGGAGTTGTTAAGTGTCATATTCGGGTTCAGCGACCCCAAAAACCCCCGCGTGACAAATTTGAGCCACTCCTGATACATTTTTGATAAACAAACATTTTTCATAATTATTGAACTCAGGATGCATCATTTTGATGCATTCCTAGAGTGTTATTATGCAACTATGCATTTCCCCTGAAAACAAATTGTCTAGACGTCTTCCCGAATAAAATGAGCCCAAGCACGTCAAAATCCGTCCACGGGAAAAAATTTTTTGGGTTAGGCCTCATTTTGTGTTAAATTGCCTCGACTATCAACAAGACCAAAAAATTGCAGAATGGACAGAAAAAATAAATGCTGAGAATTTCTTCATTATGGCTGAAATTCAGCAAGAAACTCAAGAAGCAACATTAAATCTATTACTAGTGAAAAGCAAAAGTGTATACGAGAAGGAATTGGTGGAATTCGATAACTGGCGAAAAAAAAGGGCTTAAGCGAACTACTTTTTCAATGTAGAGAAACGGGTTGTTGCCTCTTCAATGTGGACAAACTATTCAATGCTAAAATCAATGTTGAAAGTGCACAAAGGTACTGATATTTCGAAGTATGGTAAAGTTATTTCGTATTTGAAAACCGGATCAAGAAATTATAAACCAAAGTAGGCAAAGATACTGGAGAAAAACCAAATCGAAGAATTTTTGAAAAAGCTCCGGATGAGGAATATTTACAAGTTAAGGTAGCAAATGCACGATGTTACAGGTCTTTACAGGTTGCAAAATTCATGGGAGTCGCAGGTGCTGGTCGATGCAATGAATTAACCTTTTTGGATATCAGCCATGTCCAAGATGAAGGCAGTTACCTGTACGTACTTATTCCAAATACGAAAACAAAAATTTCAAGAAGTTTCACGATGATGGAAGAATCTTTTTCAATCAACACTGTACAGGATGTCCTCGAACTGCATGGCTAAAATAAAACCGAAGATTCTTTGATTCGAAAAAAATTTGATGAGCCTTTTTACTTTTGCCTCAAGTGTCTTGTTTAGCCAGTAGAGGGCTTCAAAGTTGCAAAAATAATTTTGTTTTTTCGGTATAACTTGAGAACGTGATGTAGGACTTTCACAATATTTGGCAGGTGAGTTACTGTCAATTATAGCCGTTTTGAGACCGGAGCATAGAGCCTTAGAGATCATAGAAATGGCTCAAACTTGAGGATGTAACGGGAAAAGTGTCCAGAACTTTTTTGTGGTCAATGTAATTCACTCTATATTTTTTGTGTAGATAAAATCTTAGAAAATTGTGATAAAATCAACGGATTAGCTTGAAAAAAATAATTTTTGAGTCTCTGCAATTTTGGCTTACTAATTTTACTTGATTAAAATACCTTAGTTGCCTTTGCTTTTCTAATGTCATTTTGGCATTTGGAGAATTTATTCTCAAAACTGTCAGTTTTTACTTTGCTTTCCATAAAAATTTTATAAAATTATGGCTCAAAATTTCACTAACACTGAAATGGTTAATATCTCGGTAAAACACGAATAATAAAAATAATAGAAATGGGGAAACGATGTGATTATTTAGGAAAAATAAATGCTGAATTAAAAGAAACTACAAAACTTTTTGGGAAATCGCTAAGGCATCAATTGTTCGAAATGTTGCCCATTTTCCTGAATACACAAATTAATTCGTTTCAAGAAATTGGATTGAACTCTGGCTAGTACTTCAGGATCATTCTTGAATAAATCCGCTTCATGATTAATTCGTTGCAACAATTCCTCTCGTGTGTTTACTGGAGCTGCATAAACTTTCGACTTCAAAGCGCCCCATAGAAAGAAGTCGCAGGGCGTCAAATTAGGGGAGCGGGCCGGCCAGTTCACTGCTGCATCGTGTCCTCTACCTATCCAGCGATCTGGATATTCCGCATTCAAATGTCGCCTCACAGCTAATGTGAAATGAGGAGGTGCACCATCATGGATAAACCAAAGGCCACGACGAATGTGTAAGGGCAAGTCTTCCAACAGTTCAAGTAGCCTTTGTTCCAAAAAGTTCAAGTAGTTCTCCCCGTTCAATCGATCGGGTATAACGGTAGGGCCAATAATAAAGTTATCCACAATTCCAACCCAAACATTGATTTTAGTTTGATTCTGAAAATATGTAACTTCCGTTGCATGAGGATTTTCATCAGCATAGAAATGTTCATTATGGAGGTTAAAAAGACCACATCTCGTGAAAGTAGCTCCGTCCGTGAACAGAATTCTTCTACAAAAATTGGGGTATGCGTTTTATCTTTGGACAATAAGCCGACAGAAATCAAGCCGATGACCTGGATCCATGGGCAATAAGTCTTGAACTGTTTTAATATGATAGGGATACAACAGTTCTTCTTTCAGTACATTATGAACTAATGATTTTGAGGCTCCAATACGAAGTCCCAAACGTAGTGTGCTTATCCCAGGTTCAGTTTCAACCGCTTCCAGTATCTCTTCTTCGAGCTCTAACGTCCTTCTTGTCCGTCTGCGTCCAGTTTCTCTGCGATTTGCTTCAAATTTGCCAGTTTCGCGAAGGTTTGCCGATTTGGAATTCTGCGATGCGGATATCTTTCCCTTCTCCGGCCATTGCAACGACAAAGTCCATAAATCAATAACATATCAACCATTTCAGTGTTAGTGAAATTTTGAGCCATAATTTTATAAAATTTTTACGGAAAGCAGAGTAAAATCTGACAGTTTTGAGAATAAATTCATCAAATGCCAAAATGACATTAGAAAAGCAAAGGTAACTAAGGTATTTTAATCAAGTAAACTTAGTAAGCCAAAATTGCAGAGACTCGAAAATTAATTTTTTCAAGCTAATCCGTTGATTTTATCAAAATTTTCTAAGAGTAAGAAAAGTTTTCGAATTAGATAAGCTATCTACATAAAAAATATCGAGTGAATTACATTGACCACAAAAAAGTTCTGGACACTTTTCCCGTTACATCCTCAAGTTTGAGCCATTTCTATGGTCTCTAAGGCTCTGTGCTCCACTCTCAAAAATGGCCATTATTGACAGTAACTCACTTGCTAAATATTGTAAAAGTCCTCCATCACGTTCTCAAGTTATATCGAAAAAACAAAATTATTTTTGCAACTTTGAAGCCCTCTACCGGCTAAACAAGACACTTGAGGCAAAAGTAAAAGGGCTCATCAACTTTTTTTCGAATCAAAGAATCTTCGGTTTTATTTTGGCCACGCAGTTCGAGGACATCCTGTATATAAATGTGTCGAAAATACATCAATCTGCGACCTAAAACTGTGTGGGAGATTTTTTTGCGATATCTGACTGGAAAATGTACTACACAACATGTAAGCATCAATAAAATTTAGAAAAGTTTTTCATTTCTTGGGCTCCCTGATCCAGAAAGTTTTACCGGACATGGAATGGGGCATTCTTCGGCAACATTATTGGCCAATGCTGGGAACAATATTACCACTGTCAAGCGTCACGGTGATTGGAAATCGACTATGGTGGCGGAAAGTTATATCAAAGAATAACTGTCCAGCAAGAAAAAATCTAGGTTCTACCTAATGTCGGCGAAGTTGTGGGCCCTTCCAGCCTTCACAAACTCCCTATCGAGTTAATTTTAATAATTCCGGTCAAAATGACAAGATCCTTCTTGAGATAAATGTTAATGTTAATATTTATAATAATTCTAAATAAAATGCAATAAAATGGAAGCGTGGTATTATGAATTTTAATCCACTAGTGTATTAGTTTTTTCTAATCCACGGAAAACAGACGTACTAAACCTTCCTAATATATAGTGGTAGTGGATAAAAATTATTTTAATCCGGGACTTTGCTTAATCATCAAACGTATCTAATTCTGCAATTTTTAGGAAGGAATGTATGCTAATAATATTATATAGACTGATTTTGATGAACTTTTAAGTTACTTCTTCATAATTTCTGCAGCTTTTAGGTTAAGTACCATTCAGATTATTTATAAAGTCCGTGAGTAACAAACAATGTCAAGTGAAGAATTTATCGAAGCTCTAAGCTACGAACGTGGTAATCTTTCTCATACGGCATTCCATAGTAGTGGGGCTACGGCTTCAGAACATAATTAGTTTCAGACTCAGACTCTTGAGATTCGATCAAAGTACCAGTAGCGGAGCTAGAGGAGGGCAAACGGGGCATTCACACCGAGCGCAAAATCCATGGATTAAATTCTGACGTTGATAATAATACTGCAGTGTTATGTTCGCCATGTGCTAGAAGGTCACGGCCTACTAAAAGAAGTTCAGGACTTGGAATTCGACAGTAACGATTCTGTCGAAATATACAATTCCGCAGCGTTGATGACAGCGACCGTCCACATTTTCCGGCTGCTACATGCATGGAACGCGTCCTGATGCGTTTTTATACATTCGCATGTCGCGTTATATACAAAGGAACCGATCGGAATGATAGCACAACCATTCCATAGTGAAAATATATAAAAATATGCAGACTTTTATACCACTACAAGTATTTTTATAGTGCACTCAACACCAAATATTGATAATAAAATATAATTGCATTATTATTTAGCAATTACCCTGAGATAGCCTATAGAGCCTTTGAGGAATACACTTATTTAATTTATAAAACACAGCTATGGTTTCTGAAGGTCTCACAATATAAGTCCCAGGAGTGAATTGCCTTTTATCAGTACTAAGATTTTGTGAATTTATTACATTTAAATTTTTTTTTATTCGTAGTTTCTTACAACACTTTGTTCATCATATTTGTTGATTGCAATTGTGTAACGTGTAAATTCCACTTAACGGCTTGGAAATGGTCGCTGTAGTACAATCGGTTAACTCCTGTGACGTCAGCTAGGCTGGACCGTATATCCTAAGAGTCATGGACCGTATATTCTAAGAGTCATGGACCGTATATTCTAAGGGTCATGGTTGTTCGGTGTCAGCGTAGTTACCGCTTCTATTTCGAGGTTGTTCTGTGAGACAACGGGACGCCGGAAAGGAAGAGAAAATGGAGTTACTTCTGGTAAATTCGTTCAAGTGAGAAGTCGCTTTGCTAGGTTATTTCAACAGGGAGGTGATACCAAGCTTATGTTTGGAACCAAATTCTGAGAATATTCTTCCGTTGAAAGTAGAGGCATCAATTACCAATTTGTATTGGAATAATTGGATTTATTGGAGTAATTAATGCCCCTTAAGGGATCAAAACTTAGTTTCAACGTGATTGGTTGTGAACGGAAGTAAAAATTGTATTATTGGAAGGAAAACCCTATCGTGATAGAGGGTTCCTTTTTTTGTCTATGTTGTGGAAAATACAACAAGAAGTGTATTGAGGATTGTTTGAGTCTGCTGTGGAAAAGATTACTTAGGAGTCGCTGATTTACTTTTGACGTATAATCGTGGAACTGCATTACAGCTGTGGCAGGAGTCCCCTACATCAAGTAGAAGTAGTAATTCATAACCGAGCAAGTACAACACCTTATCCAGCTCTCACCAGGTCAGGCTATCGATTTTGATTTTATGTAACAATTGTAATTAATCATTGAGTATTGTATATTGTGTAAATTCAACTGTTCACTTGTTTTAATGATTTAAGTAATTAACTCCATCCATATTTTCAATTCTTTCGCTTCATTTCTCATTAATATAAGTTCTGTCATAAACTATATCAATATTAGTATTTCAAAATAAATTTCAATCATTCTGGGTACAGGTCTTTTATTTTCTTTTCTTTCAGGGTAATTTTAACCTGGGGACTTGAGTATTTGTATCCCCTAGTTATATACATAATTCATCGGTTGGTTAAAATACTCTGGCGCCCGAATTCTTAACATCTAAAATTATAACTCACGACCGTCTTCACTGTAGCTGTCGGGAACCAAGTGATAAAATAGAGCTTTTAGTTTATCCTTGAGTAAGAGTAAATTGTAACCCTTACAATTGATTTATTCTGTTGATCGCCGAATTGTAATTTTCATCGGAAAGAGCCGAGTTTGGAAATAGATAAAAATCGCAAGGGGCCAAATCTGCTCGTAGAGCAATTCATGCAATTTTGCCATTGCGACTGCGGACCTGTGTGCCGGTGCGTTGTACTGGTGGAACAGCACTTTTTTCTTTGCCAAATGCGGCCGCCTTCGTTTCAAATCGGAGTCGAATCGATCCAACAGTTCTGCATAATATACGCCGGTGATCGTTTTGCCTTTTTCAAAGTAATCGATTATGAACGATATCGTGTGCATCCCAAAAAACTGTCGCCATGATTTCGTTGGACGATAAACCCACATGGGCCTTTTTCAGCTTCGATTCGCCAGGACAAGTCACTGTTTCGACTGTTTTTTAATCTCTGGTGTGTTATGATAGATCCATGTTTTGTGCACGGTTACGAAACCGGGCAAAAAGACCTTCATATCGCCCTTGAACATCGCCAAACACTCCTTTGAAATTCTCACACTGTCGTGCTTGTTCTCAACAGAGAGCAAATGCGGCACCCATCTGGCAGATAGTTTTCCCATTATCAAAAATGTATGCTGAATGTTCGGTATCCGTTCGGTTGAGATGCCCATACCCTCAACAATCTCGTGCTCTTTAACTCGCCGATCGTCCAATATCATACCAAGGATTTTATCGACGATTTTTGGCGTTGTTACCTCAATTGGACGTCCAGAACGTTCGGGGTCTTTTGTAGTCATATTATCACAACGAAAACAATAAACCACTTGTGAATCGTTCCAATCGATGGTGGGGCATCTCCATAATGTTTAACAAGCGATGCTTTGGTTTGCGTAATGTTTTTTCCACGCAAGAAATAATGTTTAATCACTTTCCATGATTACAAGAATCTTCAAGGTTGCTTCCTTTAGATGGGTGTCAAAACAGAACTCAATGAAATATCAGTCTGAAAATTTCAATGTGTTCTAGTTAAAGATGGTACATCACAAATGTCATATGAGATTTTCGATT
This sequence comes from Endomychus coccineus, assembly GCA_958510875.1. Taxonomy (NCBI): domain Eukaryota; kingdom Metazoa; phylum Arthropoda; class Insecta; order Coleoptera; family Endomychidae; genus Endomychus; species Endomychus coccineus. Next base: position 31,112,114 of record OY294067.1, on the reverse strand, counting down.
GTCGCGCCATCTGTTTTATTTCTCAGGGACTTTTCACCTTGTCCTCGTATCATGATGGTACCACTAAGTGACAATACATTTAAATTAAAATGTATGTATTCGGTTTTCTAAATTATTCAGTAAAGAAGACAGAGGCGAAACCCATGGGGAGTTCAATATTAAGTGTTCTTTTGATTATTAATACATGGTGAGATTAGCGTTAATATTTCCTGTGAAATGGCAAGTGATTTATTAAGTTCAAGTAATTCTTTAATGATTAGAAATGTTATCAATTGCTAGGAATTTTTGTAATTAAATTAAAATTTAAATACTGTTTGATATATGATAATGTTTACTAATTTTTGCAACATGACATGAAGCGTTAATAATGCTTTGAGTAACCAACCAATCATAGTAAGTATCTGAGCCATTAACTCAAATAATTCTGCAGATACATATGCTGTATTCGGGTTACTTAAAAAAAAGGATAGCTTTCACACTGTTCCTCCCACTAGCCCACTTTTAGAAACTGTTAGCTGCTCCGAAAAAGTATCAAAGATCCTCAGAGTAGCTTAAGTTTACTTAAACAACTTTCAGTATCTCATGTTACTTTCAATGATCCAAGTTACTATTACTTTCTTATAAGATTGACCTTGTCGGTAATTGTTAACACTCCACTCAGCCCACCGTGTCTTCTTCTGTCTAATATTCACAATTTACTTGCATCCAAAAACATATTCCACAGTTGGTATGTGTTGTGTTCGACAAAATATCTTCACCTCAGATAAACACGTCTTTTTGAATTAGGCACGCAATTCGTATTGGAGGACATATAATATATCATCAATTTATAAATAAAATTACTATAAAAAATGGAAAAGATTTACTCACATTCAATACAGAAAATTAATGTAAGTAGATCATTTGAAAAATTTTACTAAAAATTAACAATTTACAATATTAATAATTAAAAAATATTTTTAAAACTGTTTTAAAAAATGTTGATACATTTTTCTTTATCCCAGCCATGCTTATGCATATATATATATATATATATATATATATATATATATATATATATATATATATATATATATATATATAAATACCTGAAGCAGAACATAAATCAACTCTACGGGGAGAAGATAACACACGAAACTAAGATCTTCGAGAACCTACGATCCAAACGAAGCAGGCTATTGTGTACCCTCACCTTCTTGGAACGCTGCAGAGACGAGGACATCATTCCGAAAAGCATGCAGATCAAATTCCACAAGAATAATTCCAAGACAAACAAGATTCTGAGAAGAACAAGCCGTGCCCTGATTCGAGAATCCATCCAAGACACAAGAAAGATCCTGGACAAAACCAACAAGGAGCTATCACATCTACATCTGGAACTAAGCAGCAGACTACATCCATTACTCTGGAACAAAATAGACCAGCTGTCGGATTTCCGTTCCCAAACAGACGCCGAATGGACCACTGCCAAACAGAAGAGGAAATTTGAAGAGCTGAAGAGGACTCAAAAGCCCAACAAGGAGGTACAGCCTTTGGACATCAATAAACTGGTGTACAATTTGTCAAGTTTTCCTCTAGACAACAACGAACAACGTGTCCTCGCCAAAGGATCCAACTACGCTATAGCACCCACACAGATTCCTACCGAAGACATCATTTGCATTGTAGAAGCCTCAATAACAAGTCTTCCATCCACTTCAGCTGACGCCATACGACAGGATGTGGTCCGAATTCTGAAAAAGCAAAACGTCCAAAGAAGAACCTGACACGAGATGAACACCATGCTCTGATGAACCTAAGAGCGAACACCGACATCATCATACTACCAGCAGACAAGGGGAACGCAACTGTAGTAATGGACATCGGAGAGTACGATGACAAAATTCAAACACTATTACAAGATGACACTTATCAACCGATAGCCACTGACCCCACTACGTACCTGGAGAAAACCACCAGAACAAAAATCAAGGCAAGCCAAATCGACAAAGAAGAACAACAGAGATTAATACCAAGAGAGAAATCGTCGAAGTGCCCGAAACTGTACGGCCTTCCCAAGATCCATAAAGAAGGAGCTCCACTTAGGCCTATCGTCAGTTCGATAGGTTCACCTCTACAGGAGCTCGCAAAATTCCTAGCAGAGAAGCTACAACCCTATGCCGAAGAAGCCGAATCTTACGTGAAGAACGCAAGCCACTTCATCGAACGCATAAAGAACATAAAGCTGGAACCTGGCCACATGCTCGTGAGCTTCGACATCGTATCACTCTTCACTAATATCCCCATCGATGAGGCCGTCGAAATTATCCAGAAGAAATACCAGATACGGAAGGACATCATCGAACTTACCAAACACTGCCTTAAAAACACGTACTTCATCTACAAGGACCAAAGATACAAACAAATTGAAGGGGCACCGATGGGATCACCCTTATCCCCAGTATTAGCCAACCTGTTTATGACAGACTTTGAAGAACGAGCCATCCAAACAGCCAGCCAAAAACCAAAACTATGGCTACGATACGTAGACGATACGTTTGTCATCTGGACTCACGGAGAAGCCGCACTGACAAAATTTCTGAGCCACATAATCAGGATTCACGAAAAAATCAAGTTCACAATGGAGATCGAGAAGGACAACCAATTACCCTTCCTAGATGTTCTTGTGAGCAAGACAAACGGCAGAATAGGACACACCATATACAGGAAACCAACACACACGAATCGTTACTTGAACGCCCAGTCACATCACCATCCAGCACAACTTCAATCCGTAATAAAAACACTCATAACCAGATCAGACCGACTTACCGACAATGACCACAAACAACAAGAAATGCAGACAATACAAACCACGCTACAACAAAACGGGTTCTCAAAAGACAATATCCGACGAGCACTGAGGCCACGACGCCAGACAGATCGAACCACAGAAGAAGAAAAAGGAGAACCTGTCGCCAAAGCCCATCTCCCTTACGTCAAAGGTACTACAGAGAAGATCAGCAGAATTCTCAAAAAACACAACATTGAGACAAGTTTCAACACGACAAGAAAGATTGGTCAAGTATTGCCTAACGCTAAATCCAAAATAAATCTGGAAACACAAGGGGTCTACGAAATACCATGCAAAGATTGCGGAGGAAGCAACATAGGACAAACTAACAGAAGAATCAACATTCGACGTGAAGAACACCGCAATGCAGTCGCAAAGCAAGAAACAACATCATCACTTGCCGAACATGTGAGAAAAACTTCACATGAAATCGATTTTGACAACACCCGAGTCCTAGCCAGCCTGGACCACAAAAGAAAACGCATCATAAGAGAAGCTATCGAAATCGAGAAGCGACCTTCAAATCTCAATACAAGAGATGATAGACAGAGATTACCAACTGCTTGGAAGCCAGCCCTTCAACCACCCAGGAAAACAGTCAACCAGACTAATTCAACGGACCGGCAAACTCGCTCGAACGCAACGAACCGACAAAATCGCTCGAACGCAACAGACCATCAAACTCAATCAGACGCATCAAACCGGCAAAATCATCCAGATGTAACAAGGATAAATAAAAGACCAACAGGATCAACGGAGATCAGTTTCAAGTTAACTCGAAGCAGAGCAGCAGCCCTGAAGAGAAGACCTGAAGATGGCACATGAGATTGTGCCGAAACATCGTCATATCAACGGTTTCTATCGAAACCAATCTACGACAACGCGGAGTATATCCCGGCAACCCAATACAGCATATATATATATATATATATATATATATATATATATATATATATATATATATATATATATATATATACACCTAAGGATGAGGTGTAATAATCAACCTAGAAACCCGGCAGTACAAATCAAAAATGGATTGTGAGAATTAAACATTAATATTAGTACCAATTATGAACTCACACTTGGGGGAAACCAATTTTTTCAAATAAAACTAATAAAACAGTTTCATTACCTTCCACGATGCTGCCTCAGATCTGAAAGGTCTCAGAGATCATTTTCACAATAAAAGAGAAACGGTAAGGACTGAAGCTCTGGAAAGACGAAAGACGGCCAAGGCGAAGCAAGAAGATGGCTGGTTAACAACGAAACAAGAAATCGAGCGAACTATGAAAGAAACAATTGCCTCTACACAGAAATGGACGATAGATTCACTCGTTTGCACGATATTGACGGGAAACTTGGCTATCTACTTGACGTTGGGGAATTATGAACCAGCATAAGCAAAGACGTCCTGAAGAATAAGTGTGAAAACTTCGACCTACAAATGTGATGGTTGATAGATGAGCAGCTGTATGAACAGATCTTAGACTCCAGAATGTCGGAGATAAGAGTGTCTTTCTAAATCTTCGAATAGCCATCCAAATGTTGTTAACTATTGCAGTTCACATTGCTAGTTGTGAAAGATCTTTCAGAAAATTGAAATTAATTTTAAACTATCTAAGAGCCTCCGTGGGTTAAGATCGATTAACCGCTTTGTTGGGCATTGAAAGGGAAGAGGCTGAGAAGACTGATTTCGAGCTTGCTATTGATGCTTTTGCATCAACAAATTCAATAAAGGTGCAGATGTAAGAAGCATGCAGACCAACTTCGTAGATATCTTCGGAAGATTTCTTTGCGCCACTCGATACAGTTTATGTTCCCGCACTTCACCTTCTTGAACAAAGGAATCATGTATTTATAATCCAAGGAGATAGAGATTTTCATCATGGGAGAGATACCTAGATTGATTACTGATAATGCATTAATATATTCCTAAGGAAGTTTCTGAATATTCGATAAATAAATAAACACATGTATACTGATTATTTTGTTGCTGTGCTCTTATATTGTAATTTTTCTACATATTAAAAAGTAATTTCGAGCATTCGATTGAAATGATTCATTATATCTCAGATAATATAAACAATGCTTTACAGGACAGTTATGAAGATGCCTTTTCAAGAATTAAATAACGAACGAGTTTTCTTTCTCATTCTCTGCGATTGCTCTCAATAAGAGACGTTAGAGACGTAATACTATCACTTAAAACAGGCAGTCTAAAGACTATTATGGTCTATCAATTCAGTTTGTTAGCACCTCGATATATCCTCTCACAAATCTTATAAGTCTGAAGAATGGAATCTTTCCTGACTGCTTGAAGCTTTCGAGAACAATACCCTTATTAAAAAAATATTTCGTACACCGAATTTTGCAAAAATTCTTTAGAAAATTATATTAAATCAAATTTCTGGGTATTTTTGAGATAACAAATTGTTTTCAGAGCAGCAGTCCGGTTTTAGAAAGAACCGAGTACGACAGAGGCCATTATAGAACTTGAAGCAAGTGTGAATCTTTCATTTGAATCGAAAGAGAACTTATTGGCACATTTTCTAGATTTGTCAAAGTCTTTCGATTGCGTTCCACATTCTATCCTTATTGAAAAGTTGGAAAAATATCATTTTGATGATGTTAGTTTAGCTATGATTCGGTTATACCTTACCAACAGATACCAAGCAGTCAATATAAATGAAAATTGGTCTGACCATGAACTTGTTGATATCGAGGTACCTCATGGTTCAGTGCTAGGTCCGTTATTATTCTTGATCTACGGAAACCATCTCCCAGTATTCATGGAAGAAATCGTAACACTGCTTTTTGCAGATGACAACAATCTTTCTTTTGAGTGTTCTGATATCAATACAGCTGCCGAAACATGTGACATTGCTATAAGCAAGAGAGAGAGATGGTTATCTGACACCAGGCTTGATTTGGATCATGAAAAAACCGAGAAACTAATCTTAAGTCTGAAAGACGTGGTTGCAGCCGACGTGAAATTCCTTGGAATGCACTTAGACTCGAGGCTTGCCTGGAGTGTTCATACAAACCAGCTAGCACAAAATTTGAAAGGAAAAATGCATGCACTAAGGCGCATATCCAACCAGGTATCACAAAAAGTTCTGAGAATAGCTTATTTCGCTCTACCTGAAGCGCATTCAAAATATGGTATCTTTCTTTGGGGTAATTGTAGTGAATTCAAATTCACGCACATTTCGACTACGTATTATAGGTAACATTAAATATAGATAAATAAAAAGGCCTCAATAAATACTGATATTTATTCCTACTTTACAAGGATTAACAAACATATTAGATTACCAAAGCAAAATGCTCCAAGAAAAAACTCTTTTACACTTTTAACGCACTACCTAGTGAAATTAATGAACCAAAAATATTCAAAATTATAATGCAAAAATTCTCTTCATATATAAAACTGATGAATTTGTCAATATTGATTTTATCCTCCATATATAAATAATTTATTGTATTTTTTTAATGACTTATCTTATATAGTAATAATTCACTATATCACGCTAAACAAAATCGAGAAACAAATAAACTTGATTGCACATTGTTAATGGGGGCGCAATTACAACCCTTGCCATATTTCACTTAGTTACGCCACAGATTATTATCCCTATTCGGAAAATGAAACGAGTATGACATAATATATTGCTACTACGAAAGCCACGGAATTCAATATACGATAACCGGCTGAACCGAAATGTTTGAAGCTTCATAAAAGAATACCCAATAAAGTTTCTTGTGATGTGAGAGAAGATTTTATTTGACTGTAACTGAACACAAAACAAATGAAAAATATGCAGTCTCCAATAGTCAGCCACTCTTGAAGAAGAAATATGTTTGTTGGATACAAAGAACTCACATTATGCAGATGATGTACAGTATGTCCAATATAAGGATGTCTATCAAGGGCATCTCGATAAAGGTTAATAGATACAGATTTGTTTAAATGTAGAGAAAGTTGCGAAACTAAAGGGTCATAGATGTAAGAGTATAAAATCATTATTGATTTGCAAATCCCTTTAAAGTGGTGAAAATAGAAACTTTATTGTTTTGGGGCGCTATAGTGGTTCTTTTGACATTCATAAACAGTTTATCAGATATAACTATAGTATTTTATTGAACAATTATGACAACAGTGTTTTTTTGTTTATAAATATATATCATACTCATACATTTACCAGCAGAAGTGTCTGAAATTATTATTTTATGATTTTCAATGACGTCACATATTTACATTGAATTAATTACTATGTATTAATGAGTTTGACCTTCTATTACAGCAAAATATAATAATATATAAAGTGTAAAATACAGAACTGTGAAACACATATGTTGTAAGTTCCAATAAACATTATAGTTTGACTTATTCCATATGGTTATCAGTTTCTCAATTATTTTCAATATATTTCATGTTCCTACGAATATTACCTAGCAAACATATATCACAGTTATACATACAACATGCAGTATCCAAAATTATCATCAATAAACATCTTAGTATATCGAACCGAGTAAGACACATAAGTTGTCAATTCGAATAAACTTTCAATTCAATGACATATAGTGCAATTTGACGTCTTCCTACGCCGTTATCTAATTCGCGATATATTTTAGGTTCATACATGCGAGGGAAGTTGGTGATCTGTGAATCACAGTTATTCATATACTGTAGATATTCAAGGAAATTTGTTAAAATAAACACAGAAGCAACAATTGCCACGTTGATAGAAGCTTTTTAGTTATTTATTTTCTACGTATGACGCATTTGATAGGAGGAGGTCTATAAAGTAGAAATATAACATTTGAGGTTATGTATGATTAAAATTCAGTTGGTTCTACGAGTTACTACTATGTTCATGAGTGTAAAAGAGAAATTCGAGGTGAAATAAATTTTTAGTTAAAGCTTTAGCTTATCTAGTTTGATTTTCGCAATTCAAATAGTGTTTTCACTGAGTAACTTCACAATCTGAGAACTGCAATTAAATTCGAAAATAGTGTAAATGTTATTGAAAATTTTAATTGAATGTAGATGATCTATCTACATGTAGAAGTTACTGTTAAACGAATCACGTGCAAAAATTGTCGTAAATGGAGATTTTCACAATTCACCAACTTCTAAAATATGTCAATATGTTTTCGAGAGATGTAGCTAGAAATTTCCGAATTTTTATGAAATATTAGCATGTATCCTCTCTGTTTATGCCACTTGAACATTCAGGAGAGTATTTTTGATGAAGTTTGATACAAAATGAGCTTATGGTGTCTTTTAATTTAAGTTTCAACGGTAATGAAATATAAGATCTACTCAAAAGCGATAAAAACCTGTTGCTAGTAATCAAAAATATTTGTTTGAAAACAAATAAATGAAAAAAATGTGTGTACTATTTTATCCATATCACATACTTTCATTTTCTTGTTAAATACTTTTTGTTTTATACTAGGTACTGAACTCGAAAAGAGGTGGCAACCCTAGCAACCACAGTGAATGTTTCCATAGTGAGGGGACCGACTTTCTGGGGAAAGAAACCAGGACAAATTTCAATCACGACACCCCTAAAAAACAATTTAATAAACGATACAATCATTAATAACTATATATTTAAATTTGGAAATAACTTCTGACCTAAAAATTAAAAAGAAATATAAAGGTAACTCGAAAAAAATTTTTTTCTAAAAACACTAACAAGTTATAAATTATAATAATATAATTTTGCAAAAATATACACAGTACTGTAAAACCACAAAAGATACATTTTAAAGACAGACCTCTATTTGAATGTATATTTTTGGACGAATGAATTGCCTCTAAAGTCCCACGCCCTTGAAGCAAAAACTTATAGAATTCAGAATATTCTAAATAAAAATTAAATTTCGTAGTTAAAATGCTTTTGAACGTTTCGACTTTTAATTGAGTTTTTTCAGTATTATTTACATTACTAAACACCCTTTCTGTCTGGGCATTGGTTCCAGACAGGCACATGCAGTATTATAAAATGTAGATAAGATTTTTAGGTGCATTATCATTGTCTTCAAAGGAATTATAACTTCCTGCCATTTAAATCCAACCGTTCTTTCATTCACATTCCACATATCAATTTTTTCTTGAATAACATATCACCTCATCGAATAGGTCATTTTTTCAGGAGTTGTTAATACAATTTAAACACTCCCTAATATCCTGTACATAAGGCTAAAACATTGCCACTTGAATTAAAATTGTTGACAGTTTCCTATATATAATTGGCAAGTCTATCTATCACTTGTATTATTTCAACAGAATTCCTGTTTCAGGTTTCAGGTAATAAATATCTTATGATTATGGGCATTAATTTAATATATCTTTGGTTCGATCCATCGGTACATATCGTAATGAAGTTTATTTATCTTCAATCAATGATAATTGTTCTGCTAGGGGTGCAAAAACTAGACTGACAATCGGCTCACCTTTGGTTGGGGCACATCCATATTTTAGCTCTATCATTTTTATTAGTCGTCAAGAGTCAGTTCTTCTAAAACTTTGGTTACGCTTTATAGCACGGTACATCCAAAGAAGCTAACTTTTCATCATTATGGGTAAATTTGCTTCTTTATAATAATTATCCATTTGTTGACATCCAGATATGCTGCTCAAGAATAATTTATGTTTTGTTGTCCGGGCATGATCCTGAATGTCAGTTATTCCACTATTTCCTATAGAAAACCAAGAACTTCATAAAATATTGCACTTGACTTTGGTACAGTCCTCGGATAGTTTTCTTAAAAAAGGACCACGTATTATGACCTCCACGACCTACTTGTTCATCAAATTTCATCCAATTTGGTTGCAATTTGGCCAAAATAGACCAATTTGAATTTTTGCTCCAAAAAACATATAAATATATACATTCCTGGTGGGGGGGATGAACGGAATATCATGAAATTTGGACTGAAGGTTCCTCAAATATCAACAATAAAAGGGTATCAATTTCAAATCTTAGCCAGAAGTCTAAAAGGTCGAAACAAAATAAAATTCTAAAACTAACCTAAAAAAGGGCAAAAAACCAGTTTTTTGAAGGTTAGACACCCAAATACCACCCAATATTGGTAATAGAAATTTTAGGATCTTATTATTTTTTTCATAAGACATCATATTTTCCAGGTTGCTAACCTCTATCAAGTTTTCACGAACCTCGTCCTATTTTCCCGTAGATTGACTCCACTATATAGCGAAAACAAGGTTATTTTCACGACACACATCATGAAGGATTTGTTAAACTGAATCGATTGGGTTGTCATATTTCCGCAGGTCAATTCAAAACAAAAGGGACCCTACGCTTTTCCCTCCCTACCCAACATGATGTCAACAAAGAATGACATCATGAATGTAAAATAATTAAAAGGTCAGTAAAATTCCTGTGCGCTAGAGCCTGTACAGTGTACATTTCATGGAATGTCATTACTCTTGGTTACATAAATGTTTCCAAGTGACTAACGGATATAATTTTAATTCAGTCAAAATCACAAGTTACTAAGGAATAAATACATTTATGTAAGAAAGGGTAATGTCCATTTAATATTGTTCAAAGCACTGTTATCCCTGCCAAAGCGTAGGCAATTTGGTCCTTTGTAATAATAGAAGATCTTGTGTATATCGTCAGAGGGAATCCGTTAGAAAAATGTAACTCCGCTAACGGAATACCCGTCTAACAGAAAGTGACTCTCCACGGCCATGTTTTGAGGACGAACAGTGAACCCACAGTCGGAGTATAAGCAACCTATACTGTGTAGTTCTGCACCGCGACTGGAGTGATGCGTCAATCCTAGTTCGCGCTGATGCGGATCTTACGTAAATATGGACTATGTAATATAATTCATTTATGAGATGTTGAAAGGAATATTAAATTGCAATTCCAAAGAGAACATGTTTACAGAGAAAATACCATCATCTTTGGGAAATAAACAAATAAACAGAGAGAGAGAAAGAGAGGGAGAGAGAGAGAGAGAAATTAATTTATTATAGAATCAATCCTCTAACTCTTTCGTTCACGGTGTCCTCATACGAGCAGTGGCGGCTCCTCGAAGGAGGCTAAGGAGGCTCAGCCTCCTAACCAATTTATCCTAATGATCATTCTCCATTTTATTTCCTGTTTCTCTGATAATTCTTTAAATTTTACAATTAATTCCCCGTTCTCAGTAGTTATTTTTAATTTGGCAACAGTGGCCAGAGGCTAGATTCTCTATATATCTCAAACGCTAAATACATGTGGTTAACACAGTTGCCGTTTTTCCAACCAGTTCAATTGCCAAATAGGGTAAGACCGCGAATATGGCAACACTCTATGTAGGCTAGCTTCTCGTACGAACTCGGTCGGTCGTATGAAATACGATACTTGCTACGACAGCGACACGTGCTCCGTGAGTTATTGTTTTTGTTTCGCCACGCGATGTAAGGTTAAGTTATAATTTATCTGTTCGGTGAGTTATTAATAAAGAGTTCTTTGCTTATTAAACGTTAAAATGAATAGTGATTTTTTTGCTGAGATCTTAAAAAATCCATTTAGTGGATTAACATATGACAGAAAAGTGTTTTTAGAAATAAACGGCCTTTACCGGATTTGAAAGGATTAGTGATGACAGGTATGTTTCAAAATCGATCATTTGATACTGATAATTATAAAAATATTTTGGTTAACGGGATCTGAGGTACACAATAAATTATATTGCTGGTATTGCTTGCTATTTACATCTGATACCACTTCATAATGGGGGCACTCGGGTTATGATGATTTGAAAAATTCAGCTCGTGGTATAGACAGACATAAAAAATCGCAGGAACATATTACATCGAGTATTAAGTTTAAATTAACCGGTAAACAGAATATTGTTAAAGGAGGAAAACATATAATTTGGTAGACAAGAAACTACATTATAAACAACTTTTTTTATGAAATTTTAGATACTATTAAAGGTCAAATTGAGATTCGATTTTCCGATTTACATGAATTGAAGTTTTTCGACTTGACGAATAGAAGATTTTTCGAATCTTTTTCGAAAGAGTTTCCCAATACACTTCTAGATAACTTAGTTCTAAAATATAAATTTTTTGATAAAATAGCACTGCACAATGAATTATGCGTTGTATATAAAGATATTTTAGGCCGGTACGACATTCACGCCGATATGATAGACAATGATTTGCAACAAGTTTTACCTCAGTTTTATAAACTATTTTGTTTGACAGTCACCATTCCTGTCACGTCGGCATCGGTGGAGGGATCATTTTCTACTCTCAAACGAATTAAAACTTACATGCGAAATACAATGGGCCAAAATCGTTTATACAATGTTAGTTTGATATCTATTGAAAAAGATTTAGTAAAACATTTAAAACAAAATGATACATTTTATGATAATATTATTGATCATTTTTCGCAAACTAAAGACCGTAGAATTCCGTTCATATATAAAAAAAGTTAATAAAAATAATATTCAGGTTTGAAAGTAGTCTATGTGCTAGCCCTTTGTCAGCTAAACGCGCTGGCCCTTTGTTGTGTACCATACCCCGTCTTAAGAAGAATCAATCACCCTTATTTACTAGAAATTCAATTCAAATCATAATTTTTTGTTATAAAAGAAATAATGTTTTCCGAAATGATAACAATATTAGTACTTATTATATAAATATTCGCACTAACACATAGGCTAGTTATTTTCATCTTTAAGTTCGTTTCGGTCTCACGACCATCATCAGAAGACGTATCAATGTCTAAAACTGGATTTCTAAAAGCTAATTGTATCATCACAAAGAGTTTTATGTGAATCATCTCCAGAATAGACTTTTATAATAATTGGTTCCTTTAGTTAAAATATTTATATTTTTGTAATCAAATTTGATGGCTATAATCAGAACAATGTTAGCAAAGGGCGATAGAATTTTCTAAGTTTCTGTTTCTAGTACTATACTTACATTCTTTCTTGTAAATATTGTTTACAATATAAGTCCCATCGCAATCTAAACAATTTAATTTGTATACTGTGCGGGTTTTTTGTTTATCTTTAAGTATTAAAGGTTTCAGATTTGAATAATATTTACCAACACAGTTAGTAGGTTGATGCGCAACATTTATATCATACTTTTTTAAACATTTCTTAATTTGCTCTGAGGTCTCCGGAATATATGGTAATGTTATAAAATTATCTGTATTACCGTTATTTATGTTATTTATATATGACGTTTCATTATAGATTTTGTTTATTCTTTCTTTAATGATGAGGTTGAAAAATGTGTCTACCCATTCATTTCCAATGTATTAAGAACAATTTTCATTTTTTGACGATCCGTATGTCTGTTTGCGACACTTTGTAGCAGTATTAGTAAAGCAAATTTCTTTAATATACTTATTCGCGTTGTGACAAATCTAGAAATGGGAAATGAGCCACGGATAGTACTGAATATCTTTTTTCGGTAAAATTATCATCAAGTTTATACAAGCAAATCAAATCTTTTAATTCAATTTCAATTTTAGGAATGTTCATTCTTTATCTAATAATCATGATTTATATCTCTTAATATGTGAACCAGCCATGTATTTCAAGAGCTCATTTTGAACTCACTCCAATCTGCTAATATAAATATCATAAAGTGTCTTCCAAATTCCAGACGCATAATATAATAAGGAGTGTGTGACCAGTCATAGTTTGAGAGACGATAATATATTTTAATTCAATAAGTGAGATAAAGATCCGACCAAAAGGAGAATAGCATGGAGGTAATTTATTAACGCGCCTGTTGTCAGTACCTTATCTAGCTATAACTAGCCTATGCATTTGATTGATTTGCTTGACTTGAAGCGTTTGTGGTAAGCATAGATAATTTTTTTATTACTGTAGGTAAGATAATGTAACCGTGACCAGTCGACGTGCGCAGATCTCATTCAACCAGACCCAACCAACCTTCTATACAGTTGATAGCATTTCACTTGTTTCTCTTGTGAAGCAATTCAATGCTTCTGACTTGCTCCAACTCACAAGACTATGGTATCTAGCCATCAGTGAAACTCAGCCTGTATAGAATGCCTTCAATGAATTAGGATTTTTAAACCAGTGGAATTTGTTCTAATAAAACCAATCATCTTTGATGTTTGCTTAAATCAAGTTTATTACCAAATAAAACTCCCAAATCACTTTCTTCATAGACTTTGGTCTATCTGTGACCTACAGGATTGCGATTATGACGTTTATGCTATGTTTTGAACTTTTCTTCATTTCTTCTTTTCTTCGTTTGAATTATAAAGTGGTCATTCTTCAAGTTAATATATTAATTAAATGAATAGCTGACAGTATTACTGTTCAAACTACTTGTAATGAAGACTTTCCGATTTGTTTTGCTATACAGCTTCTAAGATGTAAGATATTAGCAGAAATGTCTAAAGATGTTTGTTTTGCATTCCGGACGAAAGAGAGTTTTTTTTATAAATGTTTATCGCACATCGTTTGAGAGGTCACAAGTTGAAATCGATAAAAATGATCATTCTTACAATAAAATTATATTGGCGACTATAAGCTTGAACGAAGATTGTTGTAAGATTAAAACTTAGGAATATATACCATAAACGTGATAAATGATGCATACGTTTTCCTTTTACATTACTGCCACATTCTGTCCATCATTAATAATAATAAGATTTATTTATTATTGCTTATTATTCTTCTTAACACAAGAGATTTTGAGCTAAAAAAAATAGATATGTTTGCCATACAGGTACAATATTCACAAGCATGTTAATAAAAATTATTAGGCATGTCGAGAGTTGAAGGACTGAGGAGAAAAGGTAAGAATGCTATTCGCAAAATTAATAGTTAGTATATATCATCGTTTACACATTCCACAAGAAAGAGAGAAACAAATGGACAATTAATAATCACGCTGCTAAAAAAATATCAAAATTAGAATTAATATTAGGACATTAGGATATTAATCATATAATAACAAGCAGCTTGTTGAGTCGAGCGTTTTAACCAATCGCAAAACTTTGTTCCCGTCAGAGTCTCATATTTTTGAAAACATAAACTTCTGAAAAGATATTAGATCATTGATGAACACAATGCGATTCGATGCTGTGTTATAGATCAACTATTCACGCACATTCATCTGAAGTTCGATCGTTTGAATTGAGGAGTGTAGGTTAGAGTATTACTATGGTTGGCAATTACTCTGACATTACTCATTCAATGGAAACATCCCGGTTCTTATATATTTCAATAGAACTGACTGAGGAATGTTCTGGGTAAGTATAAACAAGTTTAAGGTTTCTTTGCTTAATTAACCACAATTCCGTGTAAGTACATTGAGAGATATTGGATCAAGTTTTCTGAATTATGAAGATAACTTAGATAATTTAACATAGGATTATAAAGATAAATAAACATAAAACATTGAACCATAGGTGGGATTCGAACCCACATTCCTAAATGTATAGTTCACCCTTATCCAAAAATACTATTAGAGTACAGATGACCTTTCAGCTACCAAGTAGCAATAACCTGTGTGTGCGTAATCGAATTTTGGTTTCTGTATGGTTGCGTCAATAAAGAAAACTGTCGCTATTGGTCGCAAGAAAATCCACGGAAGGAACACCAAACTAAAGTTACTGTTTAGGCAGCAATATCCCCTAGAGGCATAATAGGCCCATGCTTTATTGAACATAACAACGGATAATTAGTTACTGTGAATTCTGACAGATTTGTAGCAATGATCCGTGAAGTTTTTTCCCTTATCTAGATGATATCATTTTCCATATATGAA
The DNA here is from genome assembly GCA_958510875.1 of Endomychus coccineus. Classification (NCBI taxonomy): domain Eukaryota; kingdom Metazoa; phylum Arthropoda; class Insecta; order Coleoptera; family Endomychidae; genus Endomychus; species Endomychus coccineus. Next base: position 31,096,470 of record OY294067.1, on the reverse strand, counting down.
TGTCCAATAAATGTATTTTCAAGTTGCAAATAAAGTTCTTGCGATAACTGATGACAGCAGAGAAAAATATCATTAAAAAACTCAAAGAAACTAACCATTTACAGTTAGATTTTCACTAATTAAATAAGTGAAAATCGAACCGTTTAAAGGTTATTTTATTCAAGTTTACAATGGATCATCATCATGTAATGGCTGATTCTATTAAATAATTGAAAAATGCAAACCACTATGAAGCCTCTTGTATTTTTATCCATTTGGTTTATTCACAATTTATTTGCAATAATAAATATTTAATGTGTAAGAGTACAAATGTCTCGTACTCGTGAATAAACTAATATTCTATTTTATCACTTCGTTGCCGACAGTTACAGTGAAGACGGATCGTGACATTTATTTGATGTTAACTTGAGTGTCAGGGAGTTTTTATCCAACCAATCAATTGTTCCCTAACTTGGGGACTCAAACACCCAAATTTCTCAGGTTAAATTACCCTAAATAAAAGAAATGAAAGATTGATACCAAGTATGATTGAAATGTAATATTTTCAAATGACCACTATAATTTACACTGGAAAAATACTATAAAATGAATGAATATAAAAGGGAATGATACTAACATATGAATGAAAAATGATATCCTTAAATTAATGAAAAGTGGAAGTAAATCTAAAAAATTACGATAGACAATTTTAAATGTGAAATACCAAAATTACAATATGAGGTACACACAACTTCCTTGTGCATTAATAGTTTCACTACGATAGTCTGATCTTATGTTCAGTGTCTCACTTCATGCATCCAAGTTCTACACTTGTAGGAAAAAACCTCTATAACATAGGGTTTTCCAAGGTTCCTTCCCAGAAATTTTGAAAATAAAGCATACATATGGAACAGTTAATTAAATAGATATTATGATAGATTACACAATTATTTAGACTTCGACAGCGGTTAAATATCACAATCACTGATTTTTTTGTGGGGGAGGTTTTCGGGGTTGAGGGAGAAGTTGTTTGGGAAAGAAACATTGGCACTCATATTACTTATTCTTTGACAACAAATTAACGTATTTGCCACGGTGCCAAGGTATTTTGTCGCAATGCACCCATTTTAGCCGTAAAGTGGTGAACATGTCCATTTTTGGTCCAAATAATGGCCAATTACTCGTAAATGTCCAGATAAAATACCTTGACATGTGGTTTTTCAACAACTGGCAACAATAACGAACATTTTCCACCAGGTTAGAAACTGTGTTGGTGCATTCCTTTTAGCCTACTAAATTAACTGACCAGCTTCAAGCCTCGATAAAAAACATTAGCCCCAAGTGCAAATGTATAATAAGAATTTCATGATTTTCAATATCAATCTGGAATCTGTACAGCGCCGCTTTTTGAAGTACCTGTCCTTCAGGACAGACGATTTTTATCCTATCAAGGGCATTCCTAATTCTTTCCTGTTAGATAGATTCAATATGTCATCCCTTTCTCGCAGAAATAATTATGTACTCCAGGCCAGTCTGTACAAGTTGCTTAATAACCTAATTGACTGCCCCATGCTGCTGGAAAGAGTCAATTTCCTAGTTCCTCGGCTGAACTCACGGTCTGTAAATACTTTATACCTCCAAACTCCTCGTACTAACTTCAACTTAAATTATCTCCATTATTTTGCATGTGCCATGCATAATAGCCTAAAACAGATTGCTCGCCTACTGCGATGAAACAATATTCATACTTTTTCAGCTCTTTCTTTCTTTTTTTCTCTTTGTTGATTGCTGTGTTAAATATTTTTGTCTATTCTTCCTTTTTCTTCTTAAGTATAGTTTTATTTAGATTTAGTTTAGATAATAATTGTTAATTTATATATTTTCTTATGCATTGTCCTGATCTTTAATTGGGTTTATACCTGTTGATCAGTGTAAGATTAGGTAAATAAATAAATAAATATACACCAACTCCGAAAAAGGGTTCGTGCAATAAAAAAATCCAAAATTTGAGGTGGCTGTAGGTTGGAAATGCCTGACAACACACGATTCGGTATGTGAGAACTATTGTACATTGAACCTTTCTCCACCAATATACAGTAGGGCCAAGGTGTATTCATTCGGGCCCATCATATCACTCTAGCTCCTAGACTATTCAGTAGCGTAGCTAATTCTCGCTCCGCCCCCCGCATATAAGCTCTTTGCGCCCCTTCCTTTTTCTAAAAAAAAGGAAAAGGAAAATAAAATATATAATTTGAACATAATGTATGCATACTTGATATTTATTTGAATTATATTCACACGTAGTTAATAGTATATCTTATAATATATTATATACCAATAAGTATTTTTGCAACACTCGAAATTAACATTTGATTTTCTCGTCCGCCCCTACAGCCATGCGTCCCCCCGGGGTTTTTCACGCCACTGAGACTATTAGCTCTTTTGTAGTATGTTAGTACTGTGTAATATTTTTTGAAGAAGTTGCGAACCTATAGTTATTTATTAAATTAGTGAATATCAAACTTATTATAGTTATTTTATTTAAAATTTGGATAGAATCAGCCTTTACGTGATGCAAATGAATTCTAAACTAAAATAAAATAACTATTATTAGTTCGATTTTCACTAATTAGTGAAATTTGTGAAAATCGAACTTTTAATATCAATAATTTAACTTGTTTGACATTTTAAGATATCATACAAGAAGAAACATAATTATGTTTCTGCTCTCAACTACACAATCGAATGTTTGTCAAACATAATGTATAATTTGAATTTATACCTTCGAATATGACAGTGGCTTAATAAGCCGGAATGCGACATGGCCTACATCATTCGTTCACGCTCGACTGCAAATACAATTATTACATACTTTAATTGTTTCTTGAAACTGTGGAATCGTAGGAAAAACAAGAACTCTGGTATATATTGATAAAGATTTGAGTTATTGCATAATGATCTTTCTCGTTACGGATGAATTTGCTCCAAATAAAGTCCGACGACCTGACGTTATAGCAGCTTGTACGAGAACGACAAAGATCACGTAGGGATTTGGCAGGCACTCGGAAGTCTATAAATCTGAACCATATACAATATTAATATGTAAGGAAACATAAATGGAATGCACACTAAAGACGTTTATAGCTAATAATCCGGACATTTTAATTTATTGAGGATAAACTTCCATAAATGGTCGTCTACGTTTTTACTTACTTATATACAGTGTGAGTCTAGTGAGTAAAAAATAAAATTCTTCAAGTTAAACCTTTCGAAATGAAAATGCCTCCCACACCATTAATCTCATTCCATTTTCTTTCCAATTAAATTCCTATTTTCAATTTCAGAAACACTTGATTCATACCTATTTGATGTGTGGGAGTTAAAATGTAGAAGAGTGCCAATGTTTCAATTTTTAAACTTTCCTATACAGAGCTTTCCATTGTCGATGATATGCTATTTCATGAGTCTTTTACTTTTAGTGAAAGATGACGCTAAGTGTAACTACAATCTTAAATCCGATCTGTTAAGTGCCATCTGAGTGTTTCGTGCCCGTGATTTCTAGCTGTTGAGTTCTGATATGTTTCACATGAGACAGCATTAATTTGAATAATGGTGGAAAATGGAAAGTAATAATAAAATAGCTATCTATGGTATCGGATAACTTACACCATTTGATATAATCTAGTAAGTAAACAGGAAGATTTCAAATCGTGGACATTAAACTAAATTATTCAATCTGCAGACTGCTGCATGTCCTCAATTTCTGAATATGAAATATGAGAACATCACCAAAACAGTAAACATGAGAGTGAAGTCTACTGATCCTAGAATGCTTCTACATAAATATACACAGCCAATTCATCTATATAGATTCGACTAAAACTTGGATATTGGAAAAGGGTAAAACCTAAAAAAGTAATACTTGGAGAGTTGCACCATCAGAACAATATTCCTGGCAAAAAGTAAAAATCCTAAAGAAACTACTCCCATCACAAACATATCAAAAATATTACGAGATCCAAACCAGGGAGAAAAAATGGTTTTTTTTTCTTGGTGTATCTATTATTGGGAAAAACAATTCAGAATTCCTTCAATTTGTAGAAACGTTTGGAGAAGTTTAAGTATACAGATATTTGTTTTGGGAGTAATGTGGTTATAATCGAACAGCATTGAGAGGCAATCTTGGTGCTGAAAAATGCAAAACTATTGTCATCCTGAGTGTATTTTAATTTGGGGCATGACATACCTCAAAACACTAACGTTATGATTCTTCTAGGTACACTAACGAAGGGTTGAAGAAAGTTCTCTTCAAAATCACAAAATATCTGAAAACTATAGACGAATTATATACTTTATAAAATCTCGAATGATATAAAACCTGAACTGTACAATATAAATTAACTACCTACTTCTTTTGAAAGTATTACCACACTTAGTCAAAATTCAAAAAATAACGAAGTTAAGCTAAGCAACAAAAGGGAAATGTGGAGTATATACGTTAAGTTGTCGATCTTCTCCAAACTTTTATATAGGTCAAAGTGGTAGGTCTTCATCTAATAGAGCGGCTGAACATTTTAGAAGTTATAGAAATAACAAACTTGACTCCCATTATGCCAAACATTTGTCAGAAACGGGCCACCAATTTAAGCAAAACTTTGAAATCTAGCATGTGTTAAATAAAGGTAGATTTAAGATAACTTAGAAACTCAGAAAATTATAAATATAATCAGAGTAACCTTGTACTCAATAACCAGGAATATTTTGCATATTTTTCATTTCTTAATCTCCTCCCACACAAACGAACTGTCGCAAATTGATTATTAGATTTTAATCCCTGTAACAACCTTTATTTTTTCCTTTATTTTTTTAATGAATGTAATATTTTTAACACAACACAACATGGGTATCTGAGGCGTAAGTCAACTCAAACAGCAGTTTTTCAACTTACTCAGACCATCGTTAAATCTTTAGAAGAAGAGTTTAGTTTTTAATGAGAAAAAAACTAATTTAATAATCTTCAGTGTTAATAAATCAAAAGACAAACCTTCGAGTTTGCTGATTAATGGCAGGGATATCCCCACTGTTAAATACACCAAGTTTCTTGGAATCATTACTGATGAATTTTTAAAATGGTCACTTCATATAGAACAATCAGGCTGATAGCGAAATACATAGAGGATAATGTTAAAAAAATTCTATACTATGCGAATTTCGAATCTTTAGTAAAATACGGTATTATATTTTGGGGTGTAACTTCAACAACCAACTCAATATTTTTAGGTCAAAAAAGAATCTTACGCATAATACTTGGCAAGTTTAGAGATTCATGTAGAAATAAATTTAAACGAACAGGACTACTAACAGTATATGGTTCATATTCGCACGCAAGTCTTCTTTATTTATTTAGAAATAAGATACGTTTTTTACAAATAACACTAATGTAAATTACAATACTAGGACTTTAGATACAGGTTATCCTTAACTGAAAAAATCCATTTTATATGTGTATTGAAATTTATAATAAATTGCCAGATCGTATAAATAGTCCAAGCGATAGACAAAAGTGCGTGCAGGAATTAATACCTGGAAAAAAAATATATGAGCGTATAGGAAATTAAATTTGAAGGTAAGTTTCTGTTTCATGCAACTCGATCCGAAATGGCGAACGTAACCTAAAAAATTGGCAACACTAAGAAACTCTCTTCTGGATAGAATCCAAAAGCTTCAGCGTATTTTTGGGAGCCGAACTCCAAGCATTTGAACAGCACTCCAGGACAGGTCGAATCTGTACTTTGTAGATTATGAGGAGCTGCTGGGATATAAAGCTTGTCTCGAAATAGAACACCAAATTTTTGTGAAACGGTTTTCGCCATGGACCTCTTATGATCAGCCCTATGAGAGAGTGCTGTTGGTGGTCATCCCGAGCATTGTTATGGAAGACTTCATAGGAATAGTTGTACCTGACATCATCATATTAGGGATTTTATTATTGTTTCATTATTTTTTCAAGAAGGAATTTTATTTATTTTTGTGTAGTGTTTATTTGTAATAATAACCATATTGAATTTTGTTATGGTGTCAATATTTTTTGAGAATGGATTTAATTGTTTGTTGGATTTTATAAATAATGTGCAATACAAATGTTATATTTATTTATAGACCTACTTATATAACTCGTGTTAGTTTGTATTGCTAAACCCTACCAAAAATTCTACGTGCGCCCATGTGCATACTCCTTCCACTTTTCAATTCTCGAGCCTCCACTGGTTTATGAACGCCAATGCTCACGTTTACTCTCCATTCAGTGAAACCACTAAACCAGATTGTCATAGACAAATTAGTAGCAGCTGGATATTAACGTAATTGAGAATATAAGGAAGAGGAGTTAGTGAAAGTTGCTATTGGAACTGTCTGTCGTGACTGGAAACCTTACGGTACATTATATTCTTCACTGCATGGTATGGTGAGTGTGTGAGCAATAGTGAAACGAGTGAAAGTGCGAACTGCTTTATACCGAGACACTAACAGTTCACACTATTATGTAAAAGGCCGTTTGCTTCTCATAACTGCGCGTCTCTATCGTTTTTCAATACAGCCAGTTCAAACCGCGGATAATTAAGCTCACGCCAGCCAACATCTACACTTTCATCAAGATAATACTCCCTTTACATTCAGTTTCACTCTCATATCTCTAGGAAACGTGTATATTCATAACAATTTCCGGTGAGGGGGTGAAGATTTTACAATGTCTCGGAGTGGATACTTTTAGTAGGATTGATAGATGTTGTGAAATTTGATCCCTATAATATATTTTTTGCAATCAAACGATGAATTTTAGAAAAGATATGAAAAAACATTCGACTGCAATACGGGAGGACAGTGGGACCGGAGCTTTTTTTTGTTACGAATCCGAACCAACGAAAATTATGTTCCATGGGTTTCTAATGTTTTAAAATAGTGAGGATTAGTTTAATCAGTTCTGTAGTCTGACTACAGCCAGTAATACCCCAGGTGTCAATGACGACCTGCAAGAGGTCTATGTCAGCGAAAAAGAAATTGGGGGTCAATGAGATGTGAATAGGGGTCCACGATAGTAGATCTGATTTGAGCAATGTTAAAGCGTTAAGTTAAAATGTTAAGCGATTTGCTCGTCGGCTTCGACGTCGAATCACTATTTACCAATGTTCCCATTCGGGACACCCTTTCCATAATTTCTCAATTGTTACCTGCCAAAAACATTTCAATGGACTTGCTACCGTTAATTGATTTTTGTCTATCCTCCACATATTTTCTACACGATGGCAAGTTTTACGAGCAGTTCTAGGGAGCTGCCATGGGTTCCCCACTTACTCCGATCATTGCTAATATCTTCATGGACACTTTTGAACAAGATGCCATTGACTCATCTGTTCTCAAGCCGAAATGTTGGTTTAGATATGTCGACGACACTTTTGTTATTTGGCAACATGGTCGCGAAAAGCTTGTTCCCTTCCTCAATTATTTAAATTCAATACATCCCAATATCCTTTTCACCATGGAAGTTGAATCGCAAGGTTAACTTCCGTTGCTAGATGTATTAGTTAGTCGACAGACTGACGGTACCTTAGGACATCGAAAATCCACTCATACCGATAGATGCTTCAATGGTCTTTCCCATCACCACCCTGCCCAAAAGCAATCTGTCATAAACTCCTTGGTCCACAGACCTGTCAACTTATCTCAACCTCAATCCTTAAAATCAGAATTAAAACATCTTTCATCTGCCTTATTATCAAACAATTTCTCCCATTACAACATTCACAAAGCTATAAAGAAATACACTTCGCCTAAAATTCTCACATAATGTTCATGAGTTCTGTCTACATCATATTCTAGGACTGCAGAAAAGCAGCACCATTCATTTCATGAGATCGCTATAAAATTCGTTATTGTACAGTCTGACTACAGCCAGTGATAACCAAAGTGGTCTATATCGACCTCCAGGATTCGATGGCGACCTGCAAGAGGTCCATGTCAGCGAAGAAAAAATTGGGGGTCAATGAGATGTAAATAGGGGTCCACGATAGTAGATCTCATTTAAGCAATGATTGCAATAATCCACATACACAGACATATTTGTTGCTTAGTTTTTACGTGAAAACGTAACAAACAGACCGACAATACACTACGTCTTGTATACAAACTCATTTCCGCAATTATAATATTAGTAGCGAAGCAGGAATTTTATAATCCACTATTTTATTCTATTCAATTATTCATTAATTAAATTTGATTTAATCACGTAGTAATTATCAGTTCATCAAGGAAGAAGGAATCTCTTTGTCAAATATAATATCACGAATAACAGAATTTCGCAGATGGCTAATCTTGAAAAATCTTGGCTTCCGGATGGATTCCGCATCACAACAGCACCTTTCGTCAACCATTACAGGTGGCATCTTCAGTGCAGGCTTGAGGCTTGAACTGGAACTGGTTCAGAAACATCTGGAGTATAATTGATAACTACTATAGGAATCACGTTGGGACATATGGTGGTTCGGAGAAAATCAGTGACTATGGGTAAAGAGGCTAAGAAAACCAACACCAGAAATATGGGTAAAGACTACTCGACATACTATAAAGTGAATAACTCTGTTATTATTAATGTGCAATAGAAGCTATAGTGTTTGAGGCAGTAGAGTAATATTTATTATTTTTATGTGCTTGTGGAATAATCTCAAGTTATAACTTGATATAATAAAACACTTTATTCTTTGTTTTTATCACTTATATTAATTACAGTATCGTTTTGAAGATGACATGCTTGTTGTCGCAAATATAGTCACGTGATTGTTTCTACAATATAAGTGATGAAAAACAAAGTAAAAGTGTTCATATTTCAATATGATAAATTATCACAGTACTTTTTCACGTTACAACAGCAAATTTCAATACTCACAGCTGCAAATTTAATACAAATAAATGATATCGATTAAAGCTAGATGTTTCCTCTTCTGAAGTTAAATTTTTCACACCTGTATTTGAAACTTTGTTATCAGTTTTCTCTTTCATATCCTTTATGAACCTGTTGTAAAATATATTCAAGATGTAACCGAAAAGAATAATATTTTATTTTAAATTCCACTTGGGTTTTGTTTAAATAACGAATGAATTCAATACCATGAGTAATGTGTTTTTATTCAGTGCTACACAAGTAAGTGAGCTCTTCATCTCATAGTATCTTCCAACGTGTATGTTTGTTGAAATATTATAATATAATAAGATTCTTGACCCAGTATGAATTATATAAAAAATTCTCGGAAATTAGGTCACATTAACACTCTGTTATAAATGTTCGTCTTTACGTACGTTTCGGTCTCACGACCATCATCAGAAGACTTATTTTGTCAAAAAGGGGTTAACCAAAACTAATTAGCACGAGCGTCCATATCGCACAATTTTCACTCAAAAAGCTCACGCCGTCGAAACGAACAGAACCACGAATAATCGAAAATTGTATCGTTAATATTAAAGTATAGATTTTTTTGTAACAAGAAACCACTGTTAAGTAATATTCTCATAATGTACAAACGCATATTGCTATGGTCTCAAAGCAACTGGAGTTCGGAGCTATTTGTTTGTAATAACTCGACCCAGATGTAATTTATGAGGTACTTGAAAAGGTTTTAGACCTGCATTGGAATTTACTATACTTTAAGCGTTCTTCCTAAAATATACTTTTAACATTATAAAGACGTATGTAATAATTTGCAAGAGTTTTAATTAATCATGTTAGTATAGATCTGACTCAATCCCTGAATATCATTCCTATGATTTACAGAATTTGAATCCCTTTTTATGTGAATCATCTCCAGGATAGATCTTTTATAATAATTGGTTTCTTTAGTTAAAATATTAACATTTTTGTAATCAAATTGATGGTTATAATCAAAACAGTGCTTAGCAAGGGCGGTGGAATTTTCTAAGTTATTATTTCTTGTGCTATACTTATGGCCGTACATTTTTTTTTGTAAATATTGTTTAGAGATTCCAGTATAGGTTCCATCACAATCTAAACAATTCAATTTATATACTGTGTGGGTTTTTTTATCTTTAGGTATTACAGGTTTTAGATTTAAGAAATATTTCCCAACACAGTTAGTAGGTTTATGCGCAACATTTATACCGTCTCCGGAATGTATGGTAAAGTTATATAATTGTCTGTATTACCTGTTATGTTATTTTTATAAGAAGAACCATTATAGATTTTGTTTATTCTCTCTATAATGATAGGATTCGGTCTCACAACCATAATCAGAAGACGTATCAATGGCCAAAACGGGATTTCTTAAGTCTAATTGTATGAGCACAAAGCGTCCTTATCGCAGCAATCTCAATTAAAAATGCCCACGTCGCCGAAACGAACAGAAACATGAGTAATCGAAATTGTAACACATTAATGTTTTAAGTATATGAAATGTAGAAAGAATCCACTACTTAGCAATTTTCTTATGATATACGAACTAATGTCAAACAAAGTCTGTATGCGACTGAAACCAAAAAATATGACGCTATCCACTTTCGAAGTGACTGAATATCTGTTTTATGACTTACTGACTTGGAGTCACGTTTTATGTGAATCATCTCCAGAATAGATCTTTGATAATAATTGGTTTCTTTAGTTAAGATATTAACATTTATGTAATCGAATTGATGGATATAATCAAAGTAGTGTTTAGCAAGGGTGGTGGAATTTCCTAATGTATGGTAAAGTTATATAATTGTCTGTATTACCTGTTATGTTATTTTTATAAGAAGAACCATTATAGATTTTGTTTATTCTCTCTATAATGATAGGATTGAAGAAAGTGGCTGGTGCAACGGAATTGAAATGAAGATAACGTTGAGACCAGACTTCTTTAGTAAACCAAGAAGTTTTTATTTTTCCATCTGCATCATGCCTAATGGTCATATCTAGAAAATTAATGTTATTTTTTTTTTCTATTTCACAAGTGAAGCAGAACCAGTAAGTAGGTACTTTATTTCCTTCACTCATTTGGTAAACACTGTAACAGTTTGTGAATTACATTTAAAAACACAAATGATTTGTATTATTTGATGTGAGGAGTAAAGAATCTTTTTGTAACACAGTTAATCGAGCCAAATGTTTAGTTTTATTCAAAAACATTGAAAACCTGCTGAACCTGACAACAATGGTTGACCTTGAACCATGACGTCATATCTTTCTTAACGTGAACAGCGTTTAGGGAGAAGTTCGGCAGGCGTACAGCATGAGCTCGCCTAGCCTGCATACCTCGAATCACCCATGGAATAAGAGATGAGATTTCCCAGAGCAACAAGGATCATCGAAATATCTATAGAAAAGGAAGAGATCTTTCTACAAGATCAATGAATCCAACTGACGAATAGAGCTCTCTCTCAATATAAGAGCTTCGTAGCATATTTGAGAGCTTAACTCCAAATGTATAAACAATTCAGGGCAGGGCGATTCTGTACTTTATAGATCATGATGCTGGGGTGTGGTACGGAATAGAAAACCATGTTTATGTGAAGCAGTTTTCGCAATGGATTTCACATCGTTTAATGAGATGGTGCTGTTGGTGGTGAAACCGAGCATTCGAAATATAAAAATCCAGATTTCACTGTTTCATCAAGTTGCCTTCGGATAAAAGGTGAACTAATAGTGGAGTAAATCTGGCAAATGGTTGGCGAAAATCTTACGATGCATAGCGACCCGGTGGAAAAGTTTTTTCAGGGTACCAACAACAACCTCCTGAAATTTTTATTTCCCAAAGTGGGTGCAACCCTTTTTTTTTGGTCAAAAAGGTTTTTTTTTACATTCTTAAGGGTAGTTTAGCAACAAAAAATTAATATCTCTGGTTGTATTGAAAATTAAGAAACTAAAGTAGTACCGTTTTATTGTCAATGTCCAAGGAACTTCCAGTCCAAATTTCAAGTTGATCCGACCTCCCCCCTCCCCGTAATAAATATATATATACTCAAATGTGCAAGGAATCTTGCGTAACTCATTTTTCAACCGATTTGGCTGAAATTTAGACTGAAGATAGGTGTTATGATCTCAAAACTACCCTTTAAATTTCCAGTGAAAATATTGAATAATTTTCCAGAAATTTCACTTTAAGTGAATTTTTTAGTTATTTTTCAAATTAAGATATCTCATGTCATTTACATCCGATCGGGATCTGCTTTGCGGGAAAATGTAGGTATTTGCTTATAGTTTTATGTCCTGGAACTCATTTTTCAATTTGTTTTTTCTGCCTATATTGGCCATTTTGGTTAATTTGAGATAAATCGAATAACGTTCACGTGAGGAGCGCGTAGCTGGCGAGTTAGAGAAGTGCAAACTGGTTGTACCTAATACGGCTTTACGACGACTTTTCGCGTGCCGTTTTCGCTCCATGTAGTTAAATTAGGTATCGGACCGTGCCCGACGGCCCTTCTTTTTTTCGATAAATGTCCATTAAATAGAAAACTTCAATTAAAACAGAAACAAGTACTCTCAGGTCTCAGCTACGCGCGACGTACGAAGGGGAATTTTCTAGCTACTAAAATATACCCGAAGCGGGTGAAATTTGAAGGGTAGTTTTGAAACCATAACACCTATCTTCAGTCCGAATTTCAGCCAAATCGGTTGAAAAATGAGCGAGTTAGCCGTTACGCAAGATTCCTTGCATATATGAGTATATATATATTTATTACGGGGAGGGGGGAGGTCGGATCAACTTGGAAATTGACAATAAAAGGGTACTACTTTGGTTCCTTAATTTTCAATACAACCAGAGATATTAATTTTTTGTTGCTTAACTACCCTTAAAAATGTCAAAAAACACTTTTTTGGCCAAAAAAAAGGGTTGCACCCACTTTGGGAAATAAAATATCAAGAGGTTGTTGTTGGTACCCTAAAAAAACTTTTCCACCGGGTCGCTATGCATCGTAAAATTTTCGCCAACCTTGCTTATTTTCTCGCCAGATTTACTCCACTATAAATCAAACTTGTGCACCGTTTGTGTTGTGAAAGACTTCTTTAGACTTGGTGCAGAAACACATGGCACCTTCACAATGGCGCCATATACACCAAAGTTTATGCTGTGTTTTTTCGAGAGGCCAGGTGTGACAACGCTGTTTTTTAAGAGGTAATTGAAATCCTGTATGGGCACATTATTGGGCCTGTTTTACATCCCATAAGGTAGTGTAGGAGTCCTCGAGTCCGAATTTAATCAAGTCTGACACCAGAGCAGTCTCGTTGTTTATCATTTCCTCGGCTCAACGGAAAAATTCCGCCCGTCGCCGAGATTCGAACCCGCGACCAGAAGCCACAGCGATGACAAGATCGACGCTTCTACCACTGAGCTACGCGATCTGACAAGGCCGTCTTACTGTCAATGGTGTATGATATGGGTAGATGCTAAACGACTTTTATTTAATGAAACCAATAATTTGAAATTGGATGACATGCATTCTTAAGAAAATATTATCAAGTATTCAGCTAAAATAATTGTAGGTATCATTATGTTCTTAGATCATATTACCTATTACCAACAGACAAATTACGGTAATTTTCTCGACTTCACAAGGCAACATTCCTACTGTGTTGTGCATTTCGATTGAAATTCAGCAACGTCTAGAGCGATTATCAAGTGGGTGGGTACGCGCTCGAATGAGCAGAGTCGGTGGGTTCACTTTTCTTTCCTTTCGAGTATCTCTTGTGGCCTTGAGTTTTACTGTTAGACGTTACTTCCAACCGCATGTTATTTACAATCAATACTCTTATTATGCATGACTATTTATTATTTCTTCACGGTGCAACATTTATACTATTTTCGCTATCATGGTACAACGTACAACCATTGATTAACGTTATTTTAATCAATGGTACAACTATAAGTATACCAGATGTTTTTGTGTTCCTGTTTGTTCAATTACATAGTATTAGCTGCGATCGAAACGATTTTCATCCAACAAATTGCAACTTATTCGTTACCAATTTAATGCGACTTCATTTCGTAATCGATTAGTATTCGTTATTGAACAAAATATATCCTAATTTAGAATATTGGGTTACATCCTATATTTAAGTTTCAAGAGGTTTTTAATTCTTGCCGTGATGATTATTCCAAAATAAATTAGATTAATATAAAAATAATAAAGATTCTTCACCCAGTATGAATTACATATAAAAATTCTCGGGAAATAGGTCACATTAACACATTCACATTAACACATTCACATTAACACATTCACATAAAACGTGACTCCAAATCTGTAAATCATAGGACAGATACTCAAAATCCAAGTCATATTTATACTAATTTGATTAAATAAAATCTCTTGCAAATTCCTACATGCGTCTTTATAATGTTAAAAATAAATTTTAGGAAGAATGCTTAAAAGTAATATTCCAGTACAGGTCTGAAACCTTTCTCAAGACCTCATAAATCTTACATCTGGTTCGAAAGTAGGTACTCAACAAATAACATGCGCTTGTATATTATAAGAATATTACTGAATAGTGGATTCTTGCTACAAAAAAAATTTTATAATTCAATATTGACGATACAATTTCGATTATTCGTGGTTCTGTTCGTTTCGACGACGTGGGCTTTTTTGATTGAAATTTGTGCGATATGGACGCTTGTGCTATAATCAGTTTTAATAAACCCTTTTTGACATAATAAGTCTTCTGATGATGGTCGTGAAACCAAAACGTACGTAAAGACGAAAATTTAAAACAAAGTGTTAATGTGACCTATTTCCCGAGAATTTTTATATATGATTAATATAAATAAATCTCTTTTCTCCTTGAATTCTGAATTGTGGGTATACACTGATGTAAATGTTGTTTTAAAAATTGAATCAGCCGTGACGAAAATCCCTTCTAGACTTAAAAAAATCCCTCCTAAACTTAAAATTAATTCGATTTTTACTAGTTTAATAAATAAAAAATGACGATAGTTTCTTCAAACAAATATCTTAGAATAGATGGTTATTGAAATTTTACCGAATTGCGGAGTTTTCGGTGTAATATGCATGTCTGCTAAGCAATTTGCTATTCACACTATAAACCGTATAAATAGAGGCCAAAATGAAAAATCCCTGAAATATAAAACAGATGGCGCCACAATTGAAAATCCCATGTGACATTTGTGATGTACTATCTTTAACTAGAATGCATCAAAATTTTCAGTTCTGTTTTGGCACCTATCGAAAGCAAGCTGCCTTGAAGATTTTTGCAAACGTGGAAAAAGTAAATAAGTAGCGCGTCTTGATTAAACATTATTTCTTGGATGGAAATAACATTACGCAAACCAAAGCATCATTGTTAAACATTACGGGGACTGCTCACCACTCACGACTGGTTTACTGATCTTCGTTGTGGCAGTATGACCAGTAAGGACCGCGAACGTTCTGGTCGTCCAATTGAGGTTACAACGCCAGAAATCGTCGATAAAATCCATGCTATGATATTGGACGATCGGCGAGTTAAAGTGCATCAGATTGCTGAGGCTATGGGCATCTCAACCAAACGGGTGTGGAACTTTTTGCATAAATTTTTGAATATGAGAAAGCTGTCTGCCAGATAGGAGTGTTTGGCGATGTTCAAGCGAGATAAGAAGGACTTTTTGCGCCTTTTCGTAATCGTGGACGAAACATGGATTCATCACAACACATCAGAGACCAAAGAACAGTCGAAACAGTGGACCCAAGGGTTTATCAGCCTACAAAGTCATGGCGGCAGTTTTTTGGGATGCACACGGTATCGTCCATATCGATTACCTTGAAAAGGGCAAAACGATCACCGGCGTATATTATGCAGAGCTGTTGGATCGATTTGACGCCGATTTGGAGTGAAAGCGGCCGCATTTAGCAAAGAAAAAAGTGCTCCTCCAGCAGGACAAATTGGTAAGAGTGCATGAATTGCGCTACGAATTGATTCGAAAGCCTCCATATTCTCCAGATTTGGCCCCCTGCGATTTTATCTATTTCCAAACTTATCACTCTTATCCACTACAAATACTGTTAAAATACTGAGTATCTTTCAGCTATCATGTAGCCATCATCAGAGTAAACTAAATTAGAAATCAAAATATGTTAAATACTATTTGGAGTTAATAGGGTACACAAGGGACTACCCTCAGCTGGAGATAAATCTGAATTCATTGAATTGCTTTTTCGTTTATATATTTCTATTCCTTCTAAATTACCTAGATATTAGTTACTACTGTGTTTCAAGAGTGATACACTTTCTTGGGAAATGGTGTGACCTGTATTTAAAATATGTTCGGCCAACGCTGATTTTTCATCATTATTTTATGTGAGCAAAATGTTCTTTGTACCAAGTTAGAATGTTCGTTCTAGTTTGGCCCACATAGCATTACGAATACGACTCACAATCGATTTTGTAGATCCCGGATATTTCGAAGTCGGAAACTTTATCAAAGGTGTTGCCTAAACGGTTTTTCAGCTTGTTCTTACATCTCTAAACGGGTTGAATTTCTCAAGAAAGTGCATCACTCTTGAAACACAATAATGGTAAATTTCCAGGTATTTTAGAAGGGATGGAAATGTATAAACGGGAAAGGCATCAAATAAATTCAGATTTATCTCCAGGTACTCTATTGAATCCAAATAGTATTTAAAAGGCACATTATGATTTACAATTTAGTTTACTCTGATGATGGGTACTTGGTAGCTGAAAGCTCCTCAGGACTTTAGCAGTATTTTTAGTGGATAAGGGTGATTATTTCTTATTTATAGAGTTTAAGTTTGCTATTCGTTAAAAAGTATCTGTCGCGAAAAGTTCAAAAAATGTGCAACGAACAATAAACATATTTTATATTGTCATCGTTTTTTGAGAATGTAGGTGCATTTCTCTAACCATTACGATCTTAGAAGATATGTAAATATTTAATTTTATAGTATATTAATCATTGGTTCTGTGTCAAAGAAGTAAATGAAGCAATGTTTCGAAACGGTAATAAAACAAATTGTCATTTATGATTTTAAAACAACAATAATAGTAATTATTGATTGAGTAATATCACATAAATAATTTGAATGACAAAATCTTGACATTTAAAAATTTTATTTTAAAATATCCTTACACTTATGCTACTGATCCTCAAATAATATTAATTTATGATATTTATATGTAATATTGTGTCTACTTTGATTCTGAAAAATAATAATATCAAATTAACTGATGCTCCATCAATAGGTTATTGAATGTAGTGTAACACCTAATTCGTTCAATAATAGCAACAAATTGGCTCTCTCTCTTTGTGATTTAGTTCTTGTGTGATGAATATTCCGGATTTATCAAACGATTTACCACAAAAGATAACATCGTAGCGAATTCTAGATTCTAAATTGCATGGTAAACAATTTAGGCTGATTGAGTGTCTACATATAGTTTTAAAATTCGAAGAGCACAGCAATATTTAAGGAACTTTTTTAAGAATTTATCAATTCACGATAGTCTGTTCACAGGAATGTTGTTATTTCTTGATTTTGAAGATAGTTTATCCACTTATACTTCAAACGGTTAATCTTTTTGTTTAGGAGAGAATTAAATCAAGTATTCATTTTTATTCGAGGAGTAGATAAAAGGTATTAAGTGTATGAAGAACTTCTTGATATTGATAGTATTTATTCAAGGCACGACTAATGGGAAAAATATTTTTAAGGGAGTTGAAATTGCTATTAATAAAAAGAACCTTTGATGAAAAAACTTGAAATCTATTACTAGTGATGGACGCAGAAACATGTGTGGTAAAAATAAAGGAGTGGTTGCTCTTGTGTTAAAGGCTGTAGAAAATGATGGTGGTTCAAAACCATTAGTCTTACATTGTAACAGTCATTTTTTAAACTTCGAGCAGTGATCGAAATTTTTTTGAATGAAAAGCATCTCTTTCTTACCGAATTACAAATTAGCGAATGGCTGTGGAAGTTAGCATCCTATGTCGATTTGACAAAACATTGAACGAAATTTGTAATTGCAAGGAGGAAACCAGCTTCTCCTTGATTTATACACTAATTTCAAATCGTTCCGGTAGAAAATAATACTGTTTCACACATTTTGAAACATGTAAAATATTCAGCCACACTACTGAGACTGAGTTTCTCGTCGATTTTGCAATCGAAGCTTTGAGTGCTTTGAAGATAAATTTTGATACTCGTTTCTCAAAAACTGATGTCATTGCGAATAAAATTAAGATCTTACAAAATCCTTTTGATACTGATATTGAAACCGTAGCCCGGGAAATAATAATAAAGAACAAATATCAAAACTCATCTTTGTTGGAATTTTATATGAGACAATTTGATAATTTCCATAAATTTGCTCGTGGGCTGTTTTCTGTTTTTGGTACTACTTATTGTCATTGGAGAATCACAATTACATAAATCTAATTAGTTTTTTATATGTTATAACATTTATGTATTATATGTTTAAGTGTTTATATGTTATGATGTTAGTTCATTTCAATTATTTGTTAGTTATACCTATATCGGGATATCAAAAATTATCTTGGTCAAGGGTGGTTGTGGAATCTAAAACGTGTGTCTTACTTTACGTAAATAATTATGTCACTGTCACATTGACATCATCAATAACCTACAAATTTCATATTTCAGTTGTAAAACAATAATGAACTACAAATTATGAAATAACGGTTTTAGTAACAAGAAAAACTAAATTACCGTAATTGTTGGAATAGTCCCCCGTTTTGTTCGATGCACAAGTTGACGCGCATCTTCATGCTGTGAAAACCGTTTTGCAGCATTTCTGGCGTTGACCAACGTCATTGACAACTTCTTCTGTACGAACTCTTGGTCTACCAGCACCTTTTTTATGAGTCACACAACCAGTTTCGCGAAACACTTCAATACAATTTGTAAGGCACGCATAAAAATTGTCCGGTAATATTGCCACGTTTGGGAAGTGCTCTCGAAAATTGTCCAAACACAAACGTTGACTGTATTGCCAATTTCCATTAACTAGCACACCCGTTCGAAAATAGGCTTCAATCATGAAAATTTTGTGCTGTGTGGTAAGAGGCATGATTCAAAAACTGGATTAGAAAATTTCGGCACAATGACTTAACAGATTCTGACACAACAAAACATATTCAAAAATTTAAAGTAAGTCACGTTTTACATTCCACAACCACCCTTGACCAAGATAATTTTTAATTTGTAGTTCATTATTGTTTTACAACTGAAATAAATAGGTATGAAATTTGTAGGTTATTGATGATGTCAGTGTGACAGTGACATAATTATTTCAAACGTAAAGTAAGACACACGTTTTAGATTCCACAACCACCCTTGACCAAGATAATTTTTGTTATCTCGGTCCTTCTCATTAGGCTTTACCAAGCAAGTAAATAAAACCGAGTTATTATCATTCTGTGACTTTCCATCCAACTTATCACAACAACAATAAGTCATTAGCTGTCGCGGGCCGGATTGATGACACTGGCGTGCCGGATTTGTTCCGCGGGCCGGTTTGGAGACCCCTGCTCTATCTGATGCAGTATACTGTCCCCTTCCATTTAGGTAACATTTAGCGGAGTGAAACTCATAATGCTTGATCATCCAAGATGTAACTCTCCCAGAAAGACAAGATTGAAAGGTGTTAAAAGAGTAAAAATAATCTACGAAGTGGTTTTAATATATTTTTAAGTCATTACAGAAGCGAACTAAAATAAAACTCAAAATTTATATCATTCAACATAGACTCATATTGATGTAACATACTTTTAACAATGAACTTGCAGCTCTATCATGTACAAGGTTTGCCGATTCGTAATTCCAGTCCAGGAAATCGTCTTGGATACTCTCTTCCTGTTTCCCGTCTATTGCAATTGCAATATCGGTACACTAACATCATATATTCATATCCCTTGCTCGTATAATAAGACATTTAGAAACTTTGTATTTTATTCCAAAAAATTAAAAACAACACCAGTCTACGATAATTTATTGTTTATTATAACATTTTTCGGTAATAAAGGTCAATTCAAAAAGTATGCAAGAAGATGAAACTATTTAAATTGAATTACTATAGTTTAAAAAGTTAAAAAATACAGTGAAATTTTTTTTCAATTTTATCGGTTTATTCTTTGCATAAATATGTATTTATGCAAAATTTCTTCCAGTTAGGTTGTAGCTTCTTCTATGTATTTTTGGATTAATATACAGAGTGTTGCCAAATTGCCTGTAAATAAATTAACTGAATATTGTTTGGTCAAAAATATGGTCCCTTTGTCAACTGAACATGAACTCTTAAGGCTTTTATTTCCGAAAACCAGGGGCTTAAAATTTACAAAAAAAAAGATGTTCTAACCAAAGTTGGTATACCATAAAAATATTAGGTTTATTCTTTTGTAATACCTATCTGTTTTGAGTTACGGTACTATTCGCATTATTATGTTTTAAACTTGGGAAAATCAAACTTATTTATTTTAGCTTAATTTTGTATAAGGGGCGGGGCATTCCATGCCAAGTGACCTGTTGCCCTTCATATTTTTATATTCGGTCATATTTATTTTCATGAATCCTACCAAAGTTACTAATGACTTACCAAAGTTTAAGCCAGTTTTTTCTTTGTATTGAAATTTTTCGAATGATGTCGGTAAGCTTATTTCTTTTATTTTTTATGTTTCTGAATTAACCTACAGAAATACGAAAACAGGTAAATTGTACAGACATTTTGTCGTATTTAAAGAAAATTTTATCGTGCTAGCTGTCAAAATAATAGGTGACCTTGAAAATGACCTTCAAATCACAAAAAAAGCCATAATGAAAATGTGTCACAATGAATTTTCCATTTCTTGGATTCTAACTGTTGTTTAAAGTGACTGGTACAGTCTGTGAAAAAATGAAAGTGGGCCGTTAACAGGTTTTGCAGTGGGAATTTTTTTTCTTTCACATTGTACCCACCATTTTCAACGCCTGTACCCACTTTTGGTGGAAGGTGGAAAAAAAATTCAATGAAAATGTTCCCACGGCAATTTTAAGCTGTTTCTGTATAATTTTCCTGTTTTCGAATATATCTAAATTATTTTCGATCTAACCGACATGATATTATTTCAGATAAGGATATTGGTGTGATGAAACAGACTAATCAAAAATGAGCACTTGTTGTAATTATAAGATCAGAATCTTTTGGCTCAACAAATGTACGTTCACCCGGAAAAAAAACTGTATATTAGCAAATCGAAAATATGGTTAATCATCGTTCGTTCCTTTTTCATCAAAATTCGAAATCTGGATGAATATGTTCGTATATCAACGATTGTTGTAGGTGTGATATTATTTGGGGGTTTCTGAAACCTTTTGCGTGTAGGACAATTATTTGACACATTGAAATAATACATATTCACTGAAATAATCAAAAACAGCAAATGAGAGGAAACTAATTAGTTTCCTTTCAAAACAAAAGTAATCTCAATGATGTTATTCGAAATAATCAAAATGAACACATAGTTTACTCTTCGAAGCGTTGAACCTATGATGATGTCATATCTGCGTTAGTTCATCGATCTGTGAGATTATTTCTTTAGACTATAATACCTATTTATTACTTGTGCTGAATTTGTTTTGTTTTACAACAAAAATTTAATCCACTCCCAAATACGAATACTTATTTGAATTTCGACACACGCCACATAAAACTCGTATGAAACCCATTTATGACCACAAATCAACATACCAAGTTTTCTAATTTTAGAGCCACTTTAGAAGATGTGATAATACAATATATTCATTGTATACAGGGTGTTTCAAATTCGATCTTCCCCATTGGTATCTCGAAAACTATAAGAGATTGGAAGAAATTGAGGAAAATTTTCACATCTATGTGACTAACACTATATAGTGGAGGAAGTATATCAGGAGGTATCCAAAAAACGATAATTTTATCAATGCTGGTGTTCCAGAGGGACCCGTATTGGCACCAACTTTGTTTCTGCTCCATATCAACGGCCTGTTTGAAGTGATCACCTGTCCCGTCATCAGCTTTGCAGATGATGATACACTTCATATAGCTTTCTCATCTAGAGCCCCTATACCATCCATTGAAGCCATAAGAGTGAGACAGGGACAGGTTGACTCAATTAATGGAGATTTGGCAAAGATTTTAAAATGGGGATCTGATAATCCAGTAGAGTTTAATGCAACCAAAACTCAAGAAGGCGGATCCCAAAATCCCTAACATGATGGTGTCAGGTACAACTATTCCTATGAAGTCTTCCATAACAATGCTCGGGATCACCACCAAAGGCACCCCCTCCTGGGACGATCAAACAACTTGGTTTTCTATTCTGTGCCAAGAGCTACTTTACATCCCAGCAGCTCCTCATAATCTACAAAGCACAGATTCGACCTGTCCTGGAGTACTGTTCATATGTTTGGAGTTCGGCTCTCAAACATATGCTGAAGCTCTTGGATTATATCCAGAAGAGAGCTATTCGTTTGATTGAAGATGTCACACTTACGAGTTCATTGACATCGTAGAAAAGTAGGAGATCTTTCCCTTTTCTATAAATATTTCCATGGTCTGTGTTCATCAGAAATCTCGTCTGTTGTTCCACCACGAGATTCCAGATAGGCGGACTAGACGAGCTCAAACTAGTCACCACTTCACTGTCAAACTCGAGACCTGCCGAACTTCTTTCTACCAGACTTCATTTTTGTATAAAACAGCGAAGTTGTGGAACTGTTTACCTAGTGAGGTCTTTCCCTATGCCTCCAAAGAACGGTTCGAATGCCCATCTACATTCCACTGCTGGCTCACATGGTGTTCTTCGAACATTATAGGTTTACCTCTCGTGTAGTCAAAGTAAAAAAAACTCCCATTATCAATAAATAATATATAGATAAAATTGGAGGTGTTTCCGAAAAAACCACATATGCCTCAAAATGTGATGACAGTGCTATTAAAGTCTTAAGAACACGTTTCATATGACCATCGCATGACTTTCACCCCAATGAGGTAAATATATTTTTCTTCATTCTCGTAGGTATCTACAAGACGTAAGGTTTTAACTTGATACTGAAGGTGTCACACTTTTCGAAATTAGAGGGTAATTTTAACTGCCCAAGTTCTCCGTAATGGGAAAATATGCCTCTTTTCATAATTTATCGTTATCAAGATTTAACATTTCATTTAAGGATATTCAAACTTAAGTCGGCACTATTGCAAACTTTATAGCATTGTAAGAGCTAGGAATACGTTTAATTCAGAAAGAAGTAAATTTTTTTGATGCTGATTATGATTAACATGGATTTTACATTAAATTATAAGGATTTAATGTATATGGTATTATGGACCTAAAGTCAACAATTTTGAAAATATGAATAATAGATTATCGACTGCATAGTTATTTTGGTCAAATATAGAGCCAAACCTGTGAAGGATGGGAGGAAAGAAATTCACTTTCCTGTATAAAATGTTTAAGAGATAATAATAATAATTTTTATTGTCCATAAGACCAATGATACAAAATGGTACAAGACAAGTAAAGAATATACAGGTATGTGAGTAAACAAATAATTTAATAGATAGATAAACACGTATTTTGGTACAACAAATAACTCAGAAAAGGAAAAGAAAAAAGAAAAAATGATATAAAGATATACAAAGATAATACTTCCTTTGGAAACCAGTAAGTAACTGTTCGAAAAGTAACAAATAATAATTATTACGCAGTATCTAGTATACTTATTTATGAATATAAAATTAGGATTGAAATTAAAGGAAATGAGCAAAACGTTATGGATCATCTGTTAGCATCTAAGCAAATGCTTTGCTTAGATCCATGAACGCTCCACAGCACAGATATTTTGTGGTATCAACTGGTACCTCTTTTGGTAGAAGTAGTACTAAAAATATCACTATAAGTAATAATTTTTATTAGTACCATCATGTATAGCCCTTTATAATTTCATATGGGGAAGAAAAATGCATTTTCCTCTATAACTCACCGCTTCGAATCCCTTATTTATACTACGAATTCCAAATAGTATTCAAACAGACACAGTTTGATTTCTAATATAGTTAACTGATGATAAACTCTTGGCAACTGAATGGTCACCAGTACTTCAATATTATTTCTAGTGGTAAGGGTGATAAGATGTATATAGCGTTATAGAATAACCACAATATCTTATAGTTTATCAATACTCTCATATCACCTTATGTGATATATGCTTACAGTTATATAATAATATAATAGTATTCAGTCTGTGACATTCGACTTGACAATATCCAGATGCATATTTTTGATTGTTGGCTTAGTCCCTAAAGTATGATTAAGGGTCTCAGTGGAATCTTTTGATAACGTTTTCTCACGTTCTATATTCAACTATAATGACTAGAATTGACTTTATTATAAAGAGGATTCCAAACCACATTACACATTTACGTTGCCACTTTTTCCCCACTACCTGGTTTCAGATTTCCCATCCGAAGTTTCGGTTTTTGGTCTCCGTCATCAACTTTTATTTTTTCTTATGGACGCCATAATGGATTATTGTAGTTTTTAATAGATATTTTTATTACCTTCTCAAAGATTTAGAACAAGTTACACTTACGTTTCCAAAAGAACTAAAATATTAGAAAAAAATGTTTTTCACATAGTGAGCTTTGACTCCGCCAGTTTAACATTGACTTTCAATCTATCACACGTTAATGACTAGTCATATAGTGAGTCACCATATTTGTTGGAAACATGGCTTTTACGGATGGAGAAAAATGAGATTTGATAAAACTTTATTACAAATACTATAGAAACAGTGTTAGGCATAACATTTATTTTGAAAGACGAAAACCACATCCCACATCGAACATGTTTAACTTATTGGACGAAAATTCCGCTGATTTTGATTCATTTGACAGACACAATGTACGAGCAAACTGAAGAAAATCTGATATATGAAGTAAACTAGTTGAGACATTTTTATTTTCAATAAAAAAGATAATTTGCAGATAAATACTAGTCTGGAGAAATCGACCCGCCAAATTTTGTCCGACGTAAATGCATACACGTTTGGAGATAACTAAAAAAAGCGGTTTCATATGTTGCAGGAATATATAATTTTGGGTCCTTATTTCTTCAACGTGACCCTGAATGGAGATACCTATCACCAGTTTTTAGTATCGAAGGTTTCAACGTTTGTATTGTTCCGCCACACAATACAACACAAGTTTGTCGTTCTCTTACTGAGAGAAAATACACAATATATCGAAATGGCATTAACAAAATGTCATACTTCATCTTTGTTTTAATCTCAGCTTTCTTGTAATAAATATTCGAAAATATCACCATTTATCTCTAGGAATTGTGTTTCGTCTAAAAAGAGTACTCCAGTCCGTTGTTCTACTTAATGATTGCTTCACGCATTTCTTATAATCAGCTACAGTATTTAGAATACGACGAATTAGTGCATCCGGTGGACTTTTACTTGGTACACCTTATTTTTGACCCAGGCCCATAAACGATAGTCGAATGGTTACTTATGATCTTACATTTGTTTCTAGCGAATTCCAGCTGTGCTCGTTTTCCGCTGCGGTTTTATTAAACGCTCTTTTGCTTATTATTTTGGTGTATTTCTTCATTATTGCCCATTTTGGGTGTTAAGTACAAGAGCCGTTCTTGGCTTCTTGTACTTTGGCTCCAATAGAGGGTCAGATGCCGCTGCACCTCTGATTGTGGGATTTCTATGGGTTTCCATCTTTTAGTATGTATTTGTCGTCTGTTTTCGAATTATTCTTCAATTTTAGGTATTCCTGTATCCCTATGGTGCAGGTCGTTTGTTACGTAATATGGTGCATCTAGACAGGATTTGATTACCTTATTCTGTATTATTTGCAAATTCTTTAATTGTGCGGTTGATGATTGTTACCATATTTCGGCGGCGCATGTTATTGTCGGCCTTATCACAGAAGTATAGATCCTTAATTTACTTTTGATACTTAGTTTGCTTTTCCTGTTGAATAGCGAATATAGGTGACCCTTTATCTGATTTGCCTTTTTCTTTATGTTTCTTAGGTGGGGAATGAAAGTTAGCTTCATGCCTTGCGTTACTTCCAAGTATTTCCTTCTTCCACCCAAGGTATCTTTTTCTTGTTAATCTCAATATCTCTAGTAGGTTCGTGTTTAATGTCTCTCGTTGAGAACATTATCGCTTGGCTTTTTGTGGCGTTCACTACTATTCGCCATTTGTTGAACTACTCTTCGAGGTCGTTGATGTATCTTTGAAGCCTTGCTTGTACGCATTTTATTTGGATGTGTTGCCATAAGGCGCTTATGTCGTCTGCATATTGCGCCAAGTATACTTCTGTTGTCTTAGATATATCTGAGGTATACAAGTTATAGAGTATCGGTCCAAGGATCAAACCTTGCGGTACACCTGCCTTTGCTTATCTTTCTCTCGACATGATATCGTTCACCCTCGTTTTGAATCAGCGCCGCCCCGTGAGGTACAAATCTATAAGCTTCAGGTAGGTTATTGGTAGGTTGTATCTGTACATTTTATGTATCAATCTGGCGTGCCATACCTTGTCAAAGGCTTTGGCTATATCTAGGAACACTTGTTGTGCCCTTCTATAATCTTCCCAGCTATTCTAGCTAGTTGGTGTGTTGTGCTATGCAGTCGATGCTATGTCATGCTGATACAATACATACAATTGCATCCTGATGTTTAGAAGAACTTCATCTAGTGGTCATTTTGTAAAAATTCTAAGTAGAAATTCTTCCGTGAGTCTATACTCCAAAATGAAAGGCCAATTAAATAGCTATCAACCGTAGCACACGTTTACCGAAAACATTTAACATAACATAAAAATAGGATAAAAGTACGTTTTTTTTATTATTCTTATGTGTACTAGTACAATACACTGCTGACGTTTGGTCAGTACCTCCCGACTCACCCTGTACAAGCTGGTTTTCTATTATTCAAATAAGTTTTCTTTCACATTGGAAAACAATCTTATGGTTAATAAGGGAAAGTAGGAAATAGCTTGCTGGGTATAGATTTAATAAGAATTTGGAAGAACTCACGCTCCAACACTTCATTACATCTTTTCCCAGGCTGATGGTATCAGAGCCTGGGCCTGTCAAGACTGACAAATGCATGAGTGGAT
Organism: Endomychus coccineus; assembly: GCA_958510875.1. Lineage (NCBI taxonomy): Eukaryota > Metazoa > Arthropoda > Insecta > Coleoptera > Endomychidae > Endomychus > Endomychus coccineus. The sequence goes on along the minus strand of OY294067.1, from coordinate 31,069,322 downwards.
GCTGTGGATCAAGAATATGAAGAAAAAATCATGTTTGAATCGGAATAACAACAACTTTGTAGATTTCCATTCCTGATGTGATTAAATGGCAAAGAAACTCCTTTTAGTTCAGAATGTTAGTTATCTGCTTGCTCTTTCTTGATTATTAAAATATATCATTGTGTTCGTACAATTGAAGCTCATTCACTATAGCCAACTATATGTGCTATTTATTGAACCTCATAAATTCATTCCTTCAATGCATATTGTAACAGCCATAAAACAAGAAATTTTACGAAAGAAAAACAAGACTAGTTTATATAATATAAGTATAGATAGTATGGCTTTTGAAAAGTAGAGGTCAATAATCTTCTGCCTGATTTTTTTCCCTTCGTGTTTTCTTGGTGTTTTGTTGTGATGCTTTCTGCTAGAGGCTCATTTAGGTTTTGTTTAAAGAAATTCGATCAAAAAACTAATTCAACATGGTTGGTTTTGTTTTAGATACTCGGTATATCAAAATGATCAAAGCAACGGATCAAATTGATGGAAGAAGATGGGCAAACTAATTTAAGTTAACCATAGCAATGTGGTTTACGAATTGTAGAATATCAACGTTGTCAGTTATCTTGGATAGTAATTTTTTGCATACGTATAGGTAATAGAATTTTTGGAATATATAAAAACTGATAAGTTTAAAAATATGTATGAACTAAAGATTACGTTAACGGCAAAGAATTAACGATTGCAAAGAACACTGATTTACAATATAAGTGCGCAAGTCATGTGACGCCCACCATTACTGACCTACATTAAGCGAGGTCGATGACCTGAACGTTCATATACAATCGACTGAAAAACGATGCTATGTCACTGCCCCTTACCAAATTTTACAACACGATTTCGACATTATTCTTACTTTTGTTTAACAGCACAACAAGAACTTTTCCTTTGCGAAAGTGAACTAATAGATTACAACGTGAAAAAAAATTTTTTTACTTACATTATTAAATCAGATATCTGATTCACTTTTATTTAAAAGCGAATCTGCTATCAACGTACAGGATCATATTCTTCTTCCAAATACGATTCGACGTTTAGTGTCACTACAATTAAAGAAAAATGTATCAAATTTCTTTTAAACTAGATTGGATATGTTATTTAAATTTTTATATTAAAGGTCGTGTCACTCTCGATTGATTTACTGATAGAATAGATATGTTTATATAATTGCACGTCAATCTGCAAGTAACTTACCACGAAACATTAAATATTTAATATACGTCACTGAAACGATAATTTAGTATGTTTTCCTTTTAATCAACACTTGTTTTTGCACAGTTTATATCCGATCACTGAGCGACAGCATGAACGGTTCGTGCGAAAGTTCGATTTTTCTGACCGTTTCGAATAGATTCGGCGAACTGTATCGAAAAATGTCAACACTCTTTTTCAATATATTCGGAAAATACGAAATAAGTACCGCGGAATTAAGGACACCATGTATGAGAAACGTTGAGTACGTTGCTGCTGGCTGATAGCCGGGACTGTGCGGGTTGAATGACCTGTAGCTTACACACTGAGAAGTGGGGGGATAGGAGAATTTCGCCGCGCGCTTACTGCATCTCGTTTCCGCTTCCATATGACAAATATACACATTCACTTATAAAGGTAAATATAGTGGATATTAATAGCATTATCCACGGTGTCTTTGAAGAATCTTCTTAATGTTACGAAAATTAAGACCAGATAAGTAGGTGTATACCTACCTAGAAATATTGATTGTCTTCGTGTTTATGATATTTGTGAGCATAAGAGAATTTAAGAACGTGATTCCGTCCGACGTACTTCTAGAGTTCGCGATCCGATAACAGTCCCATTCTATTTTTATACTCTTTCACAGTAGTAAACATTTTTTAAATTTTTCCAACTTTTATAAATTATAAGACACACGCGCTGCTTCAGTAAATATTCCGAATGCACTTTAATTAGATTTGAGATCTTGTATTGCAACAAAATCTTGACTACTCTTTAGGGCAGTGATTCTCAACCTATGAGGTGTGCCCCCGTAGGGCGGCGTGATATAACTAAATGGGGGGCGAAAAACATATTGAGAAGAGAAAATATTATTTAATTCACTGAAAGAAAAGCAAAAAAATACATTATGACATAATAAAGAATAGAATAAACTACAATTCAATGGTGGGAGCCATTAATTTTTGATAATTTATCATATTGATATAATAAAATAAAACACTTTTACTTAGTTTTTATCACATATATTATAGAAACAAATTGTGACTATAGTTATCTTCAAACGATACTAATGTATGAAAATATGAAGAATTTTGGCTATTTATGGTACAATATAAGACATAGGTAGTAAGTGTAATATTGTTAGAATAGTATAATTGAAATTGGATAATGAGGTAGATTTAATATTGTGATAAGGAAATTTTAATCCAGAGGTATACTAGGAAGGCACAAGAGGATTATGGGAAATTTTACTTTATCAAGACATCAAACTGAATGCTGTACTATACATCTAATTGATTGTTCAAAATGTTCTTGTTCTATTTTGGCTATTTCTATGTTAATAGCCCTACACATAATCTAGCGGTAAAATTAAATTCAATTTTCAAAAATATAAGTAACTTCAAGACTGAGTATGCAGTAAAAAACTCATTGGAACTTTCAAAGTTAATAAATAGATCAACTTTCCCTAAAAATGAAATGTTGGTATCTATCGATGTTTCAAATATTCCCCACAATAAATGTAAAATTTTGATATCAAAAATTGTGGAAAAATCACGTATTAAAATCCGAGACAGAACAAGCTTTTGATCTTTGCCTTCGCAAAAATTATTGTCAATTTAATAACGAGTTTTTCACACAAAAATATGGATTAGCTATGGGATCCCTATTAAGACTTCTTTTGACAGATATTTGCATGTCTTATATTGAAAAAACTATAATGAGTTCCCCTCTAGCTAAAAAACATATTCGTTGCTGGTTTGGATATGTAGATGATGATTTATCCTTCTTCAAAGGTACATCACGACAATTGAATGTTTTCTCATCCTTCATTAATAATATCCATCCTAACATTAAGTTCACTTCACAAACTGAGAAAGATAACAAAATAAATTTCCTAGACCTTATAGTCCAGTAAATAAGCCGGGAAAAAGTGTATAATATGGAAAAACGTAGAAGCAGCTCGGATAGAGAAAATTCTTTTTGCAATGGGTTCTGTGGACCCTCAGGATCATTCGGCCCCACTAAAATCAATGCCCGGATGGGAGGTTTTTTTTGGGGGTTTTTTACCCCAATGTCTTGGCAAAAATTGGGGCAGTTAAATAACAATTCGAAAAATGAGTACAAGTGACAATATTGGCTTGAAAAAGTTCACTCGGTTGTTTTTGTGGTTGATGATCACGATTATGAGTCCTGGGACTTTTTAAATGTCATAATCGTGACCAGCCACCACAAAAACCCCCGAGTGAACTTTTTCAAGCCATTATTGTCATTTGTACTCATTTTGCGAATTTTTTTTTATCTGCCCCAATTTTTGACAAGACATTGGGGTGATAAACCCCCACCAAAAAAAAACCTCTCATCCGAGCATTGATTTCAGTGGTGCCGAATGATCCTGAGGGTTCATAGAACCCATTGCAAAAAGAATTTTCTTTATCCCAGCTGTTTCCTCGTTTTTCCACATTTTCCGACTCATTTACTGGACTATTACCCTCACGCACCATAATAATATCATTACTTTCAAAATTTATAGAGAACCTACATTCACAAATACAACTATTGCCAATTCATCTTTTAGTCCCAGTAGTCACAAATTAGCAACATACAGTTCTATGATACATAGAGCCTTTTCACTTCCTCATTCTTCTGAACACCTGAATGAAGAATTTGAATATAATCAAGGTTATAGCCATTAACAATGATTTTCAACCTTAAATTATATCCAAATTAATTGACGGAAAAAAGCAGAAATTAACTTACTCAAGTATCTATCCTTTTACAAAAAATTCTTATTCTTCATCATAATACGTTTCCCTCACATGTTTTGGTACCGTGCAAAAGATATGAGGGTGCTAAAGATAAAACAAATAAATTAAATAAACCTGGGATACATAAGTTAACCTGTTCAAAGTGTGATAACTTTTAGTTCGGTAGATCCAGTCCCAATCATAATATAGAAATTAGAAATAAGGAACATTTTCGATCTTTTAGACTTAATAAAACAAATTCAAATTCATTAAAAGTTTATATAACCAGAGTAGAAGTTTTAAATCAAACACACTAGAATCAATAAAAATTTTCAAAGGTATTAAAAATAATGGTAATAAAATTTTAAACAATCAATTAGATGTGCACTACAGCATTCTGTTTAATGTCTTGATAACATAAAATCTTCCATAATCCTCTTGTGTCTTCCTAGTATACCTCCGCAGTAAAATTTTCTTATCACAGTATTAACTCGAACGCATTATCCAATTTCAATTATACTATTGTAACAATGTATTTCCCCAGCCGGAACCCCACTTGTACCATAAATAGTCAAGATTATTCATATTTTCATACATTTGTATACTTTGAAGATGAAACGCTAGGGTCGAAACTAAAGTCACGATTTGTTTCTATAATATATGTGATAAGAAACAAAGTAAATGTGTTTCATTTTATTAAATCAATATAATACACTTTCAAATAGGATTGTATCTGTATTGCACAATCTATTTAATAATTATAACTTATCAATATTAAATTGAAAACAAGATTAATACTTATTAGTGACTCCTTTGGGGCTGTCTTGCAGAGCAAAGTTTTTCTAAAGAAGGTGTAATATTAGAAATTGACACTCAAAGCTCTTTTTCTATATTTAACTGAGATCTATATTTTATCTTCAAAGCAGCCACCGCAAAAAATCCGGTTTCGCAAAAACTAGTTTTGTTTTCAGTGCAGAAAACTAATCATCCAACCCTGCCCAAAATCCAAAGAGTGATTTATTACTAAATTGTCTTTTGATTTCGCCACTTGTCGTGAAGTCTATAAAGATTTCTTCTTCGGCAGTTGAGAGACCTTTGGGAGTATTTTGAAATGTGTCTCAATCCCTCGTAACTTGCTATCAAGTTGAAGTCAGTAAGAAAATATTTTTTAAATTTCTTTGCCAGCATGGTTAAATAATTTTCAAGGGTTACAGAAACAACTTTATGAGTAAGTTGTTCTGAAGTCTATAAGTTAAATTGTGGATCTTGTCCAAACTACTTGTATATGCGAAGCAAGCTGAAAAGTTCCTGAGAAATGATTCATTCGGTCAAACCTTACTTTAATTCTCAACATAATCTTCTTGTAGCCCGATACACTTCGACCAACGGTTTTCTGATTTTTCTATCGCTTCCAAATAATACAATTTTGGCATTAGGCGTTTGTTTCTGTGATCACCTCATCGTTGGACCCAAATCTCTTTCCGCCGAGCCATTTCTTCAAGTTTGGAAATGGATAAAAATCGCAAGGGGCCAAATCTGGATAATGTGATGAATCACGAACCAATTCGTAGCGCAATTTATGCAACTTTGCCATTGCTAATGCGAACCTGTGCACCAAGGCGTTGTCCTGGTGGAAGAGCTCATTTCTTTGCCATGCGGCCACTTTCGCTTCAAATCGGCGTCGAATCGGTCCAACAGCTCTGCATAATATACTCCGGTGATCGTTTTGACCTTTTCTAGGTAATCGATATGGACGATACCGTGTGAATCCCAAAAAATCTGTCGTCATGACTTTGTTGGCTGATAAACCCACTTTGGCTTTATCGGCTTTAATCAAGACGCGGAATTCAATTTTGTACATGTTCACAAAAATCTTCTAGGCTGTTTGCTTTCGATATGAGTCAAAACATAACTGAATGACATATCAGTCTGAAAATTTTAATGCGTTCTAGTTAAAGATGGTACATCACAAATGTCAGTTGGAATTTTCGATTGTGGGGCAATCTGTTTTTTTTTTGGAACTTTTCACTTTGCCCTCGTATGTCAAAGTGGTAATAGATCTTCATCTAGTAGAGCTGGTGAACATTTAGGAGTTATAGAAATAACTAATTTGACTCCAATTATGCCAAACATTTGTTAGAAACTGGCCACCAATTTGATCAAAACTTTGACATCTTACATGTGTTAAATAAAGGTAAATTTAAGATAACTTAGAATACACAGAAAATGATGAATATAAGTTATCTTTTACTCAATAATCAGGCAAATGTTTCATATTTTTCGTTTCTTAATCTCCTCCTCCCACACAAACAATCTGTCGCAAACTGATTATCAGATTGTAATTCCTGTTAAATCCTGTATTCTCTTGTAATCATTCAAGATTATTCAAGGCTAATCTGAATTCCTAATCACTTGGTCATTATTTATTTGTGTATTTATTACTATAATACCTTTGTAAGTTTAAGTACCATTTATTCACCTGAAGAAGCCACTGTGTGGTGAAACATGTCGTATTTTCTTTTCCATTTATAATTTAAGTTTATTTTGGAGTATTTTTCGTTTCTATGTTTATTTGTAATAATAATAATATTGGGTTTTGTTATTGTTTCATTATTGTGAAGAAGGGATTTAATTGTTTGTTGGATTTCATAAATAATGTGCAATAAAAAGCTTATATTCATTCACATACCTTCTTATATAACTCGGACTATTCTGTTTTGCCCCCATCCTACCAAGAACTATGCTGGCGCATATAGTGGGAGGAGAAATAGGGATTGAATTTTTTCTCATAAGCTTGAAGAATATTGGTAGGGTTTGCAATCTAGCAGACTATATTTTCCCGCAGAATTTTGCGTTAAATGAGCTATTCCTGCGGGATCCAGCAGTATTTTTATGCAAAACTAAAGGTAAACAAGAATGCCATAATGCTATAATATATTTATTTAATCAAATAAAGCATAAGCCTTTATTATCATGCGACATTTAAACAAAAACCCAAACACTGAATCATATTATTTATATATGAAATCACATATAAACTTATTGCAACTTTGCAATGCAATGCAACTAATTGTAATTAGGAGAAAACCTGTACCAGTCAAAAACACATGTGTTGTAAGTTATGTTTCATTAGGCGATAGAAACGGAACCAGGTTAGCACAATCTGTTAACCAAAACATTGAAGATGAGAATATGTATAACGCTCCATATGAAGAAACCAGAAGAGGAAGTGGATTTTACGAGCCTGAGCCTAATGGGAATTTCGTAGCTAATAATGGAGTTTCAGTACGATTAATTTAAACCAAAAATGTTCTTTTTATTTTGAAATATAATAAAAAATTTAGTATTGTTGATCAATATCATTTAACGAAATTTCATATTTATAAAATTCCATTATTTAATTAAAATAGAAATATGCAGCCATCAACATCAAGCTCATCCAATATCTGCAGAACCTCAAAATCTTGAACAACCGACAATATGACTTTCGTAACCATCAGAGATCAACAATCTCCTGCTTGTCTACGTAATGCCTAATATATGGCAGGCATCCATTGAAAAATATGGACAATTTCCGAAGCAATCAACAGAGTCTCGCATCAAGATCTTGGGAAACTTCCTTCATAACGCCTTAACTATGTAGTTTTATCTCAGATAGATCACTTTATGTGGTGGTAGACTCCTCCGAAACAATGGCTATTAACGCTGGTGTTTCACAGGAAGATTTCTTGGCACCATCTTTGTTTCTGCTTCAATGGAACGACCTGTTGGAAGTGACCTGTTCCGTCCGTAGTTTTACGAATGATAGTACACTTCATACCGTTTCCGCATTTTGCCCCCATATATCATCCAGTGACAGCAGAGGTACTAGATGCAGAGAGGTCGATGCAATGTATGAAGGTCTCGCAAGAATTTTGAAATAGGGATTTGATAATCTAGTATAGTTCAATGCAATCAAAACTCAAGCTTGTATTTTTTCCAAAGAAATGTCTGGTAGAACTATACTCTTATGAAGTCCCCAATATCCATGTTCGGTGCGTCACCAACAGTATAGTGACTGGTAAGATCATGAGAGGTCCATTGCTAGAATTGCTTCTAAGAAGCTTGGTTTTCTATTTCGTGCCAAGAGCCACATTACACCTCAGCTGCCCTCATGATCTATAAAGCACAGATTCAACCTGTCTCCAAAACATTCACCGCCTCTTCAACACACACTTCCCTGCATTAAAAGTCAATGAATGATAGTTAATTCTTACGTAAAACTAAACCACAAAATATCTTTACAATAAAAGAAAAAAAACTTATACCTTTTGATGAAAATAAGAGCGTAAATGAGATATTATGATCTCTATTGTTTTATTCCACAACCTATACTTCTTATAGATCTGCAAATATATCCGGCTGCAGGAAAAAGCTTGAGGGGGCCAAGGCTCACGCGCTCACGGCCCCTAGGGCCCCACCGATACTTCTTATAGAACTGCAGATATATCCGGCTGCAGAAAAAAGCTCGAGGCGGCAAAGGCCCACGTGCAACCAACTGCAAAATATGTTCAATGTGCTGCTCCTAAGCTTGGTTTTAAATTATGCTTGTTCAAATGTTCATATGCTGATATTTGTCAAAAACTGTATGTTTTCTTTGGACTTAGTATCAAGAACGAATTAAAAGTGGCACAAAATTTAGTCTTGAAATGCTATGTACAACCAGATGATCTCCACGATACTCTGTGTGTGCAGTCAGGTACAAATTTGTGTCTATACTAAAGGTCCTGTCTAACATGATATTGGTTAGCAAGAAGCGATATGAAAGGACTAAGGACAAGCAATTATAAAACAAGCTTTGATTAATTGATAACGTGACTTCCCTCACTCGTTAATGTTGGTTAAGTCGGATTCGAGTAAATAATTTTTATTACTCAACCAATTTTATAATAAATTTAAAGTAAGTTCTAATTTTTAAGCCGTTCTCAACCTATAATTTATGTTTCATATCTGAGATTTGTTATTTTTTGTGAGTACTTCCGTATGTGAAGATTATATATATATTTCATTTTATCAACAAACAGGTATGGTATAATCACTCATCTGACTACATGAGACATATCAAATAACTGATTGATTTCAGAGGAGATTGCAATGTTCCATTCAACCTTTATTTCAACTGCTTTTAACTCCATTGGGTGGTATCGTCCCTGCTTTGTACGACAGTAAAAAATTAGCGGGAATGGGATAGCAAAAAAAGAAAGTTGTTATCTATTCAGCGACCATATTTTTTTGGTCTTCTTCAGGCGAAAAATATGGTATACACATAAGAATTCGCACTTTACTTACTTTACTTTACTTTAAATTAGAGTATTATTCATAATATCATGCAATAAAAATATTCACAAGCTTACAATTTGAACGTCTAAGAACACAACTGAAATAACTGAAATAATCTACCATCCAAATATGACATATAAGATCAACCAGCACAATTTCATCTATGTTTAGATACATAACTCGGAATGGGTAGGAGATGAAGATATATCCAAGACATTCTCAGATTAATTCTGCTCAGTCTTTGAATCACTGCACTGCTTCCCTTATACAATTATTAGAGTTTAATAACATGAAACTTATCATAGTAGATAAAATAATCTTGTATCATCGTGAAAACCAAGTTACGAATCTGAATGTGAAAAAAAGTGCTGGTTCGGATAATGTACCGCCCGTATTCATAAAATCTACTCGGAATGATAATCTGTGATAAATCGCTTGCTGAAAGCATTTTACCCAAAAAATCAACATAGCACCGGTCTGCTTATGGAGTAATGGAGTATGGAGCAAAACTAGTTTTTCCGTCACTCAACACGGCTTTTATAATAGTGGGTGGATAATCACAAACTCAGTTCCTTTTATATAGGATGTTCATCAATCGATAGATGACAGATTTTAGGTGGATGTCGTGCACATCGATCTTTTTGAAGCTTCCGGAAAAGTTCGCCTTCCGAATTAGCTTGTGAACATCGAAACAGTGAACTTGTCCTGGCGAATCGAAATCGAAAATGGCCACGTGGGCTTATAGGCCAACAAAGTCATGGCGACAGTTTTTTGGGATGCACACGGTATCGGTATCGTCCATATCGATTACCTTGAAAAGGACAAACCGATCACCGGCTTCATTATGCGGAGCTGTTGGATCGATTCGACGCCGATTTGAAGCGAAAGCGGCCGCATTTGGCCAAAAAAATGCTCTTCCACCAGGACAACGCACCGGCGCACAGGTCCGCAGTCGCAATGGCAAAATTGCATGAATTGCGCTACGAATTGGTTCGTCATCCACCATATTCCCCAGATTTGCCCCCTGTGATTTTTATCTATTTCCAAACTTAAGAAATGGCGGAAAGAGATTTGGCTCCAACGATGAGATTATGTTGAGAAATAAAATAAGTTTTGACCATATAAATCATTTCTTGTTTCATTTTTCAGGGACTTTCCACCTTGCCCTCGTAACAAACAATTGTAGTGCTTATCAAATGTTCGAAGGATAAATTAATTGCATGTTATTATTTAAAATAAGAAAACAAACATTGGATATCCAGTTTCCTCGAAAGATACTCCCAAAGCTGGAACTGAAGGGCAGTCTTATGTGGAGTCACTCACATTGTAACATGCTCAATTTGCTATATAGAAGTAAATGAACATGCATTTCAAACGTTTATGAGATTCATGTCTCTTCATTGAAACAGTAAACTTTTAAAATACTGTACTTCTTTCTGTTATTAAAAATTGTGATCAATGGTGGTGTATAAATCTGACTGTTTCATATCTTCTACTTGAAACTCATACTGTTTTGTTTGTTATAATATCTGATGATTACAGAAGTCAAAAAACGTATTTGTTATGTAAAACAATTAACCTGGACGCCGGGTCGCCGAGTTTAATGAATTACATTCGAGAGACCCAACGCGCATGGTGGGAAGTCTTTTAACAACTCTCCACGGCCGCGCTTCTAAAAGCGCGTTAGCACGATAGCGTTTTACGTAAAATGGTTCTGTGTCTGTTGAGACATGCCACAAGTTACTGAAATGTCTGTGAGAAATATTTTTAATTGAGTTTTTATTATCGGTACTCGTTTACCGGAAAGGAACGAAGAAGTGAATCGATCAAATCAAGTGTTGTTTTGCAGTGGTGTTTGGCCTCAAAATACCACTTCTCTCATATACTTCCCTCAAAATTCTCAGTTTCGAAAAATGAAACATCACCTTAAAGAATTCACTTTTATTATTATATAACTGTGATACATTTTCTGTTAGCCACATTTATAATAAATTCAAATAATAATAATAATAATAATTTATTCAACAAGACTATACAGCAATATGAAATGATACAAAAAATATAATAATAGATACAAAATGCTTGTGAATAAATAAGAATAAGCTTATTAAATTCTTTAAGAATTGTTTCTGAGCGATATGAGTAAGTGATATCAATTCAAAGCGAAAAAATAATATGAATCCAAACACATAAATATTTAAGACATAGTTTTTATAAACTAACTATTGAAAGGAACCTGGCAATTTGCACCATTAGTAGAATGCAACACACTACAGTAGAAGCCCACGGCAACACTACCCCCCTCCCAAGCCATAACCCATCCAAACCACACCCGGCCGAGATGCGTCCACCAACTAACATGAAGATGCATACAAACCGTTTTACAGGCCTACACTTATCCCCGCCAGTGGCCGTATCGCAGCCGACAAGCGCCCTAGACAAGCTACAGTCCGTGAGGAGAGAGCTACCTGTGCCATCAAACCTAATTGTGGTTTCTTTGAGTTCAAAGGCGAAATATACAGAGGTTTCAGAATGATGTGGGTTCCTTTATTAAACAGGGTGTTGAAAAAATAATTTTAAGTATGAAATTTTCCAAGTTGGGCCTCCCTGCTGAATTATTCCCATCTACAGAGTGAGTTGAAAACACAGTTTTGCCAATTTTTCTCAAAAATGGCGAATTTAAAATTTGGTGTGTGAATTCACTAATCAAGGGTCTTATTAAAATAATTATTATTGACGCATCCTATGGAGGATTATTTCCATTTATAATTAAACAAAATCATAAATATTGCTAAGAATAACGGTTACGATGTCTAGATAATAAATGAAATACTTCAAAATAAACTTAATAAAAAAGCCCTTAACCTTATTTATCAGCTGATTAATAATAATAGAGTAAAATGCCTGGATATCGAATACTTTTTTATTAACACTAGTATTAATTTCAAACTGTTAATAAATCTAACGTTTTTAGAGCAAATAGGCTATACAGAAACCATATATTAAACCAAAATAAATCATTGCCTGCCAAATTCTGCGAAAAATGGTCAATTTTCGTTGACAAAAAAATATTCCTAATACCGGAAAGGGTATCCGCCAATATTAGGATGATAATATGAAATTAGCCCTCGAGGCAAAAGTCACAACTATATGTGCCTGTTTTGTCTATATTGGCACAGTCGGTATGAGCCCACTTGGAACATTTAGAGCACTGAATCCATTGTTCACCCGTCCGATCTTCAGAGAAGAACAAAATATACATTCTGCTTCCTCTTCCCCAATGTCGCAATCCATGACAGAATCATCATCTAAACAGAGTTCTTCATCTTCTTCCGATGAGCTACTAGATTCCTGCTTGCTAACCTTGATTGTTGTTTTCTTCTTAGCAATAGATTTTCCTTTCTTCGTATTTGTTTTTTAGAAGGCGCACATTTGTCTAGTTTCAATTTCAGAATTTCCTTTGAGACACTTTTCTTTTTCTTCTGTTCTAACAAACCACTTTCTAAAGCATCATTATATGGAATACCTGTAATCAAGGCAGCAGATCTTTTTCGGGACTTTCTTTATCGCCAGGCTTGTAAGATGAAGTGCTCGGTAAAGGGGTAATGTTTTGGGACCGCACTTTTGGTTCTCTGGAATTAGAGATTCTGTTAGAAGATAAATCTTCCACATATTCGGTCGTGTGAATACTTCTTGGCGGAGTCACATACCTTGGAGGAGTCACATGCCTTGGAGGAGTCTCTTGCGTTGGAGGACTCACTTGCCTTTGTTGTTCACCATCGGATGGATTTAGAGCTGGTGTTCGGTCACCTTCCGCTTGATGGTGAATGGCGAAGTTGTGATCCCGAAAAATGTGTTTGTTGAACGGACAAATAGCGCTTTTTCGAAAACCATTTATAGCGATTTCAGCGGTAGCACATCTTAAATACGATTTTCCAAGCAACTCGCAAACTTAATAGCTGGTGGCTGCTCTTCCAGGGTTATTTCTTAGCCAATTGTCAATCTCTTGTGAGTAATAGATTTTGAAAGGCCCCATGAATGTAAGGCCCAGCGGCTGCATTTTGTGCATATATATAGTTGTTAATAGGCCTTAGCTACCTAAAGATTCTATACAAAGTCAAATAAGAAATATTGTGTTCTAATATCGGATATCTGATATTAAGACAGTGCGACCATCCGATATTAGGCAAATTTCATGTTTAAGGTTAGTTTACGGAACAAAGAAAATGTATAATCATGCATTGTCCACATGCACTAAATTAAAGTAGACATATTACAGACTGATTTAAACTACAGAGTAAAATTTAATAACTTCCTTGAATGTCTAAAAATTGCGTTACCGATTAGCACGTGTAAAAATTCGAAATTTCACTGGTGGGGATAAGTAACTTTAGAGCCCTCTATGTTTTATTAGTGGCACTAGAATATTATTCCGTGTCTTGGGTTTAGCTCCATGCTAAATTGTAGAGAGGTTTCTTATTTATCAGATTACGGATTTCTTTAAAACAGTACTATCCGATATTAAGCAACTAACCGATATGAGGGCACTTTACAAAATCAAATTTCGCATGTCTAAAATATTTAGATAAATTTGTACATTCCTTAGAAACTAGAATAAAAAGGTCGGATTTAAAACAACAGATAATAAAAATAACGGTTATGATGTCAAGATAATAAATAAAAAACTTCACTCACAAAATATGTCTCAATTTCTTAAAAACCAGAATAAAAACGCCACCTTTAAAACAACAGATAATTTATACTCATATAATAATAAAAGATAAATTAAAGAAATCTGGAGTTTACATGCTAAGGTGTGATGATGTAATTTCTTGCACATAGGACAAGTTCCATGAACATTTGAGAAGTTACAGGACTCTACGCGAATAACATATTGGAACGTAATTACCCTCATCGAGTAAAGGCTTTGGGATCATAAAGGTAAAGAACAGTAATGGGCTTATCGAATAGGGACTTTGAGAGCATGAAAGTAAAGGATAGGACTGGCTTCATCGAATAGAGACTTTGGGATAATGAAAGTAAAGAATAATACTAGTTTCATTGAATAAATACTTTAAAATCATGAAAGTAAAAAATAGGACTGGTTTCATCGGATAGAGACTTTGGGGGCAAGAAGGAAAAGAACAGCATCGACTCGAAAACGAAGCAGCTCGAAATTCTCGCAATATTTCACCTGCACATTTTCTAAACCCAGCGCACCGCTATCAATATCGCCACGGAGAGGTAACTCATTTTCTGCAGCAAATAATATCGTTCTGATGATTGGTCTGATTGCAGCCCGATTTTCTTCTTTTTCTATTTGCAAAGCCGAATTCAGCTCCTACATAACATCGCGCGTTCCTCCTGTTCGAACTTGAGTGAAATTCTCTGCAACCGATATACTAAATTTGTGATAATTAGTATCACAATGAGCCTAGAACTTCTCGGTAGCCTTTTTCCACGAATCGAAAGAACTCTCAATTAATTTGCCGAATGTTTCATGATCACCTTTGCCACAATTATTATTATTGACGAATAAAAAACACACTTTACAAAATACACCATTCTCTGATTTTGAATAAGCTAACCATTTATATGTGGTCATCCATTCACGTCTAAGTTTGCGAACATTTATTTTCTCAAAAATAAAAGATTCCTCCGGAACTAATTCAGATTTCAGTATTTTAACTTTCAAATCATCGTCTTTAAATATCGGATCGAAAGTTTTTGCATTAAAATTAACACTTTTCTGGATCTCATATTTTTCAGTTCCATTAACCACATTTTCAAGAACAAAACTGCCGGCATCTTGATTATTTTCCAAAAAATTTGTATTTTCTACAGTCGCGGTTTTTATCTTTTTTGAAAAGAAACTGGTGATTAAAACACTTGCTTTACGTTTAGACATTTCGATAAATTGAACTTATGGTTTTGACAAGAAAAATTGAAATTTGTATACTACTAATATAATATACTAAACTATAATAATTTAATTATCATATTATGTGGAGCATTTTTTGAAGCTCTTGAAAGATGTATCTTTCAAAAGGGGCGGGATGTTGAGGACGTTGAGAACTCCGTGTTGGTCGTTGTAGTTATTATTCTAATAAGGTGGCAATAACCGATCGGTGGCAGCAAATGTTCATTGGTTTATTATTTCAATGTCCTTGGGACAAAGCTTTATTAGGTTTTGAACCCCAGAATTTCCAGCGGTCGGTAGTTCTTCGTTCACATTTTGAACATCTTGTTTCTCTAGTAAGATAGTTGTAAATAGCGAGAGGTAGCAGTTAGGTTTAAGTTAGTTATTTATTCGGCATATATTATAAGATATACATCATAACTAATTAAAGGAAAACGTTTTGAAATTGTGAGTTTAATAAAAGGTTGTTTGATCCCTCGAATTCACACTGGCCTTTCGAAGAAGTGGTACAGCAGTACAAAGATACTAACATACACATAACATTTCAGTATAATAGGTAAAAAAATTGGGGGGGGGGGGGGGGGGTGTAAATGCCCCTTCTGCCCCTCGCTGGCTACGTGCCTGCTAGAGGATTCAATGACAACCAGTTTGGTGAATTTCAAATAGTTCTCTTCGCTTGGTAATGCGAACTCGTACCTTGCAAAAGCGAATTGGGAGAACAAGGACTCCTTCCACATTGTGTAGTTGACGAACGGGTTCAAGAGTGGCGCATCTAGCGGAGCCGGAGTCTACTCGTGCACACCCAGAAGAAAGCTTTCAGTTCCTCTATATAGGTGCTCAAGTATAATCGTTTTCCAGGTGAAGGTATGTGCAAGTCGGACCTGTGCTCTAGAAAATCTGAGACTGAACTACTAAAGTGGGCGAATATTGCCCTGGCAGTCGAATGCCCCTGGGCGCACTTCGCGCCCATAGAGTATTTCTAGGCTTGTTTTGGAGTGCAATCATCGATGACCCAGGTAGTAGTAGACGGGGAGAGGCGGACGAAACTCCCTCCTATATCCAGCACTGGCTTCAGTAGGCTACAACACCTCGACAGCATATACATGCCGCCTGAGCCCATAAGAGACATCAGTCTATGCAGAATTCCACCCTTCTTTAGGCCTGATGTACTGAGTATCAAGGGGCAATGAACCCAATCAAGCGGTCTAAGTATTCTGGACTGGTCCGTCCCCATTTTGATTGATTGATTGATTGAAACTCGATATTTTGTATCGACAAATTTTTATTCTAGTATTTTCTTTTTGCCAGACTGAGGAATTAAAATTTATGTGTTGAATATACAACGTAGGTAGATATTCAAGGAGAATGAAAACTGTACCTCTTCTAAGAATAATGTTATTCTGTTTCCTATGTTTGCAATGAACTAAAGACCGATATCAGCTGGTTGACGCATCTGCAATTAATTGGAGGAGCTCATCATACACCTGCAATGCTATAACAGAGTCCTCATCACGTGTGTTGCTCACAGTCAATGATATATTTTAATAGAATCTATTCTGATACATATTACACTCGAGCAAATTTCCTAATGTCATAGGCGTTCACTCAAAGAAAAATCATTCTTCTATCTATACAGGATGTTCCGGGTTTCGGCCATACTGATACAGGATATAGGACTCATCATTTTGAGCAAAAAAGTTCATCTAAACAAGCGTCCGATCTTCATCAGTAGCGGAGTTAAAGAGAATTAAAATTAAAAAAAAAGAATTCTCAAAATCACTGTTGACGCATTGAAAACTAAACTTCGAAATTTCATACACCTGCTAATTGACCAGCATTGCATATTATCAAGCAAAATTTTATACAAAAAACATACATCGTAATATTTTTTTCTAATGGATGACTGACCATTTAGAGACTGGCTACATGGAAACTATCCAGAAAGACGGATGGGAGGGGTCCGACAGAATGGCCACCTCGCTCACCTGACATAAATCCGTTGGATTTCTTTGTATGAGGGTATATGAACAACTTATCAAAAGATGCAGCGAAGTCTATTAAGCATCAATAAAAATCTTAGAAGAAATAATGTATTGCTTGTTGCTTCTTTTGTTGGTGTATTGTTATTTCAACGAATAGATAAAAATCAAATTTGTTAATTTTTATTTAGGTGGTTATTTGTTATTATTATGAATGAAGACGATGGTTCAGAAGATAGATATGTAAGGAGAAACACTTCCAGGCAAACGCATTACATGATAAATATGAAACAACCAAGCGCGAAATTAAACCTTGCAATATATGACACGTAATACGCTTTCGAGAAATGCTTGTTGCCTACCTGCGAAGGATGAATGGATTAATGAATTGGCAGAAAATAATGTATTGTTCATTAAAACATTAACACCAGTTTTCTGCAGGATGCTTACCCTTTCATACAAGCTTGATGTGTTTCTACCCTCTTGAAGACAGGTAGAGTCCAACCAATTCCAAAAAAAGGAAAGAGCACCCTTCCTAATAATTATAGACCCATTGCACAAATATCTGTGATCTCTGAAGTAATGGTGAAAGCAATCAACATCGTGCTCATCCAATTCCTACAGGGCTCCAAAATTTTGGATTTTGGACAGCAGAGATTAACAGCAGACCTGCTGCCCACGTAACACATGTATGGCAGAAATCTGTTGAAATATATGGAGAATCTCTACCAGTAGCATTGGATATCTCTAAAGCATTTGACCGAGTCTGGCGCGAAGGCCTTCTTGTGATACTTTCGTCACAACCGCCTCAACTTTGTCGCTTACTTTCGAGTTTTACCGCAGATAGATCTCAATCCGTGTGGTGGTTGACGGAGTATCCTCCGATACCATGGCTATTAACGCTGGTGTTCCACATGGGTCTGTTTTGGCACCAACTTTGTTTCTGCTCCATATCAACGATCTGTGGAAATGGCCACTTGTCCTGTCCTCAGCTTTGCTGGTGATGGTACTCTTCATACCACTTTCTCCTCTAGAGCCCCTATACCATCCATTGAAGCCAGAGGAGTGAGACAGAAACAGGTTGACGCATTTAAGGGAGATCTGGCAACGATTTTGAAATGGGGATCTGACAATCAAATAAATTGCAGAGATTTTGAAATGGGAATCAGATAATCTAGTAGAGTTTAAGACAACCAAAATACAAGCTTGCATCTTCTCCAGTAAGGCGAATCCAACAATCCCTAATATGATGATGTCGGCTACAACTATTGTATGAAATATTTCATATCCATGCCCGGGATCCCCTCTCATGGAATGATCATTCGAGGTCGATTGCGAAACCACTTCGTACAAATTTGGTTTTCTATTCACTGCCAATAACTACTTTACATCGCAGCAGCTCCTCATAATCTACAAAGCACAGATTCGACCTGAGCCTACTCGTCCGTCAAGTTATTCCGACAAATAGGTAGATCGATATAAGAAAAACAAGACAATTTAAATAAAAGCTTGCAATGATTTATAAACCGCTATGTCACATTGAAATTATAGTGTATTCCATACCTACTGTCAGGGTCAGACTTTTTTATACTGATATACTTTCTAGCATCTCCGGAAATAAACTAGAAGAAGCTTCCCAAGCTGAATTTAAGATATGTTCCAAGTCGTTTTCATCAACCATTTGGATAATTATTTTAAATTTCGGTGTTCAAAGATGAGTTCATTTGGATATTGTCAACCTTTGTCAATTAAAAAAACATCTTATTTAAATTACTAGGATACCGAAAAGTCAGACCAATACTTTTTTCAGATTTTCTCAGTAACTATTATTATGAACAGATTTTAACATGAAATGCAAAATAAGTAATTATTTACAAACTGCCAAAAAATAGTATACAAACCTCGTCAGAAAAGTGATTTTACTCGCTTCGCTCTTATTAAAACTTACCATACTCGTCAAGTAAAATTCCACTTTTCTGAACTTGATACATAACGTAATATTACGGGAATATGTAGGTACTGGATACCATTATAACGTTTAGGTATTGAAGATATTTATTTCACCAGTTCAATAATATCTGATATTATTTATGAAGCAAGAATAAACATCACGTTGTGTGTTAATTATCCTTTTATAGCAGAATGACAATGAAATTCGCGGAATGAACTGGAGGGGCGGCAAATTGAATAAAGTAGGCTTCATCATATAAGTTGTTCAGTCAGAGACAAGGTTCAGTATCAAATTCGAAGTCAACATGAAATTTGCGTGTGTATTATTCATTGTTATCGGTAAGTCACATTCAAAATTGCAATGTTTTTCTGACAGAAACAGTTCGTAGTTCAGAAAGTTTATATTTATATTTATTTATTTGTATATATCTGCATACAGAATGTCCTGAAACTATCAGCAAATAATTCAACTTGATAAATTGATATATCCTAAAACATTTTTCCGAAAACTCCAAAATAACGGAGTTATACGAGTTTTTTTATAACTTTATTGCTTGTGTTACGACTTTCTTCAAATTTGACGTAGAACTAAGCTAAACACCACCTCCAAAGAATTACCCATAATTTTGTGGTTCATTTTCATTTATCATGTTACAATTAGCACAATTAGGTAAAGGACATAAAAAAATCTCATTAAATAACATTCGTCGTTCAACTATTTTCACGTTATAGTTGTAGTGTTAGAAAACAGCTCATTTTATTGCGACCAAAATTTAGGAAAACATGAAGCAAAAAGTTGTTGATCATACTTTGAAGAAGGTCAACGTCAGTTTAGGCCTCTCTACGGTGAGAGATATGCCAAATCTGGACCACCACAAGAATACCAAAAAACATCAGTGAAGAGTATGCCACTTTCGAAGAAAATAGGCACATCAGAAAAAAGCTATGAAAAAATCGATTTATAATAACCCACTTTGAACCCCTGTATCCCGATATCTCGGTTATTTTTTAAATGTGATAGGAACTTGTGGCATTAATACTTCAATAAGAATTCCACTTCAGTTTTGTGTTCATAATTTTCGGATACCCAGTATAATGCAGTGTGGCCTGTTTTTTATTTGCCAGCATGTCTCCCGAAATATTAAAGGTACAAAAAAAAAGTTTAATAAGAAACTTGTAGAACGAATTTTAGTCTACAAAATTTTGTTCCACAGCCGAAAAACTTTTTATTTTTCAAATTCAAAATTCAAAATTGCTCTTGAATCATGTTCCATATTGTTTCTGTACTATAAACAGCATTCCAAATTGTTCTCTGGTAAAAAACTTCTACTTATACAACTACTTTAACCCGTGATCGTTTTCTTCTTGGGCTTTACCTCTGCTCCGTTTAAGTGCGATTTTATTGACTGCTAAGATACTCAATTGTGATGCTGAAGCAACTCTATCTCTGACGGTAGTGTTAGGAAGATATGATCTCCTATTTTCACGTTCTTCTTCAAAGTAATTTATTGGTGAACACACCATTTGTTGTTCGGCATTTTCCAAGTTTACACAGCACATGACGTAAATATAGGTACAATTACAGCCCTAATAAAAACTGTTCCTGTTCTTTTGAAGTCCGATTGTAATAAAATCCAAATCCGCAACAAATATATGAACTGTCAAGTCAATTCGTTGAATTAACAGTATCGGCAACTATGTAATGTGTTGCCAACTATTAAAATGGAATATATCTGGTTTGAAGATAATAGCGCAGCAGTTATTTAGGCAAATCGTTGAAGTGAATTGGTTGTAAAAAAAACAAGTAGGACATCATATCATTAGGCGAACAAGGCATATATGTAATGTGTCCCGTAGGTTCCAGTCCGAATTATGTCTGTTGGATTCCTTCGCTCACCAGCAGGTCTGCAATTTTGTTCTCTAATGCCCTTGAAGCCTGGTACCCATATCAGTTGTTGGTGGATAGGATGGCTCGCTAAGATAGTCTTAGAGGTGAAGACATAAGTTGCTATTGCTTTTACGGCTGGCCGCGATGAAGATTTGATCATTGCTGTACGCTCTCTATCACCATCTATCTCTAGCACCAGATACCGATGCCAGTGCCAGGCTCTGTTTTCGATTCAACAGCCCTTTAAGCTAAATCATCCCGTTCCAAAATGATGATCTGGAACTGTTTGTTGATGTCGTATTGGGGTGTTATCCAATCAATTGGCATAAGATGCACCCTATTAAATATATTAGTATAGGTCCTTGGGTGAACCCATTTACCTCCTAAAACCACATGTTTGCATTATATATGCCGCTCTACCACCCTCCATTTTCACGACTATGTGTACCGTAGTCCGAAGTCCCACCAGAGCAGCTAAAAAAGCTATTGGTATACTCCTAGTTTGAATATGCACTTCTTGGTCTGAATCAAATTGAATAATATTGAACACGTTGGTTTGAAACAATGTGTGATTTCAAAGTTTGGACCACGTCCCCAAAATTAGATGAAACCTACTTTTAAAGTAATGTCGAAGAAATTTGTTCGTTTATTGCGATGTATTATGGCTCCAAATAGTCAACTTAATTTAAATTTTAATAATAAAATTGCATATAATGATGTAATCATTCAATTTATGTTTGACATTACTGCTGGTTATTCTTGTTAAGTCAATTATGTAGGTGTTCAAATGTTGAATAGGAGTTAATAACCTGGTTGGATTAATGCAACTCTCATGGGGAAATAGTGCGATATTTATGTATTTGATTTTCCAGAGGTTCCGTCCAGATATCAAGCGTGAAAATGCTAAAACTTCAGAATGATTTTTTGATACATTTGGAAATGTTTTCATGTTAATAAAATAAGTATTTCATACGTGCAACAAATTTTCTTTTTTTTTCACTTGGTTTGCATACTACTCCATTTTCAATTTCTCCTCCGGTTGTATCTTTGCGAAGGACTGTGAATGTCTTGATGCAAAAATTGATAAATACAAATTTGAATTTCGTGTGTTGTAAAAGGATCTGATGACCAGTGTTAATCTTATGTACTTGATTACACGACGCAAAGCCTTATATACCGGTCATGATATTTCACTCAATCTGTTTCTAATAGACCTATGGTGTGTCTATATTTTTCGAGTTGAGATAAATTAACAGCTCTGAGAACCAGAGAAAAATAGTTTGGTTTTGAATAGGCTAAGTAAAGAGCCGGATTCAATTTTAAAACAACACCATATAGCTCTAGTAATCGTGAAAGGATGCTTTGATGTTGTTTGTCGATCGCCTTCAGAATAGGTGCATCAGAGTCTGCCTCTGTATCATTAGGTCTACACCTATAGCTGCCATATTCAATAGAGATCAGGCGAGAGAGTTGCTTTGCCAAAAATATATAATAAAAAATCTTATTTTTGACAATCATCAAATTACTCCCAAAATTTGCAACTGAACAGCAAACGCTCTCATAAAACCTTATTGGAATACAAAACTGACCCACTATTATGCTCAAGTTCTCTTTTGTTAAAAAACAATTTAAAATAACCGACACACATAATAAATATCCCATCTTTTCTGTAGACTACCTCTTTCTTAGGAATCGTCGTAGTGTATATTTCCCTCCATACACTGACCACGATACCTTAAGCAATAGTATCTTCAAAACTGTCTTGCTTGGATTACTAGATTCTATTGTCATATACACGGATGGCTCAAAAACATATACAGGAGTAGGCTGAGCTAGGTCACTGATTAATGGGCATTCTGAATACTATAAATTACCAAATGAAACCTCGATATATACTGCAGAAGCAATACCAATACTAAAGGCACTCGAATCGAATGGGCAAATAAAACTAACACGAATAACATATAATAAAGATTCTTGACCCACGTATGAATTAATATAAATACTCGGGAAATAGGTCACATCAACACAAATACTATATATTTTCGTCTTTACGTACGTTTCGGTCTCACGACCATCATCAGAAGACTTATTATTATTTCATAATACGATTATTTAAAACTAATTGTATCAACACAAAGCGTCTTTATCGCACCAATTTCATTTAAATGCTAACATCGCCGAAACGAACAGAAACACGAAATCGAAATTGTAACACAACAATGTTAAATTATTATATATTAGGAATCCACTGTTAAGTAGATATATCAAAATATACGCACGCATGTCGTCAAAGTCTAAGAAAGACTAAACAAACGAGACGCTGTATGGCCATAAGTATAGCACAAGAAACAAAAACTTAGAAAATTCCACCGCTCTTGCTAAACACTGCTTTGATTACAACCATCAATTCGATTACAATAATGTTAATATTCTAACTAAGGAAACCAATTATTATAAAAGATCTATTCTGGAGATGATTCACATAAAACGTGACTCCAATTCTGTAAATAATAGGAGTGATGTGCAGACCCTAAGTCATATTTACACTAACTTAATTAATTAATATTCTTGCAAATTCCTACATGCATCCCTATAATGTTGAAAATATATTTAGGTAAATTGTCAAAAGTGTATTCCAGAGGCCAGACCTGCTTTTATTACCAATAAATCATGACATCTGGTTTGAGGGTAGGTACTTGAGCGTCTCGTTTGTTTAGTCTTTCTTAGACTTTGATGACATGCGTGGGTATATTTTGATATATCTACTTAACAGTGGATTCCTAATATATAATAATTTAACATTGTTGTGTTACAATTTCGATTTCGTGTTTCTGTTCGTTTCGGCGACGTTAGCATTTAAATGAAATTGGTGCGATAAAGACGCTTTGTGTTGATACAATTAGTTTTAAATAATCATGTTATGAAATAATAATAAGTCTTCTGATGATGGTCGTGAGACCGAAACGTGCGTAAAGACGAAAATATATAGTATTTGTGTTGATGTGACCTATTTCCCGAGAATTTATATTAAAACACGAATAACTTAATAATAGCATCAGATTCTTCGTCTGTACTTAAATCAATAAAATGCGAAACTTTAAAATACTATAAGAATCTAATTGTAACCGATATCCTAATTATATATTCGAGGTGTCAATATTAATTGTATGGGTGAAAGGATACGATGGAATCAAAGGAAATGCCTTAATAGACAAAGAAAAAACTATACATTCAGGGACCACCATAGATGTAGTCACACTAAATGACTGTCTTAATCTAGCCAAACGCTATAGTGTTGACAAATATAAAGGCTTGAAGAAACTTCAAAAAATCCGTATACACTTTTATATCCAGAGTATCCAAAAATCGCTACTTATATGAATGCGGGTGGATATAGCAAACAATAATAACCAAACATGGAAGTTTCCCTTCACTTTTAGCCAAAATTGGTATTAGAGGAAATTCAAATTGCCCTTGTGATAACACAACAATTGTAGATCTTAATCAGATATTTTTTGGCTATCCTCTTTACGAAAATGAAAGACGCATTTTCAATAAAAAATTACAAGAGATAGGCATCATGTTTCTGACCAACATCGTATATATTTTAAATTGCAACGGCATCAAAATATGTAACATAATTTTCGAGTACATAACACAAAATAATATTTAAATTACAAAATTTATCCGATATCTGATAACTTTTTTTTGTGACTAAAAGAGACTACTCTAAGGTCAACAACAACAACAACACATTGATAATCACCCGCAGTGATTTAAGATAGCTGAATTGGATTTACTCGTCCTGTGTAATAATTCAACCAAAACACTTAAAATATCAGTCTGAATTAGTTGCGGTTGTACCATAACCTTGGAATTTTCCATTATATCACGCAACCAACGATAGCATCATTGATATCTATAATATAATTGGTACACAAGGAAGGATATTTCTAAGTGAATGCTTTGTTCCACGTAAAAAAAGGTCAAATGCAAATTAATTTACACATTACACTTTAGTTGTGCTTCCAGGCTTCCACGTACCTATTCTAAAAGCACTAATGACTGAATCTGACAATTAGAATAGCCAAATAGGGCCAATTACAACAATAATTAGATATTTAATTCAAACAGTTCCACATGACAATTTATATAAATTTGCCATGGCGTTGGTAACAAGTAAAATTCCAATGTAATATGAATGTCTATTGTTTCTCTCAGTTACCGCGTGCATTCAACAAGAACGAAACATATAAGCATACTAGACGGGCAGTTATAGTGTTCTTACGTCATCGGGTAGTTTTTGGATATCCCCGGACTAAGGGGGGATTCAAGGATTGTAGCGCCCTGGACCAGTACCTCCTTTTGGGAAATATTCAAACCAACCTTCCTAGCGCGGGAAGCATTATTACTGAACTATTCTTAAACATACAAATGGTTTTTGTTTTTTAGCATATCCTCAATGCAGGTGCTTAAAAGACTAGGAACTAGATACTTTCGATGGTGGTATTGTTGAAGGCGCTCTCTATATCTATATGTAGTTAGGCTCCTACTGCATATCTTCCATCCTTAATCTGGTTTTTGATGAGGGAAACTGCTGAGTGTAAGGCAGATTCCCTCGAGTGAGCTTTTTTGCAGGTGTGTTCTCAGTCCAGCGAGTGGTCTGATCCCCAACGAGGTCTATACACCTCGTTGCTGATCCCTCTTTACCGGTTGACATCTGATGTTTAGTGCAGAATCGTCTGTGAAACTTCTCGTGCTCCTTGAAGCCAGGGAAGATAGTTCCCACCAGGCGAGCCAGTGTCTCCTGTCAGATGTAGAGTATCCACCAGACATGACTCCAAGTTAAGCTTCCGGGTAGTATTTTGTTCAGCCTAGCTGCCCCTTTGCCTGTTTCACTAGAGAAGAGTAGCCAGCTTTTTTCTGAGCTGATCTCACTTGCCCCCTGTAGTTTATTTGTGTTTTTAGCCAGGCTGTCCAGTCTGATTCTTGGACAGTTCTGCGGGCTTTTCTGAATATAGTCTTCTGTCGCATTTAGCCGGTTATTCCACCATGTCATTTCATAGTCGCCTCTGCCCTTGCTGCGGGGGCAGTTGTCTACTAGAGGCTTCTGTTATTGCATTCGGCAATTGATCAGCCGTCTCGTCTATTTAGTTCACCAGGCTGATTTTGTTCGGGTACGTGTTCAGATTTTCCTGCAGGCTCTTTTGATAGTTTTTCCCTTCGTTCATCTGGGATTCCTGATCCAGCTCACCTGAAACAGCAAATAATGTTTGAAAATGATGAGAGAGAAGGTTCTTTCGAGACTCTCCAGCTTCTGATGTGTCTCAAGAGAGTTTGGGAGCGTAGTGTAACGTCAATGACCTCTCTTCTGACAACGTAAACAAACGTTCTTTCTCATATTGAGAATTTGGTTGGTGGGGGCCAGGAACGCGAGTAGGATCCGGTGATAATTTCAATTTACAACAATTTTTTTTGGTAGCTCTTGAATCTACCGTTACTAGTAGAAAACGAGATCTAAATCCTATGATATCTAACTGAGCTAAGATTACAATCCCAAACCAGAGCGCATTCGAATGCTCAAAGCACTACCATTGAATAATGAAATAATGGAGAGGGTCCTTGAAAATATGATGGATGATTCATGAATTATCAAATTTACATAATGTTTCTTGTTGTTATAGTCGCTGCGCTAGCTACCACGATAGCATCACCAGCCAAAGGATCCACCAAAGCATCACTGAAAAAGAAACCATGTCTCAAGGAATGTGATGATACTTTCAAACCAGTATGCGGTGGAGATGGAGAAAAGAAAATATCTTTCGGAAATGAATGTGTACTGTCTAATTACAATTGTGATAATAATGCAGGTAAGATTGTAATTATAATATGCTAATAGTTTAGGTGTTCAGTATGTCAATTGGACCAAACCATTGGAGTTTTTACGGCAACTGAACTGCAGTTCATTTTACACGTTCTGAAGTAGGAATTAGCTGTATGATATGATTTAACATGTTTTTAGAACCTTAGTGTCTATGTTTCGTAAGTCGTTTGCCACTTTTTGATTGATTCGGGAACTTCTTGTAGTAAAAGAAAATGCATTAAAGGGCGTGAAAGGTTTTTGGAGCTTCCAGTTACAATAATGATATATTCATAGAAGCTCCTGTACCAGATGATATTGGTATACGAATGAACTATCTATTTTCAAAATCAATTCATCTTATAAAGTAGGATATACCTAAATTCAAATCAAATCGCTAAGCTTTCGCGGTAAATGGAATAATAAGACAATTCGTTGACTAAGCGGTTGCGAGAAATGTCAGTTTAGTTGTGAATAGCGTTCGTCAAATATTCAACGTTCTTCTGTGGTTGGTGCTTATTTTAAGAATAACAATTCCATTATAACAACACAGCGTAAAAGTAGGTATACAAGTTTCGCAGTTCTGTCACAAGAATGAATAATCCTGTTTTTCATGTGCCAGAGGAACCTCGAACCGAAGTTATCACCGCATTTTGAAAGACTTACACCTCCATTCGTACCACTACAAATCGTACAAAAACTTGTGCATTACGATTTTAGAACACGCGTTAAAGTGTTTCGAAGAGATATTTGCTGAAACCCGGATATAGTTGATCGGTTGACCGTAGACGTTTATAAAGTAGGAAGAGCAAAGTCAGCAGAATCATATACTGATGCATGGAGAACTAAACAAAGCTCATAAAGACATAAAGTGCCCTAATTAGAAGTTAAATGTTCTGTACATTATTTCAAAAGGACTGCTCTACTACCTTGAACTTAAGTGTAGAATGTGAGCGAAAAAATGGTTCAAACAATAAGACCAGTATTTGTTCATCAAGTAATTAACAGCCCATTAAATGCTGATAATTAAGGACCAATTTATGATTCTGCTTCCTACTTTATAGACGTGATTGGTTGCAGATGACGCTCATTTTCATGCCAGGCTATGTGAATAAACAGAACTATTAGACCAGTGCTGAAGCCTTTGAAAATGGTAAAAAGTGAAAGAAAATAATAGTAGGATGAAACCCATTGGAAAAGGAAGAGAATATAACAAAAATGAAAGGAAAAATAATTTACGGGCGATCTGAGGTCGGGAAGTCGAAAGGGGTGAGTTTTTAAGGGGAAAAAACGGCTTATCTCGATTTCCAGTAGAACTACAAGTCGTATGGAAAAAAGTCAGATAGCAAAGTTGTAGGTAATAAAAAGATCTACAATTTTTGTATCCACACTTTTTTCACATAACCTCAAAATTCATGTGAACAATTTAAATAACCAAGTTTTTGGTTTTTTATTTTTATCTTTTACAAAAAAGAAATTGAGTAATTAAAGTATAAATATTAATAAATAGCTCAAAATTGTACATAGTGATTTTCGGATTCGAGATTTTTTCGTTTCTTTACATTTTTTGAGAACATTTACCATAGTAATATATATTTTTCTTCACACCATCAGAAAGTGGAGATCTCAACGAAAAAAAAGCTCACCGACTTTTTTGAAAAAGCAGATATTTTGATGTGAGAATTTTCGATTGAAAATTAGGGTGCTTTTTCGATCTTAAGTCAAAATAAGGTGGAAAAATAGATATTTGAAATCAAAAAAAATACAGTGGGTTTAGGACATGAAAAGGTAAACTTTCAGCAAATTTCGTGAAAAAAAAATTTTTTTTGTGGAAGATAAAAATAAAAAACCAAAAACTCGGTTATTTGAATTTTTCACATAAATTTTGAGGTTATGTGAAAAAAGTGTAGATACAAAAGTAGTAGATCTTTCTATTACCTACAACTTTGCTATTCAACTTTTTTCCATAGAACTTGTGGTTTTGCCGAAAATCGAGGTAAACCGTTTTTTACCCTTAAAAACTCACCCCTTTCGACTTCCCGACCTCAGATCGCCCGTAAATTATTTTTCATTTTATTTTTGCTATATCCTCTTCCTTTTCCAATGAGTTTCATCCTACTATTATTTTATTTGGTTTCAAAAATTATCGACCCTGGTCTATATCTTTAAAGGGCGAGGGAAAATTCTAAGGAATTATACTAATATATGGCTTCATAGCGAAAAAGTTACTGTGTGGTGTATATTATCCGCCTTTAATTGTTCGAGAGTTCTTTTTTAAGGAAATGGGGACTGTTACTGTTATATCAGTTACATCACAACGTTATCAATAGATATTGTTTACAGACCTAGAGCAAAAGACAAAAAAATCACACCATTTGCATAAAGTTGTAATACACGAAATCGTATTGCACTTGCAAGGAAAAGCGAGTCTGTCTACTGATTCACGTGACGAAGAGGTAGATGTTTAAGAATTTAAGAATTAGGAGGTAATTCAAGTCTTTTGCATTACTGTTTTATTAGTAGATAATAGTCTACAAATAATAATAAAACAAAGGCAGATCATTTGACCGCTTCTAAACTTGTGACAGACGTTTGAAAAAGCGCAAAAAAATGGACACTAGTCACACCATTTGCATTATCTTGATTCAGGATTCAGGAACGAGTTGTGTCAAATGGCCAGCTACCTGACTTGTGAATTTAAATCTTCGGAACTAACACAAAATGGTTCATTTTGCACGCCTTTCCTAGCAGCCTGCCCGGAATACCTTCTGCAGGGCCGGAACTACAATAGGGTAACCGGGGCAATGCCCCGGGGCCCCCTGAGCGAAGGACAAAAACAGAAAAACCCGAATATCTCATCCTTCTTTATATAATTCATAATTTTGTAATGTAAGGGATGAAAGCGCCGTATAATATAATAGCTAAGAATATATTACTACTTTACATGATTGATGATGTTATAATGTCTGATGTTTTAACTTACAAATTAATATGTAATACAACGTGAAAAATGTGTAAGACAAATAAAACAAATCATATGTGAATAGAAATAATGCCTTGTTTCTTTTTTTTACAAAAATTGGAAAAAATTGAGTTGACAAACTCAATAGAGAAATAGGGCCCTGAACTTAGTCTTGCCCCGGGGCCGCTGTGACTCTAGTTCCGGCTCTGCCTTCAGAGTATAAAGCACCAGAATTATGAAAACGAATTGACTCATATTTTTCCGATTTGAAAAGTTTTACGCACGTCTGCTGTGAAATATTAACAAAAGTTCAAAATTTGTAAGAAAATAAAAACCTACATGTACGTGTGCCAAGTTAATTTTTAAATTGAAGACCACCGGCTTGTGTTTGATATATAGATAACTAGGAATAATGGGAGATTAATTAAACTAACATTTTTCATTTCAGATCTAAAAGTCGTAAGTGTCGGCGAGTGTCCAGGAGGTGGAGGTGTTCGTTTATCTTAAAATATAGCTACCATCAATAATAAAACGAGGAATGTTCTATTTGAATAATAAATAATAAAATATGAACCATTTTTTTGTACAATTGCCGTATTCATCTGAAATATTAGCAGTAACGACGCCAATAGAGTGAAGTCTAATATTAAAAGGTTTACGCTTGATTAAAAAAAAGAACATTTTTGTAACGACATTTTCCCGGTGTCAGAATTGCAAAGTAGTAGATTTATAGAAAAACTTGAATGAAGGAATATTTCTGCATTCCTCGCACCAGAAACAACAACTATCAATATGAATAACACTAGCCTCAACCCACGGTCGTATATAAAGGTCTGGAAACTCTATGTTTGACATGAGTCTCTTACATGTCGCCAAACTCGTAGTTCCTCGTTCAGCCACCAGCTGGCGCATGGATCGAAGTATGTTGACAGGATGTCAGGATTAGGTGCCATATCGTTCAAATTTCAAGCCCCATAATACAAAGATTGCCAGAGAACATCCCTCGACTCATGCGCCACCCTTTTGGTACTACGCAACAGATGACGCTTAGCGCACTCACTTATCACATCGGAAACAGCCTCGAGTTTCCAGGCCTGTATATACGACCATGCCTCAACCAAACGATAGCCACGGTTGCCACCCAAAAACTAGGCTTCCTCTTAAAAGGTTAAATATATGCGTGTGATATATTCATAACCAGAAAAACACGGTCATTACGATTCAATAAAATACTATATCTCCATTTGAAGAACTGAAGATATAATGTCAAAGGCACCACTTGAAACTGAGCTATTGCCCAAAACAATACAGTTCTTCCTGTGAGAACTTTTGCCAACCAATATATATCCCAACGTTTGGAGGTGTTCAGTGTTTCCATCAAAACGCGCACAATAGGCTCGAACAGGAAGTCTGAAACTTCTTGGCTTCGAATTTGGATCGCAACATAGCCTACATGGCTAATAACTACTGTTTTGAAAATAAAGGAAAATTAACAATTACGGTTAACATAAGTGACAGCCATAGATTTAGGTATCTAAATCTATTGCGACAGCACTTCGGTGCCAGCGCCATCTAATATCCAGAGAACTTCCCACATTTTCATTGGATTAATATAATAGTCATTGAATATGAATATATTCATAGCCATTGATTAAAACCACGGTCGTATACACAGGTCAGGAAACTCTATGGTTGACTTGTGTCTCTTACGGGTCGCCTAACTCGTAGTCCCTCGCTCAGCCACCAGCTAGCGCTTGGATCACGAAGTGGTAAAACGATTTCTATCCGGAATCGCAAGCATCCACTTTTTTCGCATTTCCGCATCTTTCGGCACTTTAAAAACAGAAGTTTCTTGCTTCACACTTTTGTACCCCGTTTTGCATTTCGGCACATTGCACGATTTCTTAATTTGTTTCTAAAAACGCAGGTATTCCTTGTGTTGACAAGTCAACTGACAGATGTCAGAAAATACTCCTACGTGACGACTTTTGGTACTACGGGCCAGTCGACGCTTGGCGGACTCACTGCTCACATAGGAAACAGCCTCGAGTTTCCAGACCTGTGTATACGACCGTGATTAAAACTAATTTCATATTCAATGCAACCACAAAGAAACGATAGAAAATGTTTTAGAAGCTGATGGAGCTATTACGTGAGAAGAACCAAAGAGAGGACGGGAGATTTATCTTCTGTCCTTCGAGAACTGATTGAAATCTGTTCACAGAACTTTATTACTTTATTTCTATATCTCTATCATAAGCTTATGGTTGTTCTGTGGTCATATCATTTTGATAGTATTCATGTCATTATGTTACTTCATGTCAAGTTTAAAGTTTCGAATGTAAACTCTTATCTTAAGAAAATGATAATGTAATTTGCCTAAATAAATAATTGGATTGAGA
This sequence comes from Endomychus coccineus, assembly GCA_958510875.1. NCBI lineage: Eukaryota > Metazoa > Arthropoda > Insecta > Coleoptera > Endomychidae > Endomychus > Endomychus coccineus. Next base: position 31,037,062 of record OY294067.1, on the reverse strand, counting down.
TAAGTAATTAGTTTCATTTCTCAAAGGCTAATGCTTCCTGTTTTTTTATTTATCTAAAATGGAAGCAAGGAAAAGAACTGGTGTTCCAATAGTTCCAGTTATTCAAAAAGTTTTCTTAACAATGAACTATAGTGAAGAAAGTGGAAAATTTGAGAAGGCAAACGTAAGTAATGTAATACAAGTACTATGATTACATGTATTGTACACAGCTTATATGCATCATACGATAATGGAAATCAGTAATGTTTTCATTAATTATGTTTAAACATCTGTGATAAAGATCTTGAGGATTCATCCTTGAAACAACAATAACAGCAACTGGTATTTATTGAAATCTAATAGGAAAAAATTATGAATTTAATCTTCTTCATAAGATAAGATATATTGAGGTGGGGCAACCTGGCTTATTTCAGAAGTATGTTTATAATTTGGTGCAAGTGTAATACAATTTTTTTCAGCACACTAATATTGTTACTCAAAAAATAAGTGTGATTGATAGCTATACTATCAGTGTTCCAATTATTCACTCTAGAGATAAAACAAATGCCATTAAATTTCAGGCCAATACTGTATATCTCGAACAATATATGTAGACTCGTCAACAAATGATAGACAGAAAACTTTTTTAAATATCTTATGGTACAAGATAATTTTCTGAAATTCTGGCCAATCATCCTCCATATTCTAGACTTGATAATTATGGAAGAAAAATATCAGGTCAAACTTTTGGCGCGTATAAAATACAATAACTAAAGTCAATTGAATTTGGTAATGATAGTCTGATGTAATCGCTCCAGGCTGATAAACCTTCAACTAACCTGTTAGACTAGTAATGTTAGAATATTAGCCTATGGGTGTGTTATTAGGTTCTTATATATTTTTGATAAGAAATTTATTTTTATTTTACATTTTCGCGTTTTAATAAATAATTGAAAGCTGCGATTATCTTAAACGCGCGAGAAGTCACTATTCTACTCTTTGAAGACTTTGTCTGATAAAGTAAATAAGGAATTCGGTAATCAGCGAATATATGTATAGGTATTTTACAAAGCTGATACAGGTGGCATCTTCAGGGCAGGCTTGAGGCTTGAACTGAAACTGAATCCTTGAAGCTATAGAAATTCTAAAACATTCGAATAATCTGAACCGTGACTCAGGATATTACCTTCCCAACATTTGGAAACCCATCCTCGAAAATTCCACTTCGCACATGATCACACAACGGCATGGTCAGGTGCCGGAACGAAGTTAACCACCGGCATAAAGGCAGTGAACTGTGTAGCGTGAAGGATTTTTCCTACAATAAATACAGCTACAGAAACCAGTAGAACCAGTTTCAGTTCAAGCCTCAAGCCTGTCCTGAAGATGCCACCTGTAATGGTTGGCGAAACGTTGGCATCAAGTCGAGCTATTGTGACGCGGAATCCATCCGGAAGCCAAGAATTCAAAAAAAAACATGTTAAAAGCCAATTGTTTATGCTCTCCCGCACCAGTTTACCATATAACCACCATGGCGGTGTGATGCAAGAGAAAAATAAATCATTAACATCAATAAATCATCCCTTTGCTTATGTTTTTTATACTTCAGATATTTTGTGATTATTTATTTGGCTGAATCTTCTCCAGCTTGGTGTAATATACCATTTAGTATAGGTACTTGATATAATAGTTTGTTATTTGGGAGTTGTTTTGATGTACGTTGATCTTTTTAGCGATGGTTCGAGTCAAATCATACTCTGTGGACTTCGTCAAACATAGATGGTGAGGGAATCGCGATAGATCCAAAACATAATTCTGAAATTGGCAACGATTTGCTCGTAATAGACAATATTAATATGAATGATATCCAAAAAATGATAGATACATGTGGGACTTCGGGCAAATGGCCTGCTTTGTGTGGACTTGCTAGGATGAAAGTGATTGATAGGTGAGTTTTAAATGAACAAGAGGTATAAATATTAATGAGATGTTTTTTCAAGATTAGCAAGAGAAATTCAGAAGAACTCTCAATTAATTGCAGAAATTGAATTTTGTGCAAGAGGATTACGTATCCCAGAAACTACACATAAAGCACTGCCGTTATTAATTGAAATTTTGCAATATTATTCATGCATAGCGGCCAGCAATTCCACTAAAAATATAGGTGAATATAATCGGATTAATCATTACATTATTCCCTTATTGTCTTTGTGAGGTGTTAATAGCCCTTCGACGCGAATCTTCATAAGCATGTTATATGTTTTCATTGGTGGCTGGTACTAAAGGGCACAAGGGAACGTGCCCACCACCACCAATCACCAAGATAAACACAGAAAGAAATTCACATGTAATTCAGTGGATTATTTTATTCCGCACGTGAGGCGCATGCGTTGATAACGCTCAAAACTATGTTCCGGGGAACGTTCAGAATTATACCTGTTTCAAGTATGATTCGGCTACTGTTATCTACGCGCTTATACCGTCGGCTTGGAACACAAAGAATCGTATCTCCAGTAAACGTCTTACCTTCATAGTGTACAGTGTGTGAATTCAATTCGAAAACGTGAAGTCTGAAGTGAGCCTTTGAATTGGCGTTACGAAGCCATTATGATACATTTATGTAGGTTTAATCAACTTTGCAACTGAATTAGACGCTGTGCTTGCAATACATATGAAAGGTTCCGGTTCACAAATGTTTAAAGGCGTCTCCCGAACGAATTGCTAGATGCAATATCACAAATTTACAAAGCAGGAAATATTAAAAGAAATTAAATCTGCAAATTGCGTTGCTATGGAGTCCGATGAAACTTTAATCATCAGCAAATGGTTATTTATCGATACGTGTTTAATGGACACATTTTTGAACGTTTTTGGTCTTTTTTCATAGGGGTGAACATAATGCTGACGTATTAGCAAAAACATCGCTGAATGAATTGCAAAGTATTTTAGATACTCCTTGTGGGTCTGATAACAATAAACTAATCGCTCAAAGTTAAGATGGGGCGTCCGTGATGAGTGGTAAGACAAATGGAGTCCAAGCCATTATCAAAAGAACATTTCCACATGCAGATTATATTCACTGTTACGCGCATCAATTAGATTACCACGCGCTGTTCCTACAATCTGGATTTTCAAAAGTCGATCTGTGAATACATTATTTGAACACCAGGATTCTTTCAAAGAATGTTTAGGCAAAATTGTTAACAAAGATGGGATTCAGTTACTATTAGTGGTGTATTGAAACATTTGAATTGCCCGGATTTTCTCTACTAGTTGATATTATTATTGTTATTTGTTTCTCTGAATATATTGTTATTATTTATATCTTAACAGTGATGTTTGATTTTTAATAAACAATATCCTTTTAAATACAATTTGCATTGAATTACAATAAATCATCCACGCTATTTTTTTTTAAATCATTATTTCTTATATATTATATGTATGTATGAGTATAAATATAAATTAGGTTGTTTCCCCAATGTGAGTTCATAATAAATAATGAAAGATAATAAACGAAGGTCTGATATTCTCACAATACATAATATAATTGAACAATTATATGCCAATCATATTATGTATTGTGAGAATATTAGACCTTCGTTTTGCCTTTCATCATAAATCTAAATGAAGATGATGAGGGACCCGAAGCTGGTATTCACATTTGGCTCTCGGTCCGGACCTGACAATACTCTAGGACAGAGAACAGTCCGAATCTGTGTGTCCGACTTGTTTCCGTCTTGCACATCTGGGTTCATTGACTGTACGGGAGAAAGCGGTATAAAGTGAACTATTATCCGCAAAGTTGTGGACGGGGCAGGAGGTATTTTTCAACAGATCGTTGGTGCGGAGCATAAACAAAATTGGTGCCAAGAGAGATCTTTGTGGAACACTACCGTTGATAGCCATCATATACCGGGATATCAAAAATTATCTCGGTCAAGGGTGGTTGTGGAATCTAAAACGTGTGTCTTACTTTACGTTTGAAATAATTATGTCATAATTAATTTGAAGTTTCTAAAAGTGCGAAATTTCGCAATTTTATACGAATATTGTAACACTCAGAAGTCTTTAGCGCTTTGGACTCCGGGATTTTCACGTGGCCTATCGAAATTAGAAGGTTCGAATTATCTAAAAACATTGCATGAACGCCAGACGTCCTATGTAATTAGCTACTAACGAAATCATTTTGACATATGCCTCGAGGAGCTCGCTGCGCGTAAGTTAGAGTTTATACATTTTACCTCGGTCTTGATAATTTGGGGCCGTTTCTTGCCCAGTGCGACCGGCGCCAGTTGTAATAAAGTGTTTTTGGCTATGGGCCGCTAGCTTTTACCCGCTTCGTGTATATTTTAGTGGCGAGAAAATTCCCTTTGGTACACGCGTAGCTATCTGAGAATAGCTCAAACTGTTTTAATTGAGTTTTCCTGTTTGATGAACATTTATCGAAAAAAGAAGGACCGTCGGGCACGATCCGATGCTAAATCTAACTACATGGAGCGAAAACGGCACGCGAAAAGTCGTCGTAAAGCCGTATTAGGTACAAGGTAAAACCAGTTTGCACTTTTCTAACTCGCGTGTTACTGGCTTCTCACGTGAACGTCATTCGATTTACGGAAAATTAACTATTTCAAAACAGTTTTTGACCCGGATTGTGGCTATCACGACCTCTGAAAAGGTTCAATGTTCACATAATTATTTCATTATTGTTTTACAACTGAAATAAATAGGTATGAAATTTGTAGGTTATTGATGATGTCAGTGTGACAGTGACATAATTATTTCAAACGTAAAGTAAGACACACGTTTTAGATTCCACAACCACCCTTGACCAAGACAATTTTTGATATCCCGGTAGTTGGGGCGGCAAACCATGACGCAAGAAGGCCTTGGTGCCAGAGATATCCAATGCTACAATTAGAGATTCCCCATATTCCTGGCATATATGTGTTACGTAGGTGTTGATCTCTGGTGACCAAAGCAATATTGTCGTTTTATTTTGAATTTCTCTAGATATTGAATGATCTCGAAGTTGATTGCTATCCCATTACTTTAGAGATCACAGATAGTATTGCACTGAATTCGTAATTATTATAAAGGGAAATTTGCTGCTGTGGCCATTGTGCCATCATCTTTGGTTAGGGCAGGAAATGACCTGGAATATAAATGTTTTTCAATTGCCTCGGCGAATTGTTCAAATTAAACAGGATCCATTTGGGCATTCGATGGAATATTGAATCCTATTTTTCTCCATTCATGAATATATTCATTGTGATTCCGAAATCCCTTAAAGTATCAGTTAGGGGGATCATTGCTTGAGAATCATTTTTATCTTATCAAAGATTAGTATAATTCAGGTAAATTTTTGCAGATAACTAAAAACTATAATAATCCCCTGAAGTTTACATGAATTGTAGCTTTCGATCACATTTAGAAAATAATAGGATGTAAAAATTATTTTTAATTTTTAGGGTCTTTGTTTTAGGGATATCAGTGATTATTATTTCCGATGAAAGTTGTTTATCGACATTTGGCTATGCTTTGGGGCCGGCACTTGCAGCTGGCAAAAACGTGATTTTACAAACTACCCCTGTAATTTCCGCTGTGGCCACTCTCTTGGTCGAAATCGCTCATGGTATTGGGTGAGTACACAACAACCTCTATTCATTATTTGATGAAATAAATATCCATTTCTTTTTCTCAACAGCATTCCTAAAGAAGCACTTTGTGTCCTTCCTGGAAATGTTGATATCTCGGCTTTCACATATAGTCGCGCAACTATTACTATATTCGATAACTTGAATAAGGAAATATACAATATTGCCAACCACGGTTTCAGCAATGTACTACTATCAGGTTAGTCGACACTACTTCTCATAATTTCAGAGCACACCATATTTACTTTTGATTTCATAGATCAAAATTATTAAACCAGTATTTAAAAAAGTTACTCCTGGAGACGTAAATAATTATCGGCCAATTGTTATACTCTCTAATCTAAGTAAAATTTTTGGAAAAGTAGTACATTAAAGATTTATCAGTTTTATTGAAAAGTCACCCAAACTTACTTATTCTCAACATAGATTTAAACTAAACAAATCAACAACACGTGCCATATACGTCGCACACTGTCATATAATAAATTTCTTAAATACAATGTGAAATCGATCTTTCTGGGGATTTGGATGGTATGGAACATGATATATTGAAACGCAAAATGGAACAGTAATGCTTTCAGGGGTACGCTGGTCACTGAGAACGATTTGTGGGATACAGAATATCAATCTTTATTGATAAATAATATCGCTACAAGATTATATAAAAGTTAGAGACAACCAAAGTACAATGTAAAAACACAATATATCACGTCATAATTAACTTGAGCTACTAAATCTAGGTATACAGCTATACCTTTGCAATATCTTATTTGAATGAATTTGAAGAATATGTTCGCTCCATAGGTAGGCGGGAGCAGGGATATACCACAAGCGCCCAGGTAAAAGTATTTCTATACCTCTGGACAAACACGCCACCATTCTCTAAACGGAGATATTGGGAATAACCATTTATCACTGGAAGGAAAAGCAAACCCACATCAGTATATCCACAGACAGCCAGGCAGCCCTTGCTGCGCTGGGTAGCATGAGAATATCAACGAAGCGGGTGTGAGTGTGCATCAACACGCTAAACAATCTTGGCAGGGACGAAGGCAAGGTCACCGTATTCTGGGTCTCCAGTCGCTCTGGAATAAGAGGAAACGAGATAGCCGATGAGCTTGCAAAACTGGGGGCCATAGAACCCCTAATAGGCCCCGAACCAGCGGTGGGCATCTCGAATAGTAACATCAAAGAGACTATGCACTGCTGGGCCAGAACACAACACTCGGAACAGTGGAAACTAGTGAACGGTAGCAGGTAGTCGAAAGCACTGTATGGACCGCACATCAGGGAAGACTGGCTGAGCAAGTGAGGATAATGGTTAAAACCGATGCCAAACTGCTGACACAGATACTGACCCTCACAAGATGAACCTTAGCGATTCTCCTTTGTGCAGGTGGTGCAAACAGAAAAACGAAACATCAGTGCAAATTCTGTGTACATGCGTAACACTGGTCTCCACAACACGCAGAGCGGTCTCGGTGGAGCTATGCGACACTGAGGAGATCCAGAAACTAGATGGTGTTGAAACTCTTCAAGGCATTAACTAGCTACCCGGTCCCGACTGGGAGTTGAGTAGGTGGCTGTTTGTTCATCTCGGGCACCCGGTAAACAGATAGTGGGAACAAATCCCACCTACCTCTCAATCCATCTGAACACCCTCGAATGGAAACCGCTTCAGTAGGACGACGTTCAAATAATATATCATGATGTTAGTGTAACCTCTAGGTGACACGTTAATCGTTAACCTGGGGAGCATGGTGAACACTCTCGTGTGGGAACTGCCCTTTGGTTACCTGGTGAACACTTGTCTGTGGGAACCGCTCCACCAGATGACACGTGACAGGGGTGCAAAGGGCTTCAGGCTAGGCATTAAGGGCCGCAATGCCCTCCTTAATTAATAATAATAATAATAATAATACTTAGTTCCGTAAAACACCTTCTGGTGCTTTCTTCCAGCCAAAGTCAGTTTCAGCATTTATGGAGCCTAGAAAGAAACCTATTCGTTGTATGTCATTTCATAGCCGTCCTAATCGCTTATTTGTTTAGATATATTGAAAAATACCACGTAAATTACATCATATTGCCAGATTATCTTATTGAATCGTTATATCGTTCGTATAGCTTGTTACTCGAGCGATTATGCCCATCATTTTAATGGCACGCACTTTAGTCAAAGCTAATAACTGTAGCTCCTCAAAAATTTCCTTCTTATTACAGATAATTCTTCGAAGATACCTTTGCTAATTTTTGACAGTGCAGATATAGATTCAGCTTGCCAATCCGTGATAGATGCTGTGTGGAATTACAAAGGAATGGTTAGTGGAAATTACAATTTGATAAAGAGAATGATAATTTAAATGTAATCATTTTAGCTACCATGGTCTGTTAGAGAAGTGATAGTGCAGGAAAATATATTTGAAAAAGTAGTGAAAAAGTTGAAACAGAAGCTAGTGTCATATGAACTTCCTCATTGGTGCAAAGGAAGGACTAATCAAGGATTGACAAAAAAGATGGCTGCCCTTCTTTTAGATGCTAATAAAATGGGAGTTGAAGTCTTCCAACCAGAAGTTAATTCTTTGCAACATCTCAGGCCAACACTATTAATAGGTGGGAAAGTTACTAAACAAAACATTGTTGACGGCTGGAACGATGATAGTGATATTCCAGTCGCCACAATTTTAGCTTTTCGGAATATTAATGAAGCTGTTGCTTTGGCTAATAATAATAGACAAGGCTTAGCTGCATCTGTTTGGACTGAAAACCTTAGCATCGCTAATGAAGTTGTTCGAAAACTAGATGTAAGTTTGTATTCACTATTAGTTTTGAACGTTCACCTCTTATTTTCCGCCACAAAACAGATGTTCGTTCATTCAAACACTAGCCATAGCAACCTAATCCACTAATATAAAATTGAACAATATATATTTCGGCAACCAAGTTGTCATACATAAGAAACAACATTTGACTTCAAAAATATGACTATCCCTATTGATTGATTGAAAAATAAATTAATTTGCCATAATGGGCAAGCACCTTACATTTATGGGCTTCCGGAACTGCATAAAAGTGATATACCTTAAAGACCCATTGTATGTAATATTGGAGCGCCTACCTACAATCAAAATCTATAAACAACATAATAGTAAAAAATGAATTTTATGTAAAGGACTCATGGCATTTTACCTGTAGGTTATCTGTTAATTTCCTTGGATGTTGTTACTTTATTTACAAAAAATATACCAGTCATTTTGGCATTGAGTAGCATCAAATAACGTTGGGCAGAGATTAAAAACCACACCTCTAGATGAACCTGTATTTATAAATGCAGTAAAGTTTTGTTTTATTGCTCAATACGGTGAGCAATATTCTGGAAAAATATTTGGCGCAGCAATGGGATCTCCTATTTTAGCTACTATTGCTAACCTAGGTATGGAATGCTTAGAGGAATCTATTCATTATTATTCATTATTATAAATTCATTAGATTTTCAACCTGTATTCTTTATGCGGTATGTAGATGCTTGCAAAATGAGTGTTCCCAATGATAACATTCAGTACGTGATTAATAAATTTAACAATTTCCACTGTAAACTTCAATTTACCTGGAAATAGAAGCGAACAAAAACATGAATTTCTTAGATATGAACATTTGGTCTCAACAAGTTATAAAAAAGTGTTATAGCCTTACAGATCGCGTTGTTAAATTATCCCACCAAATGGGCCTTCCCAAAAATCTGAAAATTGTCACCCACAAACATATTTCAACCCCATCATTAAAGAAAGAATAAACAATATCTATAATGGAACGTCATATATAAATAACATAAACGGTAATAATTTTATAACATTACCATACATTCTGAAGACCTCGGAGAAAATTTAGAAATGTTTAAAAAAGTATGATATGAATGTTGCGCATAAAGCTACTAACTGTGTTGGTAATTATTTTTCGAATCTAAAACCTTTAATACCTAAAGATAAACAAACCCACACAGTGTACAAATTGAATTGTTTACATTGCGATGGGGCATATACAAGAATCTCTAAACAATATTTGCAAAAAAGAATGGATGGCCATAAGTATAGTACTAGAAACAAAAAATACCACCGCCCTTGCTAAACATTGTTTTGATTATAACCATCAATTCGATTACAAAAAAGTTTATATCTTAACAAAAGAAACCAATTATTATAAAAGATGAATTTTGGAGATGATTCACATAAAACGTGATTCCAAATCGGTAAATCATAGAACATACGTTCAATCATTAAGTCAGATTTATAATAATTTAATTAATTAAAACCCTTGCAAATTCCTACATGCGTCTTTATAATGTTAAAAGTATATTTTAGGAAAAATGTTCGAATAGCAATATTTCTAATAAACCCTTTTTCTATTACCTCATAAATCGTTAACATCTGGCTCGAAAGTGGATACTCGTTATATTTTTTTGGTTTCAGTCGTATTTAAACATTTTTTTTTAATATTGATTCATTTAAAACATTAATGTGTTACCATTTCGATTACTCGTGTTCCTGTTCGTTTCGGAGACGTGGGCATTTTTAATTGAAATTGGTGCGATAAAGACGCTTTGTGCTGATACAATTACCCTTATAATAAACCTATATGGATATAACATTGATATAAAAAAAGTAAAAAAAAATAGTCTACTATAGCTATTCTTCAGAAATTACTTGTGGATCTATGATGCGTTGCTGGAAGCTATTCATAATCAATGTGGGAATACAAAAATTGAAATGGGGGTACGGTAGTAAGTAAAATCTATAGCTCTGGGTGGAGATTTCATTTATTTCCGGAACAATTTGAGATCTGGAAAACAGTTTTTCATAAAAATTGCAGAAAAACGGAAATATTAGTAAAACTTAATCAGTTATAAACTAGAAAAAAGTGTTTTACACGACATGCTTTATATTGTTAAATATCAGCATTTTTTTTAACGAAATAATAAATAAAACTACTTTGTTTTACTATCACTGATATTTAATATAGTCGTTACTATAGTTTCAACACTACGTGTCATCTTCAGGCGAAAAATGAAAAATCTTTAATTTTAATTTTTCGTCTGAAGATGACACGTTTAGTGTTGAAACTATAGTAATGACTATATTAAATATTAGTGAGAGTAAAACAAAGTAGTTTTATTTATTATTTCGTTAAAATGATAAACTATCACAAAGTAACGGCTTTCCACAATTGAATTTTTTTATTTTTTTTGAAGTGGTTTTTGTTTTTTATTCAAACTAACTTAAAGATACTGCGAAAATATATTCATATAATTTTCATTATATCATATTACATTGATATATTTTCATGTTTCCGGTTTTAATGCGACATGTTTTCAATTTAAAATTTATGTTTTTGAACAGAATCCATTTCTCGTTTATCCCACGTTCCATTTATTTTGATCCTCCTCTTCTAGTGTGACTCAAGTGCCTGTATTTCAGGTGGCCAATATTTGGATCAACTGCCACGGATTGTTCGCTCCTGACAAAACATTCTCTCCAATGAAAGGAGGTTCAAATACAAGCTATTTTGGAGGAATACAAGGTAAAACTCATCAGCTATGATATTGATCGAAGGGTAGCAAAAAAATCTCAGATCTTTTGTTTATTGTTAAAACATTTATGGTGCAAAATATATGTTTCATCGTTTTTGGAACAGTTTTCGGAGCGAACGGTTTTAGTGTTATTATATGCTTCGCAGACGAAGTCCGAGGGTATATTGCATTTACTCAAGCTATTTCTAAATTCGTTAAAAAAGTCCTAGAACAAAAAATCGTTCATCATAGTATTCCTCATTGAATTTTAAGAAACTGATAAATCCGTCTGTCTGTCTAGATGTATGCCACGAAATGCTTATCTACACGATAACTCAAAAAACGAAAGGGCCTGTAATATTCAATATTTAACAAAAAATCGTTTAATGTTCGGTTGTGCACCCTATTGTTTTTCAGAGAAATCATGTACGAAACACACCCTAAAGTATAGATTGAACCGATTCAAAACTTTTACAGTAAATTTAAGCTAATTTGTAACAGTTTCCACCCAATTTTCAACAAACAACAAAATCCACTATTGAAGTAAGCTTAAATTTAACCCGTACTTCAACAGTTTATATAACAAGTGGCGATGTGGTGTAGCGGCTAGGACAGTTGGCTCCCCCTACTCAGTAGACTCGGGTTCGATTTCCAGAACCGGAAATTTGTACTGTATTTTTTTTAAATATGATATTAATTTGTATATTATTTAGTTGTAGTTAATCTTGCTCAAACCAACTTCATTTTCTTCAATCCTATAGGAACTTGTCAGATTTGCCCCAACTACTGCTAAAAGGTTAATTTCCTCGATCTCTCGGTTTTCTTTGATAAATACTTTTGGACAAGGTTGTTTAAATGACCCATGATTAAATTTGATTTTAGGTTAAAAAATATTATTTTGTCTGACTGTCTTCTCTCAGGAAATCTTAAAAAAAAGTCCTTTGTAAAACATCAATAAAATTATGTTAAACACGTTAAACATTTACCTCTTTAAATTTTAAATACAACTATGGAGCCTCGTTACTATCTACTTGACTTTCAATATAACATATCAGCATATCATATATTTTGCGAAGTTTTCAAATTTATAATTCGTGGGGTTTTCTGCCATATTATTTAAACAATTTATGAGCAAACTCAAAACAATTCAACAAATTGTAGCTTGTCAATAAAACGCGGGACAGCAGTTTGATATTATATTAATAAAACAACATTTATATTTATGCATCGCTACATATTACATATTAATTGAAGGAATAAAATATTTCAAATAATACATTTGGGAGAGATAACGACGTCAGTGAATTCTATGTGAAAAACTAGATGATGTTTAACGGCAACTGAAATACGGGGGAGCAAAAAAACAGGAATTTTTCAAAATCATCTGTATTTCAAAGACTATTTAACACACTGGTTGAATGTTTGCACAAATCGAATTCTGACTATAAAGAGTGTAGAACTTTTGATTTGATGAACATCCTAATCCAGTATTATCTCAATCACTGTTTTATTTTAGGTTACAGAGAATATCTTGTTTCTGATTGGATTGGTAACCGTGACGTTGAGTCAACTGGCAATAAAGAGACGTTAGTTAATGCCATAACTGCAGCAAAAAAAGGGCACCAATCTTGGTCTCGTTTATCGCAGATTCAAAGGAAAACAAAATTAGTAAATATTGCTGAATACGTTTCCGAGAATAAACAACAATTGAGGTAACTAACAAAACAATTACTATGTTATACGGGGTTATCCAAATTAAGTACCCACCATCGATAACTTCGTTATTATTAAAGATACAAAATTGTTTGAATTAGCAAACTAGTTAACGCTCTCCAAGATAGAAGAATTTAAAAAACAATGAGAATCGTGTTTTGCAGTTTGGAAATGAAATATCATTATCCACATTTATATTATATTATTGGAAATCCAAGTTTTAAACAAAAATGCCTGGGCCTAGTCATGAACGAATCTTACTGGTGCCCCCTACATTAATAATAATAATAACCCCAATTGTTAATTTCATGCAGCTAAACAAATAACCAATGACTTGATTTTATTACAATGTATGTTCACTATCCACTCGTTTATTATATTTATCTCATTCTTCTAAAACAAGATGCAAATGTTATTCTGTACAAAAAAAGCAAATTTAATATAGTAAAACAAAACACTAATGTGACTATAATTTAAAGAAGTTGCTTATCATCTTCAAAACGATACAAATGTAAACATCGATTTTTTCAAATAGTAAAATGTTAACAGCTATTTCTTCATAGTATTTCAACCCTGTTCATAGATAATTATCAAAATCACAACTTTAAATTGTGATTTACACTGACGGAAATGTATCTTGTACCTTACAATAATTTTATAATATATTTTGTACTACTTAGAAACTCGCAAATCTTCACACTGCATTGAGTAAACGGTTTGTACCTTTACTGATTTCAGAATACATTTGTTTTGTACTAGTTGCTTAAATACAGCCTATTCAGTCTATAATACCGGGATATCAAAAATTATCTTGGTCAAGGGTGGTTGTGGAATCTAAAACGTGTGTCTTACTTTACGTTTGAAATAATTATGTCACTGTCACACTGACATCATCAATAACCTACAAATTTCATACCTCTATCTATTTCAGTTGTAAAACAATAATGAACTACAAATTATGAAATAATTATGTGAACTTTGAACCTTTCCAGAGGTTGTGATAGTCACAATCCGGGTCAAAAACTGTTTTGAAATAGTTAATTTTCCGTAAATCGAATGACGTTCACGTGAGAAGCCCGTAGCACGCGAGTTAGAAAAGTGCAAACTGGTTGTACCTAATACGGCTTTACGACGACTTTTCGCGTGCCGTTTTCGCTCCATGTAGTTAGATTTAGTTAGTATCGGACCGTACCCGACGGCCCTTCTTTTTTCGATAAATGTCCATTAAATAAGAAAATTTAATTAAAACAGTTTGAGCTATTCTCAGATCTCAGCTACGCGCTTCTAACGTGCGACGTACCAAAGGGAATTTTCTCGCTACTAAAATATACACGAAGCGGGTAAAAACTAGCGACCCATAGCCAAAAACACTTTATCACAACTGGCGCCGGTCGCACGGGGCAAGAAACGGCCCCAAATTAACAAGACCGAGGTAAAATTTATAAACTCTAACTTACGCGCAGCGAGCTCCTCGAGGCATATGTCAAAATGATTTCGTTCGTATCTAATTACATAGGACGTCTGGCGTTCATGCAATTATGTTTTTAGATAATTCGAACCTTCTGATTTCGATAGGCCACGTGAAAATCCCGGAGTCCAAGGGCTAAAGACTTCTGAGAGTATATTCGTATGAAATTGCGAAATTTCGCACTTTTAGAAACTTCAAATTAATTATGACATAATTATTTCAAACGTAAAGTAAGACACACGTTTTAGATTCCACAACTATCCTTGACCAAGATAATTTTTGATATCCAAGAACTAAACAGTATTGAAAACAAGCTGGTAGTCTAGTCTGGATTCGGAATACGCTCCTTAGTATTTGGGAGTCTCTCACCGGGTCCAAGGATATAACCTGTAACAAAATAGTAGGTCATCCCGTTAACTGCGTATTTTTGATTCTAAAATATGATGAATTGGTCGTCTAAATTATCTATATAAAAAAATGTCTCCCTTTAAAGATATAGGGTGCGAAAGTTAAAATATTAAAATTGTTTTTTCGCGATAATGTTATCAATTTTTCTATATCCTCAAGGGTCCAAAAGGCAAGCGTAAAAACTGTGTGGGGAGGGGCCGTTTCTCTATCATTATTTCGACAGGTTACGCTTTTTTCATGACCTTACCTGGAACTACACAAATGGGATTGAAAAAATTTGGCAAATATTAGTTTTTCTCTAGTTAAAAGCCCTTTTATCCATTGCGAGCCATTAATTATAAGTGTGTTCAACTAACCTGATTCATATTTTTTCTGAGTAAATGAAATTACACAAGTGAAATAAACTTGTTGATGTAAAAAAAGATAAATCTGGACAGTCCTATGCTTAGAGACACTATTAAATCAATTATCTAGAGTTATGAAATATTCTAAATAAAATTTTACGTCACGACACTAGAAGAAATCTTCTTATTTTATTGCCAAAAATCGTGATATTTTAGTGCCAAAAATACGCAGTTAACGGGATGGCCTGCTTTTCGTTCCAGCCTGTATATTTAGTACACTCCCTCTATTCGGTCAGGCGAAAGCTGGGTTAGTAGTAGTACTAGTAAACTGCCTCTCAGTAGGTGTAGGTAGGAACCTCTCCTCGTTTCGAACCTATTCTTCACCTCAATCCTTTAAAGTTCCTGTGTGACTGATTGAAGGAGGTATCCCTCCTACCTACTCCTCTACATAAGGGATGATGATAAACTTCCCCAAACCTTCTTATAGTATTGAACACTACGCAAAGTCGTTTATTTTTCCAGCTCACAATTGTCTACCAAGGGATGGTTAGATAACTGGGTAAGATTCACCCTTGAATATGTTAGGGAGTGTCGTGGTGGTGATGTAAATTCCACATATAACGGCTATTCTGTACAAACTTATCGTACATCAAGAGGAGTACTATGTGTAGACGTTGGACCACGAGTTGAAAATCAAAAATTAATTATCGCAGCTTTGGCGGAAGGCAATAGCGTTTTGTTGGTGGATGTCAACGGCTTCACAAATTGTCTATTCTTTCAGAAAATATCACAACTTCTTCCTACTGGTTGTCTCAACATAGTGCCATTTTTTAATGATATTTACGATCTTATAGATTTAGATGATAATGTTGATACATATTTCGTCGGATATATTTACAAAATGATGAGTATTAAAAGTTCAATAAAATATGCACAGATAAAACAAATATGGAACTGGACTGAAATCTATAATAAAGTTACATATGTTAAAAATGTTTGGTCCACCAGCAGTCAATCATTTGCATGATTAATTTCCCTTACTGATTTGTTGTGAAGAATAAAATATTCGAGATCATGGTTGTTTTCTTAGTACTAGAACCTTAGGCTACGTCAAGTCACTCGTCTGACCATTTTGGTTGGACCAGCTTGGTCATATGGTTGATTTGACGCCCAAGTCACCATTCCAAATGACAGGTTAAGTTTGCGGTTAAATCATAGATATTATATATAATATCTATGGGTTAAATTCAATTTGAAAATTTAAATGATGGCAGTTCCAAAAATTCAAAGCAATCTACTCACTATAATTAAATACTTTTATTTCGAAATCATTCAACATTATACAACAATTCATAGGAACTCAGGAAATAACATAAAACTAATTTGTATTTTGAAATCATTCAACATTATATCACATCAAATAGGAACTTGGAAAATAAATAAAATTAATTTGTATTTTAAAATCATGTAAATTTGGGAAATAAAAATATATGTATCAAAAGCTTTGTCAACTATTTCATGTTGATTATTCAATGTGAGAATGGTTTCTTTCCAAACTTGAAATCAGTCGATCTAAAATTTCATTTCTTCGTTCCTGAATACCTACTAATTTATTAATTGTGTAATCAAGATTTTTGAGATTTTCATTGAGAACAGAGAATTGACTTTCAATATATTCTTTTGAAAGTTTAGTTTTCTTTAAACATGTCTCAACATTATTAATTTCTCCTTTCTGGATTGGTCCGACCCTTGGTTATACTTCATACTTAACGGGTGTGCCTTGTCAGACCGTTGACTTGACACAGCCTTAGTAAAACTATTGAACGCGACTGTGAAGTGCATCAATTTAACGATCTTTTGCGAAATAGGGTGGATGTCAGTTTCATTGCAACACTTCCTTGCTATGTATAAAAAGCTGTGATCAATTGGTCACATTTACTTCCCTCAGTTTTGTCGCACAATCCTGCGGGTCAAATGTAAATGATTGTACAAATAGAAAATATATTGGAAATGATTTAGAAACCGCTAACAAAAGACGTTAATATTATACTCTACGTTGCATTGAAATTTATCCAAATGGTCTACATAATGTATTTCACAACTCTATGTTTCATATTGACCCCTGCTGTCAGGTTGACATTGGCATTTATTCACACTTTTTACCACAGAATAAATACTCATTTAAAAAGACGGTTGTCCTTATGGTTTAATAAAATACCATAATTTCATTTGTAAAAATGAAGATAAATGTCTGCAATACCACTCGAAACGGGGCTACCGCACCCAAGAACGATACAATTCCTATTTTCACCACTTTAAAGCGATCTGAAAATTTTCAAATTCATACAACCAATAGAAATAGCACAATCGTCTCCACGGTGGGTTACACACACACAGATTGTGCAAAAAATCAACGTCTCCTAACTAGGTGGCAACACAAAACTTCTGCACTATATAATCGGGAAAAAGTTCTTCGCAAATCAATATATTGCTGCACAGTTATGTCATTCCCTACAGACTTTACCCTTCACACAACAACAATTGGAGGCCTTGCAAAATAGATTGATTGCGGGAGGAGGAATAGGTCTAGTAGATCTAGAGTCAAAGTTGGAAACATTCTTGTTTTACACTTTTGTACCCCGTTTTGCATGTCTGCACAATGCACGGTTTCGTATTTTTTTTCTAAAAACGCCGGTATTCGTTGTGTTTACAAGTCAAAATGACAGTTGCCAGAGAACACGGTCGTATACGTGCCAGAGATCATTCCTCGACTCATGCGCCACCCTTTTGGTACTACGCGACAGTTGAAGCTTAGCGAACTCACTTCTCGCATAGGAAACAGCCTCGAGTTCCCAGACCTGTATATACGACCGTGATCCCAACTCTTGGAGGTGTTCGGTCATCACAATTCCATCAAAACGCATATAGTGGGACCGAACATGTGAAACTTTTTGGGTTTGGTATCTAAATCTATGGTTACAGCATTTCGGTAACTGCGCCATCTCTTATTCAGATAACTTCCCACATTTTCACTGGATAAAATCAATGGCTATGGATATACCACGGTCGTACATACAGGTCTGGAAACTCGGGGCTGTTTCCTATGTGAGAAGTGGGACCGCTAAGCGTCGACTGTCACGTAGTATCAAAAGACGTCACGGGTGGCGAGGGATGTTCTCTGGCACGTATACGACCGTGTTCTCTGACAACTGTCAGTTGACTTGTAAACACAACGAATACCTGCGTTTTTAGCATTTTAGAAACAAATTACGAAACCGTGCATTGTGCCGAAATGTAATTCGGGGTACAAAAGTGTAAAGCAAGAAACTGTTTTTAAAGTGCCGAAAGATGCGGAAATGCGAAAAAAGTGGATGCTTGCGATTCCGGATAGAAATCGTTTTAACGAGGTCTTTTATGTGTGCGAAAAAGGGGAAGTTATTTTTAAGGTGAGTAATACATTTTGACAAGAGCAACAGTTCTATTCCTCTCTCAAATCAGAATACTTAGTAACACTGCTTGCGATTCCGGAAAGAAATCGTTTTACCGATCCAAGCGCTAGCTAGTGGCTGAGCGAGGGACTACGAGTTTGGCGACGCGTAAGAGACCCATGTCAAACATACGAGTCCCCAGACCTGTATGTACGACCGTGGGATATACTCATAGTCGTCATTGATTAAATCCACGGTCGTATACACAGGTCTGGAAACTCTATGGTTGACTTGAGTCTCTTACGGGTCGCCTAACTCGTAGTCCTTCGCTCAGCCACCAGCTAGCGCTTGGATCACGAAGTGGTAAGACGGTTTCTATCCGGAATCGCAAGCATCCACTTTTTTCGCATTTCCGTATCTTTCGGCACTTTAAAAACAGAAGTTTCTTCCTTTACACTTTTGTACCCCGTTTTGCATTTCGGCACAATGCACGATTTCGTAATTTGTTTCTAAAAACGCAGGTATTCCTTGTGTTGACAAGTCAACTGACAGTTATCAGAAAATTCTCCTACGTGACGACTTTTGGTACTACGGGCCAGTCGACGCTTAGCGGACTCAATGCTCACATAGGAAACAACCTCGAGTTTCCAGACCTGTGTATACGACCGTGATTAAATCTAATTTCATATTCAATGCAACACAAAGAAACAATAGAAAATGTTTTAGATTAGGACGGGAGAATAATCTTCTGTCCTTCAGAGAACTGATTCAAATAAGTTCACGGAACGTTTAGTTTATTTCTATATCTCTGCGATATGTTTATGGTTGTTCTGTGATGATTTCATATTCAAAATTTTGAATGTAAACATGTAAACAACTTATCTTAAGATAATAATGTAGTTTCTAGTTTGCCTAAATAAATAATTGGGTTGGTTTCAGTTCTCAAAGCCTGATGATTCCTGTTCGTTTACTTATTTAAAATGGAAGCAGGAAAAATAACAGATATTCCAGTTATTCGAGAAGTTTTCTCAACAATGAACTATAGTGAACCAAGTGGAAAATTTGAAGAGGCAAACGTAAGTTATGTCGTAATGCAAGAATTAAGTAATATTTTGATTATATGAAATAATAACTACGTTGTTTTTATACCACTTTTATTAATAATAACCTGAAAATGTAACTATAGTTTCAACACCGAAGTGCCATTATCTAAAACGTTTTTTTTTGACATTGTCAAACGGTGAAAGGTCACTACACGGGCCTTTCCGGTGCATTATCGTTAATTTGAAATTAACATTAGTGGAGTCCTCGGTGGAGTTAAATAGTGAAAGAAAAAGTTGGATTGGCAAATTTCCCATTTCATCAGTTCCAATATTTGGAGGGTAGTTTTTGTGTGATAATGACTACTTTCTCTCCAAATTCCAGTCAAATCGGTCAAGATTTGACCAAGCTAGCCGAAATTAAATTTTTTCTATTTTTTTTATACATATCAGGAGAGGGGGGGATCGTTGGATCGTCTTGAAATTTGAACTGGAAGTTCCGTCAACCAATAAAAGGGTACCATTTTGGTTCGTTAATTCATTATGAAACTGGTGAAAAATATATTTTTTCTAATATCACATCTAAAAATGTCCAAAATACCCCTCTTTGGCCTAAAAAACCATGGTTCCACCCCTTCGAGGAGGGAGAAATTTTGGAATTCAATTACTCTTACCAGAACAAAAAGTTTCCATCATGTCCGGTTACATCAAAAAAAATTTTCACTTATAATATCACAAGAGCTTAAATTATTTCCGAAAATTTTCAGGAATAATTTAAGCTTGCGTGGTATTCGGTAAGAAAATTTCACACCATAATTTGGAAAAAAATTATTAATCCAATCTGACATTTTAAATTAATTTCACTGCTTGTCAAGTCCACCATGTTTCGTTAAATAAAAAATATTACCAACTTTAGTTACACCAAATGCTAAAACTCAGATGGGTATTAGATCAGTCTATCGCCCTTTCATAATTTTAGGTCACTAAAGGTGGTAGAAATGTATTTTTTGTTAAAGTAATCCATAACGCTTCTAATGTAAATAATATAATATTAACATGGTTTGTTGCAGTAGGTGGCCGTGATATAGGCGGCCATGCTTTTGACAGATGAGGTTTATATTGGTAAATTACATTGAGTTACTGTATAGTAAACCAGCAAACAA
The DNA here is from genome assembly GCA_958510875.1 of Endomychus coccineus. Lineage (NCBI taxonomy): Eukaryota > Metazoa > Arthropoda > Insecta > Coleoptera > Endomychidae > Endomychus > Endomychus coccineus. The sequence continues at coordinate 31,016,302 of OY294067.1, read as the reverse complement.
AGATATTCTTATGTAAAACATTTCCTGTAAGCATTTGCGTTAAACAATTTGAGAAAAATGAAATGCTTTGAAAAGTACAATTTATGTAAATACTGCAAAGTGCAAAGAGTTGAGTCAAGTGCAAATATGTCATCCAAAATTAATATATTTAATGAATTTAATGGAAGATTGCGACCAGGAAGCGTTAGAGTTGAATGGTTTGTTTACGAAAATCCAAGAAAGTCTGCTGCAGATGTCAAGTAAATATGGCCTTTTGCGTAAAAGAGATTTGAACAAAATTGTTTCAAAATATTACATATATGTCTTAAAACACAGACATCTAATTAATTCGTCACCTTCCTATTCATCATTAAGAAGAGAGGATGGGTTAGAATTCAAACAACATTTAAATCTTACTATGTTTGTAGATCCTACGTTTTTTGAAATATAAATTGTTAATGCATAATAATTAAACAAATTTGTGTTTTCTGTTTAATGAAACTTTATAGCGAATAATAAATAATAATGTTAATTGTTATAGAAATTTTGCATTATTCACAGGTATATCTACAATATTTAATGGTTGTAGATCATATGTTTACCTTTCCAACTGTCTAAAAATTTCCACTTAAATATCGTGGCGCCACGAAAAAATTTCCGGAAATTTTTTTAGTTGCCATGGTAACTAGTCAAAATTAAGGCATCTTATTGGTTAAAAAGTAGAGGTGTGAAATTTTCCACCAAAATCACTATGTGGCTCCACTACATATTTTTGACATTGTTTTTAGAAATAAATTTAAAAATGTTATATGAAGTGAGTATTTATAATGGGTTTAAAATGCTTAAAAAAAATATGTCAAAACCCAATTGTTTATGCTCTCCCGCACTAATTTACCATATAACCACCATGGAGGTGTGATACAAATCAAGGCAGAATTTTTAAATATTAATTTCAGCATGCGACACACTCATTATGACACTTCGCTTATGTTTTTCATACTTCTAATATTTTGTGATTATTCAGTTGGCTGAATCTTCTCTAGCTTGGCACCAGTTAGTATAGGTACTTGATATAATAGTTTGTTATTTGGAAGTTGTTTTGATGTATGTTGATCTTTTTAGCGATGGTTGGAGTCAAGGAATCATACTCTGTGGACGTCGTCAAACATAGATTGTGAGGGAATCGCGAAAGATTCAAAACATAATTCTAAAATTGGCAAGGATTTGCACGTACAAGACAATATTAATAAGAATGATATCGAAAAAATGGTAGAAACATGTCGGACTTCGAACAAATGGCCTTCTTTGTGTGGACTTGATAGAATGAATGTGATTGATAGGTAAGTTTTAAACTAATAAGAGGTATAAATATTAATGAGATGTGTTTTCAAGATTAGCAAGGGAAATTCAGGAGAACTCTCAATTAATTGCAGAAATTGAATTTTGTGCAAGAGGATTACGTATCCCAGAAACTACACATAAAGCACTGCCGTTATTAATTGAAATTTTGCAATATTATTCATGCATAGCGGCCAGCGATTCCACTAATAATATAGGTAAATATAATCGGATTAATCATTACATTATTCCCCTATTTTGTCTTTGTGAGGTGTTAATACCTCTTCGACGCGAATCTTCATAAGAATGTTATATATGTTTTAAGGAAAAAATTATTATTCTCCTCGATATAAACAAACTCATTGCTTACATGTAAGACGGAAGAACGGAACGAGCGCACGAGATGGAGCTACGTACCGAGATCGATGTCAGTTGGAAAAATTTATTCAAAATCCTAGTGTCATATTTAGATTTTCTGATTGTTGATAAAGACATTTCTACAATCGGAGAGTATTATACAAAAGGACGAAACATCTTGACTCGTTTATTGCATGCTTTCAATAAAAACTTAATTTAATTCGATACAACAACGAACGATATCACTACTATCAGATTATTAGAATGGATGAGGTACTTATAAATATGTAAATAGCAATGAAGGAGTGACCAGTCGGAGCTTGTCTAGTCTGCCTAATTATAGTCCAGGCTGTGAACCGGGATTTTAGCTATATTGTAAAAAAAACCTGTAAGTTCGAATCGAAATTTTTTTTTGCATAAGCTTCAGGAGGTTCTCAGGATCATTCATACACTTTGAAACCTCCCCCACCATTATTCACCCCTATCCCTCAATTTGTACCACATTCTGATCCCTGATATTTAAGGACATACTTTTAGATTTAGCTTTAGTTGATAACTCCTTGCTTTGAAAATGCCACAGTGTGGTGAAACAATTTGTCAGCATTTTTAAATTAAATATTAAAAGTTTTGTGTAAAATTTGAGTTTTATTCTCCAACTTCCGAAGTATTATGAATTTACACTACGTAAACGCCGAAAATAGATATACATTGTTATTAGTTATATCTTAACAGTGGGTGTATGATTTTTAATAAGCAATGTCCTTTTAAATATAATTTGCATCTAAATTACAATAAATCGTAAATGCTATTTAAAAAAAAATCATTATGAAGGTCTAATATTCTTACAATACATAATATATTTGAACAATTATATGCCAATCATTTTACGGAATATTAGACCTCCGTATTTGCCTTTCATTATAAATATAAATATAGATAATGATATACCCGAAGCCAGTAATCACATTAGGCGCCCGGTCCGGACCTGCAATACTATAGGACAGTACGAAAACCAAGTTTCTGTGAAATTATCAGATCCGCAAAGCTGTGGACGGGGCAGGAGGTATTTTCCAACAGATCGTTGCAACGGAACGAAAACAAAATTGGGTCCAAGACAGATCTTTGTGGAACACTACCCTTGATAGCCATCATATAGTTGGGGCGGCAAACCATATGGCACAAGAAGGCCTTGGTGCCAGACTCGCTCAATTGCTTTGGAGATATCCAATGCTACAATTAGAGGTTCTACGTATTCCTGGCATATATGTGTTACGTAGGTGTTGATCTCTGGTGACCAAAGCCATATCGTCGTTTAATTTTGGATCTCTCTAGATTATTGGATGAGCTCAATGTTGATTGCTATCCCATTAGTTTAGAGATCACAGATAGTAGTGGATTACATTTGGAATTATTCCAAAGTGAAATTTGCTGCAAATATTCCATCAAACATTTTGGCCTTTGCTTGTGGTGTTGTGGCCAGTGTGCCATCATCTTTGGTTAAGGCAGGGATGACCTGGAATATAAATGTTTTTCAATTGCCTTGGCGAATTGTCCAAATTGAACGGGATCCATTTGGGCATTCGATGAATTATTGAATCCTATTTTTCTTCATTCATAAATATATTTATTGTGATTTCAAAACCCGTTAAAGTATCAGTCAGGGAGATCGTTGTTTGAGAATCACCTTATCTATCTAATCTACCTTATCAGAGATTAGTATACTCCAGGTAAATTATTGCAGATTGCTGAAAAGTAAAATAATCTCCTGAAGTAGCTTTCGATCAGATTTAGAAAATAAGAGGATGTAAAAATAATGTTTAATTTTTAGAGTCTTTGTTTTAGGGATATCAGTGATTATTATTTCCGATGAAAGTTGTTTATCAACATTTGGCTATGCTTTGGGGCCGGCACTTGCAGCTGGCAAAAACGTGATTTTACAAACTGCCCCTGCGATTTCCGCTGTGGCCACTCTCTTGGTTGAAATAGCTCATTGTGTAGGGTGAGTACACAACAACCCCGCTTTTCATTATTTGATGAAATAAATTTTTTTTCTCAACAGCATTCCTAAAGAAGCATTTTGTTTCGTTCCTGGAAATGTTGACATCTGGGCTTACAGATATGGTTCCGGAACTATTACGGTATTCGATAATGTGAATAAGGAAAAATACAATATTGCCAATTACGGTTTCAGCAATGTACTACGATCAGGTTAGTCGACACTACTTCTCATAATTTTAGAGCACACGATACTTACTATCAATTTGATAGATCAAAAATATTAACAATTATCTTCCAATTGCTAACTCTCTAACCTAAGTAACATTTTTGGAAAAGTATTACATTAAAGATTTATCAGTTTCATTGAAAAGTCTTCCATACTTACCTATTCTCAACATAGATTTAGGCTAAACAAATCAACAATACGTACCATATAAGCTGCACCCTGTCATATAATAAATTTCTTAAATGCAATGTGCAATCGATGTTTCTGGGGATTTGGATGGTATGGAACATGATATATTGATACGCAAAATGGAACAGTAATGCTTCCAGGGGTACGCTGTTCGCTGAGAGCGATTTGTGGGATACAGAATATCAATCTTCATTGATAAATACTAGTAATACCGCTACATGATTATATAAAAGTTAGAGACAACCAAAGTCCAAAGTAAAAACACAATATATCACGTCATAATTAACTTGAGAAACCGAATCTAGGTATACAGCTATACCTTTGGAATGTCTTATTTGAATGAATTTGAAGAATATGATAGCTCCATGGGTAGGCGGGAGCAGGGATATACCACAAGCGCCCAGGTAAAATTATTTCTATACCTCTGAACAAACAGGCCACCATTCTCCAAGCGGAGATATTGGCAATAACGCTGTGCCCAATTACCGCTGGAAGAAGGAATGCAGACCCACATCAGTATATGCACAGCATGGCTTGCTGCGCTGGGTAGCATGAGAATATCAACGAAGCTAATCCGCTCCGAACCAGCTGTAGGTATCTCGAAGAGTAACATCAAGGAGACAATCCACTGCTGGGTCAGAACACAACACTCGGAAGAGTGGACACTAGTGAACGGTTGAGGAACATGATTAAAATCGAAGCCAAAGTGCTGACACAGATACTGATAGGTCACGGACCGTTTAAAACTACCAGCTTCACAAGATTAACCTTAGCGATTAGCCTTTGTGCAGGTGGTGCAAACAAAAAAACAAAACATCAATGCACATTCTCTGCATATGCGTAACACTGATCTTCTCAAGACGCAGAGCACTCGGTAGAGCTATGCGACACTGAGGAGATCCAGAAACTAGATGGTGTTAAAACTCTTCAAGGCATTAACGACCTACCCGGCCCGGTGGCTGTTTGTTCATCTTGGGCTCCCGGTGAACACTGTAGTGGGAGCAGATCCCACCTACCTCTGAGGCCATGTGAACACCCTCGAGTGGGAACCGCTTCAGTAGGACGACGTTTAAATAATATATCATGAAGTTAGTATTAACCTTTTTAGGAATCGTTCACCTGGTGGAGAATGGTGAATACTCTCGGGCGGGAACTGGCCCTCTGGTAGATAGGTGCATACTGGTGGGTGGGAACTGCTCCACTAGGTGACACGTTAATCGTTAACCTGGGGAGCATAATGAACACTAGCGTGGGTACTGCCCTTTGGTTGCTTGGTGAACAGTTGTCGGTGGGAACCGCTGCACTAGGTGACACGTGACACGAGGTGCAAAGGGCTTCAGCCTAGGCATTAAGGGACCGTAACCCCCTACTGATTAATAGTAATAATAATAATTAGCTCCGTAAAACACCTTCTGGTGCTTTCTTCCAGCCAAAGTCAGTTTCAGCATTTATGGAGCCTAGGAAGAAACCTATTCGTTGTACGTCGTTTTATAGACGTCCTAATCGCCTATGTGCTTAGATATATTGAAAAATTCCACGTAAATTACATTATATTGCCAGATTACCTTATTGAATCATTATATCGTTCGTATAGCTTGTTACTCGAGCGATTATGCCCATCATTTTAATGGCACGCACTTTAGTCAAAGCTAATAACTGTAGCTCTTCAAAAATTTTCTTTTTATTAAAGATGATTCTTCGAAGATACCTTTGCTAATTTTCGACAGTGCAGATATAGATTCAGCTTGCCAATCGGTGATAGATGCTGTGTGGAATTACAAAGGAATGGTTAGTGGAAATTACAATTTGATAAAGAGAATGATAATTTAAATGTAATCATTTTAGCTACCATGGTCTGTTAGAGAAGTGATAGTGCAGGAAAATATATATGAAAAAGTAGTTAAAAAGTTGAAACAGAAGCTAGTGTCACTTAAACTTCCTCATTGGTGCAAAGGTAGAACTAATCAAGGATTGGCAAAAAAGATGACTACTCTTCTTTTAGATGCTCAAAAAATGGGAGTCGAAGTCTTCCAACCAGAAGTTAGTTCTTTGCAACATCTCAGGCCAACACTATTGATAGGTGGGAAAGTTGCTAAACAAAACATTGTTAACGGCTGGAACGATGATAGTGATATTCCAGTCGCCACAATTTTAGCTTTTCATAATATTAGTGAAGCTGTTGCTTTGGCTAATAATAATAGACAAGGCTTAGCTGCATCAGTTTGGACTGAAAACCTTAGCATCGCTAATGAAGTTGTTCAAAAACTAGAAGTAAGTTTGTATTCACTATTAGTTTTGAACGTTCACCTCTTATTTTCCGTCACAAAACAGATGTTTCGTTCATTCAAACACTAGCCATAGTAACCTAATCCACTAATATAAAATTAAACAATATATATTTGGGCAATTGAGTTGTCATTCATAAGAAACAACCTTTGACTTTTGTTACCTACTTATAATAAACTAATAATGATTCTTGTCCCAGGTATGAATTATACATAAATTCTCGGGAAATAGGACACAATAACACATATGCTTATTATTTTCGTCTTTACGTACGTTACGGTCGCACGACAATCTTCAGAAGAACGTGGATAGATGTATTAAAATCGTCATAATGCATAGAGATGACAACAAGAAGAAAATAGGAAATCTATTAAATGATGAAACAATTTATAAAAAATTAAAATCCGACCCTAAATTATCTGTACAAAATGACATAAATTATTTAATAAATAAATGGTACAAAAATATGATAATCCCTATTGATTTGAAAAATAAATTCATTTGCTATAATGGGCAAGCACCTTACATGTATGGGCTTCCGGAACTTCATAAAAGTGATACATATATATACCTTTAAGACCCATTGTAAGTAATATTGGAGCACCTACCTACAATTTATCAAAATCCATCAACAATATAATAGGAAAAAATTAATTTTATGTAAAGGACTCATTGCATTTTAATGAGTTTATAAAAAATCAATCCATACCCGTAGATTATCTATTAATTTCCTTGGATGTTGTTACTTCATTTACAAAAAATATACCATTCATTTTGGCATTGAGTAGCATCAAATAACGTTGGGCAGAGATTAAAAACTACACACCTCTAGATTAATCTGAATTTATAAATGCAGTAAAGTTTTGTTTATAATGCACTTATTTTCAATAAAGTAAGCAATATTTTGGACAAATATTCGGCACAGCAATGGGATCTCCTATTTCAGCACTATTGCTAACCTAGTTATGGAATGACTCGAGGAATCTGTAATAAATTCATTAGATTTTCAATTTGAAAATTGTTACCCAAAAGCATATTTCAACCCCATCATTAAAGAAAGAATAAACAAAATCTAAACGGAACGTCATATATAAATAATATAAACGGTAATACAGATAATTTATAACATTACCATACATTCCGAAGAGAAAATTAAGAAATGTTTAAAAAGTATCATATAAATGTAACGCATAAAGCTACCAACTGTGTTGGTGAATATTTTTCAAATCTAAAACCTTTAATACCTAAAGATAAACAAACCAACACAGTGTAAAAATTAAATTGTTTAGTTTAGATTGTGATGGGACTTATACAAGAATTTCTTAACAATAATTGCAAAAAAGAATGTATGGGTCATAATGTTCAAATGGAAATATTTCTTATAAGGTCTGACACCCTTTTTCTATTACTTCATAAATCTTTAACATCTGGTTTGAAATTGGATACTCGTTATATTTTTTGGTTTCAGTCGTATGCAATCATTGCTTGAAATGACTCCGTATTTTATAAGAAAATTGCTATGCAGTAGATTTGATACATATTCATATACTTAAAACATTAATGTGTTACAATTTCGATTACTCGTGTTTCTGTTCGTTTCGGCGACGTGGGCATTTTTAATTGAAATTGGTGCTATAAGGACGGTTTGTGCCGTTACAATTACCCTTATAATAAATCTATATGGATATAAAATTAATACAAAAAAAATGAAAAAAATTGTATACTATAGCTATTCATCAGAAATTACTTGTGGATGGGATGTTGCATTGCTGGAAGCTATTCATGAATTAATGTGGCAATACAAAATTCGAAATTGGGAGTACAATAGTAAGTAAAATCATAGCTTTGAGTAGAGATTTAATTATTTTCCAGAACAATTGAGATCCGAAAAAAACAGTTTTTTCAGAAAAATTGCAGAAAAACGGAAATATTAGTAAAAATTAATCAGTTATAAAGTAGGAAAACTTGTTTTATTTACACGACATGCTTTATGTTATTAAATATTAGTATTTCTTTTTGAAGTGGTTTTTGTTTTTTATTCAAACTAACTTGAAGATATTGCGAAAATATATTCATATAATTTTCATTATATCATATTACATTGATATATTTTCACGTTTCCTGTTTTAATGCGACATGTTTTCAATTTAAAATTTATGTTTTTGAACAGAATCCATTTCTCGTTTATCCCACGTTCCATTTATTTTGATCCTCCTCTTCTGGTGTGACTCAAATGCCTGTATTTCAGGTGGCAAATATTTGGATCAACTGCCACGGATTGTTCGCTCCTGACAAAACATTCTCTCCAATGAAAGGAGGTGCAAATACAAGCTATTTTGGAGGAATACAAGGTAAAACTCATCAGCTATGATATTGATGGTAGGGTAAAATCTCAGATATTTTGTTTGTTGTTAGAACATTCATGGTGCAATATATATGTTTCATAGTTTTTGGAACAGTTTTCGGAGCGAACTATTTCTAAAATCGTTGAAAAAAGTCCTAGAACAAGAAATCTTTCACTATAGTATTCCTCATCGAATTTTAAGAACTGAAGAAATCCTTTTGTCTGTCTGTCTGTCTGGATGTATGCCACGAAATGGTTGTCTACATGATAACTCAAAAAAACGTTTGATATTCGGTGGCGAACCCTATTGTGTTTCAGGGAAATCGTTTACTAAACGCACCCTTTTCTGGAAGGTTGAAAATTTTAAGAAATCATGAATCCTACAGTATAGATTGAATCGATTCAAAACTTTTACAGTAGATTTAAGCGCTAATTTAAAACTGCTTTCACGCAAATTTCAACAAACAACAAAAGCCACTATTGAAGTAAGGTTAAATTAACCGTACTTCAACAGTCTATATAACAAACGGCGATGTGGTTTTAGGGGCTAGGACAGTTGGCTTCCACTCAGTAGACTCGGGTTTGAATCCCTAAACAGGAAATTTATTTCTGTACATTTTCTTAAAACATTATTAATTTGAATATTATTTAGTTGTAGGGTACAAATTTATGTTTTTTAAGATTTTTTAAATTTTCTTTTTGCTCACACCAACTTAATTTTCTACAATCCTGTAGGAACTTGTTGGATTTGCTAATAAAACGTTAATTCCTTCGATATCTCGGTTTTCTTTGATAAATACTTTTGGACAAGGTTGTTTAAATGACCCATGATTAAATTTGATTTTAGCTTAGAAAATATTATTTTGTCTCGCTGTCTTTTCTCAGGAAATCTATAACAAATTTCCTTTGTAAAAAATCAATGAAATTATGTTAAGCACGTTAAACATTTACCTATTTAACTAGATAACAATACGTTTTTAACATTTCGTCGATTGTATTCGGTTGTGAGTTATTAATCGCATAAATTTTGTACTTTCTGGATTTATGTTTCAGTTAACTTTATTTTTGAACCACACTGGTTGAAGATATGGTTTGTGTTTGGACAAATCGAATCCTGATTATAAAGAGTGTAGAACTGATGATTTGATGAACATCCTAATCCAGTATTATCTCATTCGCTGTTTTATTTTAGGTTACAGAGAATATCTAGATTCTGATTGGATTGGTTGCCCTGACAGTAAGCTAACTGGCAATAAAGAGACATTAGTTAATGCCATAACTGCAGCAAAAAAAGGGCACCAATCTTGGTCTCGTTTATCGCAGATTGAAAGGGAAACAAAATTAATAAATATTGCTGAATACGTTTTCAAGAATAAACAACAATTGAGGTAACTAACAAAACAAGTACTATGTTATTCGGGATTATCCAAATTAAGTTCCTACCATCAATAACTTCCTTATTATTAAAGGTGCAAAATTGTTTGAATTAGCAAACTAGTTGATGCTCTCCATCGTGTTTTGCAGTTTGGAAGTGAAATATCATTTTTTTTTTAATGGAAACCAATTTATATTGTATTTATTCTATTGGAAATCCAAGTTTTAAGCAAAAATGCCTGGGTCTGGTCATAATAATAACTCCAATTAGTCGCGGAAACGAAGCACTAAAAACGGCCAAAGTTCGAAAAATTTGAACAGTAAGACGGATTTGAATGCGGTTTTGTGCATTCGATTCGTTAGAGCTTCAGGAAACTTTGTGACCTAAATTGGTTTACGAGAAATTAGAAATATGAAATTTGCATAAATAATATTATGCAATTTAAATTGACTGTAAATACTAGATTCACAATTCGGTTAATAGTGATGAAAATGATTTCAAACTCGTTACTCGGGGGATTTTTGGGGTCGCTGAACACGAATATCGCGACATAATTGGTCTCCGAGGTACCTGATGCCCAGAGTGGATGGTATCCTCGTTGTCCCCATAAAGAAAATACACGTGCACGGTATTGATATAGTGTACGCACACTGTAGAAGAAGACGAAGAACTTCTAACCTACAGCCTCTTACGGAGAGTTTACATTGTGTCTTCCCCTCGCAAGACACCACAGAATCGCATCCTCATGTATCGTATCACTGCTACCAACTGTATTAAAAGCGCCAAATTAAAAAAAAAAATAAGCTTCAGTAGATACATTTTGTAAGACTGGTCACCAGAATTTACAACATTTGAGTGCATAATTTACAAGCATGTACAAAGTTTCAGTAAAAATCATGTAATAATAACATCAATTTATGGGGACATCGAGGATACCGTTCACACTGGATACCAGGTACCTCGGAGGCCAATTTTGTCGCGATATTCGCGTTCAGCGACCCCAAAAACCCCCCGAGTAACGAGTTTGGACCGAATATATAACGAATTTCCCGAAAACTCCAGGAGACGACGATGATGCCGTTCACCCTGGGCACCAGGTACCTCGGAGACCAATTCTGTCATGTTATTCGAGCTCAGCGACCCCAAAAACCCCCCGAGTAACGAGTTTGGAATCATTTTCATCACTATTAACCGAATTGTGAAACGCGCAAATCTTCACACTACATTGAGTAAATGGTTTCCAAAATACATTTGTCTTGTGCTAGTTGCTTAAATACAACCCGTAAAAAAATAGTAGGTCATTCCGTTAACTGTGTATTTTAATTCTAAAATATGACGAATTGGTCTAACTTATCTGTATAAAAAATGCCTCCCTTTAAAGATACAGGGGGCGAAAGTTAAAATATTAAAATTGTTTTTTCGCGATAATGTTATCAATTTTCCTATATCCTCAAGGGTCCAAAAGGCAAGCGTAAAAACTGTGTGAAATAGGCCGTTTCTTTATCATTATTTCGACAAGTTACGCTTTTTTCATGACCTTACGTGAAACTACAAAAATGGCATTGAAAAATTTTTGCAAATATTAGTTTTTCTCTAATTAAAAGCCCTTTTATTCATTGCGAGCCAATAATTATAAGTGTGTTCAACTAACCTGATTCATATTTTTTCTGAGTAAATGAAATTACACAAGTAAAATAAACTTGTTTATGTAAAAGAAGGTAAATCTGGACAGCCCTATGTTTAGAGACACTGTATAAAATCAATTATCTAGAGTTATAAAATATTCTAAATAATATTTTACTATATATAAAAATTCTCGGGAAATAGGTCACATTAACACTTTGTTTTAAAAATTCGTCTTCACGTACGTTTCGGTCTCACGACCATTATCAGAAGACTCACTAAGTCTAAAAAGGGGTTTATTAAAACTAATTATAGCACAAGCGTCCAAATCGCACAATTTAACTTCAATCAAAAGAGCCCACGCCGTCGAAACGAACAGAACTACGAATAATCGAAATTGTATCGTCAGTATTAAAGTATAAGAAATTTTTTGTTTGTTTGTAGTAAGAATCCGCTTTTCAGTGATATTATTAAAATACATGAGTGCATATTGGTATTCTAACAACAACTGAGAAGAACGAAGTTATTTGTCGAGTATCTACTTTCGAAACCAGATGTGTAGGATTTATGATTAGGTACTTAAGAAAGGTTTCAGACCTGTACTGGAAAATTACTATTACGCATTCTTCCTAAAAACATTTTCAACAATTATAAAGACGTATGTAAGAATTTGCAAGAGATTATTTAATCAAATTAGTATAGATATGACTTAGATTTTGTGTGTCTACCCTATGATTTACAGATTTGGGGTCCCGTTTTATGTGAATCATCTCCAGGATAGATGTTTTATAATAATTGGTTTCCTTAGTTGAGATATTAACATTTTTGTAATCAAATTGATGGTTATAATCAAAGCAGTGCTTAGCAGGGGCGGTGGAATTTTCCAAGTTGTTATTTCTTGTGCTATATTTATGGCCGTACATTTTATAAATATAAATGTTGCGCATAAACCTACTAACTGTGTTGGGAAATATTTCTCAAATCTAAAACCTGTAATACCCAAAGATAAACAAACCCACACAGTGTATAAATTGAATTGTTTAGATTGTGATGGAACCTATACTGGAATCTCTAAACAATATTTACAAAAAAGAATGTACGGCCATAAATATAGCACAAGAAATAACAACTTGGAAAATTCCACCGCCCTTGCTAAGCACTGCTTTGATTATAACCATCAATTTGATTACAAGATATTAGGTTAATATCTTAACAAGATATTAGGTTAATATCTTAACTAAGGAAACCAATTATTATAAAAGATCTATCCTGGAGATGATTCACATAAAACGGGACCCCAAATCTGTAAATCATAGGGTAGACACACAAAATCTAAGTCATATGTATACTAATTTGATTAAATAATCTCTTACAAATTCTTACATACGTCTTTATAATTGTTGAAAATGTTTTTAGGAAGAATGCGTAATAGTAATTTTCCAGTAAAGGTCTGAAACCTTTCTTAAGTACCTACTCATAAATCCTACACATCTGGTTTCGAAAGTAGATCCTCGACAAATAACTTCGTTCTTCTCAGTTGTTGTTAGAATACCAATATGCACTCATGTATTTTAATAATATCACTGAATAGCGGATTCTTACTACAAACAAACAAAAATTTCTTATACTTTAATACTGACGATACAATTTCGATTATTCGTAGCTCTATTCGTTTCGACGGCGTGGGCTCTTTTGATTGAAGTTAAATTGTGCGATTTGGACGCTTGTGCTATAATTAGTTTTAATAAACCCCTTTTTAGACATAGTGAGTCTTCTGATGATGGTCGTGAGACCGAAACGTACGTAAAGACGAATTTTTAAAACAAAGTGTTAATGTGACCTATTTTTTATATATAATTCATACTGGGTCAAGAATCTTTATTATAATATTTTACGTCACGACACTAGAAGAAATCATCTTATTTTCAAAATCGTGATATTTTAGTGCCAAAAATACGCAGTTAACAGAATGGCCTGCTTTTCGTTAAAGCCTGTATAATATTGATTACACTTACTCTATTCGGTCAGGCGAAAGCTGGGCTAGTAGTAGTACTAGTAAACTGCCTCTCAGTAGGTTTAGGTAGGAATCTCTCCTCGTTTCGAACCTATTCTTCACCTCAATCCTTTAACGTTCCTGTGTGACTGATTGAAGGAGGTATCCCTCCTACCTACTCCCCTACATAAGAGATGATGAAAGACTTCCCCAAACCTTCTTATAGTATTGAATACTACGCATGGTTCTTTATTTTTCCAGCTCAAAATTGTCTACCAAGGAATGGTTAGATAACTGGGTAAGATTCATCTTTGAATATATTAGGGAGTGTCGTAGTGGTGATGTAAATTCCACATATAACGGCTATTCTGTACAAACTTATCGTACATCAAGAGGAGTACTATGTGTAGACGTTGGACCACGAGTTGAAAATCAAAAATTAATTATCACAGCTTTGGCGGAAGGCAACAGCATTTTGTTGGTGGATTTCCATAACTACACAGATTGTCTATTCTTTCAGAAAATATCACAGTGTCTTCCTACCGGTTGTCTCAACATAGTGCCATTTTTTGATGATATTTACGAACTTATAGGTTTAGATGATAATGTTAATACATGTTTCATGGAATATTTTTACAAAAAAATTAGTTTTAAAAGTTTGATGAAATATGCACAGATAAAACGAACATGGAACTGGAATGAAATCTATAATAAAGTTACATATGTTAAAAATGTTTGGTCAACCATCGGTCAATCATTTACATGATTATGTTGCCTTATTGATTTGTTGGAGAATAAACTATTCGAGATGATGAAGTGTATCAATTTAATGATCTTTTGCGAAATAGGGTGAACGTCAGTTTCATCGTAACACTTCCTTGCTATGTATAAAAAAGATACGTGTGGCACTCGGGGACTGCCGCGGTAAAGCTATTGCATAGCATTTTTTCTCAACTTATGCAATTATAATTATTATTTTTTTTTTAATTTATGCAGTATTTTTTTTCTTTGATATTTTAATTCAAGTTTTTTCTTTGATATTGATTCAAGTTACTTTTGAGCGTGGTAACCGATAAGAAAACAAATTTTTTTCTTTTATTGAATAAATGAGAAGTTAATATCGTTTAAAATATTTTTATTATCTTACAATACATGTAGGTTATTCAGGAATTTGTTATCATTGAAACTATAGGTTTATGGTAACTGAAATAAGAGACATAAGTTTGAGACTTGATATCCTCTAAATATCTGGAAAATACCAAGTCAATGATGGTCCCATATTTTATTGTGGATTCTTGTGGATCATTATTCATTTTCAAATTCAATTTTTCCGAGAGAAAAGTTGTCAACCGCTCTGATTTTTTATCAGCGAAGTTGATGTTGAAATCGCCAGCCAAGATAAGTGGAAATTTATTACCATTTGTACCAAGTATTTTCGACCCTTCTTCAGTGTACTCCAGTAAAGTGCGATGAATAAAAACCTCGCCCAATTTTGGATTCGGAGAAATGTAAATTGCTACCATGACTATGTGTAGGCCATTTCTAAGTTTGCATAAGCACGCACAAATATCTCCAACAAATGAGCGGCTAACATAACCATCGCTAACGTGTGCAATATGTATTTCGATATTCGGAGTCATAATATTAGTAACATTATTATTATTTTGGTAAACAGCTACCCCACCTTTTGGAACAGTATCTCGTTTGAATTGAACAATACAATTGAAATTAGGTATTTCAATCGGATTATCATGCGCCATGCAAGCTTCGGTAAGAAGTAACACATTTGTTTGTCTCGTAACTGAATCTTGTAAATCGTATTTGTGACTTTGGCAATTGAAAGTCATTATTGAAATGCCATTTCTATTACTAATGAAATCTAAGACACTTTGAGCTGTCGTCTGAACACTATTTAAAGGCAGTCTTTTGAATTCTTGCAACAAAGATGCAGTCGATGCAGCTTGCCTTCGATTATTATAAAACTTGAATGTAGAATTATAGTTTTTTGTCGTGATATACAATTTTTCAATATTACTCACCCGAGAGAGCGCAACATAAACGAGTTCCTGTTATTTTTCGTTACGGAATTTCTTGATTCGGTCGGCGCGCTCAAAGCCCGCGATAAAAGCTATATGCAATATATGCAATAGCTTAATAGAAACAGCTGCCTGGGCCAACCACCTTTCTGTATTCAAGTATTTGCACAATAACCAATAATAATTGTTTACTGTACCCCTTTTGTTTCTAACCTAACCTAACTTTGTTGATATAGAATTCAAATATTGTAAACGCGCTAATTTTAACACTCTCGTGATAATCAATAATGATAGTTTATTGTACCCCCTCTGTTTCTAACCTATCCTAATCTAGCCTAACCTACTAACATAACTTTGTTCATATAGAAAGCAAATATTGTAATAGCGCTAATCTTAACTTTCATTTCTAAGAATATTCTGAGAATTATATTGAAAACCGGGAATGAATTTACGTAGTATGATTTTATCAGTGGGACTGAATTCACGTAGGGACTCGATTTACGTTTTCCGCTTTATACATATTTATAATATCTTGAATAGTAGAATTCCGCGGGTAGCTAATCTTGGCTCCCGGATGGATTCCACGTGACAATAGCACGACTTGATCCGACATTTCACTAACCATTACTGGTGGATCTCCAGGGCAGGCTTGAGGCTTGAACGGAAACTGGTTTCTGGAGCCGTATTTAATGTAGGAAAAATCCTTCACACTACACAGTTCAATGCGTTTACTCCGGTGGTTAACTACGTTCTGGCACCTGACCCTGCCGTAATGTGATAATGTGAAGTGGAATTTTCGAGGATGAGTTTCCAAACGTTGGGAAGGTAATATCGTGAGTCACGGTTTGGATTTTTTGGATGTTTTATAGGATTTCTGTAGCCTCAAGGATTTTTCGCTGATATAAGTTTGGGGCTCGGGCTAGGATTTTAGTATTTTCGAAAAGGATTTGATGTCAAAATTGTGTTCCGCAAGTGCAGATTTACTGGTGTCACGATGTCTTGTATCGCGCTCATGTTCTTTCACACGAGTAGCTACTGTACGACCTGTTTCTCCAATATAGACTTTACCGCAAGAATAGGGAAATCTATAAACACCTTCTAAGTGAAGAGGAGGAAGGGGATCTGTGATAGGTTTGTAAAACTGAGACATTTTTGCACAGATCTGTACGATGGCAAGTTTTACGAGCAGTCCTCGGGAGCTGCCGTGGCCTCCCCACTTTCTCCGCTCATAGCTAATATCTTCATGGAAACTTTTGAGCAAGATGCTATTGACTCATCTGTTCTCAAACCGAAATGTTGGTTTAGATATGTCGAAGACATTTTTGTTATTTGACAACATGGTCGCAAAAATGTTGTTCCCCTCCTCAATCATTTAAATTCATTACATCCCAATATCCTTTTCACCATGGAAGTTGAATCGAAAGGTTCACTCCCGTCCTAGATGTATTAGTTAGCTTTACGCCATTCTGTGTATCTAAAACCCACTCATATCGATAGAAACCTCAGTGGCCTTTCCTACCACCACCCTACCCAAAAGCAATCTGTCATAAACTCCTTGGTCCACAGAGCTGTCAACTTATCTCAACCCCAATCCTTAAAATTAGAATTAAAACATCTTTCATCTTTCTGATTATCAAATAATTTCTCCCATTATAACATTCAAAAAGCCTAGAATTTCAAATCAACTTGAGCCCCAGCCCCTCCCCTCTGACTTTATCCACTAACTATCTTCCATATATTCAAATCAAAATATAACAGATCGAATTTCCAAAATCCTTGAAAAAATATTTCTACTCGGTTTTCCAGAACGGAGTTAACCACTGGAATAAAGGCATTAAACTATGTATCGTGAAGGATTTTTTCCTACAATAAATACTGCAACAGAAACCAGTAGAATCAATTTCAGTTCAAGCCTCAAGCCTGCCCTGAAGAAGCCAGTTGTAATGGTTGGCAAAACGTCGGCATCAAGTTGTGCTATTGTGACGCGGAATTCATCTGGAAGTCAAGATTCTTCAACATATTTATAATGTTTTAAACGAAATTCAAACTGAAATATGTATAAAATTACAAAGTATACAGGAAATTTGTAGACTTAAAAATAAGATTTTCCCACGAATTTTAATACAAAAAATAAACCAGTATCCACAGATAGGCAGGTTACTATAAATAAAATGTTTGAGCTATTTTTATGAACAATAAGTAAGTGTTTTATCTTATATTTGTATAAATATTAATAAACCTTTTCAATTTTACTTCTCTCTTTCTTATCTTTCTATCTTAAATCCTATAATTTCAAGTACTCTGGTACGCAATTTATGTATTTATAATTTGGAACCTCTTCTGTAGAGAGAGAATAGGGTTCAGGTAAAATTTGCGCCATTCGTCAACGTTCAACAAGAGATCGAGGGAAATCGCGCCGAGATTTTAATGCGGAACTGATTTCAGTTGTTCAAGCCCCAAACCTGCCTTGAAGATGCCACTTGTAATGGTTGTGAAACGTCGAAATCGAGTCATGCTACTGCTACTGTGACGTGGAATACATCCTGAAGCCAAGAATTTTCAAGATTAGCTAGTACAAATCACTAACGTAAATTATATCAATCCAAAATGATGTGTAGTAACATCATTTTATCTTACAACTCAAAAGAGTGCATGTTGAATTACATACGGTATTATAAATAGTCTTGTTCCAAGTTTGCAAAAATTTTATCACGAACCTTTACCCTTTGTTGTCACTACTCACATTTAATTTCGGCGCCACTCATATTTTACTGCTTTATTAATTATTGATCGTATTTTGAAATAAGACAGAAAGTAATTAAATTGATTGAGAATATTTGGTGTGTTTGTAAGTTGGAATCGCAAATTAATAGAAGTCATTAAAATTCTTGTTTTCATTCTAATCAGCATTAAAATTATGTAAATCGTACGTACGTAATCTTGATGATACCGAAGGAAGTTTCCACTGTTGCAGACCGAATAGCAATAATTAGATTAACGTAGGAAGGATGACCTGAAAATTATTTCAATGCAAAGTTATACAAGGGGTTTTCTTCTTTGTGATGACAAAGGTGAGAATATTTATACCTAGAAAGAAAGTATCTCAATAATAATTGTTACAAGATATTAGAAAATAAGTCAAAAAAGGACAAAAAAATTGTAAAGCATAAAATGTGAAGAATAAATTAATAGAACACTCTGCTTATACAAATATTCATCCACAATGTATGGTTCACATTGCACTATTGTATTAAATATCCTATTTATAAATTGAAAACCATGTTTCATACTTTCAATACCAAATATTGGGAAGTTGTTGAAAGTCGAAAGCACTGACTGGACAGCACATTAGGGAAGACTGCTCTCAGTAAGTGAGGAACATGGTTAAAACCATATACCTATTATCCTAAGGAGACAGAATTGTTTACATTTAAACACGACATTGCCAAAATGTCGGGCCATTTAGACCGCTGTATATTACAAGTATGGCCGTATGGAATGTGCTGTTGCCGGATTAGTTGTTCTGTGTGCCGGATTGAGATTTGTAATTATTATAAAAATGTCCATAGCATTATTTATTGGTTTTATTAGAAGCAATACTGTTGAAATGTCGTTTTCTCTGAAAAATATTCCATAATTTATGGTAACCTGGAATATACAATCGAATTATAGAATATTTAAATTTTTTAATTATAGTTATTCCATTCCATTGCCTCATTTGTTCAGAAAGCGACAACGCCGCACACCTTTTATGAATTAGTAGAGTAATTTAAGTCGAAAAATAAGGATTATCGGTAAAAATTTTTAGATTTGACGCGACCCGGTGGGAAAGTTGTGTTTTGGTGAGTAAAACAAGACTCCAAAATTTCTACCGTCCAAACCCGCCGCATCCCCCTTTTTTTGGCGAAAAAGGGGTAATTTGGCCTTTTTTAGGGGTGGAATATCAAAAAAAAATTAGTAACTCTGGTCCTAGTAAAAATTAAGGTACCAAACTAGAACCCTTTTATTGTCATAGTCCATAGAGCCTCCAGTTCAAATTTCAAGTTGATCCGACATCCCCCCTCCTCTTAATAGATATATATATATACGTGTTTATGTGACCAATCTTGAAAATGGGCTAACTCTGGCAAATTTCAACCGAATTGGCTGAAATTTGGACTGAAGCTGGGGTTTATAGTCACAAAATAGCTCTCCAAATTTCAAGCTGAAAGATTAAATAGTTTAGCTGAAATTCGAGTTTCAGTCAATTTTTTAGCTAAAATTCGAATCCAGATATCTCATGTCGTTTTCATCCAATCGTGACGTGCTTGGGCGGAAAATGTAGGTAATTGCATATACTTTTACCCGACATCACTCACGATCATAATTATTTTTATATTCTCTCATTTTTTTGACGTTTTTTATATATATATATATTTGTTTTTATCAATAAATAAAGGAAAAAAGAGTGTGTTTGTATATATATGTGTATGTGTGCATATGTGTGTGTGTGTGTGTGTGTGTGTGTGTGTGTGTGTGTATGTGTGTGTGTGTATGTGTGTGTGTGTGTGTGTGTGTGCAAGAGAGAAAGAAAGAGAGAGAGAGAGAGAGAGAGAGAGAGAGAGAGAGTGTGCACGGGCGATTAGAGTCTAGGGAGACCCTCCTTTTATAGAAACGTTATATGGATCTAAATCGACCAGAAAGCCATTAGGACAACTTAGATTTGAATGTTTTCAAAGGTTATCAATTAAAAATTTATCGGTTGAGGTTAAACTAAGCTCGTTGCCACCCACAGAAGATGCTGCAGACTACCACAGTCTACGAACGTTTTATCAACTCTGCCAATGGAATTTTGATGAGGGTAAATCTTTCTTGGATTATGGATGGTGCCAGTCAGAAAATGGAATAATGCCAAAAAAAAATGACAAACCTCCACTTCCTCAAGACTTGATGAAAATTATAGCCTGTGATTGCAAAGCTGGATGTAAAACAAAGCGATGTTCCTGCAAAAGTTTGGGTATTCATTGTTGCAATTTATGCCATGCCGGTAAAACAACAGCGTGCCAAAATTTGCAAAATGTTTCAGAGGAAGTTACTGTTCAAATAGATCCATTTGAATGTGCAAATGCAGACGTTGAAGATGACAATGTGGAAGATGAAGATGTCGAAGAACAGGATGAAGAAGAAAGCGAACTACAGGACGATGTTTCTGATGTGTATGATTTTAGTGACACTGAAACTGAAGAAATATTCCAATCGAGGCCCACTGATTCAGAAACAAGCTGCAGCAGTACATCCAGTGTATATAGTACAACGAGTTCAATTAATCGGAAGAGAAAGCATCACTAATAGAGAAAAATATATGATATATCTGTAAAATAAAAATTTAAAAAAAACCAAAAAAATTATAAAAAAATAAGGAAAAAAAATAAAAAAATTCAAAAAAAAACAAAAAAAAAAAACGAAAAAATACAAAAAAACCAAAAAATAAATATATATAAAAAAATACATATAAAAAAAACCGTATAAGATAGGGGAGTTTAATGCTGATATCCCTGGGACGAAACGGTTAATTAATAATCATCCATAATAACGTCAAAAAAATGAGAGAATATAAAAATAATTATGATCGTGAGTAATATCGGGTAAAAGTATATGCAATTACCTACATTTTCCGCCCAAGCACGTCACGATTGGATGAAAACGACATGAGATATCTGGATTCAAATTTTAGCTAAAAAATTGACTGAAACTCGAATTTCAGCTAAACTATTTAATCTTTCAGCTTGAAATTTGGAGAGCTATTTTGTGACTATAAACCCCAGCTTCAGTCCAAATTTCAGCCAATTCGGTTGAAATTTGCCAGAGTTAGCCCATTTTCAAGATTGGTCACATAAACACATATATATATATCTATTAAGAGGAGGGGGGATGTCGGATCAACTTGAAATTTGAACTGGAGGCTCTATGGACTATGACAATAAAAGGGTTCTAGTTTGGTACCTTAATTTTCACTAGGACCAGAGTTACTAATTTTTTTTTGATATTCCACCCCTAAAAAAGGCCAAATTACCCCTTTTTCGCCAAAAAAAGGGGGATGCGGCGGGTTTGGACGGTAGAAATTTTGGACTCTTGTTTTACTCACCAAAACACAACTTTCCCACCGGGTCGCGTCAAATCTAAAAATTTTTCCCATCAAAATGCTTAGATTACTCCACTAAATGGGGACTTTGTTCTGTACTACGAAATTTGACAACTTCCGTATTTCTCGTAGCTATTTCGAAGCAGTGTTGCCTTACAAGTGGTACCAAGTTTTCAATCATAGTTACAGCGTTGCCAATAAGAGTAATTATGACCCGACGACAAAGAGGTTCGTTGGTTTTCTTTGTCATACTTCATGTGATCATTGCGACAAGTCAAATGGAGTTTTATGAATGAGATGTTTCGTCTCCTTAGGATAATAGGTCTATGGTTAAAACCGATGCCAAACTGCTGACACAGATACTGACAGGACACGAACAGCTTACTACCACTACCACAC
Organism: Endomychus coccineus; assembly: GCA_958510875.1. NCBI lineage: Eukaryota > Metazoa > Arthropoda > Insecta > Coleoptera > Endomychidae > Endomychus > Endomychus coccineus. The sequence goes on along the minus strand of OY294067.1, from coordinate 30,994,038 downwards.
TCACAGGATGAACCAGATGCGTAACACTGATTCCCCAAGATGCAGAGCACTTTGGGTAGAGCTGTGCGACGCTGAGGAGATCTAGAAACTAGATACGGAGATTGTGCTAAACTTCTCAAGGGCGTTAACTCCCCAACTGGGAGTTGAGTAAGTAGCTGTTTGTTCACCTGAGGCACCTGGAGTGGGAACCGATCCCGTCTACCTCTGAAGCCAGGTGAACACCCTCGAGTGAGAACCGCTTCACAAAGACGACGTTTAATAATATATCACGAAGTTGGTGTTAACCTCTTTAGGAATCATTCACCTGGGGGAGAATGGTGAACACTCGGGCGGTAAACGCCCCTCTGGTAGATAGGTGGAACAGCTTCACTAGGTGACACGTGACACGGGGTACAAAGGGCTTTGGCCTAGGCTTTAAGGGACCGCAATGGTCCCCCTTTTTTACTCTGCGGAGTTGGAGAAAACCCTTTATGGGGAGGTATGAGACTTTGAGTACTGTGAGAGTCATCTTTCCAGGCATACTCACTAAAAACTTCACCCCCTTTGTAGGCTTGTCTGGCTATTGCCTCCGGTGACACTTAGGCCTGCTGGCCCATTGTATCTCGCCTTTGTTTTGTTTCTTTACGGTAGCCACCCTAGTATTTTTGTACCTTGTACGAGTTAGTACAAGTCCTTTACTGGGTGGGAACTGTATAATTCTGGTTCGCCGTTAGACTTTCCAAAAATTGAGTGTCTTTTGAGGTCCAGTGTCTCGTACTTACACAGTATGTGTGTCACTGTTTCTGTATCCTCACCGCAAAGTCGGCATTGTAGAGTCCTATTATGTTTAAGTGCCTTTTTGTTGGCGCATGGCCTGTTACGACTTTTTATTTAGTGCTAATAGGTCTGTCGTTCTTCTGTCACACGCATGATGTATTTCTTCCCATGTTCGCTTACTGGGATTTTTTCCCAGTATTCTTTGTGGTTTTCGATGATCCAGTGTGTTTTACCGACCTTCGTGCTGTACGTTTTGGTACCATCGTGGTCTGTTCTGCATCTGGAGCGTTCTCCGACCCTCTTCTTGTAAGTTCATTGGCTTTTTCATTGTCTGTCGTTCCCTGATGTCCCGGCACCCATATCAGCTTAACGCGGTTTCGGTCTGCGAGTATTTCAAGTTCTTCTTTGCATGCCGATACCAGACGGGATGTCACTTGCTGACTTCTCATTGCGTTAAGTGCAGTCTGACTGTCTGTCAATATGTGGATCTGCTCATCTTCGATGGCTCTCCGATTGTTTTCTTTCGCGCATTGGAGGATTGCATATACCTCTTTTTGGAAGACAGAGGTATGTTTACACAATGAATAGTTGAAGCCAGTCTTTGGGTTTCTTGAGTATACTCCTGCACCTTTTTCAGTCTCAGACCCGTCTGTATACCATATCTTTACCCCTGTAAAGTGTCGTCCAGGTTTGTATGATCCCATTCAGTTCTTTCTGGTATTGATACCCTGATTGTGTTGTTAAAAGAGTATCGCTTTGCAATGTGATCTGTTCTCATGCCTAACACGTCCCTGGTCACGATTTTCACTATGCTCATGTGTCCTGGCCCAATGTGAACATTCTCCAGTGTATTTTGTATTCTGAAGGCACCAAGCCTTACCTCTCCTTAATCAATAATAATGATAATACGAATAGCTGTTGGTTTACCAGGAAGTTTAGCTGGTTGTGAAAGAAGTTTTTGTATTGCATAATTAAATATATAAAATATTTTTATAAATCAGTTTGTAACACAGTAAAAAATTGTTGACATTTTTTGTGAAAGCAATAGAAAATTAAAGCTCATTTAGAAAAAACAACACATTGTGTTTTTAATTAATTACCCAATGTTTTGTACATATATTATTTAAAGTTTAAAATTGTACCAAACCATATGGGTGCCGTGCACCCCTCGGGAAAAATGCTCTAGTTACGCCAGAAAAATCATAATTTTACTCATAGACCAAATGTTTTTGCACTGGCAGTTGAGTCTTCATTATTGGATGATTTCAACTTGCTTGCCAACGATTACACGTTACCCACGATGCTTTCATTAACAATTCTAGAATGTTTGCTAGGATAGTCCATCCTTAATTAAAATTATTACGTAGAAGGACAATCCGAATAAAAACGATAATATTATTTACTAATATCTATCAATTGTAAATAAAACAACTACTCAAAAAATCAACAAACGTGAGGGTATTGAATCATTACATTATGAGTCTTTAATCTATGTTATTATTGGAATTTATCACCGCTATAAAAGATATGTCACTATATTACGTCGTACTTTTGGAATGAACCCAGTAATTAACTGTTCAATTCTTAGTAATGATTGCGGAAGCACAAATTTGTTCAATAGCAGATAAGTTCTGTTAGATAAGTATGATGTAATTTCATCAGGTAGGTATTCTACTGACCGGATTGCACAAGGGAAGAAGAATTCTTCGCCTCATATTTCTTTTATTCCTTAATTTGAAAGATTTAATATGTATTCAGAAAACATATCGGTTAGACGAATATTTCAAATTCCCACGTTCATTTAAGTATCAGCATAACTTGGAGTATGAAAAAGGTAAGTAGAAAAACTAAGGGGAATAACAATATGTGATTAATATTATGAAATGACGAGTGGTTTAAGTGATACTGAGGACAGTATTCCAGCGATCGGAAATCGAAGGCATTGGATCACGACTAGTGGAGTCATTCTACGGAAAAATTCGAGGTTCGTAAAAATTTGAAAATGTTAGCGACCTGAAAAAAATCGTTCCTTATGATAAGAATAACAATACCCTAGAATTTCTACCTTCATTATTGGGTGGAACCTATTTAATATTCAAAAAAGTTTTTAATCCTTTTTAGGTCAATTTTGGAGCTTGATTTTTTTGGACACTTCAGACTTTCGGCTAAGGTTTGAAATTGGAACCCCTCTGTTGTTGGTATTTGAAGAACCTTCAGTTCAAATTTCATAACAATTAAGGTTTCTTTGCTTAATTGACCACAATATCGTATAAGTACATTAAGAGATATAGAATAAAATTTTCTAAATTCTGAAGATAACTTAGTTAATTTAACATAGGATTATAAAGATGAATAAACGTAAAACATTGAACCATAGGCGGAATTCGAACCCACATTTCTGGATGTCCAGTCCAGGGTGTTTACCAATTATACTACTTTGGACCTGTCAGATTCTCATATTTTTGTAAATATTAACCTCTGAAAGGATACTAGAACATTGATCAACACAATGCGATTCGATGCTCCGCTATAGATGAAGTATTCATGCACATTCATCTAAGGTTCAATCGTTCTGAAGTAAGTAATGTAGGTTAGAGTATTGCTATGGTTGGTAATTAATCTGACTGTACTCATTCAATGACAGCATCCCAGTTCTTATATATTTCAATAGAACTGACTGAGAAATGTTCTGGTTAAGTATAAACAAGTTTAAGGTTTCTTTGCCTAATTGGCCACATTTTCGTATCAGTACATTAAGAGATATAGAATAAAAATTTCTGAATCATGAAGATAACTTAGATAATTCAACATAGGATTATAAAGATGAATAAACGTAAAAGATTGAACCATAGGCGGAATTTGACCCCACATTTCTGGATGTCTAGTCCAGGGTGTTTACCAACTACACCACTTTGGTCCCATCAGATTCTTATATTTTTCTCAATCAATCATCAAACCTCTGAAAGGATAGTATAGATCATTGATGAACACAATACGATTCCATGCTCCGCTATAGATCAAATTCACACACATTCAATCTTTTTGAAGTGAGGAATGTAGGTTAAAATATTACTATGGTTGGTAATTCATCTGACAGTATTTCTTGTCATGATTGAAGAGCCTATAGAGTGCCTATAATTTTAGCACTCTTATTACTTTCCTCAAACATGAATTTTTAGGTGGCTCTGTTAGCTTACCTTAAGCCAATAGAGCCTCGTTTTTTTTTTGTTTTTAATTGTGCCTAAAAATGTATAGTTGTCTGAAAAAAAAAGTCTATAAGTAGCCTATAATTATGATGTATTTTTTTCATTTTTCTTGAATGGCTCTGCTAGCTTTGGGGACGTCATCTTTTCAGCATTGAATAACGGAACCCTGAAATGTTTGGTTTCCAAAGCTTTGTCATTTCTTTCGGGCGATTTTCACTTTCTTTGTTACACACCACTTATAAAATGTTGGAATTGTTTTCCATACCTGATTTCGCCATGTACAGCATCCACAATATATTTTGGAAGTGCTTCATCTGACAAAGACATTCTTTACAGATTTTAAACGAGTCGAAAGCTACAAAACATTTAGATGTCACTTTGACAATAACATCAACTGATTGGCATGACAACGTTTAAGTACAGGTTCGTGAAATATCATTTTTGTTTCACATCCGTCACCTCTAGCTATGGTTTTTGCTATCTATGGGCAAGAGACCTATTATAAAAAAATACTTGGGGCACTCGGGGACTGCCGCGGTAAAGCTATTGCATAGCATTTTTTATCAACCTATGCAATTATAATTATTTATTTATTTTTTTATTTATGCAGTATTTTTTTCTTTGATATTATTTCAAGCTTTTTCTTTGATGTTAATTCAAGTTACACTTTTTGAGCTTGGTGACCGATAAGAAAACAAATTTTTTTCTTTTATTGAATAACTGAAATATTAATATCGTTTGAAATATTTTTATTATCTTACAATACATGTAGGTTATTCAGGAATTTTTATCATCGAAACTATAGGTTTATGGTAACTGAAATAAGAAACATAAGTTTGAGACTTGATATCCTCTAAATATCTGGAAAATACCGCGTCAATGGTGGTCCCATATTTTGTTGTGGATTCTTGTGGATCATTATTCATTTTCGAATTCAATTTTTCCGAAAGAAAAGTTGTCAACCGCTCTGATTTTTTATCAGCGAAGTTGATGTTGAAATCGCCAGCCAAGATAAGTGGAAATTTATTACCATTTGTACCAAGTATTTTCGACCCTTCTTCAGTGTACTCCAGTAAAGTGCGATGAATAAAATGCTCTACCTCGTCCAATTTTGGATTCAGAGAAATGTAAATTGCTACCATGACTATGTGTAGGCCATTTCTAAGTTTGCATAAGCACGCACAAATATCTCCAACAAATGAGCGCCTAACATTAACATCGCTAACGTGTGCAATAATTATTTCAATATTCGGAGTCATAATATTAGTAACATTATTATTATTTTGGTAAATAGCTACCCCACCTTTTGGAACAGTATATATACCTACATGTATACTTAAGAGGCGCACATGCGGTGAGTGTGGCATTATAAAGATATGATAGATACCGATTTCGGAGCAGCTCGTCTCGATCCGTGCGAGCTTCGTACAGTCGTACCATATACATACACGTTAAGCGAACGCTCGGCCGAGCTACATGGTAGGCTGAGTGAGGGGTGTAAGGTTTTATTTTCGTTACGGAATTTCTTGATTCGGTCGCCGCGCTCAAAGCCCGCGATAAAAGCTATGCAATAGCTTAATATTTTTACAATAAATGTTGAAAATAATACTATTAATTATTAATATTACTTTCTTTTAAACAAAATTAGTATGCACTATGCACATTCTTATTTTATTGATGAAAATTTTGATTTCCTCCAGAATTCCAGAAAATGTTTTTCTCATACTGAGGGAAAACCTGTCGTGCGGGAAAGTTGGTCTTTCATAGTCAAAATGAGTGCGGGAAAACCGGATATTGCGCACGCTTATAGGAAAAGTATATTTCACAACCAATTCCGAAAATTTTTACATTTCTACTAACTAACTAGTTCTGATGTTTTAAAACTTCTAACAGTTTTGAAAAGTGTCACTTTAATGTCAAAATTATAAAAAGATAATTATTCAATTACGAAATAGTGATGGTTCTTATATTATACTGAGAAGTACTGCTTAAGTGAAAATCATCGATTATATAGATTTTAATGACTTATTACTTTTGCATTCACAATCTCTCCATATTCTATACCTTTTTAACACCGCCAATGCACCCCATTTACCTAAATCTTATTTAAATATGCCCTGGCAACGTCGGATAGATTTAGCTAGTTATAATATTAAATACCTACTTCGGCAACTGAGATGTCATCGGAATATATCTGAACAAACGAATAGGATCATGGGCATCTTAGAATCTCTGGAATATGGCAACTTAGTTGCTAAAATACGTTGTCGGGTTACAAAATATTATTGTTATTTTAGATATATTTCATTTTGCAATAATTTTACATCATGTCGTTTTCTACCTTTCGATTTTTTCTGCATTCCCAATTAGAGCTGCACTTAGTGAAGTTCCCCAAGGATGAATAAAGAAAATACTTCACTCATTTTTTCATATGCAAGAACCATAATGCATATTGACGATTGACAAGAGTTTCGTAGGTTTATTAAATCACAGTCTAAAAATATAACTGCGATGAATGTTCAACTTTATACAGCAGATAGTTATCAATAAATGGAAGGAACAATATTGCCAGTATACATTTAATACTGATGACGAGCGTACACCAATTTGATTAGAGCCATCCTTGATCCGGATAGAATTGTCACAATTACGTCAAACGATATGATGGTTCCAAGAAGTGAATACCCATGTGACGGAATTATTAGGAACTAATTGTTTCCGATTTAGTTCACTCGAAAATAGTGATCGAACTGTTTGATTTCTTGAATTTAATTCGGATGAGAATATGCAACACAAAAAATACGTAATATATCTTGTTTTAGGTGAGTAGTGTTATTATTATTGTGAAATATTAGTTAGAATAATTATTTCATCAATGTTTGAGCAATTGAAAAACCGGATATAAGTATTGTTTCACACTAAATGATTAACAAACTGCACAATTCCAATTATTTAAATGGTTATTAATAAATTAATGCGGGAAATATGACTAATAATTTTATTTGTTTTCCAAAAGTAGTATTAGTTTCTTGAATAGTAATGAATACTTCGATTTGCCAATTATTCGCAATTTATAAAATAATGTGAAAATTTTAAATCACAATAAATTTTTGGATAATGAATGGATGTTGGTGGAATCACGCGACAGCCAATAATAATTCCAATATATGACTAGATTATGAAATATTTTATCAACCAGCTATTAGATATTATAATTATTATTTTTAATATCAAGGACCTAGTGGTGCTGACAGCCATATATTAGGTAGGAAGAAAATTATTAGAAAATAATTTTTGCTTCCCTCACCATAAGTAGTATAATTTCCTCGTAAATATCAGTTTTAAGCCTTTCTGAAACCTTCCACCCTATTAATTTCCTCACTATACGTAGTATACCTATGGGAAATAAATATAATATGTAATAAGTTTGCACTAATATTAATTGCTCTGTGGTATCATGAAAGTATGGTTTACATCGTCATTTATGTCAATATCAATGACAGCAGAATATTATAATAATACATAATAGCAGTGGCGGAACTTCAAATTTTGGGCCCCCCCGCAAAATTCAATCGAAGAGCCCTTGGGAATGAAAAATTGAGCGTCATAAATATTTACAACGTATATTTTTATAGGTTTAACAAATAACAAGCACTGATTTTAAACCTCTGTACGGCGAGTTTCAGCATTAGCAAAAGTTTTTAATGACATCTTTAAAATCTAATTTGTGGCTTCATCAGCTTCAATAGCCAAAACTGCAAGACCACTTAATCTGTCTTCTGTTATTGTTGTGCATGTTATATTATGTATTATAATGAGTTTTAATTTGCTATATTTAATAATGAACAGTTCTGCTAGTTCTTTTACCGATTTAATTTCAGAAAGTTCATCTTTAAGAATTGACACTAAGTTTATTATTTGAACAGGAAATTATTCTGAAATATCATCTTTGTAATGGGTTACTGAATTTTCTGCGCATTAAAAAGGTTGATCTTGTGACAATGTAACGGGTGTTTTTCGATTTAGAAAATCGAATATTTCACAAACGCGATACAAGCCACTGAATCTATTGTTTAGTTCTCCATAAACTATGTCAAACACTTTCAGATATAGATTGATTCTTAAGATATCTGCGTGGCTATCAAAACGATGGTCCATAGCCAGTTCATCATAATGCCACTTAGTGACCGGTCCTCTGTTTTTTAAATCCAGTACTAACGTTCCATTTCCTAGCCATCTCTACAGGTTCATTTCCTAATTTGCTTAAATGAATAGGAACCCTTTTTAATGCATCTACAGCTCTTGAAATGTCCATATCTTTAGCTTGCAATAATTTTGATGCAAAGTTTACGTTACACATTAATTTTTCAAGTATGATAGTTTTAAAAATAAATTCAGATGTAGCCATTTTGGTTTTAATATTATCAGCTTCTATTCGCGCATCTCTCTTATTAATTACTACACCAAATTATTTTATCCAGTACTTTGATGATGTCCAAGAACCTTAACTTTACTGTCACCTAAGATGTTACTCGGCCTGCCCAGCGTGTTGGATTTAATCTTTTTATGGTTATTTCTTTTTCTCCTGATATATTTGCTAGTACATCCCACGGACGTGAGCTGTTTTTAAATTGGTTAAATATATCTTGGTTCCTTTAGGCAAATTAAGGACTTTTTTAAAACGTCCTAGTATTGTACAATTAACTGAACCATGGGAAAAAAGTTACCATTATAGGTGTTTGAAAGTAATTCACTAAAAAAACTAGCCCCCTATCTTAAGTTGTCTTCGAAGTCTTTGTCTATGCATGTACCATTTTTCCATTTGTCATAAATGTAACAAGCCAACAAATGTGATTGAGATACCTCATGAACCTGACTTTTCTTTGACAACTCTTTCCAATCTCTAATACCTTTATTACGCCAATTGTCATTTCGTTTAGAAAAAAAGCCAGCATGGTTCCCAATAAGCTGCATCTAATACTTTAGAATAGCGCAACCACTGCCTAACTACCAAACCATATGGTGTTTCCTTTTCAAAATAAATATTGGAGAATTGCTATTATTTTGGGTTGGATCTCGAGGGAACGGTCCCGTATTCAGAGGAGAATTTGTATAATTCGTTTCATTACTTCATCAGACAAAATTTGATTTTGAGAATAGCCTATGTCATTCATAAAATCGTCTGCGGTAAATTTCCGTTCTCCGTGTTCTTGATGTTCACTGTCCAGTTGTTCGTTTATATTTGCACTTACCGAGCTAAAAATAGAGATGGAAATATTGAACATAACGACATTATCCCTTTTTTCAGTGTTTTCAGCCAAAACTCGATTAACTTGAATGTCCGTGTCCGTGTTTTCATCTAACTAAGTCACTTTGTAATTTCTTCTCCCGGTTGCTAAATAACTTTTTTGTTGTACTTTCACATATATGTTGCCTATTACATCACTACATTTAAAAAAATCCCCCCCGCACTGCTCCTTTTTGCTGTATGGTAGTTCCGCTGCTGCATAATGTAAAAAAAGGTGTAAAACATATACTTAATGTGAATCTATTTATTGATTATCCTTGTCAATTCAAATAAACCTTCAATATCATGAAATGTAGTATAATTTGACATCTTTCCAAGCCTTTAACTGTTTCTAATCATTTGCAGTATAATAATAGTGAATATTAATTAATAAGATCATTATAATTATTAATACAGCTTAGAGTGGAGGATAATATGTTAGTACTTATTAACTAATATATCATGTTAAATATTAGATAATATATTCGATGGTGGAAGCCGTTACTCTATGGTAATTTAGCTATTTGGGCTTGTTTTCAAATGACAATTTTGAATTTGTACAATTCGCTTAACGCATATTTTAATCGCAATCGCTAGAATCGTTCCAACAAAACGGCTTCCCGAAACTTATCATCGAATGGTGTGATTTATTAGAAACGGAAATATGGCGATGTGGGAAACCAAGATAAGCCTAGGAACTATTCAAGGTGACGATTGATTTTATAAGGAAATGCTGATTAACATTCACGTAATTAGTTATCAAAATTAATCTTCAATATGTGGAGTGACTTTAAATGTGATACCTTTTTCCAATATTTTCTTCAGCATCAGCTTGCACCTACAATTCAGGATACTAATATGTTCCCTTAATGGTAGTTCAAAAGCACTATATTCTAAAATTCGTTCAAACTAACGTAACATATCCCATTATTCTATACTGAATCTATTGGGCCCTGTTGGATCCGTAAAGCCCTGATATAGATTTGGGGCATATATAGAAAACCTACTCAAACAAATATGTTCTGCGGATTTAGTTCAATTAAATATAATACAGTTCCAGTTAATAGTCTTGTTATTAATATTATAATAACGAAGTTGAAAAACTTCAGCAAATAGCGTTAGACAACGGTTACGAAAAATCTTTGATCAATAACTTAATTTCCAAACAAAAAAGGAAAATGGAAGAAACCAATTAATCAAATTAGATTCACTACCTTGAAATAGTACAATAAAGAGAGACGCTTGCCTATTAGCCCCTCGTCATTGACCTGTATATATATACTTAAAAACGAATTCGTGTTCCCGAAAATTATTGGTCGGTGGACCCAAGGTTGTGGCATACTCGATCTGCCTTAAATGATCTATTGTTCTGATCTTGGCTAGCTGGTTGCAGATTCTATCCCAGTGAAATAAATATTTTATAACCCTTTGGATACATATTGCATTTACAAACATATACTTATTTCGTAATGCTTTGCAATATTTGTCAAATTAGGTATAATTGAAAAATAATACTATTTTTTTTATTCGTGGGTTTGATTTGTATGCTGAGACACTGTTTAGGTACTCGGAGAACCCGTGGTTGGTATTTGTAGATTAAAAAAAAATATTAAAAAATATTCAGTCAATAGTAAGAAAAATGTTGAAAAGCAGCTGGTTGAAATATAATCAGTTTTAACTCTTGTGTGATTACTTTTCGATACCTACAGAATTTTCTATTTTATTTCCATTCTCATTTTTGTTGTAAATAATTGATTATTCTTAAATCTAGTACTCATTATACAAAATTTAGCCCCCTGAATACGTGTGCCTCCTTCTCATCTTACGTGATGATAAATTTACATTTAGATTGATTAAAATTTTTCGTGAATAGCTCATAGTTATTAATATCTCCGATGTTCTATTTATAACACAAATATTGATAAACAATCATGGATAATCAGTGAATAATTATATGTCTAGAAATAGAGACTGTCAATTTTCTGGTAATTTATATCAAGGTTCCAAGTATTAAATAGGGTAATCAAAATACAATCCTCGTGAATGAACTGTTATAATTGATTCATCACAAACGCAATTAAAATCATATTTATACTATGAACAAAACTATTTGATTTATATCGTCTTATAGATCATAGATACGAAACCCGACAAGGTGATAAGAGCCCATAGTCTCTTTCCCACTACTAAAAATTAAAAATCTTTGTTTCTTTATTAGTTTTTATTTTGTTGAATAGTTCTTGTTACAATTCTGTTGATAATAATTTAGTTGAATGGTTCTTATAATTTGTTGATTGATAATGATGATTGCGTTGATTTTTATTTTGTTGATCTCCTTGTTCTTCTTTTTCCTCAGGTCTCTTGATTATATTTGTATAGATAAAATAAAAAGGAAAACATAGAATATAGAAGAGATAGAGTTGTGGTATCTCACAAACCTACGAGAGGGAGTAAAATCTGTGTCTTATAAGAATTACGTATCATACCTATGTACATTATTAGTTAAAATAAATTGAATCCATTTCCAAAATGTATGCCCTCTTCTTTAACCAAAAAAATTAATTGAAATTATCACTAATTTATAACAAATGATGGTTGACATCATCTTCGGTACAGAAATCCGAAACTGCTACAGAATCTTTTGAGCTTTTTCGGACCAACTTTTTGATTTATTTAGTGAATTTGAATTTATGGTTTATCTTTTACACTCTCTGAAAACCTCCTTTTAGGGTTTCAAAACTTACACCTTGAAAGTATTTATTATTTATGTACCCACAGTTTTACTATAATTTATCAAATAAATATAACAAATTTATTTCGAACCGAATCTTCTATTGTAATTGGCATTTCCTATCCTAAACATTCATTTAAGGCTTATCATTGGGGATACATACAAATAGCCATATATTTTAAGAAAGCTAGTCACTGCGATATTTTTGAGAGGTTTTCCTTTAAACGCTCAGAAATGGGGTTAGAAACGGTGGAAGGATTTGACGCGGTTATCGCTTATCGGAGTTAATAATTATCAGAAAACATTAAATGCTGCTTTTAGAAAAATATTCTGGGTACCCAAAAACTGTTTAGATTGTTGATAATAATAATTTTCGATTTGACTTTGTTTGTTTAAAAATAATTTAAGATTCTAAAATAACACAGATATATGAGTGTTGATCGATACCATGTTGGACGATTTAGATGAATAAATGGAGGTAGGAACAGTTGAGATTATATAATGATGACTTTTGACCAAGGTATTAATTATACGTAAATTCTTGAGAAATATACTTGTCTAACATATTTTCGTCTTAACGTCCGTTTCGGTCTCACGACCATCTTCAGAAGACGTTTGAGAACTAATTCACATTTAATAAAGCGCGGGATTATCAAACAAATTGAATTAAGCACTAAGCCCCTTTATCTCATTAATTTCAATTAAGAATGTCTACGTCGCAAAAAGGAGTAAATAAATAATTGAATTTGTAACTAGTTGTGAACTAGTTTTCAGATGATGGTCGTGAGACTAAAACGTACGTAAAGACAAAAATATAGTAGGCTTAAGTATTAATGTGACCAATTTCTCAAGAATTTATGTTTTGTAGAGATTATAAGCAATGATTGGAATGTTTCCTAATGGTCGATCGGGCATTTCCTGTTCGATCAGTGACGTACCAAGGAAGTTAGGGAGCAAGTTGTTGATTATTGATAATTGTAAATTACGTAAATTATGTTGAGTCCAATTTTGACTTTTATTATCTCCAAAATATGTAAATAGAAATGTAATGATTTACATTTTTGAGGAAGTTCAATTAATTATACTAATATACTTCCCAAATTTTAGTTTCCCTTGGTTTTTGAAAACTAACCATACTACCAACACTCCCCCTCCTCAAATTAAATACGTTTTTTCAATGAAATTATAAATTAGCAGCCACTAAATATTCTATTGATTCTGTCAGTAAATCTATTACTTCAATATACTAAATTCTCTATGAGACAGGATCTATTTATGCTTATAACATAGCCTAGAGTTTTTATACATTTGTAATGTACTGTAAATTCAGATTTTCGATAAAGATTTGACAAAGTTGGAAATAGAACTGACATGATTTATTAAGGCGCCTGTCGTCAGTACCTTATTCAGCGATAACTAGACAAAGCAATTGATTAATTCAATTCACTTGAAGCGTTTGTGGTAAGCATAAATAATTTTCTGAAATAATGAACACTAATAAAACCGTGACCGGTCGATGAACACGCGTCTCAAATGACCAGGCCCAACCTTCTAAACAGTTGACAGAATTTCACTTGCCTATCTTGTAAAGCAATACAATACGTCTGGCTTACACCACATTAGAAATCTCCATAAAAACAATCGTATATAGCGATTCGGGAAACGAAAGCTGTATAATAATGAAATAAAATGCTGGCGTCGCCAATAATGTGTAATGTAAGTTTGCTTGTGCGACCAAGGATGTTTGAAAACTCTTATTAGTGTCAATTCTGGTGAATTTTGTATGAAAATGAATAAATCGAATCTCGAATATTGCTTCTACAGGTAATATTTCTATGTAGGTAATTTCCAATTATGATTGAAATATCTTGTATACAAAGGAGCTCCTCTTCCAATTAATTCCCCCATGTTTCAACCGTGTCAGGTAGTTTGGTAGTGAGAGATGGCAACATATGCAGAAAAAGAGTTATCTGAAATAATCCATAAGCAGAGTGACTGATAATTCATTCTTAATCTCCCCAAGGCCCGTAAGCCGTCCCAGAATAACATTTATTGCATACCTTTTTTTTGGATGGAGTACGCTCTATTAATATTATTCGATAAATATTTACATATTAAAGAGGATATCTTGCATTCTAGTATACGCCACATCGCATTCCTTGTGGGATACGTGTATTCGAATTGCCAAATGTGACTCCTTTTTTTGCAAAGAATGCGGTGACCGATCTCTGATATTTCAGATTAATCAGATCACAGACCATTCTATATCGTACATCTAATGAAATCAAATAATGGTGAGTTTCCTATAACAAATAAATCCCATTTCTAAAGAGAAAGCGATAATCTTTTTGAACCCATCGCGCAGCGTTGTCTGTTTAAGCCTAATTCCACCCAAGTCCATAGCATAACGGCAACACTGCGCACTGCTTGAAATTTACAGCATAGTTCATGAAAGTATACAGTGTTGCCAGCTTCAGCATTGTTCCGGGCTAGTATAGAGTCGGCTCTGCACAAGCGTAACGAATGTTAGTATTGTATACAACTCCAGACGACTAATAACTGTTTGTATCAGATCGTTTGTAGATGGTAGTTCAATTTCAGACACCTCGTATCTTCTCGAAGATACCACATTTTGCCCATCATTATACCAAGAATATTTTTGAATATTAGATTGGTCAGATAAATCACAAGATAAACTAACGAGCGATATCTTAATTTTCAGGGATGTACCTGGTTATCGCGGAAACAGCTCCTGTCCCACCAGGAATGATTTCTGCTTGCGTACTGCAGGAGTGTGATGTGGATGTAGGTCCGGTATGTGCGATGGACGACTCAGGAGTACCTAAATCGTTCCCAAACTTATGCGATGCCAAAATGGAATCGTGTCAATTCGAAACATGTAAGTATATATCATAAAGGTACATATTATAGGAGCTGATGAAACAAAGATAACAATAATATAGAAGAGACGGGGATTTTTAGCCAGAGTCTCGAAGAGAATCCGTATTTAGAATCGCATAACAAAAATGTGTCATTGAGATATTTCATATCTCTAGTTAACCCTTTTTTGATATAGGTTGGGGAGTTTATTATCGTACCTTAATCTTCGGTTCCCCATATAGATGGCACATAAAATGAACATTTTTGGTTGAGAATGAATTAAAATGTTGTCAAAAAGTTATTTCCTGGGAAGTAGTTTATTAATAAAATTAAGTAAACTTGTTTTGAGCCGTTTTATGACCAAATATGAAGAATTTATATTGAGCTTACGACTCGGGCTAATAATATAAGACTTCACATCGACTGTTTCTAATTTTTCAAATCTGCTATTTACCTATGACGAATATTTTTCTTAATGTTTGGTTTATTTTCAGATTTTGCAGTTATAAAACATGGAGAATGCTGATACAGAAGTGTTCATAACTCTTCTAACCTAAGTTAATTAGTGAATAAACTAATTCATCCAGTATTGTTGTTTTAATGTAATTAGATGCGCCTTTAGTTTTGTATGTAACTTTGAATAAGAAGTTGGAATGACAAATGACTTATTTATCAGAAGCCCCAGTGGAGTTAATCTAATCATATCATTGAGAGTACTATCTGCAAATATTAAGTATTGTTATTTTAATGTTATTTAATACTGTCTATTAATATTGTAATTTATGTTACTGTAATAAAAAGTTAGAATAGCGAATTACTTAATCATCATTAGCTTTAGGTAAATTAATTGAATCTCTTGGAGAATAATGCCATTGAGAGTACCATCTAAAAGTTGGAACTGCCCCGATAGGACATTTCATCCAGTATTATTGTCTTAATTTTATGTAGTCTTGCTTATTATTATTGTAATATATGTAAATGTAATAAAACGTTCGAATGAAAAATGACTAAATTTTCAACAGCTAAATCAATCGAAACTACCGGAGAATTATTGTTATTGTTTGGAAGATTTAGCAAGTTAGGACAGGAATGACAGAAGAATCATTCATCCAGTATAGCCACTTTAATGTTAATCAGTTTTTTCTATCAATATTTTAATGAATATTATCATAATAACTAATCATGCCATCTAATATTATAAATTATGAGTAAGGTGGAGCAAGGATTACAGAAGAACAAAGCATAATAAGAATATAGAAAATATTAATAAATATTGGTTCACTCCAAGATATGCACTAATTTTAGGAAGGAAGACTAATCAATTATGATAGCGATGACTGACCAAATGATTCTCTACTAAAACCTACCAGAACATTCGTATTCGTAAATAGAAGAACTCATATGTCAACTGACATTAAAGGATCATTTTTAGGGTTCAACAAAACCGTTTATAAAAATCTATATTTTCATTATTATACATTATATTGTTATTCTCTTTTTTGTATTGCATTTTCAATTCAAAGAACCCATAAAAAGGTACAGGTAGCTCAGTGGTAGAAGCATCGATCTTCTAATCACTGTGGCTGCCGGTCGCGGGTTCGAATTTTTCGAATTCAGGGACAGCGGAGTTCCGATGGCCCGAGAAAGTGGTGAGGCAAGGTACAATGGGCTGTCAAGCCTAAGTATCATCGTTACTGCCCTGGTTGCAGGATCGAGCCTACCACACGCGATGGAGTGTTTAGTGGGTATATCTGAGGTGATTAAAATTCGGACTCTCACACTACCTTATGGGATGTTACAGGACCATAAGGTGCCCATAAAGGGTTTCAACCACCTCCCAACAAGGGAAAAAACCATAAACTCATTCCGAAATAAAATTGAGTAGTATTTATTGTAGACGTTGCTAATAATTTTGTTATGAGCTCAACAATACAGTATTTCCAAGCCCCTTATTATGTACCTACATCCAAAGACCTTGGAACTTTTCAGGTGATAAGCAATCGAATGTGATTGAATCTATATCATTGAATTTTGGGACTTTTCAGGTTTTTTTATACTTATACGAGAGAAAAACTTGTAATCTTCAAACAATATCGTAGGAGCCAGCGGTAGAATATTGAGAGGAGATATGCTTTCGAATGTGATTGAAGTTGTATAGGTACTTATATCAAAGAATTTTCAGACTTATCAGGTAATACGTTTTTAAATGTGATTGAAATTATAAACTTTTATTATAGAGTTTTGAGACTTTGTAGGTGATAAGTTATCGAATGTGATTGAAGTTATATGGGTACCTATATCAGAAAATGTTGGGACTTTACAGGTGATAAGTTATCAACTGTGATTGAAGTTATATACCTATATCATATAATTTTGGAACTGATGAGTTTTTTTATAGTTTGACCACACGAGAGGATAACCTATACTTTCCAAAGAACATCGTGTGAGCCAGCGTGGAATGTAAAGGTGAGATATGTATTCGATTGTGATTATAATGTATAGGTACCTAAACAATTTTGGGACGTTTCAGGTAATAAGTTTTGGAATGTGACTGAAGTTATATGGGTACCTAAATCAAAAAATGTTGGGACTTTACAGGTGATAAGTTATTAACTGTGATTGAAGTTATATACCTATATCATATAATTTTGGAACTGATGAGTTTTTTTTTTATAGTTTGACCACACGAGAGGATAACCTATACTTTCCAAAGAGCATCGTGTGAGCCAGCGTGGAATGTTAAGGTGAGATATTCATTTGATTGTGATTATAATGTATAGGTACCTAAACAATTTTGGGACGTTTCAGGTAATAAGTTATGGAATGTGACTGAAGTTATATGGGTACCTATATCAAAAAATGTTGGGACTTTACAGGTGATAAGTTATCAACTGTGATTGAAGTTATATCATATAATTTTGGAACTGATGAGTTTTTTTATAGTTTGACCACACGAGAGGATAACCTATACTTTCCAAAAAACATCGTGTGAGCCAGCGTGGAATGTTAAGGTGAGATATGCATTCGATTGTGATTATAATGTATAGGTACCTAAACAATTTTGGGACGTTTCAGGTAATAAGTTATGGAATGTGACTGAAGTTATATGGGTACCTATATCAAAAAATGTTGGGACTTTACAGATGATAAGTTATCAACTGTGATTGAAGTTATATACCTATATCATATAATTTTGGAACTGATGAGTTTTTTATAGTTTGACCACACGAGAGGATAACCTATACTTTCCAAAGAACATCGTGTGAGCCAGCGTGGAATGTTCAGGTGAGATATGCATTCGATTGTGATTATAATGTATAGGTACCTAAACAATTTTGGGACGTTTCAGGTAATAAGTTATGGAATGTGACTGAAGTTATATGGGTACCTATATCAAAAAATGTTGGGACTTTACAGGTGATAAGTTATATACCTATATCATATAATTTTGGAACTGATGAGTTTTTTTATAGTTTGACCACACGAGAGGATAACCTATACTTTCCAAAGAGCATCGTGTGAGCCAGCGTGGAATGTTAAGGTGAGATATTCATTTGATTGTGATTATAATGTATAGGTACCTAAACAATTTTGGGACGTTTCAGGTAATAAGTTATGGAATGTGACTGAAGTTATATGGGTACCTATATCAAAAAATGTTGGGACTTTACAGGTGATAAGTTATCAACTGTGATTGAAGTTATATCATATAATTTTGGAACTGATGAGTTTTTTTATAGTTTGACCACACGAGAGGATAACCTATACTTTCCAAAAAACATCGTGTGAGCCAGCGTGGAATGTTAAGGTGAGATATGCATTCGATTGTGATTATAATGTATAGGTACCTAAACAATTTTGGGACGTTTCAGGTAATAAGTTATGGAATGTGACTGAAGTTATATGGGTACCTATATCAAAAAATGTTGGGACTTTACAGATGATAAGTTATCAACTGTGATTGAAGTTATATACCTATATCATATAATTTTGGAACTGATGAGTTTTTTATAGTTTGACCACACGAGAGGATAACCTATACTTTCCAAAGAACATCGTGTGAGCCAGCGTGGAATGTTCAGGTGAGATATGCATTCGATTGTGATTATAATGTATAGGTACCTAAACAATTTTGGGACGTTTCAGGTAATAAGTTATGGAATGTGACTGAAGTTATATGGGTACCTATATCAAAAAATGTTGGGACTTTACAGGTGATAAGTTATATACCTATATCATATAATTTTGGAACTGATGAGTTTTTTTATAGTTTGACCACACGAGAGGATAACCTATACTTTCCAAAGAACATCGTGTGAGCCAGCGTGGAATGTTAAGGTTAGATATGCATTCGATTGTGATTATAATGTATAGGTACCTAAACAATTTTGGGACGTTTCAGGTAATAAGTTATGGAATGTGACTGAAGTTATATGGGTACCTATATCAAAAAATGTTGGGACTTTACAGGTGATAAGTTATATACCTATATCATATAATTTTGGAACTGATGAGTTTTTTTTATAGTTTGACCACACGAGAGGATAATCTATACTTTCTAAAGAACATCGTGTGAGCCAGCGTGGAATGTTAAGATGAGATATACATTCGATTGTGATTATAAAATACAGGTACCTAAAGAATTTTGAGACGTTTCAGGTAATAAGTAATGGAAAGTGACTGAAGTTACATGGGTACCTATATCAAAGATTGTTGGAACTTTGCAGGTGATAAGTTATTGAAGTTATTGAAGTTGGGAATTTTCAGGTGATTATTTATCGAATGTGATTAAAGTTATATATCATAGAATTTTGGGACAAGTGATAAGTTTTTCTTTTTTCTGCTTGGACTACACGAGAAGAAAACCAATGTTCAAAGAACATGGTGTGAGCCAGCGGTGGTATGTTGAGAGTTGGTAGGTATTTGAATGTGATTGAAGTTGTATACGTACCTATTTCGAAGAATTTTGTGACTTTGCACGTGATAAGTTATCGAATGTGAATGAAGTTATATGGGTAACTATATCAAAGAATTTTGGGGCATTCGAAATTACCAATAGCAGGGAAGGTTATGATGATGATCGCTTTTCAATAAATATATTACGGTTAATAGGCGAAACTTGCCGGTTATATTGCAAATCAACCAATAACCACAATTGACTTGCAAGAAAATGAACGTTTCCGAAGTTTTTTCCATACATGCAATTGGTGTCTGTTATAATCAAAAGTTTTTGGTTAATAAAAAATTGTATCATGTCACGGTTAATAGGCTAAGCGAATACACCTCACTTGACTAATTCGGAATTTGATCAAGAACATTCTTCTGCGGCCATACCTTTCACATCTCCAATTTTTGTGGTAATTAATAAGATGTTTTTCAAATCGAATATCAATGAGTCTTCTGAAAAGAGTTGCAAGATGTAATGTTCGTAAAGACTAATACATCAAACGGTAGTGTTTGTCGATCTAATTACAAATAATGTAATAATCCGACGGATTATTACTTTTTGTTTTGGAGCCTTTGAATAATATTGATTCAAATTCAAATTGAAAATTTTATAAATCATTATATCTTGAACACGATATACCAGACAGACCTAGCGACGGTAATCTGAGTCCTCTTTCCTGTATCATTGGCCGGTCAGCCATGAACCATGTTTTACAAACGTAAGCACGGCACGAGGTCAATGGTACTTTTTTCCCTGAGTCAGGAAAAGTTTACGTGGAGTTGAACAGAGCAATTCTTTCGCCTAGTTAGATTCCTATTGGCTGTTGTTATATTTCATGGGCGTGTTCTGATCCCGGAATTCTAAATTGAGCATATTTTCTAAGATTGAGCGTGGGGTGGCCCCCCGCTTCAATGATTTCATAAAAACTAATTACTTTGAGGAAAAAAGGGAGTTCTCAAACACCTTCTCAGTTAGTTCTTCACCAGGTACTTGTCGGTAAGGCCATCTTGCTTTATGTTCACAGGGATGCCCATTGTTGCATTAAATCAAATCAATTAATATAATGTTTGTCCAGAATATACAAAACAAGTTCAAGAAATTTATAGATATTAAATTAACAATGCAACAAGGGTTATACATCCCTTGGGGGCTAAAGCAGCGCTGGACTTGTTCGCGTCTTCCGCGTCACGTGTAAAGTGTTTGTTCCCTTATTTGAAATCATTTTTTTTGTGCCAATTCCACATCATACCAAATTTAATTCGACGTAAAAATCGAGTGTTTGAATTATTTGTGCCTTATCACTAAAAGGGGGTTAGAGAGGGAATTGGGTTATTAGACCAACAGGGTAAGTGCATTTTGATTGCCAAAGGACAACTGTTATATTGACTTCAACCTCGGAATCGGCAATATAATAGAATGTGATTATTTACCATTCAGATCATGTTCCGCCCGCCACTGTTTTATTTGTTAATATAATTTTTTCCTGCCATTCAGGCTATTTTGAGTGTCTATACAAATTCTGCTTATCGGAGATTACTTAGGGGAAATGACAGAGCATCATGTCGTTAGGTTTACCCCAGCTTACCAGAAAGGGAGGAATTCTTCAATTTTTTTAACATTATTTATCAATCATCGGCGTGATCGAGCGCGAAACCGATCACTGTTCCGTGTGTGCTAATCAGTCTTTCATTTGATTCAAACTCTCCAGAGATCCTGGCAGGAACTCGCTCGCTGGCGAAAGGGGTAGAACTAGCGACATTGATAACGGTTTCACAGGTTCCCATTATGGGGTGAACCTGAAATAGACGTTTTTAGATCTATGCTATCATTCCTCCAACCAAATTTTGGATTAATGTTATAATCGTTCGTCGTTGGTTAATGTATCAAATTATTTGTTAATTTTGTTTTATTCAATATATGGTTATTTTTTAATTTGATTTACGAGTTTAACTGGTAATTCCTAATCACCTATCAGCGAATGCGACCATCAGAATTTACGCTTGAATAGATATGAAGATATAAGTATAAGTAATTGTACGAGGCGGTCCCTTGAAAGAGATCAAGGGATCAAAGTAGTTAAAAACAGCTTCTAGGTGGGCTGAAATATACGCCTAGTGGTGGCAGCTTAAAAGAACCTTAAGAGTACACGGATCAACTAAGATCTCTGATACCCGAACAGGTTCCAACAAACAATTTTAAAATTCATATAACACGTCGATGCGGTATTAACGCTACCTGAAATAATACCCAGCCGACTGTTACAAGTTCAAGTGTTACAAGCAGTGAGATAGGATTCCGAACCTATTCACTTATCTGGGAATATTAAATCTAATTTAATTTAAGTTCAGATTTATTATTACGAAAACCCAACGCTCGGCGGAACGTTACAATAATTTAGACTTTGAATCAGAAATTAATACTGAAATTGATGAGTATATTTAGATGCACCATGAAATTATAAAATTCCATATATTTGAAATTTCAGAATGAAGGAGTTTTCTGATGGGTCTGTAAAATTGAGACATTTCAGGAAGAATAGAGAACCGAGTGAGATTATTATATTTTATGAAGGATTTTTGGAAAATGTAATTAGGCCAGTCAATATATGGTCAAAAATCGACGAATATAGTTTTTTTGAGGCTAACGCAATTTTATTGTCGATTATTATGCAAAAAGTGGTGCTGGAAACGATGGTCAAGGTAGAATTGTCTAAAGTTTGTGCTATTGCTTATATATGCGTTTTAGTTGCAAAATTATCGAAAAATGCGTATAAAACGAAAACGATTAGAGATAATAGTATGAAATTTTGCATGGTGTGAGACATTAATGAAACAGGTCGTTCGAAACCAATTTTGAGTCAACTGATTTTTCCAATAAATTATTATTAACAAATCCATAGTGTTTATAAGCAAATTTATTTCTCCGAATGTATTTACTTAATCGTTTCGTAATACATTTTGGCCATAGATTACTCCGTATTTCGTGACAAACTTATTTATATTTTCGAGTAAATAAACAAATTAGATCAATTATTTATTAGCATCCTGTTTTCCATAAAAATTGATCTGATTGGGCTCAAATTGCTGGCATTAAGTTCAGCTATGGCACCTATATAGTGTAGGTACAATTTTTTCTTATCTTTAGTTTCCACAACAATTTATTTAAAAGATCCTAGTGAAGAAATTGAATGTTTTGGCAACCAAATGTCGGATCGGGGTCATTAAAAGGTATCTCAACGCATATTTTGATCCAAATTTTGATAAGTAGAACCTGAGATGTCGTACCGTATGTGTTTGTTGTAGCAACGAATCTGTCATTTGCGGCCCTCGAAAACTATAAACGTTCATACAGCTATAGCATCGCGCTAGCGTATTTTTTGACTACACCATAGGGGCACCTATAATGTTCGACAAATATCGTGTTAGCCAACGGTGGAATGTGGGGAGAGCAGATAAGCATTCAAATTTTCCTTGAAGGTTGGAGGTTATAGACATAGGGAAAGACCTCACTAGGTACAAACTTAGCTATTCCATAGAAAAATGAAGTCTGGTAAGAAGAAGTTTGGCAGGTCTCGAGTTTGACAATGAAGGGGTGACTAGTTTGGACTCGTCTAGTCCGCCTATCTGGAATCTCTCTTGGAGGAACAACAGACGAAATTTCTGATGAGAACCTACCATGAAAATATCTATATCTATAGAGGTCAATGAACTCGTATGTGTTACATCATCAATCAGACGATATAATCCAAGGGCTTCAACGGATGTTTGGGAGCCGAACTCTAAACATGTGAACAGTACTCCAGGACAGGTCGAATATGTGCTTTGTAGGTTATGAGGAGCTGCTGGGATGTGGAGTAACTCTTGGCACGTTATAGAAAACCAGTTTTGTGAAACGGTTTTCGCAATGGACATCAATTAATCAATCAATCAATCAAAACGGGGGCGGACAAGTTCGGTGCACTTAGACCGCTTGATTGGGTCCATTGTGCGTCCCTTGATACAAGAATCAGTCCAGCATGCCTAAGGCATTGCCGAACGCTAAAATTTTGCGTGGACTGATATCTCTTATGGCTTCAAGCAGCATATGTGTGCTGCCGAGGTGTTGTAACCTGAGAGAAGTCAATGCTGTGCATTCTGCTAGGATGTGAGAGGCAGTTTTAATGGACCTCACATGATCGTCCCATGAGAAGGTGCTGCCCATCTCAAAAACGTCCGACGATAGTGTTAGGGTGGTAGTGATTAGTTTGGGTATCCTCTAGTAATAGTCCTCTTGATTGTTTATATATAAAAATTCTTGGGAAATAGGTCACAATAACACTCACGACCATCATCAGAAGACTTATTACTTCAATAACCTGATAACTTAGAAATAATTTGGAATAATCTTGTCTTCCGGATGGAAACTGAAACTTTCAGTTCAAGCCTCAAGCCTGCCCTGAAGATGTCACCTGTAATGGTTGGCGAAACGTCGGCATCAAGTTGAGCTAGAAGAAGACAAGATTTTTCAAGATTAGCTGTCCGCGGAAGTCTACTATCCAAGATATTAGAAATAATTGTATTAACACAAAGCGTCCTTATCGCACAAATTTCGTTTAAATGCCAAACGTCGCCGAAACGAACAGAAACATGAAATCGGAATTATAACACAGCAATGTTACTACAATGCGTAATATTAAAAATCCACTATTTAGTAGAATTATCAACCAATACGACCACGTTTCATAAATGTCTACGAGAGACTAACAGTCAACAGACAAGACCATTTCAAGTGTTCATTTACGAACCAGATGTCATGATTTATTAGGTAATAAAAGAAGGTCTCTGAGAAATACTTTAGACAATTCTACCTAAAATAAACTTTTAACATTATAAGGACTCAAGTAGGAATTTGCAAGAATATTAATTAATTAAATTAGTATAAATATGACTTAGTGTTTGAACGTCAGTCCTATGATTTACAGAATTGGAGTCACGTCTTATGTGAATCATCTCCAGGATAGATCTTTTATAATAATTGGTTTTCTTAGTTAAAATATTAACATTTTTGTAATCAAATTGATGGTTATGATCAAAGCAGTGCTTAGCAAGGGCGGTGGAGTTTTCTAAGTTATTATTTGTGCTATACTTATGGCCATGCATTCTTTTTTGTAAATATTGTTTAGAGATTCCAGTATAAGTCCCATCACAATCTAAACAATTCAATGTATATACTGTGTGGGTTTGTTTATCTTCATCTTCTCTTGATTGTGGAATTGCCTACAATTACTATGACTAAAAGCTTTTTTCTTAATAGAATCGAAGATTTCGAAATTCTAGCCGAAATGGCTAAACGTATGAGAATAACTTTGCTCCTGTGACACTTGAGCCATGAAGAATCCAAGATTATTCAAGATATCTGGTAAAACACGCTCTAAATCCGTACTAAACACTTCAGATGATCTGTCTACGAAGTAAAACTATTGACAGGAACTTCCAATCCTCATGTTATTTGTATCATTATTGTCATCTTACGACGAATCTTAGAAGATACTACTTAATGCTGTATGGTAATTCAAGATTACATTATAAAGTGAATGCGTCATAATGTTACCATGTGACCCTTGAAATTTGATTAAAATTCATAAGAATTTGTAAAATAACACGTATATCCATTCCACTAATCGAGGTTAGAGAGTTCTTAAGCAATCAACGAAACAATAATAAATTTTAATTAATTGTACAAAATAATTTTTATCTAGAACCTTATCAATCTTAATGTGATTAGAAGCGTTGTTTCCGCTGCAAAAAGATATGTTGTCATGTTATATCGAACAATTAATTAATTTAATAAGTTAAGACTTCCTTTCAGTATCAGTATTCAATATTTCTAGAAGTATAATACCATATATTATTGTATAATTTATTTGATATAACCATAAAGCTCAGAATGTTCAAAGTGCTCGTACTTTTTGTCGGTAAGTTTCTATTAAATGATTTTCTATATTTCCAACCACGTATAATACTCCCTCACCTTAACCAACGGTCCATGTATTTCTAACTAGTTCTTATAGAATGATTTTGACCCCATAGTTGTCCCATATCTTGTCATGCCTATTGTACAATGATATCTTTTATACTAAAATGATGAAAAACTGGACCAAAAACTAATGAAGCAATATTGACACAACAATTATAAATCTAGCATCAGAATAAAAACTTGCTTTCAGTCCATGAGTAATAGACTATTCTAATATTCAGTTTTATAATAAAATAAAAACAAAATTATCATCTTGTAGTCCCAAATTTTCACCTATAACTAATAATAATACAATAATAGACACTCTTATGATAGAATCAGAATTAGGCTATGAAATTTGTAAGATATAGAGATCTACCAAAATCACAAATTGCAAATTCAATTAAAAATTCTAATACATAGCTTAAACAAAATTTTATAGATACACATATTGATAACCATTCAACAGAAATACGTACAATAGCAGATGAGACAAACGCAATACTAATTCTCCCAAAAAAATGCAAAATTCCATAAACAAAGAAGATATGATATAAATAAAGAAAGATCCAACACGTCAATCTCAATCAAAATTGCAATCATTTATTCATAGCAGTAATACATTAGTATCTTTTGAAGATGACACGCTAGTTTCAAAACTATAGTCACCATTTGCTTCAATAATATATGTGATAAAAATAAAGTAAAAGTGTTTCATTTTATTATATCAATATGATAAATTATCACAAAGTAATGGCTTCCACCATTGAATTTTTGAAATAGTAAAATTTGTTTAAATTTCGAAAGTTAATTAATATGAACTCATAACTCATAAAAGGAAGAAATTTAGTAAAACTGAATATCTTATTTGAAAATGTTACAGGATTCAAACCGAAATATAGCGTTAAAACAATAACATTAACTTAAAGACATAATAAAACTACCTTATAAATACGCTGTGGTTTTATTTGACGTTTCAAATATGTTTTCTAATATACCCCGATGGTAGCAAATATCTTCAATTTATTAGATAGAAGAAACATGATTATTATTTAATAAAATGAAATCAGAGATGCCTTTTTTGTCGAATTTATTTTGAATATAATAATAAATTTTATAGATAGGCAAATTTTTTTTCCGGCATAGAAATTCTAGGATGCCTCACAGGATCTTCAAGACAATTATCAGAATCTCTCAATTTCATTAATATTAAAATTCACATCAGAAACCGACAACAAAAATTAATTTTCTAAATGTAAGTGTATTCAAAAATATCTATTATTATTTAATAGTTTCAAAAACCCACTTATACAGATACAACTATCCCTAATCATTCTACACATCCACACGGATGGTTTGTGTCATTTGACTACAACAATCCAAACATTTTGAATATTGAAACGAATAATGATAAGCGTTTGATATAAGAAAGTATCCAAATTAAAAGAAACAATTGTGTTAATGATAAAATTGATTCTAATCATTCAAACTTTTATAATCTGACATTGTTATATTCATGACAGTGATAGATTTGAAATTAAATTCCATAGAGCTATCTTAAACTTGATTAGTTATTAGTAATAGAAATGAAATGTAAATCATAGAATAGGTAATTGAATTCATAAAATAATCATAATTATTCAGATTTGTTAATCATAGAATATTATCCTAGGTATTTAATTAGCTAGATTCATTTCAAGTACCTCAATTTAATAATTATATATACATTACTCTTTCACACTCAACCGATCCAATGTTTTCTGCAGTTTTAATTGGATTTCAACATACCAGTTGACTGCGAACGTATTTCATAAAACAAAGTCATCTATTCTTTTTTTAAATTACATGGAAGCACAAATTAACATTAAATACAATATCGAAACGCCAAAAAGAGAAATCTTATTTTATTTTTATCCACAGGATTAGATACGATAATAACGATAGTAAGAAATAATGGTCTTAATATTAACATCTTGATTTATTTAATTTCCAGGTAACAACAAAGCAATACTTTCCATAAAATGTATCCTAAACTTAAAAATACAAATGAACAAAATTTGCCTCTAGTTAATATTTGGATTGTCACGAAACAGAATTTAAATATTGCCTTCGAAAGTTTGAAAAGTCTCATATATTTTTCAATACAAAAGATAAAATAGACAAATTTAAACAATCAGGAGTTTACAAATTATTCTCAGAACTTAGAACAACAACTCCTTAAACCAAATGATCGAGTTGTACCACTTCCCTCTCTCAAAACATTCCCAATTTATTCACAGTTTCTAGTTCTATAGTTAGTCTAAATAGCATGTATATCTGTAGGTTTGTTAGTTAAGTTAATAAATCAAAGTTTAATCTCGTTTTCAATTTTTTGGAGATCTTTCATCAGTGTCAATATTTATATGTAACACACATGTAATAACTAATTATTGTTTCGCCAAGCATTATATACTTAAGTTGATGCGTATCTACAACAGTTCTAGTGGAAGGCATATGCTTAGCACTTATCACCACATATTTGTATTCATGTCAGCATGTTTCTCCTTTTATGATTTATCATCAAGCATCTTCTTATGTTCAGTTGTTATCTTCTCACAATCCTGTTCTGGGCAGCAGAATCCACAAAGTCAACCAAACCAGAATCAACAGACCCAGCAGCAGAGATATGACGTATGTGTAAACGGCTGTCGATCAACGTTTCAGTATAATCCCGTTTGCGGAACTGATGGAGAAACATATAGGAACTCAGGTGGTATCACCTGTGCTCAATTCTGCGGACGCAGTAAGTTACCATAGTCGTTTACCAAATAGAAAATAGTATTAGAGCTCATATAAATTATGTACATCAACATAATTTTCATGAGCTGATAAATAACAACAATATGGTATGTTCACTGAAACAAAGAAATGACGTCACAGCTGAAGGTGATACAGTGTTGTCATGTTGACCAGGTTTTCAATGTTTTTAAACACAACTGATCATTTCATCCAATAAACGGTTTTACAAACAAAATTACCAGTCCTTTATTACTTATATCAAATAGTAGAAATTATTATTAATGATTCTTGACCCAAGTATGAATTATAGATAAATTCTCGGGAAATAGGTCACACTAACACATATGCTTATTATTTATTTCGTCTTTACATATGTTTCGGTCTCCCGACCATCATCAGAACACGTATCAATGTCTGAAACGGGATTTCTTAAAACTAATTGTATCAGTACAAAGCGTCCCTATCTCACCAACTTTAATCAAAAATGCTCACGTCGCCGAAACGAACAGAAACACTAGTATCAAGAATCCACAGCTCAGCAATTTGCTTACAATAGTCATTTCAAGCATTGTTTGAATAGTCAACTTCTAAGAATAAGAATGAATTCCGCATGTTATCGTACCTATGCTCTTCAGCACATTATATTAATAAATGTCTCTCCCCTATGTTACACACTATACTTAGTTCCTTTAAATATTGCACATCAACCAATAATACAAAATTATTAACTTTATCAGTTTGTCGAATAGTCTTCTCAGATCCTTTTTCCATATAGCCACTGATTTCTCCGCCGAACTACCATCTGTACCAACGTGATCCTTGTACATAGTAGTTCTTAGTTATACCCTAGATGTGTTCAATGCTGTTAAAAATGCATTGATATAGAAGTTGATGAAACAGACGATGTCCATATCTTACAGCTTACATTTCAGCTACGTATACTGGTTGTGACTAACACATTTTTACCAAACCCAACAACTGTGGTTTCAACAATGTGTTATCATAATATAGGTACATTATTACCCATTTTTATATATCACATTTCTTGGAGGAGGTTGTTGCCCCTTTATTCAATACATTACCGTGATAACTAGCACTAAAAGTTGAAATTCAAAAGGACATTCCCATTTGCACCATGTTTAAAATCATCTACATTTACCACCACTTTAGCCCGCTGTCCTTTTTTTATTGGGCCTAGCAAGTGCTTCGTCTCTGCACCTGGAAATTTATTCACTGTTCAGTTGTACAGTTGAAGAAACTATTTTCAACTTACTCTCGAGGATACGATTTGTTGAACACTGAACAATAGTGGCTTCGACATTTTGCACAGCACATGACGTAAATGTAGGTAGAATTACAATCCTGCTAGGAACGAACTGTTTATGTATCAAAATTTATTTATTACTGGTTGAACTAAGACACTTATTCAGGGTAATTGTCTTCAAAATCACTAACTATGACGTCATTTCTTTACTTCAGCGAACAGCGTATAGTACAAATTAGTACTATAGTAGATTTAACGAATTTTCCGTTACACGTCATCATCTTACAAAAGTAGATGTTGTCACTTTCTAACAATTTATTCTGTAATGAGAATTCAAGTGATTCAAAATTTCTTTTAGAAAAATCGATAGTTGAAGTCGTTACTGTAGGATTATTTATCATTATGATTAAATGAAAAAACAATTATTTTGTTTTTATCCAAACTGTATTAACGTTTCCATGCTATTATTAAAAGTGGTATAAAGACAAAGTAGTTATTCTATCATTTAATCATAAAGTACTTTTATCTTACTGATGATATGTGAGTGCATTCACTATCACAAGAAGCAATTCTTTATACAACTTTGTGATATTCGATAAAGTCGTTTGTTTAAAATGGAATATCAAAAATTAGCTGACAACTCAAATCAATTATTACTAATGCATGCGGTTTCTAAGGTAACAATAATTATTACTTAAGGATTACTCTCTCTTACTGTTGCAGATGTGGAAATAGACTATATGGGTTCATGTTAAAGAATACTTTGAATTATCAAATGGAAAAGTGGTGAATTTGTATTCAGTCATGAATCGAAATACGAGTACTTCTGTGAATTCCAATTATCTTTATATACCGTTTATATTATATTCAATTATAGATGTTTTATTGATCTAATAAAAGCTTGGACGTCAAGACATTTTCATTATTTGAATATGGAAAAGTAACAATTAAGATGGATAATAGAATCAAGCAAAAGGAAAACTTTTCGCGATCCTAATATGCCAAAAGATTTTTTATATTTTGACTACGAAAAGAAAACCTACAATGTTCGTAGTACCTCGTGTGAGCCGGCGGTAGAGACAGGCATTGGAATCTTTCTTGAAAGATTTGATGGATAAAAAAGACCTCACTAGGTGTTCCTGAACTGAAGTCTGTTAGAGCGAAGGTAGATCTGGAACAGGACAAGGAGGGGGTGACCAGCTTGAGCTCTTCTGGACTAACTACCTGGAATCTCTTGGGGTGAACTGCCAGACCATGGAAATATCTATAGTGGAGGGGAAGATCGTTCACTTCTTTACGATGTTCTAAAGTAGGCGCGACATATCCAATTGAACAAATAGCTCTCTATTGAATAGACTCTAAGAACTTCAGCGTACGAGATGAAATCCAAACATGTGAACAATACTTCTTGACAGGTGCAATCTATGCTTTGTAGATCTGAAAAGCTCCTGGGGTGTTAAGTAGCTTTTCGCACGGAATAAAAACCAAATTCCTGTTTCCGCAATGGATCTCATCATCATGGTCATTATCAATTACGGGCTGGGATTTTAAGCCCCTATATTCCCACATGCCAGTTTCTTGGTAGAGCTGAACGTTTTTGAATGAATATTGGTTTGTAGGCGAGAGGCATGGCGTATCCCTGGGGATTCTTGTTTGAGATAAGTTTAAATGTAATATGAAAGAAACGATATTGGTTAAACTAACTTAATAAATTTTATTAAAACAAATTAACAGATAACTAAAATATGACGCTATTTAAATGGCAAATTTGTTAATACATAAACCAATTAATAAAACACTGATAAATAATTACAAAATTAGTTCAGATAATTTAAAAGTTCAACTAATTCATTAATTCTCCATTATATGTGAACGAAAAAACATTATTTACATTATTCGATGTCGATGCATACACACGAGTTCGAATATCCCACTTTTCCTCTGTCGGTGACTTATATAGACTTTATTGATGAAATCCAGCAATATCGGATTTACACGTTAAACGAAATTGTCCGGCAGAATAATGAACCCTAATGCTGATATCACAGTTTTACTCTTATTATTTGCAATATAAAAGTATCTGAGAATGTATTTAACACCGACAGACAGGAAATGCTTTTTTGTAATCAGATAATACATTGAAATAAAATATCTGAAAGATAATAATAGGGATGAAAATGATTTACAATATTGAAGAAAAATATAGATTGGTAATAAGTGAATTTGGTGAAAACGGAAACGTGACAATATGCACTTGGACCTTTGGATTGAGCTCATTGTGCGCCCTGGATTCATAACCTCATTCTAAGCCTAACCCAGCAATTTTGTCGCGTGCCGGAAACCTAGAGTAACGCTACTGTTGGCTTCCATAAGTTCCTCCGGCAGCAGTTATGCTACGCCGAAGTATCGTTGCCTGAGGGGTGCCAAAGCTGGGCATTCCAACGGGATGTGAGATGACCATATGGGGTCATCTGGGATGACCATAGCATGAAAGTGTTTGTTAAGACGACAGTGAGCCGTGAGGATTCAAGTCATCTCTCTAATGTTCCTTCTGCTTAGAAAGAGAAGTTTCCTCGGGAGCCTCGGCACAGGTTCTTTGCTAAAGAGCTTGGCCTGCCTCATGCATGCAACAACTCGCGTCTAGTCAGGGCAATTTCATTTCCTTCAACTTCAATAAAACAAAACAAAGTTAAACTTGTCTGGGACCCAGACGAGTTGAACTTTGTTTGTCCTAGCTAATTCAGCCAGTGCGCCTCTGCATTCTTCGACAAGCCTTGATGCGACTCTAGGTGACTAGAGTTCCCAGGGTCGACCGGCTATCTGTGCACATGTATATGCGTCTATTTTCATAGTTTCTTCACAAGTTTCACAAGGCGCACGTCAATATCGCGTAGACCTCCGCCTGAAAAACCGTACAGTACACCCCAAGGGCCACTGACAGTGTCACCCTCGGCGTTTTTAGGTTCACTTCCCTCTTAGAACCCTGACTAACCTTATACCCGTCATAATACCACAGGTGTCCACGAGAGTAGTGCATTTCAGTCCAGTGAGCTACACTCCTTAATTTATACGCCGTACTCATGGCTCTAGCCTTTATGTATAAGTATAAAGATGGTATTCTTTCGAATACTCCAAAAGTTCTCGTTGGAGCCGATCTCATATCACTCAAGATACCTACTCATACAAGCCGCTGTAGTCGATCCAAGAGACGTTGAGACACACCAGTCCTCGTTCCTGGGTACTACACGACTGCGGCATAGGGGATAGGGGACCATGGGTCTAATCACGGCCGTGTAGATCTGTATCCGTAATCCTTATGATGCCGAAGGCTTTCCTGCACACAAAAAAGGACGCGAAGACCTTCTTCGAGGTGTTTCACCAGGACAGCTTAGAGTCTAGGATTACTCCCGGAAATTTCACCAACCCCTTAGGTTGCAAAACTCTGCTAGAGAAAGAAACTTCTGACAGTGTACCCAGCTTGCGTTTCCTGGTAAACAGTAAAATTTCCGTCTTATCAGGATTGACCCTGAGCAGCGTGTTTTGCAGCCCGCGCAGTGTCCCTAAGGACCTTCCAATGCTGACCACAACTAAGCCATCGGTGTGACTTTGGCGTAAAACCCTGTCTTTGCGAACTCCTCCAAGAGTCCATCGACCAATAGACCTCACCTCATCATCCCATGGGACGGTGCTGTTGATGGTAATACCCAACATGAATATTGAGGACTTCACAAGAATGGTTGTACCTGACCACCATATTAGGAATTGTGGGATCCGCCTTTTGGAAAATACAAGCTTGAGTTTTGGTTACATTAAGCTCTAGATTATCAGATACATATTTTACAATTATTGTCAAATCTTCATTTATTGTATCGACATGTCTCTGTCTTACTCCTCTGACTTCATTGGATGATAGGGGCTCTAGATAAGAAATAGGTATGGAGTGTACCTTCATTTGCAAAGCTGTGGACAGGACAAGAGGTTTCTTGCAAGAGATCGCTATGGTACATCAACTTTGATGTTCATTTTATCGGAGGAGCAAGCCATATAACAAGATTCCCGAGAAAGCATTGGTGCTAGACTCGGTCTGGCGATTCTGACTCCACCGATTAATTATCTTCGAGCATAGATTATTGTACGTTATAGAAGTCCAGGAAGTAGAAAAAATGGAACTCTCACAGCATATTTCTCAAAAGGAAAAGACGAAGATGTGTTCATAGTAAATTATTAGCGACACCCAAAGCAATGCCGGAAAGAATCAGATAACAGGTCTGATCTGAAAATTACAATTTGGAATACTCAAAAAGTTACTTCATTTTGACTATTCTTACCGAACTTAATCACTGTTAGAAATAATGAAAATCAAAATCAGCATGAAATATGGAAATAATTTCAAACAGCTTTGTAGACCAAGGAGCTTACGACAGATTGCTTTCGGGCAAGGTGGTGGTGAGAAAGGCCATTGAGGTAGCTATCGGTGTGAGTGGGGTTTCGATAGATAACTCAATAGCCTATTCCACCACCACCCTGTCCAAAAACAATCTGTCATAAGCATTTTTAAAGCTGTCAACTTATCCCAACCCTAATCCTTAAAATCAGAATCAAAATACCTTTCATCTGTCTTATTATCAAACAATTTTTCCCATTATAACATTCAAAAAGCCATAAAGAAATACACTTCGCTTAAAATTTCAAATCAACCTAAGCCACAACCCCCCCCCCCTACCTATTTTATCCTTTGCCTATCTTCCTCCTCTTCATTTAGAAGGTGTTTCTTGTGGTAAAGTCTACATTGGTGAAGCAGGTCGTACAGTAGCTACTCGTGTGAAAGAACATGAGCGCTGTACAAGGCTTCATGTTTAATACTAATCATCAAATCCTTTTCGAAAATACTAAAATCCTAGCCCGAGCCATAAACTTCTTTCAGCGGAAAATTCTTGGAGCGATAGAAATCCTAAAACATCCAAATAATCTAAAACGCACAACGTCATGGTCAGGTGCCAGACCGGAGTTAACCACCGTAATTAGGACTGTGAACTGTGTAGCGTGAAGGTTTTTTCCCACAATAAATACCGCTCCAGAAACCAAAAGAAACAGTTTCAGTTCAAGCCTCGAAACTGCCCAGAATATGCCACCTGTAATGGTAGGCGAAACGTCGACATCAAGTCGCGCTATTTTGACGCGGAATCCATCCGGAAGCCAAGAATTTTTTATATTGATGTTTTCATAACTTCCTTGATAATGAGATAATAAATGTATAATCCTTTTAAATTAGTTTACAGCTTTTTCAGCGATGGGGACGCTATCATGAATGTTTATGGAGACTGAACTCTTGATGGTAAAATAATAAATAATAAAGCGAAATATATAATAAGCAATTTGCAATTTAAAAATGTGCTATATTAGATGAGCGATCAACAAAAATTTATCTATAAGTAAATTTGTAATAATTCAGATCGAAATGTTCCAAACATCTATAAACAAAAAGCAATATGTGAATACCAATATTTCAATAAAAAGATGGATTAACGATTTATTAAAGAATAATATTAGATATAATTAGTATATACATAAATTTGTCGAATGATGATTGTAGGATTTGATATCTCGGAGTCAATTCTTCACGATAATACACTCGGAAAAAGCTACAGCTACAAAAATAATATCTAATTATGATAAAATTCCTAAGTGTCGTAAGTTTAACACCATTTCTGGATAAATCGTCTCGTTTGTTGATCAATTAATCATATCCATTGATAATCTGAATTGAAAACGAATTGGAGAGAACAACTTGTTTATTGTTGATTACTTTGGTATTCCCATGTAGGACTTACGAGGAACAGTCGCTAACAGAATAAGTAACTTGTGGTGCTGTACTTCACAGACGGAATATAAAAAGAAGTCGAAGTTATTTTCAACTGGTCAGCGTCAACTAGTTCTTCAATACAATAGTCAGTTTCTTACCTCTTCTTAACGTATAACGTGTTATCTTCCAGTATTATATTTGGCAATCTCGAAGTAAACATGTTCAAGTTCATTGCTATTTTAATTCTAGGTAAGTTGATTATCATTATTTCGTAATTACTTTAATTTCCATGTTTGTTATATTATTTATTTTCATCGATTTCATTGTTTAAACGACAATATTTCTAATTATTCAGTCAAATATGAATATAGAAATACGTAGTAAATATTGTATATAAAATCTTGGGAAATAGGTCACATGTGCTTATTATTTTCGTCTTTACGTTAGTTTAGGTCTCACGACCATCATCAGAAGACCTATCATATCTGAAACGGGATTTCTTAAAACTAATTTTATCAGCACAAAGCGTCCTTATCGCACCAATTTCAATTAAAAATGCCCATGTTGCCGAAACGAACAAGTATATCAATATGTATTAAGAATCCACTGCTTAGCAATTTTCTTATAATATACGAACTCATGTCAACAAACTCTGTATACGACTGGAACAAAAAAACATATAGCTCAAGTATCCACTTTCGAACCAAATGTTAAAGATGTATGAGGTAATAGAAAAAGGTTGTCAGACATTATTATAAATATTGCTATTTGAGCATTCAAAATATACTTTTGACATTGTAGAGATGCATGTAGGAATTTGCAAGGGTTTTAATTAATTAAATTAGTATAAATCTCACTTAATGACTAAATATCAGTTCCATGATTTGAAGACTTGGAGTCACGTTTCATGTGAATCATCTCCAGAATAGATCTTTTATTATAATTGGTTCCCTTTTTTCCCATTTTTGTAATCGAATTGATGGTTATAATCAAAGCTGTGTTTAGCAATGGCGGTGGAACTGTCTAAGTGTTTGTTTCTTGTACTTATGGCCATACATTTTTTTTTGGAAATATTGTTTACAGATTCCTGTCCCATCGCAATCTAAACAATTGATTTGTATGCTTGTTTATCTTTAGGTATTAACGGTTTTAGATTTGAAAAATATTTCCCAACACAGCTAGTAGGTTTATGGGCAACATTTATATCATACTTTTTTAAACATTTCTTAATATCCTTCGGAATGTATGGTAATGTTATAAAATTATCTGTATTACCGTTTATGTTATTTATATATGACGTTCCATTATAGATTTTGTTTGTTCTTTCTTTAATGATAGGACTGAAAAATGTTTTTGGGTAGCCATTAATTTGTATTGGGAACAATTTTTAAATTTTTGGGACGGTCCTCTGGGTGGGAAAATTTAACCGCGCGGTCTGTTAGACTGCTTAGAACACTTTTTTCATAACTTGTTGGTGCAAGGGAATTGAAGTATAGACAACGTTGAGACCAAACTAGAAAATCACGAAATTTTTTTCCATCTGCATCATGGCTAATGTTTATATCTAGAAAATTTATGTTTTTGTTCACTTCTATTTCACAAGTAAATTGAAGTTTACAGTGGAAATTGTTAAATTTATTAATCACGTACTGAATTTTATCATTGGAAACACACGTTAGGCAATCATCTACATATCGGTTGAAAATCTAATGAATTCATTACTGATTCCTTTAGGCATTCCATAACTAGGTTACCAATAACAGATGAAATAGGAGATCCCATTGCTGTGCCGAATATTTCCCCAATATATATATATAGCTCACCGTATTGAAAATATCAGTTTCAAATTTGAAATATTTTCAATTTTCATATGGATACGTAGATGTAAAGTAGGTGATGTTAAAAATTATCCAGAACTCAAGAACCATCATCTCAAATTATCTAATATGTTTTAAAATTGACTCATAACTGAAAACTGCCGAAAAATTATTATTACACTGCGATTGAGTGAATGAGCTAGTGTATTTATATCTGTAGTTTACCCAATACAAGTTGTTCCACAATCTGAATGAAAATCATATTATAAACATTAAAAAAGTACTGAACTTTGTGATATCTATTTGGAGAAGCTACAGTGTTAGCGAAACTGGTTACATTTATTTATTAAATTAGTGAAAATCAAACTGCTGTGTAATAGTTATTTTATTTAAGCTAGCTGATTCTATTCAATTATTTAACATATCTTCCTAGAAATCATGGTCTTTGTTGTTGTTTTTCTTGTTCTGATTTAAGTTATGCTATGTGTACAGTTAAACTTTAACCTTAATTACTAATGCATTCTACATTGATCATTCAGTTCCTGACTTCCTATTGAAGCAACGCAAGGTTTCATGTTTGTGACAATTTGATCCAAGCGTAATTCAGTGCTGGACCAATCAAATTTCCGATTAAATCAACCAACATGTTTATGTAGTTCTAATCTTTCAAGCTGGAATAATGATCTTTTAGAATGCGATTAAATGATAACGAATCCAATGTTAACCTCACGTACACTAGATTAACCGTCATTATTGAGTATAAACTAGATCAATATTTATTTATTCCATCAGGCTGTCTTAAAAATTATTCTGTTTTGATGGACCATAATCTGTTTCAATGAAATCACTACATATAGAAACAAACAACAATCCATTGTCGATCAGTTATAGTGTGGAATAAAACTACTTTTTTTAGAACAATCCGTGGCCACGTAATTCCCTTCACTGGTATAGCATTTACATCCTGACATTCATTATGACTACCTGTGATTATTGTTATTATAACGAGATATAATCGATATCAAGATATTCGAATTTGAACAACGTAAACATGATGCAGAAATATTATTAAACAGGTTAATTGGAACTAAATTATTAATAAGACATACATAACTGGTTTCATTTCTAATTTGGGAGGTATTAATTTGTTCATAATATTGCCCTTTAGTGAATGTTAGTTCAAGACATAGAGTTGAATCTTCTAAATTATCATACTTCCACAATCTGCTTAGTTATTTCGATCTTAACCAATACAATTGTTGTGTAAATAGTCACAATAGAATTCTAGATCTCATTTGCTGTAGTAGTTTTTGCACAGTTTCAAAGTCTGATGCTTATTGGTTGAAGATTTGCACCATCCCCCATTTGTTTATTGAATTTCAGTACTTTGGTCAAATAGTCCAAGCAATACGGCATGAAATGAGTGATTTTTTGACATTAATTCTACCTGAAAACCGACTGTGCCATTATATTCAGGTAAGTGGAGACAATAATTGTATCATGTTTTCGACTCTCAAATGTGGTCACCCTATTTATTATAAGCATTTTAAACAAAAAAAAGGCACTTTTTTTAGTTTTTTGTTAATAACTCAACAAATAATGAAGTAATCGAAATGGTATAAATAGACAAAATGTAGGTAATTGAATTACGAACAAAACAAGTTCTCGAGCGACTAGATCGAATAATTAGAAGCCGAGAAAACTATGGAAAAGCGGGAAATTCGACGTTTTTTTAAAAACTCATATCTCCGTTGTTTATTATTTTGTAGAATCAAATCCTTTCAAAAATGTTCTAGTGTTTATGCACTTCACATGTGCGAAAAACTGTCGCTGTGAATCAATTAGTTTGGGTGTAATTGTAATTCAAAGGTTTTTAAGCAATATTTTGCAAAATCATGCGTCTGAGATAATCCGATTTTAAATTTTAAAACGGTTTTGAAAAATATAAGATCCGTACAACAAAACGTATATTCTGGTTATCAATTCAAATGATGGGAAGTGCCTTAAAAACGCTGGGGAAATCGGTTCGAAACGGCGGATCGCGCGGAAACGGTCGTGTGGTGGGGGGAGATAAGATAGCTTGCGTCATTGTTAAGATATTATAATGCAAAAATTTGAAGCCCGGTGCAGCGCGTCTCTATATCTATATATGTGTGCCTCTCCTTCGCTCCCTCTCCCCCCACCACTCGAGCGTTTCCGCGCGATCCGCCGTTTCGAACCAACTTTCCCAGCGTTTTTAAGGCACTTCCCATCATGTGAATTGATAACGAGAATATACGTTTTGTTGTATGGATCTTATATTTTTAAAAACCGTTTTGAAATTTAAAATCGTATCATCTCAGACGCATCCAGCGATTTTGCAAAATATCGCTTAAAAAACTTTGAATTACAATTTGACAGTTTTTTGCACACGTAAACTGCATAAGTACTAGAACATTTTTGCAAAGATTCGATTCTACAAAATGATAAACAACGGACATATAAATTTTTTAAAAAACGTCGAATTTCCCGCTTTTCCGTAGTTTTCTCGGCTTCTAATCATCCGATCTATTCGCTCGAAAGCTTGTTTGTAATTCAATTACCTACATTTTGTTTATTTATACCATTTCGATTCTTTCATTATTTGTTGAGTTATTTACAAAAAACTTAAAAAAGTGCTTTTTTTTGTTTAAAATGCTTATATTAAATAGGGTGACCACATTTGAGACTCGAAAACATGATACAATTAATGTCTCCACTTACCTGAACATAATGGCACAGTCGGTTTTCAGGTAGTATTACTGTCACGATTAAACCCCTATTGCTTGGCCTAAAAGTACCTTCCACATCATTCTGCCATCTTAATGATGTAAACATTTTAATTTCAATAAGGCAAATTATCCATTACTATAACCTGCTACTGGATTTTGACTGGACTATATTATATCATACAAGCAATGTTAATGTCACAGTACAATAATTGTTCTATGAACATCTTACCAATTTGCTAACAATATGCGTTCCATACACTTCCCTCAAGAAAAACAATAAGTTTCCACCTTGGTTCATGTCTATCATAATGAGGAATATCAGACTTAAGAAAAATTATTGGCATAAATACAAAAAAGATGCTAAACTAGATGATTATAATGCATTCAAGACTCTAAGATCGGCAATCAACACCGATATTGCCTCTTCATTTAGGCTCTATATATCAAAAATAGAAAACAACATAAAATATAATTCCAAATCTTTCCTAAATAAAAGCAGTTCTATTCCTCAACACATTCAATTTGATAATCTCAGCTACTCTAGTCCTCATGATATTGTTAACGTCCTTGCAAAGTACTTCCAAAGTGTCTATATTGAGTCTAATTCAACTAATAATAAACCTTCGGTAACTTTGATAACTTCAATAATTATATTCTATCTCTTTGAATTCTTAGTCCCTCTGAAGTGATTCGAGTTACTAAAAGACTTAAAGCAAGTCACACGAAGGGTCCAGATCAATTTCCGTTTTTTTTCATGAAAGATTGCATCAATATATTTGCAGCTCCACAGGCTATATATTCATTAGCCTTAAAATCGCATACTTTTCCGGATCTGTGGAAAGTTTCAAATTCAGTACTGGTTTCCAAAAAAGGTAATAGACATGAGGTTCCTAATTAAAATTATCGCCCAACCTCGATTTTGCTAAAGCATTTAATAAAATGGATCAGTCTAGCTTTGGATTGACAAATCATTTGATTACATTTTGGAATTCTCACCTAAATGATAGATATCAATATGTAAAGTATAGAGGTTTTAAAACGTATTCATTTCATGCCACCTCAGGTGTACCTCAAGGGCCAGTACTCCTGTTCAATTTATTTATCAATGACATTTCTTATTTATTTGTCTGTTGTTTTCTTCTTTACGCAGACGATTTAAAACTTTACTCAGCAGTAAAGCTGTATCTCACTGCAGCATGACTTGGATAAACTCAGTACTTGGTATGTAGTATTAGCAAGTGCACTGTAATGACTTTCACCAAGAAAATTACACCTACTATTTACAATTACAAACTTGTTGACACAGCCCTTGCTCGTTCCTATAGTTTGAGAGACTTTTGGAGTTTTGTTTGAAGTGTAATTGTCATTTGCGACTCAGATTGAATCAATTTTTTCTAGCGCTTACAGAATTCTGGGCTTTATCATCCGGAATTGCCGCCTAATTAACAATAGTGATTCAATTATTATACAATTCATTTGTTCGTTCTAAGCTCGAATAAGCTTCAATTGTGTGGAACCCCCATTATAAAGTTTACATAAAGAAAATAGAGCGTGCGAATCGGCGTTTCTTAAGATATTTAGCCTTCAAAGCTAATTATCCATATATTGGATTTTCCCACCAGGCTCTATTAGATAGATTCTCTTGCCTAGAGTTATATAAACGTAGGGAAATTCATAATATTTTATTCCTGTATAAGGTCATTCGTAATCTGGTTGACTGTCCTGTGATTTTATCAATGCTGAATTTACATGTTACATCTGCTCGCATCCGTTCCACACAAGCATTTTATCTACCACTCTGCAGAGCAAACACGTTATTATTTTCCCCAATATTCCAAATGTGTAGATTCT
This sequence comes from Endomychus coccineus, assembly GCA_958510875.1. Classification (NCBI taxonomy): domain Eukaryota; kingdom Metazoa; phylum Arthropoda; class Insecta; order Coleoptera; family Endomychidae; genus Endomychus; species Endomychus coccineus. Next base: position 30,951,973 of record OY294067.1, on the reverse strand, counting down.
ACGAGATGATCGGCTTCACTGTTGACATATTTTGTTGTAACCCTAATGATATTAGTTAATTTTAATTCCTACTATGTAATTATATTATATGTACTCCTAAGCTCTCCAAGGGGTTTCTCTCGTTGAGCTAGTGTAATTAAATAAATAAATAAATACACAAATAAACTTCAGGGTTTCTCACGGTAGCCGTTCGTTAGAAGATTTCGTGGTTAGAAAAAACTTAGAATTCTGAATTTTTGGGCTCCAGGGTTATTCGAAATTCTCTTTCATTTCAAAATATCTTCACGGTCATACCAGTACCGGTTCTACCGTAATTAGTCATTAACTTCCTTATTTCAAATGGAATATCCTGTATATTATTTCATTTTTGGATTCCTGAGAAAATTTTATCATGAGTTCCCTATACCTATTTTAAATTTTATCTTGAATCGGATTAAAGTTAATTCGATAGAAATTCGCCAGATGAAACAAGTACCTGGTAATTCGATAGTTTGAAAGTAAATGATGGAAATATTTTGGCCTCTCGAGGGTGTTTTTATGTTCTCCCTGCTAAGCAGAAAACAAATAGTTGATTATGTCAAACAGGGACATAATACGTATAATATAGCGGGAGTGCACATCCCCTGAAATCTTGTAAAATTATTAATTCCAAGATGATGAATGGAATAATTACTGAGGGATAGGTTTTAAGTATGTCCTCTCAACAAGTTCCTTGGTTATTTGTTATATTGTGAATCAATATTAGATTCCAGTCTAAAAACACAGCCATTTTCTTTGTTGGTATTACTCTAAGTAAGATCTTACTATAATAGCACAATAAATAAACAACTGCTGCAAAGACATGGTCAAAGTGCTATAGTTCATTGTCAACTGGTTTATGTCATGATAAAATCGTTATATTTTAACATAATTTATTTAGTTAACGGAATGATGTAAGTTTAATGTATGTACCATCAGCTTCAGTTCTCTAGTAAATCTCAAAATGGAATTCGCCCTACAATTTGGACATCACGCAGTATTGGCGCCGCCTGGAAGATTGCTCGAGTATCTCAGACAACACAAATTTCAAAAATATGAAATATCGTATTAATTGAATTATCAATTAATTTATTCATATTATGAAATGCTTCATATTAACTGTTTTATATTTGTTATTATTAACTATTGTTTACTACTTTCTATCAATTTGAGAATTTTAAATTAAGCACAATATTAGACACTAAGAAAAGTATGAATTCATAGTGAATTGCAGATTGCTTCATAAGCAAATTGTTAGGAATTAAATAAAATGCAGCCTTTTCATATTATATTATTCGTAATATAGATCAAATCTTTACATAATCTTTAATAATATGTATTATTCTGTCTGCTAAGACATATAGATAGAATGTCTGGAATGTAGACAGAACTAGCTTTTGGAAATTTGAAACTAAGTTGGAACGAAGTTTGCTTCAATAATTTTAGATTCCATTATTGTTACTTGAATATTGAGTTCTTAGTCCGCTTAAGATAAAGGTAATGTTATCAACGGGTTTTGTTTGCAAGTTCATCAGATAATTCAAAGAAAGGCTTGAAATCGTATTCATGTGCCCGATCGTTCAACAACATTCCCTTGAATTCTGACGGTTTGAGACTAGATGTGCTCATTGTTCGTCAATTGTTCCAGTATAGTGTTGCAAACTTTCGACGCTTGCGCTCAAAGTCGCGTTTAAGCAAAGCAAATCTAAAGCATGTGAAAAAATGTTTTCTGTTTCATCAGCGCTGCAATATGTTCTTAACTTGTTGGAAACATTAATTTTCGCTTGCTAGTTGAACCTCCAGTCTCAAATTTTGCTTTCAGCTTAAATCATGTAACTCCACAGTCCCCCGGGTCCGAAACCGACAGTTTACAAAGTTATAAACATTACATACATCATGAATTCAACAGCGAGGATGGAACCAATAATGTCAAAAATATATCCGATTGACGCTGAAGGGTATATGCTCCTGAAGAATCAATCTTAATTAATTTTTTAATTAGTAGAATCTTTCCGCAATTTGAATGTAATTATAATTATCAAGCTTCCTTGTTATTATGTTGGCTTGTTAAAAATCTACATGATTGTAGGTTTTTTGAAAATTGTAAGATTTGATCAATTTAAACCCCAGTTTGTAAGTTGGTTACCTTGAAAAAGCAAAATTTCGTTTTAATTTTTTTGTAAATTGTGAATTTTTGTCAAGTTTTTTCTATCTTTTTTTGTACTTATTCAATGATACATATAATAAAGTTTTAGCAAACCAAATCATTTAACAGTTATTTATGCCAATAAATCTCCATTTTATATCTTATCTAGTCGCGTCGCGGCCACATTGACATATTAAACAAGAGAATGCGGCAAATCTCACACAGTACAAAAGTAAAGATAAACTAACAATCATCAGTAACAACCAAAGCCTTCCTGCTGGACAAGTAATTATCATAAGTGTTGCAAAATAGTTATCTTCGGAATATGCTCGTTGACTTAAGTGTTGCTAACTTGTTTGAAATGCTGGAACAGAGCCACGACTATAACAAAGCATTGTCTATACAGCTTGAGTCAGATCTACCGGGGTATGGGAATAATCTTGTGAGTGTAAGCGAGTCAGGCGCTGTATTGATTAATAAGAAAAACAAGTAGAAGAATTTGAGCGGTCATAAAAGGGAACAGTGCATTCCACAGTTTGAGCGAGGCGGGCTAGTCAGTAACTCGAGGGAGACGTGAGGGTATACATCGATTTGGGAATTCTTGACATCGCGAAAGTCAGTTCCATGGAAAAGAAAGATGCAAAAGAAATGATGAATCGTCAATGAATAAAATATAACCAATGAAATTCTCACCGTTGTTTCCCATATCCATGATAGTCTCACAAAATTCTATACGGCGAATACTCTCGGCAAAAAAAATGTCCTTTACTTTACCCACTTTTTAATGTCCTAACAACATGTGTTTGGTTGAAATCAAGATTCTCTGCTACTTGATGACTTAATATGTCCTCAACCGATAAACATATCAATGTATCCATACCATTATTCGAAGGTCAAATGATTTGAATTGTTAGTTATAGTTAGTACATTAAGAGTCTAAGAAAGTGGATATCGAGATATATTGGTCACTGTCGAGAGTTAAGCGATCGAATTGATGGTTATAATCAAAACAGTGTTCAGCAATGTCGCTGGAATTCTCGTTTTTTGTACAATACTCATAGCCATACATTCTTTTTTGTAAATATTGCTTAGAAATTCCTGTATAAGTCCAATCGCAATCTGAATAATTCATTTTGTATACTGTGTGGGTTTGTTTATCTTTAGAGATTTGAAAACCATTTATCAACACCTACTAACTGTGTAGGTTAGATTCTATTCCAAAGGAAATTGAAATTAACAGTGGAAATTGTTAAATTTATTAATCACTTACTGAATTTTATCATTGAGATGACTTCGGATAATATAAAAAATTGCTAAGCAGTGAATTCTTAATACATATTCATATACTTAAAACATTAATGTGTTACAATTTCGATTACTCCTGGTCCTGTTCTGTTCGTTTTGGTGACGTGGGCATTTTTATTTGAAATTGGTGCGATAAGGACGCTTTGTGCTGATACAATTAGTTTTAAGAAATCCCGTCTTAGACATTGATACGTCTTTTGATGATGTTCGTGAGACCGAAACGTACATAAAGACGAAAATAATAAGCACATGTGTTAGTGTAACCTATTTCCCTAGAATTCATATATAATTTATGAAAATTTCAATTTTTCAAATACGTCGAAAACTATGATACATATTATATTTAAATTTTTGTAACGGATGTAATTTGTAGACTGTTTTTACAACAAAAAAATTGTGACCCCACCAGTGGCGGTTCTAAAAGTCTACCATGCACATTCAATGCATCACAACAGCATCCCCAGGTGCAAAAATGGCACTATAATGAGTTAAATCCTGAAGACTTGGCGGTGAACGATTAACAACAATTTATTAAAACCCAACCAAAACCTTATATCATATTCCTGATCGGTTAATAAATAGACCAGTTCAATTGAATTTGATTCAAACTTATTCTCTTACTTTGTTCAATTATAATTATCTGATTATTTTTACAGTGGTATTAGTACTGGATGTAACATATTCAATGCCAAGAGTGAGGAGGCAGACAAGTAGATGGAACGGTAACCAATGGGGTAATAACGAAGGAGCCACTGGCAATAACAATGGTAATGGAAGAGGTAATGGAAGAGGTAACGGAAGGCAAACAGGCCAAGAATGGGGACAGAATGGTGACCAACAACAACAGCAGCAGCAGCAGCAACAAACAAGTAATGCTGCAGGTGGTACTACTGAAGGCACAACAACAACTACAGCCTCTCCGCAGTATACGACTTGTATGGCGGCTTGTCAATCAACCATTCAATATAACCCAGTCTGTGGTAGTGACAATGTGACGTACCCTAATGAACACCGACTAAAATGTGCCAGACGATGCGGTAATAGTAAGTATCACATTTTATGGTTATTTTCAAATTAGATATTGGAGCTTATTGCTTGCGATGCCAAAATGTATGTTCTGATGGTAGGATCCAAAGTACGAGTACAATGGATAAATTTATAGCATAGCCTGTTCACATAAGAAAGAAATGAAGTAATAGCAGCATGAGACATAGTGTTTTCAGGTTGACCAGATACGCTGCGCATGTCCGAAGGTTTAAGACTCTTCGTCAAAGAGGCCGTGCCTAGGCTCTCAAAGAAATTACTTTCTCTGAACATATGGAACATCAGAGAGATGACTGGAATCGTAACTGGTCACTATCGTCTTAACAAACACATTCATACTATGGGCATCGCAGATGATCCTGTACGTAGGAAATGCAGAGTGGCGGAAGAAACTGCCTCTCACATCCTGTTGGAATGCCCTGCTTTGACATCCCTCAGGCACCATCACTTTGGGGACTTAAAACTGCCCCCAGAAGAACTTATGAAAGCTAGTGTTGGCAATATTCTGGGTTTCTGGCGGGCCATTAACCTGCTAGAATAGAATATGCTCGTTGTCATACCTCCAATGTTGATTTTCCTTCATTCCGTGGCAAGGATACAGAACAACTTTGCCCTTATCATTGGTATCGGATATGTGGAAACACAAAGACTTGCCTTCAACCCTGATATCTTGGTGCCAAGTTAAGCTGAATTTTTGATCGGCCTTTTCATAACAACCTTTGGCGCATTAAGCCAATCCAACGACTGAATCTTTGTCTTTGTAGCTAGCGTCTAGGCATAATTGTGAATCTGCCATATTTCGAATCTACAAAAAAAATCATAACCGGTTTTCACCAAAGGAATTCTACATAAATTCGAAATACTGCTAATGCGTTTGCTGTATTAAAAATATGTTCGATTGTCCACGGGGAATTATCGGATGCTGTCACTGTCAAAAGATTATCGTAGCATTTTGGCACCTAGTTTCCAGCTGCTTGTGCTTACAAACCCTTTAGATCGTTGCCGTTTTGTTTTTGCACTTGCAAATGCTTCACCCTTGCTTCGTTTATCTGCCATCATTGAATGTTGAGCCAATTTTAAAGCTGCAGCAAATCTGACTCCAACGGCAATGATAAGAAGATATGTCCCTTCATTCTCACTTTCCTCTGCAAAGTAATTTATTATTGACGACACCATTTTAGCAGTTTACATATCATATAACGTAAATGTAGGGATAGTTACAGTCCTGAGTAGAACTGTTTGTACAAAATCGATGGTGGAACCCGTTTATTTTGGGATAATTTATCATATTGATATATAAACACTTATTACTTTGTTTTCATCATTTATATTGAAGATACATTATAGTTTTGACAACTAGCGTGTCATTTTCAAAACAACACTAATGTATCAATAAACATGGAAAGTCTTAAGAGATTTATAGTCAAAATAAGATACAAGTAACAAGTGGGGTTTTTGTTTCAATATAGGGAAATACATTGCTGGGATTAAATAATTGAAAAAGGATTATAGGTTGTGTAACGTTATACGTTAATACGTTATACGTTAATTCTGTTAGCGGTCGGAACTACTAGTTTTTATTCAGTTAAGTTAGAAGATACATTAGTAGGAAGTTTGACGTGTTTATATAAAGTATTTCCGACTATTTTAAAATGTAGATAATGTTCGGGTTTATTAATTACTTTATTTAACATATTCAATTAATAAAAGATCAAGGAATGAAAATAATTCGACTCACTACAGTAAGGTCCGACACACGATGACCCTTGTCGATGTCTTTCCCCTCAACTCGTGTCGCCAGACCTCTCTCGAACATCGCGCATTAGTAAAATAATCGATTTGCGTCATTAACTCACAGATGTCGGTAACAATTTCTTTCCAAGCTTAATACCCTATAATTCCGAGCGGAAACCGTTATTAACATTATTCAAGCAATTAGAAACTAGGTAACGTATAATTTTACAGATAATGAGGTAATTAGGAAATTTTAATAGGAACGAGGAATTTCATGTTACCCAGACATCGAAATGAATACTGTAATACAACTCTTAAAATATTGTTGTTGTTATTTTTCATACCTTTGAAAATTTGTACTGATTCTAGTGTGTTTAATTTAAAACCTCTACTCTGATCGTGCAAAATTTTTACTTCATCTAAATTTGGAAAAGTGTGTCATGTTTCTAAAATATGATTGGAGAAACGATGTTAGAATTATCACACTCTGAACAGGTTAATTTATATTCTCCAGGTTTATTAAACTTAGTTTTATCTTTAGCATTGGACAAAATATACAACAACAATCTATTTTAGGGTTTGAAGCTAACTTTTAGATTATGTTTCGATAAAAACCTGGCACACAACGGCAGAGTCAGGTGCCCGAACGGAGCTAACCACCGGAATAATGGCAGTGAACTGTAATGAGATTTTTATGATCAAAATTTTTCGTTCATTGAGGAGAATATTTGAAAACATTTGAAAAATCGAAAAATACCTAAATTCAATTTTTAGGGAAAGTGCATTTATTTATTGAATTTGAAAGTTCCAATGAGCTTTTTACTGCGTACTTTGGCTCCAAGTTACTTATTTAGTCAAGAATTGAATTTAATTTTATCTCTAGATTGTATGTAGGGTTATTATTTTGTCATTGATTTTTTTTATGAGGCCGTAAAGCTTAGAAGATCATGGATAACAGTTAGTTAACTTACTCTTTTCAAATTTACTATTGAATAAAACTAATTAATATTGATTGTTGACCTAGGTATGAATTATATACAGGGTGTATCTAAATAACACCGAAAAAATTAAAGGGGTGATTCTGTGATGAAAATTAATGTGAGTGTAATTTTTTTGAAAAAACCCTCCCCGGAAAAGTTACACCCCTTCGAAAATTAAAAAAAAAAAATGGTTTTTCTTTTTCATTTCCCCTGTATATCAAGCTAAAGACACGAAACTTGGTAAACATTATCTGTCAATAAGAGTACACTTTTTGACATTTTTTCAACACTGAAGTATGCTTAGAAGGGGTTGATTATTTCAACCCCTAAGATATTTTTTCTTACAACTTTTTTTTAGATGAAAATTTTTTCTTTAAAAAAGTATGACTGAAAAGCCCAATTCATTGACTAACTTTTTTAACTCTACAAGTTTTTTCTAAAACTTGAGCATTTACGAGAAAAAAAATCTAATGCAATGCATTTTCAAAAAGATGAGCTAACGCGAGTGTATTTTGCGTCAAGTCTAGTGGCCTGTGCTTTGCATAAAAACATTAATACTGACACTAGGATTGTGTAGTGTCATTTTCTGTCACCCATCTTATTGTTTCACAAGTTTTATGATTGTGTATTGTAGGAAATATTAGTTGATTGAAAATATGAATGCATATTCGAATTTGGAAATGGCAGATATGCATTTTACATACGGTCGTGCTAACGGTAATTCATTGGAAGCGCAAAGACTTTATGCTGAACAGTACCCACAGCGTAGACTACCCCAGCATACTACGTTCACAACTATTCACCGACGCTTGCGGGAACGTGGTAATTTTGAAAAAAGAAGTTATGATTCTGGTCGTACTAGAGAAGTTAGAACTGCAGCTGTAGAAGAAGCCGTACTTAATTCAATTGAAGAATTCCCAGAAACTAGTACCAGGAAAATAGCTCGTGTCCTACATGTAAGCCATTCCGTTGTTTTTAGAATTTTAAAAGAACAAATGTTGTATCCCTATCATCTTCAACGGGTGCAGGCGTTAATGATTCGAGATTTTTTACCCCGTGTGATTTTTCTGTCAGTGGCTTATTAATATGATTGGCCAAGCACCACAGTTCTTAGATAATATTTTATTTACTGACGAGGCGAATTTCTCAAGAGACTGTATTAGAAATTTTCACAACAATCACCTTTGGGCTGACGAAAATCCTCATGGCTTTTTTGAAGGAAATCATCAGTATAAATTTTCATTAAACGTGTGGCTCGGAATTATTGGTAATCATTTAATTGGTCCCCATTTTCTTCCGCTACGATTAAATGGTGAAGCATATTGTCATCTCCTTGAAGAATTACCTGTTCTTCTTGAAGAGGTTCCCATTCAAATTAGGCAACATTCATGGTTTATGCACGATGGTGCACCAGCTCATTTTAGTATACTTGCAAGAACTCACCTGGATGAGGTGTATGCCAATCAATGGATAGGTCGAGGAGGACCTGTAAACTGGCCAGCCCGCTCCCCTGACCTTAATCCTTTGGATTTTTGCATATGGGGATATCTGAAATCTTTGATATACACAAACCCAGTTGAAAATATCGATGATCTGCGAAACCGCATTGTGGCAGGGTGTGAAACTAGAAGAAATTCTCCAGGAATATTTCATCGTATACGCAATTCTATGAGGAAAAGGCTAGATGCTTGTATTGACGCTGAAGGCGGTCATTTTCAACATTTATTATAATTGTATTGTCGATATTCGACAGGTTTTTGTTCATTGTTTGTTCACTTTTGTTTTTAGTTGTAGAAGTCTCATAATCATAATCATAATTTGGTTGGCTGTTGTTTAATAAAATGCTATTTTACATGAGCTTATTTATTTTTTTCTCATAAATGCTCAAGTTTTAGAAAAAACTTGTAGAGTTAAAAAAGTTAGTCAATGAATTGGGCTTTTCAGTCATACTTTTTTAAAGAAAAAATTTTCATCTAAAAAAAAGTTGTAAGAAAAAATATCTTAGGGGTTGAAATAATCAACCCCTTCTAAGCATACTTCAGGGTTGAAAAAATTTCAAAAAGTGTACTCTTATCGACAGATAATGTTTACCAAGTTTCGTGTCTTTAGCTTGATATACAGGGAAAATGAAAAAGAAAAACAATTTTTTTTTTTAATTTTCGAAGGGGTGTAACTTTTCCGGGGAGGGTTTTTTCAAAAAATTTTATACCAAACACTCACATTAATTTTCATCACAGAATCACCCCTTTAATTTTTTCGGTGTTATTTAGATACACCCTGTATAAATTATCGGGAAATAGGTCACACTAACACATATGCTTATTATTTTCGTAATTACATACGTTTGAGTCTCACAACCATGATCAGCAGACTTATCAATGTCTAAAACGGGATTTCTTTAAACTAATTGTATCAAGCACAAAGCGTCCTTATCGCACCAATTTCAATTTAAAATGCCCACGTCGCCGAAACGAACAGAAACACGAGTAATCGAAATTGTAACACATTATTGTTTTAAGTATATGAATATGTATCAAGAATCCACTGCTTAGCAATTTTCTCATAAAATTCGAAGTTATTTCAAGTAATGTCTCAAAACGACTGAAACCAAAAAATATTACGCTCAAGTATCCACTTTCAAACCATATGTTAAAGATTCATGAGGTAATAGAAAAAGGTTGTCAGATCTTATTAGAAATACAATTGCTATTTGAGCATTCTACATAAGATATACTTTTTAAATTATAAAGATCCATGTAGGAATTTGCAAGGGTTTCAATTAATTAAATTAATATAATTCTGACTTAATGATTGAATGTCTGCTCTATGATTTACAGACTTGGAGTCACGTTTTGAGTGAATCATCTACAGAATGCATTCTGATATAATAATAGGTTTCTTTACTCAAAATATTAACATTTTTGTAATCGAATTGATGATTGGATCGATATCAAAACATTAACAAGGGCGGTGAAAGTTTTTATGTCTAGTACTATACTCAACCGAAATCGCACTTGCTATTTGTATCTTATTTTGACTATAAATATCTTAAGATGACACACGACACACGAGTAGTCGAAACTATAACCACGTATATGTTTCTTTAATATAAGTGTTAAAAACAAAGTAATAAGTTTTTTATTATATTTGTTTATATACTTCTGAAGTTTAATACTATTAAAATTTAGATTCACAACGAATATAGGAACTGTCAAGTTAATTGAATTGAATTGACTGATTCGTCCAGTAACTTGGAAAGTGTTGACAATTCTTGAAATATTCCTGGTTTGACGAAGTTAGAGCCGCACCTATTTAAGAAAATGGTTCAAATGAATTGGTTGCCCACTAAATAAGAATCTATGAAGTCACTTTTTTCTTATCGTGAACATATTGTGCCCGTTACTCAATCCTCTAAATCTCGAGAAAGGTTACAAAAATGTGAAAAATTATCTAATTCTTATTAGGTATATGCTAAATACTTTTTTTTGTTCCAGATATTCAATTACTGTTTGGAGGAACATGTCAAGCATTGTAAAAGTTGATTGAAAGTTGGAAGTTCATTTTTATTGCCATGATGTAACTATTTATTGATAGTATTAGTTCAATTCGATTTTATATTAATTATTTTGAATAAATCAGATTCTTTTAATGCTTCATTCTCTCTTTGTCAATGCTATGGGTGACGTTTAACTGATCAACTCGATTAGAAAAGAAGTTGATCCATAATATATCTTTAGTATTGGTTATCGCGTTATATTTTTGCTAGCATAAACATATTCTGTAAGTATGTTGAGGTTCTACGTATTCAAAATACTTGTAAGAAGAACATTTCCTATGAAGGACGTTGATCAATACACACAAACATACACACTGTGTATATAAAGGGTATTGGCTGTAAGCAACAAGTAATGTAAATTTGAAGCGATGTAATGGATTTGTATTCTGTAGATTATTTTACGCTACTAACTAAGCTTACAGCTAGTTTAAATTTACGTCGCGGAAAAGGCGGTGTTTTGAAATTTATGGTTAGAAAATTTATATTAATTTATTATAAAAATATTTACATAATATCCAAAAATTTTTTGAAAAAAGTATTTGGCATTATTAAAAATACATTTCTACATTTCATGTTTGATTTATTCCAGGAGGAGTATAAACGGTAATAATCTAAGGACAACATTTTTAAATAATAAAACAATAACAAATTTATTGAATTTTCAGTACCGAAATTCGTCTTGAGAGGCAAAAGATCCGAGATCATCAAAATCTTTTTGAGTTGACAAATTTATTAAAACGCTTATCAAAAAATTTTACAAGAAATATAATTAACTGTATTCATCCAGATGCTCTTCACAGAAAAAGAAATTCAGGTATACCTTCACACCAGCGTTTACTAATCACGATAAATTTCCTGAGCAATGGCTCCTTCGAAAAATCAGTTGGACTGTCTGCGTGGACATAGTTTAATTAATCCTTTAACAAATGATATGTATTCTCATTAACGATCATTCATTGCATCTTTGGTTGAATTTTTCCACTACTCTCGTCTATATCAGCAGAAAAGGAAGACATTCTATCAATGTTATGCTTATTTGGGATGCGAATCACGTTACTTGACTGTGGTCCCTCGGTGATGTCTCTCGAAGGTGTCTCGACCTTAGTGAAATAGGATCCTATAAAGGTATTCAACACTAAAAATAAACTGGGAATACTGACGGGAATTCTAACAGGGCACTGCCGGTTAACAGAACACCTGTCGCTCGACGAATTAGTAGAGGAAGAAAAGTGAAGATTATGTCAAGAGCAGGACATAACTTTTATTCATATTCCCTCAGAATGCTCTCCCATGCAACAAAACCCAAGGACACGACACCTGGGAGCATAGCAAATAGAAGAAGGAGACTTACCTAACCTGAAGTATACTATCATGAACTCCCTAAGAACTATGGGGTTAGAGGAACTACTATAGTCGTTGAGACACCCTGAATGACTCAGCAGCAGAAGGGGAAACAATAGATCCCTTCAAGTTGCAGTAAGCAGATATACCTAACACATACAATACAATACAATATTATTCATCATCATATTATTACTGTTTTTTGCCATTGTTAATTTCATTTTAGTTGGATTTGAGACGTCTTACTAAATTATACAAGACGTTTTACTTAATTTTTTTAAAATCAATATTTGATATTTACAAGTGGCAAAGCATAGGGTAATCTCTTGTAAATGTAACAAAATGTTCTTACACAAAAATTCAACTAAATACATTTTTGTGGTGCTGTAAATACCAACGTGCCCCAATCCAGGGGCATGTTGGTACATCTGATAAAAATGCAAATGAAAAATATAAATCAAGATAACCTAAGTATAATTGGACAATTTTCATGCAAAATAAACCCGTAGCATCAATTTATTATAATAATTAAATCAAAGTCCGAGCTGCAGTTGTGGCAAACATAGTATATTCCTACATTACAGTATTTCATGTAGGATCACTTTTTACATGACGTGCACTGAATCCACTAACTCTTTGGGCAAACTATTTGAAAATGGCTCTAAGCAGAAAAGACAAAAGGCTTCATCTTAATCAGGTTGATACACGGTACCATCATGCCTCGAGAATAGTGTACCAACCTGCGCGACCGCCATGTTGGCTATTCAGACTCTTTGACAGAACATTGCTATATTGATAGATTTAAAAGCTAAAATAACGACTGAATCTGTGCACTTTCCGAAAAGTTTAAGATATAATTGAAATTTTGTATACCTTAAAAGATACAGAGATTCAAAGTATGTATTAAAAATTTAGTTACCAGTTCCAAAATTGCAAATGTTCGGATATTTTCTCTATTACATATAAGATGAACTCGCTGGAAGATTTGATGTCAAACAGTCGACCATTTCTAGAGATTTGGCACGATTTGGGGGCAACGGGAAGGGGAGTAACACAAGAAGACCAGATCAGGATTGGGGAATAGTTACATCTCTTGATCAAGACCGATTTTCAGATTGAACTTTCACTTGTTGATTGTGATATTGAAGATTGATCAAGAATCCAGTTACTGCTTTTTTGGAAGGAAATATTCGCTTCTAGATTTCATGTTTCTGCACTTATCATTTTTGCATGTTGTGTTCTTTCTATCTTTCTTTTTTATTCTTTCTATCGCTTAAAAAGCTACATTTGTTCCAAATACCTATTAGTCATGTGAAAAAGTGGAATTTATAGAACTATGCCTTAAGTTTAGTACGTAGAACTAGATGGAGACTAGGTGCGACTCTGCCTAGATGGGCTATGCCCCTGGATGGTACAATGGAATGACTGAATTTCAATTACGTTATAATATTTTCTGCAACACGCTTAGAAAGTATCTATACTAAGATTAAAGATTAGATTGTAACAGATATCATTCTGACAGATTGTGTCATCTAGAATGATATTTTAATAATGAATTAGTAATATTCCGGCAAATAAAAATTAACATTTTTTTGTAAAATTTCTGAAATCTTGTTAGAGAAAGTATAATCTGCTAACACGTTTGAAATGGCATATTCCACACTCGTAAGACTGTAGGCCTCGCCTTCGGCTCGGGACAACAAACTTTCGCTCGTGTGTAACATAAGCCATTCCAAACTTATTGTAGAATATACTATTATTTAGAAAACAAATCTCTCAAACATTGTGACTGTGGTTATTACATTTTTTCATAGAATACCTTCTGGCTGAATGTGTTTGACATGTATAATTCCTGGAGGTTTGTAGTATTTTTCGTAATTCTTAGGTTGATAAATATTGAGTCAATTGTTTCTAAAACAGTATAAATTTGAGTGCGATAGAAATGTTTGGACACTTTGATGATATACGCAGCCATTAATAACTATGAAAGAGTCTTAAAACACATCAGTATGGAGTAATATCTAGGTAATATAGAACAAAAATTCAATTGTGGAAGTCGTTACCTTGTGATAGTTTATCATTTTAACGAAATAATAAATAATAAAACTACTTTGTTTTACTACCACTACCACTGATATTTAATATAGTTGTTATTATAGTTTCAACACTAAACGTGTAATCTTCAGACGAAAAATGAATTTAACAAATATTAAATCTACTATATATAGGTTAAAGAAGGATTTCAAACAAATCTTATGGCTATAGGAAATAGTTCTAGGAAAAACCAGAGAGGGGTAAGGTGATTAGGTAATTCCGTGAGGACATTAGTGGTGCGGGTATATTTACTAACAGACTTTAAATACTAAAATCAGGTTATTAATACATTGGAGAGATTACTGTAATATATATCTAGTTGATCGTTCAGGATCTTACTATCATACATCTTCATTCCTTTGAAAATTTCCATTGACTCTAATATATTTAGTTTTGAAGTTTTATCTTGACTATGTAAAATTTGGACATTATTCAAATTAGGAAAGGTATGGCCTGTTTCTAAAATATGATTTGCAAATGAAGAATCGGTTTTATTATTTTTAAAGGAACGAAAATGTTCTTTATATCTAACTGCTATGTTACGGCAAGATCTACCTATCTAAAAACTATCACACTCTGAACAAGTTAGTTTATAAACTCCGGGTCTTTTAAATTTGTCAGTTTTATCTTTCGCATTGAACAGAATATGAGATAATTTGTTTGGGGGTTTGAAGCTGATGGTCAGGTTATGATGGGATAAGATGTTTGCAATTTTTTCGCTTACAGGACCTAAATAAGTTAAAGAAACATATTTTAATGAGTTATCTTTGTATTTTATAAAGGGATAAATGCTATTGTAAATTAATTTTTGTCTTTTTCTATTTATTAATTTAGAAACTACTTGAGGACCGAAACCGTTATTTGTAGCAATGATTTTAATTGTATCTAGTTCTTTACTAAGATTTTCTTGAGATAAGGGAAGGGAAAAGGCTCTATGTATCATTGAATGAAAAGCAGCTAGTTTATGACTATAGGGGCTATGTGAAGAGATACAAATTACTGTATCTGTGAAAGTAGGTTTTCTGTAAATGTCGAATGAGATGCTATTATTATGATGTGATAATGTTAAGTCTAAAAAAATTTATTTTGTGTTTTTTCTGTCTCTAATGTGAATTTTATGTTGGGATGAATATTATTGATGAATGATAAGAAAACATCTAATTGTCTAGGTGTACCTTTAAAGAGGGAACAAATATCGTCTACGTATCTGTACCAAAATTGAATATGTTTTTTAGTTATGGCAGAACTCATTATAGTATCTTCTATGTGAGACATAAAAATATCTGCGAGAAGTGGACTTAATGGGGAACCCATAGCTAATCCATTATTTTGAGTATAAAATTTGTTATTAAACTGACAGTAATTTTGACTGAGGCATAAATCAAATGCCTGTTCTATTTCTGATTTTATCAAAGGATTAATATGTGACTTTTCTAAGATATTTGTGATTAAATTTTGACATTCACTGGGAGGGATATTTGAAAACATATTAGAAACATCAAAGGATACCAACATACCGGTATTAGGTATAATTTTTGCTTTTATCGAATTTGCCAGTTCAACAGAGTTTTTTACTGCAAATTTGGGTTTGAAATGAGATATATTTAGTGTTGAAACTATAGTAACGACTATATTAAATATCAGTGGTAGTAAAATAAAGTAGTTTTATTTATTATTTCGTTATAATATAGAACAATTTATTAAATTCTGATTTATCTCCTACTGAGGGTAACCCCTTGTTTACATTATCAACCCCAAATAGCAATCTAATAGGCACATATTGATTTCAGTTTACTCTGATGATGGCTTCTTGGTAGCTGAAAGGTTCTCTGTACTATAACAGTATTTTTAGTGGATAAGGATGTTTGTTTTCTCATTTATAGTATTTGTTCATCTAAATCTAAATAATGTGCGTTTATGAATTTGGTGCATTTAATGATTCAAGCAGTTAGATCCTAGGAATCTGAATATATTTTGAAAATGAATATGTAATGTTTTGCTTTTTTCTAGTATTCATGTTCCACATGAGAAAACACATTTCCGCGCTTGCGCTTTTTACATAACTTTGGACTAGACTGAAGGTCATGGAATAAAAAAATTGAAGACATTATTTTATTAAACTTGAACTGAAAGGCAACATAAAATTTCTCTTTTGGGCCTCATCAAAAATTTGCTGTATCATAGATTGCAAACAATTGAAGAATTCAAATATTCTGACATCACCAGGTATTCGAATATTCAATTTTGTATTGTACTCAACACAAATAATTGAAGAGTTCATATCTGGCTGGTGCAGGGTCAATATTTATTTACACTTGAAGTTGCATATAATTATCATTGAGGCAAAGTCGGAGTAGTTTTTATTATTATGCTATGGGGAATTCCTTCCGAGAATTCCATTAAACATACACAGGTACCTTTAATGGTTCAGTTATTTATTACTACTAATATTTTATTATTAATTTATTAAAATATAGTTCTTCTTGTAATTTATATTTTGATATATGATGGTTCTTAAGTTATTTGTTATTATTAGTTGTTATGTCAATATCATATAAAACAATTGAATAGGAATATAAAATAGAAGGAATTGAGATGTGGTACCCCACAATATTCCACTTTACAGAAAAAAATAACGTTATAGAGAATAGTTACTTTCTTTCTTCCGCTGGTATTCAAAATAGAGTGTTCAACATGGGCATGTTTGAGTCTGTCAATTGAAACCTATTTTGAAGTGTTGCTTATTGAAAGTTTGAATATTTAATCGGTTTTGTAATGTCCAAACATTCAAATGGTTCCTCATATGGTATTTGCAGTGCCTTTTTAGTCTTATCTACACTAACGAAAACGAATTTGCAAATCTAAATTATTTGGAATGAAAATTGTATCAGGTTGTTGATGTCGAGTAGGGGCAGGATTTAAATTTTGAAAATCAATTTTTAAATGTTTGAGCAAATCTGAAGTTTTAATTGTTGAAGGAGAGGAAGTGAAAATTTCTCCAAAAATTCTTAATGATTGTCCGTATACCAATTCCTCAGAAGAACAACCAAGATCTTCTTTTAAAGCAGTGCGAAAACCTAATAATAGTTCTTGAAATTTATATTTTTGTTGATATATGATGGTTGTTAAGTTATTTATTATTAGTAGTTATGAGAATACCATATTAATTGAATAGGAAAACATAGAATAGAAGAAATAGAGCTGCGGTATCTCACATACCCAACCTATATAGTTAATCATCAACTAACCTTAACATTCTACGTAAATATTCAAATATTTCCAAATATTTCCAATATTATGGAATTTAAGGAAAATTCTAGTATAATGAAATCATCAGATACAGGTATGTACTTTCTGAAGTTGGAGAATAAATATCAAATTAACACCACACTGTGGTATTTCCAAAGCTTGATGTTATCAACTAAAGCTAAATGTACAATTATGACCTTAGAATTCCCTCTGAATGTGGTACAAATTCGATTTTCGAATATCGCCGTCAATATGACGTTTCAGCATAGAGAACAACAGTAAAAGGCCTGCATTGCCCTATTTCATGCAGTTTGTTCAGGCTCTCACTGCATTAACGTGAAAGAACGAACACCCGATAAACCAGAGGGGGTAGATGAAGAAGATATAATTGAAAATTAAAATAACATAGAAGATAAAAATGCGACTGCCAATAACATAATAGATCACATCAATAATATAAAATATAATAATAATAATAATAGGATGTTAATTAAAATAGATAAATATAATATTTTAAAATATAACACTATTTGAAGATTAATTTATTTATCATTATACTGCTTCATCCTCACTTGCAATTTGATATATTTTAATACAATTTAATTCGTTTTTATATATTGTTGATTTTTCATATAAATTCTAAATTTAGTTTTGTCACTTCATTATTCTAGATTAATTATAAATAATATTAAATTTTATACATTTATTTTGCATTTTACGAGTTGACTATGTTTTAGAATAATAATTGATACAAGCTGCAGCGTGACCTTTTTTTACTGTCATGTTCATTGTTAGCCTTCACGAAAAAGCCATAGCAAAGAGTTTAATCTGATTTGAACAAATATGACCTTCAAGTACACGGCGGGTACTTTCAAACAACATATTCATGATCAGCGACCTCAAAAATCCCCCAGGTAACCGTTTTCGATACATTCAACATTGAATTAGAATAAATGTCTCAGGGGTGACTTAGTGCTCCAGGAAGTCCTGATCTCCAGGTACACGTAGGTTACTTTTAAATTCCATAATCGTGATCAGCGACCTCAAAGCCCCCCGAGTAACCATTTTCGATGGATTCCGCATGTGATTGGAGAAATCAATGTTCCTGAGTTGTCGTAGTGCACCAGGGTGTCCTTAGCACCAGGTGCATTGGAGACTTTTTGAACATCATATTCGTATTTAGTGACCCCAAAAACTCCCGAGTAACGAAATTGGACTAATATTGGAGTGTATTCATCGATTATTAAAGCATCGATCAATCAATCAATTAGAACGAAGGCGGAAAACGGTTACGTTAGCACCCAAAGGAAGTGGAAGCTTCCTCCTGGATGTGCATAAGAAGATTCCGACTACGCTAGATTCGCCAATCTTAGACCTGTCCGTGAAACACACGAGTGGTCCAGAGTTCTTGTTCTCCCAGTCCGTTCTCTGGGTAATGAGGACATATGATGTTTGGAACCTGACCGCAGGCGCTACCGCGTCCTGCTTCAATCGGAGGATCGGGCAGTTCTCGGCTGCCCAATCCCAAATTTTGCCATGACCGCAAGGCACGGACGCGCGACCCACTAATCCAAAGCAGCAAACCGATATGCCGTCCACTCAGCCACAGTTTTGATATGGAGCTAAAGGAGGACGATCCCCAGCAGGAGCCCCAGAGCCCCAGTGCGGATGTTCCTCATAGCCTCCGTTATCCCCCCGCAAGCGAGCAAATATCTGAACTTAGACTCAAAACATGCTCCAACAAAATGCTTTTTTTTATCCACAAATGCAATTTCGAATGAGCGCCAAAAACTAAATGGTAACACTTCTTCTACTTGTCTTCTAGAATCTAATGCCGAAAACCTCATCTCAATTCATCTTGCCCGAAAAAAAAACGACGTATTAGCAAATTTTGGTCTATATTGGCTCAACTATATGTACAGTAAGTGGAATAAAATGAACTTATTACAGTTACAAAGATACATCCTGTATATTCCTACAATCAATGGGTCGGTTAAGATATTACTCATTGAAGTAATCTATCTTAGGAAGTTTATAAATGTAAGCGATATCATATTTTTGTCATTATTTCATTTTCATCCAACTGTTCACATATTTGGCAAAATAGTACGATAGCATGAAGTTGTGGTTGATAACATGTAAGTATTTACCAATACAAGTATGTTTAGTGAATTTATTTGATTCTTTTCTCATTAACATACAATTTTTTACCAATTAGCACGGGGGAATAAAGTATTTTTTCAACAGCATAGCGCAATTGAATTTGTACCATGTCTTTGCCTGAGGAAGTCATTGTAATAAAAGTTTACTTGGGAATTTTTTACAGTGTATTATTCAGCGTAATGTTCAATGGCAGTATATTTCAACAAGTAAAGACCAGTAAAATTAATTCACTCATCACGTAATATCTGTGATTATAAAGATAATAGACTTGAAATTTGACGTTTGGCTTATATGCCCTAGGCATTTGCAGGAGAGGATTTTCTGAAATTCGACCACTACGGGGGTAAAATGTGTTGTTATTGATATATTATATTCAGCAAAATTTGGAACGGGTTAGGCTAGTAGGTTGTAACGTAGATTCTCCAAAAAGAGTCTTACCGTTAGCTCTTTGTGCAAGATGAACCCGCGAGTAGAAACTAGTATATTAATAATTAGTTCGCCATTTACACCAACAGAATGAGTTATTAACTTGATGAAACCCAGCAACGAAACTGCACTCATAATAATTATTATTGTTCCAATATTAGCTTCATTAGCGGAGTTGGTTCAGAACTACTTGGGAACCAGTGAGTCAAGCCTCGAAAATCACTACTGCTCTTGCTTAGCGGTTCCAAATAAGTTCTGAGCCAGTATGACTCCGCTAATAATGCTGACAGACTTTAAGCTCATCGTAAATATTCAAGGGGTCAAGTGAGCCAGCATAAATTATATTTGTACGGCATTCCTCAAGATGTTAGATCATACAAAAACAAGCACGTAGAACGTACTGCCGTGGTGCCCCGGGGATCTGTTTTGGTCCACTTCTATTCCTGGTTTTTGTGAGTGATTTGCAGTACCATTTACAGAAGAAATCTTCATTCCTGGCAGATGACGTTAAAATGTATGGTTCCTCTCCTCAATACATGTCTCTTAAACTGCACGTTACTCCCATATGCTCCTGGTCCACCGGCTGGTTGCTTCCCCGTAATGTAAGTGTGTTGTCGTTCATATAGGTAAAACTAACCCCCGAATTCAATATTTTGTCAACAGTTCAGCTTGTAAACCTGTATCCTCGCATAATGATTTGGGTGGTACAATTACGTTGAAACCGAGCAAATTCGCAGTTGTTCTTACTTAGAAGGTCATTCTCCACAGTTACGTTCAAAACCTTCATGCATCTTTATAACACATACGTTCGTCCTATCCTTGCATATGCTGGTCCAATGTGGTGCCCAGTGCTCGTATCTGATCAAAAACGGCTGGAAGGTGTCCAGAGATTAGCACCAAGGCTTCCCTTCGGTAGGATTAGACCTTCTTACGAAGAAAGGCCCACACTAACAAATAAACACAGATTCCAAGAGATGCGTCTTCGAGGAGACCTCATTATAGCGTATCGCATCGTACATCATCTCCTTCCAAAAATCTTATCATGCCTGCTTCTCCTTCAAGTTGACACCAGCCGTCGTGGCACAGCTTCAAATAAGAAAAAGGAAAGCTTAAATTCAACATCAGACAATATTTCTTCTGTGATAGAATTTTTAATGCGTGGAATAATTTACTTGAACATATTGTTTTCGCGTCTTTTGTTAATGCGTTCAAAAACCAATTCTAGGTTATCATTTTTTATTGTTATTCCATTTGTGATCCTGTTATTGATTATTACCGACTACTGTAATTATTGTTGCTATGTAAACTCGTTTTATACTTCGTCACGAATATTGTCATTTTGTTTTCTTGGGCTCACAGAAGTTCTCTCTCTCTCTCTCTGCCCTTATTTCGTATTGATTATAATAATAATAATAATAATGGGACCGGAAGGCAGGAGAATTTTTGATTTTCCGAATATGTTCCCCGAAATATAGGTGGTTTACTACTGTACTGCGTTTGTACAGTTATATTCTATGCAAAATGTAAATGCATCGTTTCCAATACATTATTTAACACCTAACATAATTTTTAAGAATTGTGCCGTCTAAAACTTATGGGTCAATACAAAAATTATAATCGTTTGGAGTATAAGAGCAAAAAAATTTGTCAGTCAAATGTTAATAAAAAACTGTTTCAAATGTGAAATCAATAAAAATTCAATATTACACTTTTCTTTGAAAATCATCTCTAGAGATGTGGTTTAAGTGTGACATTTACAAAGTATACATAACTAACACTTTTTCGATATTATCTGTGAAATAACTAACGTTTAAAATATTATAATTAGGTATGATGGTAAAAAATAACCACTAAATGTATCTGAACCATTGAATTAGCGCCAAAACCAGGTTGGAGTGCGCCGCCATATTGTAATATTTTTTCTTCCTACTTATAAAATATATTCATTACTTTCTTACATTTCAACCTCTAAAGTTATAAATTGAGGTATGATTATAATAAATTTTGTAAAAGTAAATATAACAGTTGAGGAAATTTATAAAAAGTTTGTAATAGTTATTTACTGAATATTTTCGGATGGAAAATCCATCTGTACCGCCTAAAATTGACGGCATATTGCCTAAAATTTTTTGTTTTATATAGCAATATCGTTCTAAATATAATTCATGCTGGGTGACTTGACCTTTGAAAATTTACGATGGGCTTGTGGTCTATGATAATATACTACCACAAAGTGATGGCTTCATCCATCGAATATTCATTTGTGAGTTCTGACAAGTATTTAGAGTAATTTTGAATCTTCAGAAGTTTGTAACTTCTGTAGTATTTTTAGAAGTTACGCTGAAAGTGCGTCAAGTCTGACCTATGAATAGGGCAAGGCAAGTCATCACAACTTAGAGTATTTTATTGATTTAGAATTTGTTGTCCATTTATTATTACTTGAGCATATTCTAGTTTGGAAGATTTGTCATTGAGTTTTTCTTTTAAAATAATTATTCATCGTCTTAGCAGGTAAGGTACCCATTCATCGATCAATAAATTGCTTAGTATTTAAGGAATTACGTACATCTTACTTCTATGCAGTTAATAACTCATTCTGTAATAATTGGCAATATATTGTTAGTAAGGTAAGTTTGCTTTCAGATTTTATTATTCATTCAGTTTCGGTGTTATTATTGAAATATTTCTTACGAAACAATCCCGCAATCGTATCCTATGACAGAGCGTTTCCATTAACCACATATCTACTGGTCCCTCCGGTTTATCTTACCGATGGGTTTTGATTTGATAAGTTATGTAAATATTATAAAGCAGTTCTGTTATATGTGAAGCAAATAACATCGATTCATTCACTACATTAGTCTCTAATTGCAAAACTTCTGCAAACATGAAAAAATGTTATGGGTATTGCTTCAGTTTATGTATTAGATTTGCAACCAATTTGAGGATACTGAAAATTGTCTCATTGTCAAGTGTTTATCTTTTAATAAGTAACGCAACCAATAGCGTAAACAAACTTTCCATACCCAAAAATGTTTGGCAAGCAAACATTAAATGTGAAAATTTCGTACAAGCTACAGACTACATTAACTATCTTGATATAATCATTGATAAAAATTTTAGGTGGAATATTCAAGTAGAACATTAGCAAGCAAATAAGAGAATACATGAACATTTGGATGCTTAAAAATATATACAAGGCTCTGGTGGAATCCTAATTGGAATATGACATACAAGCGTGGGAGGTCTATATAAATTGCAATGGAACCTTTTGATGTTGTCCAAAATTACGTCTTAAAAATAATATTAAACAAATCTAAAAGATTTTCCACGGATGTTTTATACAAATAAATGAATGCGCTATAAGTAAGAACATTTTACATATATCAATGTCTAATCCACATGCCATCTAACAGTGGAAACTAAGTGCATAGATCATGCCTGTCACACAAGAGCAGCTTACAATAAAGAAATTAGAATATATTCTCAAAATGTCAAAATAGTTTTTGCTTCAACAGACCGAAAGTCTATAACAAACTTCCGTTAGCCTTGAGATCAATTAATAATAATGTTAAAAAAATTAAATATGAAGTCTATGCTTATCTCATTGATAACGCCCACATATTTGTGAGTTGTCTCAGCGTTTCTTAATTATTGTTATATTGCCCACTCGAAATATAAATTATATTTATTATCTGACTAATAAATCAAAATATTCAATTCTCTACTGTACTACTGTAATAAATTATACGACACAATACAAACCTCTTGGGCTTTAGGTATCTATTTTCCTGTATTCACATAATACCAGTTTTATTTCAATGAACATATATTACTTCAGAAGTTGGAGAATAAAACTCAAATTTTACACAAAACTTTTAACATTTAATTTAAAAATGCTGACAAATTGTTTCACCACACTGTGGCATTATCAAAGCGAGGAGTTATCAACTAAAGCTAAATCTAAAAGTATGTCCTTAAATATCAGGGATCAGAATGTGGTGCAAATTGAGGGATGGGGGTGGATAATGGTGGGAGTGTGTTTACAAAATTGTTAACAAGCGGTGAATTATATGTGTCGATTTGATCATTTAATATTACATTATTATTGTTTTCTGCGTGTTTCAAAATTTCTATGGATTCTAATATATTAAGTTTATGTCCTTTTTCCTGAATATGTAGAATATCAGGATTAAGGGTGAAATGGTGGTTATGTTCTAACAGGTGATTTGCGTAATTAGAGTCTTAGAGTCTTCTTTTTTGAGCCTGTAACTTCTCAAATGTTCATTGAACCTTACGCTGAAACTGCGTCCAGTTTGTCCTATGTACAAAGCACTACAGTCATCACATCTCAGTCTGTAAACTCCAGATTTCTTTAAGTTATCTTTTTTAGATTTCGAGTTATTAATATACGAGCATAGGTTATTTGTTGTTTTAAAGGCGACGTTTTTATTCTGTTTTTTAAGGAATTGAGATATTTTTAGTGAATGTTTACCTAAATATGTTAGACATGTGAAATTTGATTTTGTGTTATTATTAATTTGCGGATAAATTATGCTTAAGGCTTTTTTATTGAGTTTATTTTGGAGTATTTTATTAATTATCTTGACATTATAACCGTTATTTTTGGCAATATCTACGATTCTGTTTAATTCTAAATGGAAATTATCTTTACTTAATGGGACATTAATTAATCTATGTATCATACAATTATATGCTGCTAGCTTATGTGATTGTGGATGTAAAGAAGTGTTGTGTATTGTGGTATCTGTGTGGGTGGGCTTGTGATAAATAGCGAAAGAAAAGTAATTATTTGTGTGTGAAATTGTCAGATCTAAAAAGTTTAAGGACTTGTTGTTTTCCATCTCTAATGTGAATTCTATATTTGGGTGTAAGTTGTTGATATAGGTGAGAAAAGAATTTATTTGACGGTTACTGCCTGTATAGCAAGCGATTACGTCGTCAACATAGCGATACCAATATACAAACATGTGCTGAAAATTGGAATTTAAAATCTTAGTTTCCAAGTAATTCATAAATATTTCTGCTAGCAACGGAGATAATGGCGAACCCATGGGGAGTCCGGTGTTCTGTTTGTAATATTTATCGTTAATTGTGAAATAATTTTGGTCTATGCAAAGTGAGATTAAACTTAATATTTCCTGTGTTATTGCCGGTAAAGTATTATTGCGGATTAAAAGATCTTCAATTAGAGTGATGGTCAATTGTGTGGGAATACTTGGAAAAAGGTTCTTGACATCAAAAGATACAAGTTTGATATTTGTCTTTAGTTCTACATCTTTTATTTTTTCTATTAACTGGAAAGAGTTTTTTATACTGTATTTAGGTTTAAAGTTTGTATATGTTGATATTATGTTGACTAACTTTTTCGCTATTTTTTGACAGGGTGCATTGATATATGAACAGACGGGTCTTATGGGAGTATCGTCTTTGTGAATTTTTAATAAACCATAAAGAGAAGGTGGTTGAGGATTCATGTTCATTAAACGAGGCTTCTCATATTCAGTCAAAATATATTGGATATTTTTGAGAGAATTTTTAATATTTGCCTGGAATTTCATTGTAGGGTCTGATTTTAGTTCTATAAATTTTGTTGGATCTAAAAATTGATCAATTTTTTCTAAATATGTAGGTTTATCTATTGCAATTATTGTATTACCTTTGTCGGCTTTAGTGAACACGATATTATTTTTAATTGTCTTTTCATTAAGTATTTTAGCAATTTTAATTTCTGGATTTACGAATTTGCTAGAAGTTAATTTAGTAGAATTTATCAATACATCGCTTGCATTATATTTAATTTTTGTTTCTGACTGTTTGAGTGCAACTTCTGTTTCAACAGTAAGGTTTTCAAAGTGTTTATTATTGGGTTTAAATGGGATATTATATTTAAAGCCTTTGTTAAGTAAATTGATTTCTGACACACTGAAAGTTACTTCTGATAAGTTTACAAATCTACTGTGATAATTGAATTTTTGCTCATCTGCTAGAGAAGTGTTCGGTTTTTTATTATTATTTGTGAAATTAGCTTCTTTGTTAGTTTTGTTTTGGATTAAACTGTTTAACTTTTTCTTCTGTTTCAAGAATTTATTATGTACTATTGATGAGATTTTTTCGCGAATATTATTATCAAGTATATCAAATTCTATATTATGGAGCTTAAAGGTGAGTTGTGAATGTAGTACCTTTACATAGTGGTGGAGAACATTTCTTTTCCGGTAGAAGTCCTTGAGTTGTTCGTTTAACCAAATCGATTCAGCTTTCTCGAGTGCTATTCTTGCAGGGCGGCTATTGTTTCTTGATTTGAGATGTATATAGTTGGGAGTGAGACATATATTACTCTATTCTATTCTATTCTGTTATATTCTATTATATTCTATTGTATTTCTAGTATTCAATAAAGTAAATATGCAATTGGTCGAATGTTTTGTTATAGGTTTCATTGCATTTACGTGTACTCATAATACACATAGCGAACCAGCGGGTGATCCAAAATTTTCATCAGAATGGCTTGGCAAATGGGACGATATTGAGAAATCTGACGAAGATCTACATAAACGAGTACCGCGGGGAGGAGATTCTGATGTTTTTCAAGGACAAAGAAGACTCCCATTCTATAATGATCCAAATTTACCGAGTAGAATTTTATCAAGAAATCATCATCAAGGTCAAGGCCGACCGTTTCCTAATGAAAATCTTTGGAGACAATTGGGTAGGAGACCGATTTTTAATGATGGTAAGTTTTAGTATTTGAAAAAAAATCATAAAATAAATCTGAACCTCAGAATCAGCAGTGAAACAAAGGAATCCTCACGGACAGCAATACTAGCAATGAGCAATTACAAGATCACTTCCAGACTAGTATTAGAAAGCCACATCAACCCAAGAGAAGCAGGAAACGCTAACAACATTACACTGCTTTTGATAAAAAGAAACGACGTAACAGAAGGCAATCATAAGGGTGACGGGGGGTCAAGGTATAATGACGGTTAACAGAGTCTCAGGGCGATAGCTTTCGAGTTGTTAAGATACCGTGTCTTCGGCTGAATGATTTGGGTTACGGGCTGCAAATGGTTCACCCAAGAAATCGGGCAGAATCTCGGGTGTATCAGGCCTTCCATCCGCATGGATTTCTGCATATGGCAACTGACTATCCCCAATATTCTACCAGAGGACTCCTGTATAATCGCTTACCCCTACCTTAGGACTCCTCACAGGAGTCCTCAGCCATCCCATTCTTACAGGAGGACTCCTCATAGGGATCCTTCTCATCTCCACACCTACCTCAGAGGCATGACCCAAACCAGGGGTACGTTAAATTATTGTATAACTGTATACCGTTTTAGGGCCTGCATATTCACTAAAGACTTGAATGTGACCCCCATGCCGGGATTCCTTTACAGGGACCTAGCAGCGGTCAAGTTAGTTGTCAGTCCAAGGGGGGAGACGTTGTTAGAGTTCTATAGCTCCACACCACAACCTATTTCACGCCTAGAAGGCAGGAGGTTATTGATCTGACTCTTTGCTCTAGAGCAATGGAGACTCAGGTTTCAAAATGGAAAGTGTCTTCTGGACTGTCCTTATCGGATCATAGTCACAATCTATTTTTGTTGAAAATTTCTTGAAATTCAGGAAACTACCAAATTGAACATGAATTATATGAATCAAAAATTAAATTTTACATGTAAACTTTAATTATCTGGAAATGAACCCAAGCCATATGATGTATAAATAATTTTATATATCCATTCTTTATATACCTGAGGATGAGGTGTAATGATTGACCTCGAAAACTGGTAGTACGGATCTACAAAAAAATTGATTGTGAGAAATAAACATCACATTAATGATATGAATATGAACTCAAACTTGGGTGAAACCATAGACCTATTATCCTAAGGAGACAAAATTGTTTACATTTAAACACGATCAGACATTGCCAAAATTTTGGGCCTCTCAGACCGCTGTATATTACAAGTATGGCCGTATGGAATGTGCTGTTGCCGGATTAGTTTGTTCTGTGTGCCGGATTTAGATTTGTAATTATTATAAAAACGTCCAATGTCCATAGCATTATTCGTTATATTAGAAGCAATACTGTTGAATCGTCGTTTTCTCTGAAAAATATTCCATAGTTTATGGTAACCTGGAATATACAATTGAATTATAGAATGTTTAAATTTTCAAATATAGAACTATTCCATTTCATTGCATCAATTTGTTCAGTAAACGACAACGCCGCGCACCTTTTATGAATGGAGACTTGGTTCTGTACTACTCAATTTGACAGCTTCCGTATTTCTCGTAGCTATTTCGAAGCGGTGTTGCCTTACAAGTGGTACCAAGTTTTAATCATAGTTACAGCGTTGTCAATAAGGAGTAATTATGACTTGGCGACAAAGAGGTCCGTTGGTTTTCTTTATCATACTTCATGTAATCATTGCGACAAGTTAAATGGAGTTTTATGAATGAGATGTTTCGTCCACGGTCGTATACACAGGTCTGGAAACTCTATCGTCTGACATGAGTCTCTTATATGTCGTTAAACTCGTAGTCCTTAGCTCAGCCACCAGCTGGCTCATGGATCGAAGTATGTTGTCAGGAAGGCGCCATATCGTTCAAATTTCAAGCCCCACAATACAAAGATTGCCAGAGAACACCCCTCGACTCAGGCGCCACCCGTGACGTCTTACGCGACAGTTGGCGCTTAGCGGACTCACTTCTCACATAGGAAACAACCTCGAGTTTCCAGACCTGTGTATACGACCGTGGTTTCGTCTCCTTAGGATAATAGGTCTATGGGTGAAACCAATTTTTTAAATAAATGTTTGTTTTTTGGCGTTATTCAAGCATAGACCGGTTGTGTTAGCCCAATTTTTAATTAAAACAATTTAATTGAAATGTTGACTTCGATTTTGGAGGATTTATTTAATAAGTTATCCAAAAGCGAATTTGTGTCGTAAGATGTTGTACCATCAGCAAATTCAATGGTATTTCCATCTGCACAGTTAGGAAGATTATTCATGAATATTTAATATAGAAAATGGTCGAAAGAAGCCACCCCATTTCTAATTCTCTGTAATTTTACTTATTCTTGTAAACTGAAATATACTTACTCTTCCTTGCCAAATAGGGATCCGTTAATAAAATGATACTACTTCCAAATTCGAAAATATTTAGAACAGTCAATAATTGAACAATTACTTGTTAGAAATTAATCTAATCGGCGAAGGTAGTATAGTTCTCTCTAGATCGATCAGCGACACAACAGCTAAATACCTCCAGACAACTGTTTAGCGTTCTGGAATCAACGTAAATAGGGACGCTCAATCTGACAACATTGGCTGACCTTGAGCCGTGACGTCATTTCTTTGTTTGGGCGAACAAACCGTACCAATATTCGGTGTTAACGTGTTTTACCAAAATACTGTCTTGTTTTGTTGCAATTATACTAATGCACTTCACAAATGTCGGTACTGAATTAATTATATTATTTGATGATATTTTTCAGATGAAATAGCAAGAGGTACTGTTAGACCGGAAACATTATTCCCTGTTGAGGCAAAAAGAAAAAGTAAATGTGAAGAGAATTGTCCTACGACACAGGAATACAACCCCGTTTGTGGAAATAATATGATCACTTACAGTAACATAAATCGATTGTATTGTGCAAGAAGATGTGGGATACGTAAGTTTCAATACCAATACAATACAAACCAGCAACACTTGTCATTGCACGATTTAGCTTTTTTTTATCGTAATAATGTAGCCTGTCAAAAAAATTAACTCGTACCACCTCGTTGGCGGCACAACGATAACACTTTTTTGGAAATTTCTAATGAAATAATTTCTCTTTGATTTGATAGGAATATATAATTTATACGTATTTTGGTTCTAGTTGTTCGAGCAGTCTTCATGGGAACGTGCCAGCCATTGTGATCTGCGTCTAGAATTATGTGATAATCCTATGTCATGTTTAAATAATTTGAATAGACTTACTTTTTCACTTAGTTCATTATTCTTTATTCATATTACGGATATCCAGCGGTTATTACGTGTAAATTCATTCAAATTGAATGAAAAATTTACACAATATTAACAATTGTTTCACTATATAAGTGGCATCCACAGAAAGAGTTATTAACTGAATACAACGGAGATCTAATTTTTTAAATATTACCTATTACATAAGTTTGTAATGGTAGGGTGGACATACCAAAATCTGTGATTGTGTGGACATTCCAGGAAATGTATATTATAAATGAAGAATATATTTCAAAGTTCATTCACGCCTCCTTAATATACAACACGGTTTTGTAAGGGGTCGTTCCACATCCACCAACCTGGCATCTGTCACACAATACATCGCTGAAAATATGGATTCCGTCTTCCAAGTCGATGTCATATATTCCGATCTATCCAAGGCCTTCGACAGGCTTGACCACAGACTTCAGCTAGGTAAACTTGATAAATGGAATTGGAACTCTTATTTTAGTGATAGGCGGCAATTTGACGTGGTAAATGAGCAGAGATCAGTTGAATATCTTGCTTCTTCAGGAGTCCCCCATGGATCGATTTTGGGACCATTATTTTTTAACATTTTGTCAATGATATTTCAATAGATCTAAGTGTACTCAGTCTTTTATATGCCGACGATTTTGAAATGTTCTTTGTCATCAAATCCACATTTGATTGTTATCTATTTCAGAGAAGTCTTGACATAATGGTTGCATGGTGTTCAGCGAACAAGCTGTCTCTTAATGTTAGCAAGTGCTGCGTTATGTCTTACACAAATAAGACCAACTTGACTATATTTGATTACAACGTAGACAGTACTAACCTTAAGAGACCACAGCAACCTATAAAGACTTCGACGTGATTTTCGATCCCAAACTATCCTTCATTTCTCATCTGGAGTCTGTGATGGAGGTTGCTAACAGACTACTTGGCTTATTGTTCGGAGCTGTCGTGATTTTCAGATATAGACACGCTCAAATTGTTGTTCGTAACATTTGTGCGATCGCGGCTTGAGTATGTATCTGTGATTTGGTTCCCTCGTTATACCGTTCATAGAGATGCCCTGGAATCTGTTCAGCGCCGCTTTTTGAAGTACCTGTCCTTCAGGACAGGCGGTTTTTATCCTATCAGGGGCATTCCTAATTCTTTCCTGTTAGATAGATTCAATATGTCATCCCTTTCTTTATGTACTCCAGGCCAGTCTGTACAAGTTGCTTAATAACCTAATTGACTGCTGGAAAGAGTCAATTTCCTAGTTCCTCGGCTGAACTCACGGTCTGTAAATACTTTCTACCTCCAAACTCCTCGCACTAACTTACTTAAATCATCTCCATTATTTTGCATGTGCCATGCCTATAACACCAATGACACTCGTACTAAATATGATATTTTCAATTCTACCCTAAAACAGAATGCTCGCCTACTGCATTGAAAATATATTCATACTTTTCAGCTCTTTCTTTTTCTTTTCCTCTTTGTACATTGCTGTGATGAATATTTTTGGCTATTTTCTTTTTCTTTTTGATTTTGTCCCCTCTCGGAATAGAGTATAATTAGGTTATTTAGATTTAATTTAGATAATAATTGTAAGTATACTAATTTTCTTATAAATTGTCCTGATCTTTAAATGGATTTATACCTGTTTATCAGTGTAAGATTAAATAAATAATAATTATTGTCGAATTAGCAATATCCATTGAATGTTTCAAAATTATGTTAGAATCATGTTTAATATGTTACAACATTTCTACCATTTCTAATCCAAAGCAAATTTAATACGGTCAGCGATGGATTAACCAGTAGGCTAAGTAGGGAGAGGTGGGGGCTTAGAGTAACGTTACGCATCGTTACGAGGTGGAGGGGGTGTTGTTAATGTGTGCGTTACCTATAGATAAAATATTGTAAAAAAATATTTTAAACTTCCTTTTCGTATTTGAGCAAAGCACTTCGGATGGGCTTATAGAACAATGTAAACAATATCCATAGTAATTATTATTAAGTAACAATTTTATTAGAAATTCTTGGCCTTCGGATGGATTCCGCGTTACAATAGCACGACTTGATGCCGAAGTTTCGCCAATCATTACAGGTGGCATCTTCAGGGCAAGCTTGAGGCTATTATGACACGGAATCCATCCGGAAGTCAAGAAGTAACCGGAAAAAAATTGTCAGCTGAGTAACTAGAAAACCTAATCCACAACAAAACGAACAGCTAGCGGACTTGTAGTAAATTCTCGATGCAAGTCTCAAAAAAATTGATAATATGAAAGAAGAGACTATTTTATATATAACCGAGTAATATCATCATTATTATATGAATTTTTCACTATAATTTTCCGAAAAAAGTTTAATAGTTTCCAATTTTGCGGAGTTTTCCGGAGAACTGTAGTTGCGTTTGATTTCATGATCATAAAATAATACTCAGCGACCACGAAAACATATAATTAGACACGTTGGACGGAGACCGAGATAATAATATGAAGGAAAAATCACGCAATTTTCCACCAATTTTTCCTAATTTTCCTTCTTTTGGTGAAAATTGTACCAAGACACCGAGACACATCACGGCATCTTATTATTTCAATACCACAAGTCCGAAAAAAATATGTTGTTTGTTGATAAGATTTGGTAAAATTTTCCGAGTTTTGCAGCAAGGGTTAGATTTTCCATTTTCTTCATATTCGGATTCAGCAGATGGACAAATTCCCTGACACCAAATTTCACAAACTTTGGATCAAAAGAGCCCTAGATATTCCATTTGTTATAAAAGACATTCCATTTGTCAATTGGAGCCTCCCGTTTTTCTGATTGAAGATGTGAAAGCCATCCTGAACACGATGCAAAAGGAATTAAACATTTTCGTGCGATCTATAAAATTTTTGATGTTTTTCACACTTTTGGCTGGACTATTAGGCTACAAAGTAAAAGAGAGGAGCAAAACTAATAGGCTTGAAATTTCAAGATGATGCAAGCCGATGCCCATCATATTTATTCGCGAGTGATAATTTCAAAACATGAAATATTGAACTTTTGATATAGGGTAATACAATCGCAATTATGAGTTTCATTGGTTTTATGAATTTTATGTTTCAATTGATTGTTATTTAACATATTTTATAACATGGCGTGTATTTATTCGACTGAATTGTATGAATATTTTTCCCTAGTCATGCTACAAACTAATACGGCTGAATTGGTTAATTCGTTGAGTTCCATTTTTCTTTCTTGTTTAGAAAGTAAGTTAATGATCAAAGATTCGTCATAACCATTTTTACGCTATTTATTGAAGTTTCCCATCTCCGTTGTTGTAATTTCGCTGGCTTAAAGGTACGTTTAATAATGTCCGAACAGAACTATTAAACGCGAAAATATCATCGACATATCTATGCCAAACTTCTGGAAACTGAAGATGGACATATTGGTGACATTTGTCATAAGTAAAGCTCTTGATTAAATTGCTTTTTAAACACGATTAATAGCCAAGTTGATTCACTCAAATTCACTGTAGAAGTAGAAATAGATAACCAGCTTCCTTCCCTTGATATTAGCATTATCAAAGACGATCAACACTTGGAATTCAACATATATAGGAAACCCACTTAAACAAATAGGTATATACTGGCTGATTCAGTTACACCATTTAATTTAATAGTTTTGTTCGTAGCTTATTAAACATCCCTTTGTATGGAAGTTGAGAAATCGATAAGCAATATTTAGAAAAAAGAATGTATCATGAATCTTCAAAATTTGGTTCAAAAGTGGATACTCAAGCGTATATTTTTGCTTCAGTCGTATTACAAACTGTGATTTGATATGACTTCTAAGTTTATAGGAAAATTGCTAAGCAGTGGATTCTTGATTCATGTACAGGGTGTCTTTTATATCCTTTATTACGAGAATAATTAACATCAATGAACTCTGTCAATTAATTTTAATGACAGTGACAAATATTTATATATGATATTTTTTAACAACAAAATAAATGAGAATCTCAATCATTCAAACACAACATTTCTTCCCCCCTCGGAGTATTCTTGGGTCTGAGGAGTCGTCATTCTGAAGTTGTCCTTAACTCGGAGAAAACCGCTGTGGAGGTTTACTGACACGTGAAGATCTTCGAGGCGTACTCGGCGAACTTAGTACCGGTGGTGCAGGAGACGGTAGTACCTCCAGTGCATTCTTAGGTGCTGTAACCACTGATGGAATTTGTGAAGCATTTGTTTCATAAAAATGAGTTCGCCGTTGGTTGAAGTTGAGGTTTTCTGGACGATGAATGTCGTCATTTGGTTGTAACGAAGATATGTTTTTTTCGTGCCCTCGTATTTGATCAACGTGTCTTCTAAAATGTTTTCCAAAGAAATCGATCTCGTAGTGGAGATCACCCTGGCGAGAGACAATAGTACCAGGGACCCATTTGTCCATTCTCGGGTTACCTGACAGAAAGTAAACTGATTGAGCTGGATAGAACAAACGGAAAGAGGGTTCGAGGCTAACTCCTTGCTTTACGTTAATTTTCGTGTGGAGGTTTTCAGGCTTGAGAAGATCGAGGCGAGTCCGCAGGGAACGCCCGAGGAAGATCTGTGCTGGGGATTGACCGGTAGTGGAATGCGGGGCCTTACGATACTGACGCAGAAACTCGTTTAAATTTCGTTGCAGAGAGCCAGGTGTCGTGGCCATTATCTTAAGGTGATCTTTGACTGTCTGCACACTTCTTTCCGCTTGGCCGTTAGTTGACGGATGATAGGGAGCTGTAAATTTGTGGTACTTGACTCCAATGTGCTGCAAGAAATCTCTGAATTCGATAGAGGAAAACTGGGGACCATTATCGGAAACTATAATCGTAGGAACGCCGTAAGCAGCGAAAACTTCATCGAGAATAGTTATCGTTGCAGTTGTTGTTGTCGTATTGGTAATTTTGACCTCAAGCCACTTACTGTAAGCATCGGAGATGATGAGTAACATTTTCCCAGTAAAAGGTCCCGCATAATCTATGTGAATACGTTCCCATGGTCCGTGTGGATACTCCCAATGATGTTCACGAAATTTGGGTGGCGCATGAGCATGTTTGGCGCAATCATTGCAAGATTTTGCTATGCGCTCGATGTCTGCATCAATACCAGGCCAATATACAAAAGAGCGAGCCATACCTTTCATTTTCACGATGCCTAAATGTGCTGCATGTAGATCATTAAGAACGGCTTGGCGAAGTTTTAATGGGACAATTACTCTATGCTCGAAAACCAGGCAATTTGCTGCGATTTTGTATTCAAGTTCAGGCGCTCTATAGCCAAAGCGTGCGAGACTTCGTCCTGATTCCAGAAGGCGCAGGATTTTACCTAGATGAGGATCTTTTGCGGTTTCTCGAGCTATATGTTCTGCACGAACCGGCAGTTGTTGGACTTGTCGTATAATGAAATGGTCGAATTCATCATAATCTTCTCTCTCTCCCTTCTCTTGTGCAATATTTTGGCAAATACTGTTAACTTGTGCAGGCAATGGTACTCGTGAACAATAATCTGCGTTGGCATTTAGTTCCGTCGGTTTGAATATAACTTCATAATTAAAATGAGCAAGGTAGTCAGCGTAATTTGCCATGCGACTAATACAGAGTACCGGTAACGATTTTTCAGGGTGCAGTATCTGTGACAGTGGTTTGTTATCGGTATACAGTATGAAACGTCGAGCGTAGAGATAAAAAAAAAATCTTTGTACCGCCCACACTATAGCAAGTGCTTCCTTATCTATTTGAGGATATTTTTGTTCGGTTGAGCTCATGGTTCGACTTGCATAGGCGATGGGGCGTTCGCGTCCATCCTTGAGCTGATGTGATAATACAGCACCGAGGCCGGTTCTGCTGGCGTCTGTTGCCAGGATCAGAGGAAACGATGGGTCGTACGGCATAAGAACTTTGGGCGATATAAGTGCATTTTTAATGTCCTCATAGGCTTTTTCTGCTTCCGGTGTCCACTCAAACTTGTCTGTGAGGAGCATGTTTCGCAAAGATCGATTTCTTGTTGCCAAGTCTGGAATAAATGAGCTGTAATAAGTCGCCTTACCCAGAAACAGCTGCATATCCTCTTTCGAAGCTGGCTTAGGTGCATCGCGAATAGCTTGAATATGCTTATCAGATTTATGAATACCTTGGGCATCGATTTTATGTCCTAGAAACTCGATCGATGTTGTTCCAAATACACATTTTTCACGATTGAGTCGAAGTCCATGGGTTTTGATGCGTTCCAGAGTAAGATCGGCTATTTCCATCATTTTTTCAAAGTTTTCCGCATACACGACTATGTCATCAAAAAAACTTTTGACATTTGGAAGATCTTGTAATACAACCTCCATGCGGCACTGCCAAATGGCAGGAATGTTAGCCGCACCATAGACTGCTCGTGTTGGCCGTATCAGCCCATGAGTTGGTGTATTGAGGGTCAGGGCCTCACTAAATTCGTTATCAACCAAAAGATGGGAATAGGCGTCAGTTATGTCCAGATGACAAAAGAATTTGGCGCCTTTCATCTGATTAAAAATGTGTTCAGGCTTAGGAATTGGATGTTCGTCTATTATCATGCGCGGATTGAGTGTAGGCTTGTAATTACCTGTGATGCGCAGTTTCCCGTTTTTTTTAACAACCACGTGAGTCGTTGATGCCCAATTCGAATAGTCAACCTTTATATAGTGCCCTGATGCGATTTTTGTACAATTGCTGTAGCATATGTTTTACGAAGAGCTAATGGAATCTCTCTTGCTTTGGCGAAGACCGGCGTTGCATCAGGTTTCAGGTGTAGTGTTGCAGGTGGTCCTTTCAGTTCACCAGCTGTGTCGCTGAACACATTTTCATGTTTGTTCAAAAGGAGTTCTAAACTATTTTTCTGATTCGGTGTGAGACAGGGTGTTACAGTTGAAATTGTGTGAATTTGTTCTGGTTCTGGAAAGAGTTTGGGAAAATTTATCTCAGAAGTAAAATGTCCGATCCATTCTCGGCCCAGTAACGAATCAAAGTCACCTTTGATGACGTACAGATTAAGCCTCCGCGTCTTATTTTCAATTGTAACATCAACGGGAAGTCGACCAAGACAATCGATTCTGTGACGTGTGTAACTGGCGAATCGCCTGTCGGAGCGCTTTAATGAAAATCTGGGTTTAATAGATCGTAATGTATTCTCACTGATTATGGCACACGGTGCACCAGTGTCCAGCTCCATCTTTAAGGAGCGTCCATCGATTTGAACCTCTATCATCCGCCGATCTACTACTTTGGTGCCACCAACGACATTAATTTTTGAAAAGTAATCGATTGAATCGACATCTTGGTTAATACTGTCGTTTGGCTGCTCCGTGTTTGAGATATGTGCTGTGTTTTGTTGCGATTTCGATTTACAGACTCGGCTTATGTGACCTTTTTTTCCACAGCTTCTACAATTTTTGTCCAAAAAAAAACATTGGCTTCTCATGTGCGAGCCTCCGCACCCATTGCATAAATACCGGCCTACATCATTACTATCTTGCGATGCTCCTTGCGCACCAGGGTATGTACCTAAGATGCCTCGTTGTGATCCTCGGCCATTTGGTGCTGATCTGCGAGAGAACGGGTTTTTCTCCCGTCTAGTCTGGGGTGCTACGTACCCCAATTTATTTGTGGGTTCTGATGTGAGTGCTGTTGGAAACTTTACCGCTATTGCTGTATGATGTGTTGCTTCGAGTTCATGTACTATTTTATAAGCGTCTGTAAAACAGATCGGTTTTTTAGCAATAACCTCGTCACACATCTCGCGAGATTGGAGTCCATGCAAAAGCTGTTCAACTAGCATTCTATCTAGAAACTCACCATAATCACAATGGGATGCTCCTTGTCGTAAACGAAGAGCAAATTCTGCAACGGTTTCGTTTTCTTGCTGATTGATTTGTCGGAATTTAATACTTTCAGCATATTTATTTCTTGTTCGGTCAAAATGCTCGATAAGTACCTTTTTTAAATCTGCATATGAGAGGTTTTCAGGAGGCAGAGGATTGAGTAAAAATTTCAAAGCGTTATTTAATTCTGCACCCATATGAACTCGTGCATAATTACCTTGGTCCTCGTCTGGAATTTTTGAGAGCTGAAGGGCCCAATCAAATCGTTTAAAATAATCTTCTACCGTCAATTCCTCGGTGGATCTGTACATGCTCATAGAAAATACCGGGGGTTTGATGAATGTACTAGTTCCGGGTTCACCTGCACCAGCTGCTGGAATGGCGTTTACTGCTGCGGTCTGAATTGCGCTGATCATCATATTTGAAATCGCCTGCAGCAGTTCAGGTGGCATTTCACTCATTGTGTTCTGGGGCACTTTATCCCACTTCTGACACCACTTTTATATCCTTTATTACGAGAATAATTAACATCAATGAACTCTGTCAATTAATTTTAATGACAGTGACAAATATTTATATATGATATTTTTTAACAACAAAATAAATGAGAATCTCAATCATTCAAACACAACAGTGTCCCATTTTGGGTACTTTTGCGGGGTATCTCCTTTATTTTTAAAGATAGAGAGTTGCGGTTTTCGCGACACTGTGCTACTTTTTCATAAAACTCAAGATGCCGTCCACAGAATTTTCATAGCCCTTTTAGTTTTTAAGATACAGGGCATTTCTGAAAATGTTGCATTTTGTGACCCCCCTCGTATCTCCGTTATCCTTCAACTTATCGAAAAGGTAAAATAACATTCTAATAGATTTTTTTCCGTAGAATGCAGTGGTGTAGATAACTTTTGTTACATATTTACTGTTTTTGAGTTATAAAGTAAACTTATGTTTTTTTAAATGGAACACCCTGTATATTTATAGACTATAAAATTTGTCTTTTTTTTTACCTTTTCAAAAATATATGATGGTATAAACTTTTTTTCAGAAACACACAAATAATTGACAATTTTCAGAAAATTAAATACATATTTTAATAGTAGGCTATGGATAACAATAATAAACAAGTGCAACTTACATATTACTAACAAATAATTGGATACCTTGTATATAGGTATCTATTAAAAAAAATTCCCAGTAAGTTTGTAACAACAGTTTTGTGGCGTAAAGTGACAATATAACAAAAACACAAAAAAATAACATTATTAAAAAAAATTAAATGTGATGTTCAAATTGACCACCATTTTCTCTAATGCAAAATTGGCACATCTTTGAGATTCTTTGAATAGCGTTCAAAAGAACCATTGTTCTCATTCGCCGATTTCGAAAAGCTAAATGAATTGCCTCTCGAAGTTTTGCAATGCCGTCATATCGAGTTTTATATACTTCATTTTGTATATAACCCCATAAAAAAAAATCTAAAATTGAGAGATCTGGTGATCGTGGAGGCCATCTAACAGGTCCGTTGGTACCTATCCATCTTTGAGGAAAGTTATTATTTAGAAAGGCCCTTAAGAGCCTAGAGTTATGACTTGGGGCACCATCTTGCTGTAGGTAAACAGCATTATACTGGGCTAATGGAATGTTTTCGAGCAGTTCTGGAATAACTTCCTCAAGAATTTCTAGGTATCTACGTGCTGTAAGACCTCCTTCAAAAATCTTATAAACTATATGTCTACCCAAAATAAAACATGAAACCTCAACTCCAAAGCGTCCTTGTTGTGCCCTTTCAAACATTAAATGCAGATTTTCACTACGCCAGTTCCTGGTATTGTGACGATTGAAAATGCCAGCACTTGAAATAAAGCATTCGTCTGACCAAAAAACAAGTCTGCCAAATAAATCGTTAGCATCGATTTGTTGCAAATACCACTGGCAAAACAGTGCCCGGCGCTCGGCATCGCCAGGATGCAAATGTTGTAGTATATTAAATTTGTATGGATGATACTTATATTTCTTCAAGATCCTCTGAGCGTTAGTTTTTGGCACACCAATTTCCTTCTAAATTTTTCTACATGAGGACGAAGATGTTGCTTCTATATATCCTAAAGTATCTATCTCTTTTCTTTCCCTGTTCTCTTTGTTGTATGTTTTAGGGCGCGGGTGAACAAATGATCCGTGCTCAACTAAATTTGCTTTTAAACGGACAAATATCCCAAAAAACGGTTGCTTTCTTTCTGGATATCTAACAAGCAAAAATTAAAATGATAATAGAGATTTTCATAGCCATAATAGCTTACTCACCTTTGGAAATATAATTCCGAAGCTTCTTCAGAATTTTCATTACTCTGTATAAAACATACCATCATATCATATTTCTCATAATTTTCGTAAACTGCCATTATTCGAAAAAATTGATAAATATCTATCGAATAATGATACCAAAAGAACGAAAATAAACAGCTTAAATGCGATAGAGATTTGATGTTTATTTCTGTTTCTTGTCATAAACAATATCAATGGCCTACTATTAAAATATGTATTTAATTTCTAAAAATTGTCAATTATTTGCGTGTTTCTGAAAAAAAGTTTATACTATCATATATTTTTGAAAAGGTAAAAAAAAGACAAATTTTATAGTCTATAAATATACAGGGTGTTCCATTTAAAAAAACATAAGTTTGCTACATAACTCAAAAACAGTAAATATGTAACAAAAGTTATCTACACCACTGCATTCTACGGAAAAAAAACTATTAGAATGTTATTTTACCTTTTCGATAAGTTGAAGGATAACGGAGATACGAGGGGGGTCACAAAATGCAACATTTTCAGAAATGCCCTGTATCTTAAAAACTAAAAGGGTTATGAAAATTCTGTTGACGGCATCTTGAGTTTTACGAAAAAGTAGCACAGTGTCGCGAAAACCGCAACTCTCTATCTTTAAAAATAAAGGAGATACCTCGCAAAAGTACCCAAAATGGGACATCCTGTACTTAAAACATTAATGTGTTACAATTTCGATTACTCGCGTTTCTGTTCGTTTCGACGACGTGGGCATTTTTAATTGAAATTAATGCGATAAGGACGCCTTGTGATGATACAATAAGTTTTAAGAAATCACGTTTTAGACATTGACACGTCTTCTGATGATGGTCGTGAGACCGAAACGTACGTGAAGACGAAAATAATAAGCATATGTGTTAGTGTGACCTATTTCCCGAGAAATTATATATAATTCATACCTGGGTCAAGAATCATTATTAATTCATTTTGATTTCTAATTTAGTTTATTCTGGTGCTTGGTAGCTAAAATGTCCTCAGTACTTTCACAGTATTTTTAGTGTTTCTCATTAATTGTGTTATAATATGTTAACTGTTAACTGTTCCTACGGGTGTCAGCTGGTGGAGTGTCCCGAAAGCGAAAAGTTGTGCTAATATGAGGAGGGTGAAGTAAGTGGTGTATGGACCAGTTAATTTAAAATTAGTTAATTTTGTTCAAGCTAAAACCATTCTGGTTATTTGGGTATTTATGTCTGTAATAAATAGAAATCAGTGCCACTGAATCTTTTATAAATTGAATGCTATTCATTTGGATATATTTAAAAATATATTTGTAACATTGCGATTGGCTACTTCAGGTCATATTTTGTTGGACGTTAAATAAGGTGATCGACCCCAAAAAACTCTTTGCACAGTTCGTTTTATTATAGGTTTTTCTATTCGCAAAGTCAAGGTGGGCTACCTTTCTAGGGGTCAAGACCAAACCAAAGGAAGATTCGAAAGCATCTGTATCTGATGCACGTATGGGATTAATTATTATTACTCATCGAACATACCAACAGAAGCAACAGGTTTATAAAATGATAACAACACGACAATCTCGGCATTATTTCGTTTGTTTTTGATGTGAACTAACACTCTGAAAATTGTTTAGAATTAAGTATGGATTTACGATTAATGACATGTGAGTATTTTCGAATTTATTTGCTCTCTGTACAAAGCATGATTTTTCAACGTGTTTTGCTCTGTTAATCAATATACAATATATGGTTTTAAATCATATGAAACAAAAATGTAATAATATTCAGGATCGATTATATTTATTATAAGA
This sequence comes from Endomychus coccineus, assembly GCA_958510875.1. Lineage (NCBI taxonomy): Eukaryota > Metazoa > Arthropoda > Insecta > Coleoptera > Endomychidae > Endomychus > Endomychus coccineus. The sequence goes on along the minus strand of OY294067.1, from coordinate 30,909,914 downwards.
TGAATAATGACCTTGAACATTCAGCGGAATCAAATTAGTTGTAAATTTCGCATCATTAGATAAAAAATATTATATGCTCATGTGTAAATTATCCTCTTAAATCATTGTTTGGCTAGCACTAATGAGGACAATTATTGAAGGTCTATCAAATTGAAAATTTACCTCTTTATCACCAGGGACAAACACATACACATACACATTTTTGGAGTAATGGAAGCAGTTTGATTGATTTAATTTTCACAGTATCTGTATACTTCTATACTACTGGTACTAGATGAATGCAGTTTCTCAAATCATAAGAGTCATTAGAATAAACATTGAAGGTAAATACCCTGAGAAAAATGTTATTAACCCACTCGAAAAAATCCCATATTGAATTTAATTAATAGTTTTTAAACCTAAATAAAATAACTATTAGTGTAGTGCCAAAGAATTTTCCCCAATACACAAAATTCGAATGTCCAGCTAGAACGGCAATCCGCAGAGGCCAGTTAAATTACAAAAATACTAGGGAAAATAGAACTTTTAATATTTTATTTAAGTTTAGAATAGATTTTTATCAAGTAATGGCGGATTTTGTTCGATAATTAATAGTTCCCTAAAATAATAAACTGTTCCTGGTAAACTGAAGTTCTCAAATAAGATTCTTACCAAAAAAATGTCACAGCAGAAGATCTGTGACCAATAAATATTTCAGCTGTGCACGTTCAACTAAAGGAATACATAACTGCAGACAAAATACTTGTGGATATCAGTCATGCTTCAGCGAGGCATACTGATGTAAAGCATCATTACAGTATGTTGTAAATGGAGCGAAAGAAAAGATGCGATTAAAATAACGGATTATTTTTGTAAACTTGGGAAGAGCATTTTGCAACTATTGAGGGAATAAAATTACTCGACAAATAATTGAAGTCATATGATGTTGATAAGCTTTTATTATAAAAATGAAAGAAATCACAACATGTTTCACCACAAAGTGGCTTCTCCAGATGATACTGAAACTTCTTTACTTATCAAGGGGTTCAGTTGCTGCCCAAATGTTAACCCAAATTTGAAATGATTGTAAATTATTGGCGCTCAAGTGGAAGCTTAACTACCAAAAGTACTGAAGACCGCGATATTATTTTCTGTAGAGGTAGCAAAGGGAATACGGTAATTGCAATAAACAAAGATTCCTAAAACAATGGAATTCCTCTGGCTAGTCAAAGTATAGAAAAAAAATTACGTTCAATATATATTTAAACATTCCAACTATCACCCATTTTCCGATAATACAATTATATATAGTAGTAAGTATTTATTAGTTTAAATTTTATATATAGATAATAATATAAAGGATATACCCCTAAAGGTTCACATGTTTGGAGTTCGGTTCCCAAACATAAGCTGAAGCTCTTGGATTCTATGCAGAAGACAGCTATTCGTCTGATTGATGATGTCACACTTACTAGTTCATTGACCTCTCTAGAACGTCGTAGAAAGGTGAGAGATCTCTCCCTTTTCTATAGATATTTCCATGGTCGGTGTTCAACAGAAATCTAGTCTGTTGTTTCACCACGAGAAATTCCAGATAGGCTGATTAGCAGAGCTCAAACTAGTCGCCCTTTCATTTTTAAGCTTGATACTTGTCGAATTTCTTACTGCCAGACTTTATTTTTAGATCAAATAACGTAGTCTTGGCCTAGTGAAGTCTTTCCCTATGCCTATAACCTCTAAACCTTCAAGAAAATTCGGATGCCTATCTCCTCAACCAACTTTCCACTGCTGGCTCACACGATGTTTCTCGAACATTATAGGTTTCCCTCTCGTATAGTCAAAGTATTAAAAAAAAACAATGATAAGAACACTGGGATAAATTCTTCTAATTTCTTAACAGAGAAACTGAAATTAATTCCGAATCAGCCACTTCCCTGGTTAATAATGTAATAAATCTCAGTTATATCCAATTAATAATTTATTTGGAAGATATGGTGAAGCAATTGTTAATATATTGTCACTGATATTTGTTACTGAAAATTCTAAATTTTAAAAACAGCAATACAATAAAAGTTTGAAAGGAAAAGTATGATAGATACATATTCGTAAAAATATACAGAATGGTCCGTAAGAAAATATAAAAGCTTATGTCATGATTCAAAACCATTTTTTTATTAGATATCATTGGATTGCTTTTGAAAAAGTGTATACAGATTGTTTTCACAGAAATAAAAAATATTCATAAATAAATAAGTTACGGGGATGAGTAAAAATACACAAAATTGAAAAACTTTCTCACAAAAATCGAGTTCGTAAGCTGTAGGTTACTTTTTTCTAGTTCCTCTAGAAACTGGCGTTTCCTTTCAAATGTGTCCAATTCAGACCCCTCTGTATAACCTAGGAATTTTTTTATACGTTTGTTACAGTCATTATAATCATAAATAGTTTTTTGCGTTCTTCTCATAATTCCCTCAACCTGATCGAGGTCTCTTCTAACAATCAGCCATTTTTATTATTCAAACCTTAATGAAATTACTTAATGAGAACCGATAAAATACCTTTGAAATATAATATATCTGAGGAAATGCCATAATCATAGAGAAGAATCACAAAGATGAGAGATAGCAAAACACTATTTGAGATGATAAACCGAGCATCGTCCTTGTTTTTTTTTTTACTTTGACTACACGAGAGGAAACCTATAATGTTCGAGGAACATAGGGGGAGTCAGCATTGGGATGTAGGGTGAGGAGATAGGCATTCGTATTTTTCTTGAAGATTTGAAGGTTGCAGGCATAGGGAAAGATCAAAAGATCGCTATGTGATAAAAAAAATAAATAAAGAAATGGTAGGAAGAAGTTCGGCAGGTCTCGAGTTTGACACGATAAGAAAATTGGGGTCGTGCCCCCCGCTTACCCGTCCAGTGGATTTCAAGTGCTCCTACTTGCTCTTCCCTATTATCAAATAGCCAACGCCTTAATAGGAGAGGAGACGGTCTCTTGAACCATCTGGGCCTCTCTCCCTGCCTTCTCGTGCCTCATATCATTGCCCTGGGCGAATCCATTACCCAGAAACCGAACTTTAGGAGTAAAGCCATGTGGTGCAGCATTTACCCACGCAGAGGCAGCTGTGTTTATAGGCCCTCTCCGGGGAAAGACTACTTTAGGCGGACCTCCTACGGGCACTGCTTGCTAGACTATATTATTGCCCCTTCTGGGCTATATAAACGTTATGTGGTGCACCGTTTACCTGACGTAAAGAGGCACCTCGTCCCGCTCTGTCTGCAAAAGCTACTTTAAGCGAGAATCTTCACACATTTTGGCACAGTAGGCACCGTGCTTGCTGACTATCCCCAACCGTCTGTCGAAGTATAGTCCCACCGGTGTTAAACTAAGCTATGTTTGAGAGCCATCGAGGGCCTCGTTCAAGTTTGGCCTTCTGCATGTGTCTACCATGACCGTGAATCCGTTCCGACCAGCACTCTGGGATAAGAAGGCACGGTATAGTGGTTTTAGTGGCGAAATGTATGTGGTGTCCAGTTCAACGGATCTTTCGCAGTGGCAACTGTTAGTTTCGCCCCAAGTGGTTAATTATCTCGAGACCCGCGTAAAGGACGTTGCTTGCTGAAGCTACTCCCGGAATCATCCGGGCCGTGTAGTTGAGAAGTAGTGACTAGTTTGAGCTCGTCTAGTCCGCCTATCTGGAATCTCCCGTGGTGGAACAGCAGACGAGATTTCTGATGAACACCGATCATTGAAATATCTGTAGAAAAGGGAGAGATCTCCCACCTTTTTACGATGTTCTAGAGAGGTCAATGAAAAGTGTGACATCATCAATCAAACGAATAGCTCTCTTCTGGATAGAATCCAAGAGCTTCAGCGTATGTTTGGGAGCCGAACTCCAAACATTAACAAAGGACATGTCGAATCTGTACTTTGTAGATTATGAGAAGCTGCTGGGATGTAACGTACTAAAGTAGCTCTGAGCACGGAATAGAAAACAAAGTTTTTGTGAAGCATTTTCCGCAATGAACGTCACATGATCGTCCTATTAGAGGGTGCTTTTGATGGTGATCGCGAACCTTGTTATGAAAGACTTCATAGGAATAGTTGTTACTTCAATAAAGAGAAATGTTCCCAATAAAAACATCGAGTTCAAGAATATGTAGTTTAATCGATGTCAATGACACCAAATCTGTTATTTCAAGAAGAAATATAATGGATTTTACAGTAAGTTCTTGTAGTTTCCAAGAACGAGGTGGGAATTTCTCAGATAAACTAATGAAACTAATGAGATGAACCGCAGATTTAGCTTCTGGTTGTTATTTCTTCTACATTATTGATGTTTCGTATTCATCGACCCGATATATGAATAGTTGTGCTCATAAATAAACATATCGACCACATGTGTAATCACAAGGTTGCAGAATGAATAATTTTAGAATCGTGTTTTCCCGTGCATGCGTAAATGTATCATTCTAAAACACAGACCACACTTCATAATTCGATTACGGTTTTTGGTTTCCGTTTCATAGGTGAACAGAATTACCGTTTGATTGTACCGATACAATATTTAGAGAAATTATGGAGGAATTGTTTCAATCACAATTAACTTAAAATTTGTAGAAGAAATGTTACAACCTCAACGAAGTATTATTTTTTTCTGTATGAAATCATGTTCTTTCTTTGACGCTATTCCTACACATTCACAAGCTCTTTTAATCCTATCGTTAGTACAAGATTTGGTTTGTACATCACTTAATGCATATAGCATATAAGAAAATAAATAGAGAGGAATACGTGTGGTACATAGAATTATTAAAATGGTAGGAAAATGTATTCGGTAACTATAAGAGTTAGAAAGTAGGTTAATAGGAGAACGTTTAGCGAAATCAGTTACTAATGTCGTTTCAAAAAAAAACTAATTCCTGTAATTTTTAAGATAATTTTGAAAAAGAAGAAAATGAAAATTTATTCGCTTCCATTTTATGGAGTTGGAGAGGTGAAAACCGATGGTACTTTTTCTCCAAAATAGCATCAAAATTTAAATCTCAAGCCCATCATCAACTCTTCTTTTTTTTCTTTTTTTTATACTTTGACTACACGAGAGGGAAACCTATAATGTTCGAAGAACATCGTGTGAACTAGCAGTGGAATGTAGGGAGAGGTGTTAGGCATTCGAAACTTTCTGGAAGGTTTGGAGGTTATAGGCATAGGGAAAGACTTCACTAGGTAAAGAGTTCCACAACTTCGCTCGTCGATAAAAAAATTAAGTCTGGCAGGTCTCGGGTTTGACAATGAAGGGGTGACAAGTTTGAGCTTGTCTAGTCTGCCTATCTGGAAACTTCCGTGGTGGACTGGTCGAATCTGTGATTTCTAGATTATGAGGAGTTGCTGGGATGTAAAGTAGCTTTTGGCACTGAAAAGAAAAGCAAGTTCTTGTGAAGCGGTTTTCGCAATGCACCTCACATGATCATCCCATGAGAGGGTGATGTTGGTGGTTATCCCGAGCATAGATATGGAAGACTTCATAGGAATAGTTGTACCTGACATCATCATATTAGGGAGTGTGGGATCCGCCTTCCTGGAAAAGACGCAACCTTAAGTTTTGGTTGCATTACACTCTACTAGATTATCAGATCCCCATTTCAAAATCATCTTTGCCAGATCTTCATTAATTGCGTCAACCTGTCCCTGTCTCGCTCCTCTGGTTTCATTGGATTGTATAGGATCTCTAAAGAAATTGGTATGAAGTCAAAGTGTACCATCATCTGCAAAGCTGTTGACGGAACAGGTGGTCAGTTCCAACAGATCGTTGATCTGGAGCAGAAACAAAGTTGATGTCAAGACAGATCCCTGTGGAACACCAGCGTTGATATCCATTGTAACGAAGGATACTCCATCAACCACCACATGCAGTGATCTATCTGAGAGAAAAGTCGATAGTAAGTGATAAAGTTGAGGCGGCAAACCATAAGTTTTCCAAGAAGACTTTGGTGCCAGACCCGGTCAAATGCTTTGGAGATATGATATCCAATGATACAGCTAGAGATTCCTCATGTTTTTCAATAGATTTCTGCCAAACACGTGTTACGTAGGCAAGCAGGTCAGCCAAGTTTGTATGAAAGGGTAAGCAACCTGGTGTTAATTCAAGCGCACATTCCTAGAGAACAACAGGTGGACTTGCGTCTTGCCCCATAGACTTTTTGGTATTGAGATCAAGCAGAAAGCGCCTGATTGTGCTCTGACGGGAGACAATTTCAGGCATATGGCAATCGATAGCAGCAATATTAGGAGTGTTCTTCCCTTGCGTATCCAAAGTGGAATTTGCTGCAAACAATCCAGCAAAAAGGTTGACTTTTCCTTGTGGATCAGTAGCCTTTGGTTAGGGGAAGGAATGATAAATACGGACCTGCATCTTTTATTCGCATTGACAGAAGTATTAATCCTGCTTACAACTACATGCCCCACTGTAATTTGTAATTGGGATGTTCACTAATATATGAATAAGAATATTGAAAATGCTAATTATCTGTTTCTATTTCAACAGTGAATTTCAGTGGATTATCAACTTTCGAAAACTGATTCAATTTTAATTTTAAAGTTTCCAAAAATTTTAGATATGTTGACGATATTTTCGCGATTATAAGTAAAGATTTTGATTTACATGACTTTTTGAACACGCTTAATAGCAACTCACGGAAATTCACTGTCGAAAAAAAACAGAGAATCAGCTTCCTTTCCTTGATATTAAAACTATAAAAGATGAAATATAGGTACAGAAACCCCACTCAAACAAATAGGTATACTCCGGCAGATTCAGCTACACCATTTAAATATAGCAAAGCTCCATTTAATAGTCTTGTTCATATATTATTAACATCCCCTTGAGCCAGCAAAATCACAACAACGTTGAGAAACTTCAGCAAATAGCGTTGGACAATTGTTTTCGACAAATCTTTGATCAATAATTCAATTTTTAAACAAAAAGAAATTGAAACACAACCAACTAATCAAATTAGAGTCATTATCTTCAAATACTTCAACAAAATTCATCCTTCAGTTATATCCAGCTTATAGATGTAAATACAAGCGAAAAAACCGTTTAGGCAACACCTTTGATAAAGTTTCCGATAACATTTTGCCCATATGAAGAAAAATAATGGTGAAAAATCAGCGTTAGTCGAACATATTTTAAATACAGGTCACACCATTTCTTAAGAAAGTTTATCATATTTAAAACACAGTACGGACAAATATCTAGATAATTTAGAAGGGATAGAAATGTATAAACAAAAAAGTAATTTATTAAATTCCGATTTATACTCCGAGCTGAGCTTTTATAGCTACCATCCATTTACACCAAGCTAAAAAATAAGACACACTGTATAGGTGTATACACACTCCACTACGATCGAAGCTATAATATTATGATTAGTAACTGAGTTTTGTTTTGAATGTCAATAATGTTATTGCAGGTTTAGTTGCATTCACAAGTACACATAACACAATAAGTTATTCATACAATGGACAAGAATACATATCAAACTGGTTTACAGAGACGGGAATTCCAGATAATGAGAAGATATTCAAGCTACGTACCGACCGGCAAATAGATAATCAACGAAACAGTCGACAAATTGGCTTTCCTTTTTTTCATGATCAATATTTGGGGAATCATCAAGGTCATGGTTCAAAACGATGGTTTGCCCCTGTAAATAATAGGAAAACATGGGATGCCAGACCCGGACCAGATGATCAGCCTGGGTTCAATCCAAATGGTTTTCTTTCTTTCGGCAGTGGTGAGTCAGTTTGAAACAATTATTTTTTGCAAAAATTTCCTTTAAATTTCGAGTATTTAAATTAATTGAATCTGAATTTCATCTAATACCTACATATTTTTAATTTCAGGGAACAATAATCGTCGAAGGACAACAACAGAACGCCCATCAAGTACAACACCCTCAGATTCGACAGAAGCATTAATCCCAGGAATGGGTACAACAAGATCTCCTTGCGAAGATGCTTGTCTTACAACTTCTGAATATAATCCCGTTTGTGGAGATAATATGATGACATATTTCAGTATGCAACGGTTGAATTGCGCGATAAGATGTGGAAAACGTAAGGATAAAACTAGAGTCATCTGACTACCATGAAATACTGGGATATCAAAAATTATCTTGGTCAAGGGTGGTTGTGGAATCTAAAACGTGTGTCTTACTTTACGTTTGAAATAATTATGTCATAATTAATTTGAAGTTTCTAAAAGTGCGAAATTTCGGAATTTTATACGAATATTGTAACACTCAGAAGTCTTTAGCGCTTTGGACTCCGGGATTTTCACGTGGCCTATCGAAATTAGAAGGTCCGAATTATCTAAAAATATAATTGCATGAACGCCAGACGTCTTATGTAATTAGCTACGAACGAAATCATTTTGACATATACCTCGAGGAGCTCGCTGCGCGTAAGTTAGAGTTCATACATTTTACCTCGGTCTTGTTAATTTGGGGCCGTTTCTTGCCTCGTGAGACCTGCGCCAGTTGTAATAAAGTGTTTTTGGCTATGGGCCGCTAGCTTTTACCCGCTTCGTGTGTATTTTAGTCGCGAGAAAATTCCCTTTGGTACGTCGCACGTTAGACGCGCGTAGCTGAAGATCTGAGAATAGCTCAAACTGTTTTAATTGAATTTTCCTATTTAATGGAAATTTATCGAAAAAAGAAGGGCCGTCGGGCACGGTCCGATACTAAATCTAACTACATGGAGCGAAAACGGCACGCGAAAAGTCGTCGTAAAGTCGTATTAGGTACAACCAGTTTGCACTTTTCTAACTCGCGTGCTATGGGCTTCTCACGTGAACGTCATTCGATTTACGGAAAATTAACTATTCCAAAACAGTTTTTGACCCGGATTGTGGCTATCACGACCTCTGAAAAGGTTCAAAGTTCATATAATTATTTCATAATTTGTAGTTCATTATTGTTTTACAACTGGAATAAATAGGTATGAAATTTGTAGGTTATTGATGATGTCAGTGTGATAGTGACATAATTATTTCAAACGTAAAGTGAGACACACGTTTTAGATTCCACAACCACCCTTGACCAAGATAATTTTTGATATCCCGGTAGTAATTTATTTAATACTGTCTGACAAATTCAACTTTACGTCATAAATTTACGGCTGGAAATTAAACATTACATCACTAGACCGGAAAGTATTACCTAGCAAAACTTACCAAACTCCTGTTATCTTTTACAAAAAATCTCAGGATTTTATACAAATTCGACACATTAATTTTAGTCATACCTCTTTATGGATTTGCTTGGAATTCATTTTTCCCATTGATTTGGTGGTACTAGATTCCATTTTTTCCTGTGCACCTCCTCCGAGCAGGATGCAGTTTCAATTTTCTTGACAAAGAGTATTTGTAATCTCACTAGTGGCGACTATTCAAAAGTCACTTAATCAAACTGTCATTCGGACACTACAGATTAAAACAGAAAATTCGTTAATTTACTAAAATAACAGTATGAAATAAAATATTTTATGACACATAGCCGTGAAATACCATTAAAGTACTACTCGTTCAGAAATTGCATCTAAACTTGTACATTAGTAAGTCATTCTTTTGTTTCAAAACAGTTTTTCGGCTGGAATAGTAGACCGCAAACACTTTTTAGGTACGTGTGACAAACATTTTTCGGTAGTAGCTCTCCGCTCTCCAAATTTGCATATAATTACTTTAATAACGAAATTTCTATTACGATCAGGGTAAGATTGTTCAGAAAATAACAAACCTAGATAGAATCTTGTAGCATAGCAATCTCCAAACTTTTCACATAACTTCAATCACGAAATTTCTAATGAATTTTCATTGTGATTGTGTTAACGTACTTACCTATGTTATCTGAACTTCTGAACTTGTATTGTTAAATTTAATAAATTTATTCTTAAACATTATTATCTACTTGAGAATCTAAAATAAAACGCTAAAGGTTGCTAAGACAACTTCTAGGAACTAGGCCGAAAATTTAGCATTTTGAATCTGTAAAATGGTAATTTTGGTAGGCGTGCACCAAAAATGATTTATTAATGTCAAGTTTACTTTAATAAGTACGAAATAATCACCCTTATCTACTAAAAACACTATTAAAGTACGTATGACCTTTCAGCTACCAAGTAGCCATCATCAGAGTTTCCGAATTTACTCTGATGATGGCTACTAGGTAGCTGAAAGGTCCTTAGTACTTCAATAGTATTTTTAGTGGATAAGGATGATTTCTTTGTACTTATTAGTGTTGTAGTGTATCCAAAGTTCTTAGCGTAACACAAGTTTAGATGGTTGCGGACAAAGCGAAGAAGGAGCCGAGTCTAGAACTTCTAAACGAGTACCAACTACTACTACTAGTGGTATTTTATGGAAATGTATCGTAAAATGTTTTATTTCGTACTGTTTTACTAAAATAACTAATTCTAAATTGTAATCTGTAGTGTGAGAATGACAGTTGCTTTTGAATAGTCAGCTAATAATAATAGCTACACATTCACATAAACGGAAGAAATTGAATTCAAAAGCACCAAAGCAATGGGGAAATGTGCTCCAACCAAATCCATAAAGAGATACGACAAAAAATGATGTCTAATTATGAAAATTCGTGAGAATTCTTGTAAAAGATGACACGAGTCAGGAAAGTGTAACAATTTTCGGCCTCGCATTTATGACATAAAATTGATTTTTCCAGACAGTATGATATAAATACATATTTATCATGAGATCAAGGAAATTAACACAATAAAAAGCGTGTACGAAAATATTCTATCCTCATTTACACATAATATTAATTTGACCATACCCCATTCATTCAACGTAGATAATTAAGTCATGTTACTTTTAGATTATCAAACAATAGTTTGATCCCCCCTCTTTGAGTGAACAAATGGTTGCAAGTGGGTACCTACTATAAATCTGGTTTAGCACTAAGTTTATCTCTGTTTTGAATCGTTTGATTAGTAGTGACGGAATTCTGAAAAGTAATGTTCAAATCTTGTACAAAATATTAATAAACCAACAGCAACAGATATTATGAACAACATTTAGACCGAATCTGCAATACGTTCCACACTCATTTGGGGCATTTTTATATGTTTGGACACCTAGTAAACATAATTTGAAGAATTCTGTTTTTCGGTTTTTTACTTTTTATAAAATAAATAAATATGAGAATATTCTATTTAATAAAAGAGATAAACATCGGTTAACTTTCGTTATAATTCAATACGTATTTTGATAATCGAGATAAAGTACCTAATTCGGTTGCATTTAGATTTGTGGTTTTTTCATTTGAACAGTAAACTGCATCTCCCTACTAATTTATATTAAGTATTATCTACCTATACCTAAAATATAAGTCATGAAAATGGATCTCAGAATGAAAATATTGATGATAACTTTTGTTTTTCAGAGGTAAGAATGACTCATCAAGGGGCGTGCTCTTTCATCCCGCCCAGAGGTTGAATATTGAAATGTAAAAACGATTAAAAATTATGTACCTACGTCACCTTTTATTTTCCTTCGCATGAACATTATAATCAAGGCCGTAGTCCGGTAGGATTACTATACTTCGATACACATATGTGTCTAACTATTTTTTTAATATTATTTTCTCGTTTATACAATATAAATTTAAAAAATTTTTTTTAAGAATTTGAAATCCGAAACGCTTCAAACAAAAATTATGATTTGAAGTTAAAAATTGCTGAAAAATGTATGTGAACAGCTATTCTGAACATTATTATTTTCTTTTCACAAATATCATATAACATTAAATTTGATTACAATCTTAGATCAACCAGAATTATTATCAAACGAAATGTTAGTGTCATTCTATTTGCATTAAGTACATGAACTTAAGGTCATAATTTTTAATATATCTAAATATTTTGATGACGCTTTTTACATGTTTACTACTTACAAAGGAATAAGCTAACGAATTATTGTGATAAAATCCAATATTTCGAGAATAGTTCTTTTTATAAATAGCCATAAAAGCTTGCAAATACATTTGTGATAAATCCAAAGAGTTCTATATATAGAGTAAACCTCTCACTGGTAAAGTTGATGGACATACTGCGCTCTCACCCGCACGATGTGCACGCGTTATACTTATTCTTGTATTCTTATACTTATAGAATATAAGAAGGGGAGACCGTGCGAACGAGAGCGCACTACGAGCGCACTATATGTGCCACTTGTAAGGCAACACCGCTTCGAAATAGCTACGAGAAATACGGAAGCTGTCAAATTGCGTAGTACAGAACAAGTCCTCATTCATAAAAAGTCGCCATCTGAACAAATGATGCAATGGAATGAAATAGTTCTATATTTAAAAATTTAAATATTCTATAATTCGATTGTATATTCCAGGTTACCATAAATTATAGAATATTTTTAAGAGAAAACGACATTTCAACAGTATAGCGTCTAATATAACGAATAAATGATGCTATGGACTTTTTTATAATAATTATAAATCTCAATCCGGCACACAGAACAACTAATCCGGCAACAGCACATTCTATACGGCCATACTTGTAATATACAGCGGTGGCACGAAATTTTGGCAATGTCTGATCGTGTTTAAAGGTAAGCAATTCTGTCTCCTTAGGATAATAGGTCTATGGTTTTTATGGTTATAAAGAGGGACTGTCTAGCTCCACGTGCGAATGGGAATATCAATATTACCAACTCCACTTCCGAAGGGAATATTAATATAACTATCTCCATGTTCGACGGTAATTTATGCAAAATTTGCAGATTCAGGGCATGAATTCTGCAATATTCCGCTTGAACTAAGTGCAGAAGATAAGTTTGACTCAACAAATTGAGAAAACGGTTTTTTAAGTAACCAAGAACAATTTTGCTCAATTGATTCACTTCAAGATTCGATAATGTTATTTCTATGCGTTAAGTCCTTTGATTCAGTACACATAGATGTTCATGTGAAAATGTTAATCTCGCGTATCTGATTCAGTTTCAGTCATCGGAAGAAAAATTCTATTTTAAGACATTCATCTCATCAGCTGTCAAGGATCAAGATCGACAGATACCCTCGCGACATCAACATCGAAGCTGCGCGCATGGAACATCAATCAATCACATGCACTTTAATAATACATGTGTTCAAAGGCAAAGGAAAAATCAAAAATATATTGCCACTTGGAGTTTCGAAATCGGGACTGGCAATATGATTGTTTAGGTTTGAATATCCACCAATTTTTAAATAATAGAACGAACATTAATCAACAAAAAAAAAACTTTGAAATAACCTACTAACATACTATTACCAAAAGTACATAGAAATTTAAAAAACTTGCTGTTTTGATTTTAGAAATCTGGAAACAAATTTCATACCCAGCTCTTCCACAATCGCCGATGCATGTTGAATATAGAAGTTATTGAACACGGTTTATCAACAGGTAATTCGCTCGGCGCTAAGAAGCCCATGCGCACACCTTTTATGTCAATGTTGTGCTTACAAATGAGGATGAGAAAGTTACTGATCTACGGGTCAGTTAATTATATAGGATCTAGCTAATAAGATTGTTTGAATCGGTAAATTCTAATCACACCGTGTACCATGGCATGCCTTCAATCGACGCGCCCTTGCACTCCCTCGTGGGATGCGGGCATAGAATAATACATCTATTTTTGCGTGGGTGGAGGTTTTTTTTACATTTACGCCACTGGCTGATCTATCAACTCCCACTTGGGGACAATTCTAAAATTTTCCTTCATCTGTTCATCCTCATCATCACCTCTATATTTCACCTTAGAGAAAGGACGTTAGTAGTTAATGAATTGTTACGAAATTAAGAGATAAAATTTATATAATATTCTCTGGATGTTTGACCTTGAGCTAAGGAAACCCTTCAAGATATGAGGTAACTGCAGAGTATTTACGTTCGTCAGGTTTTTAAGTTTTTAACTGTCATCCTCATTATGAAGTTCAAATATTGTTTTAGAGTTATGTTTATTTTACTTTATTTGACTAAAACATTTTAAATACTTCTAATCCAATACGTACAAGCTTAAGTGAAAACTAGAAAGGTGGTAATTAGGTCAGGGGACCAATTCTTATTGAAGAAGCTTTAAGATGAATCCTATAAATACGTTTGGTGAACGAATTGGGGTTAGCATACGTTGTTTATGTTTATACTATTGTGTCGGAATGTCTTCTACTAGAATAAATTTTTATTATAGGATTACAAAGTTCACAAACTATTGGGAAAAGGAGGATTCGCATCTGTTTATCAAGCCCAATGCTTGAATACTGGAATTGATGTTGCTATAAAAATGGTTAGTACATGTAATTTTATAAATATGGTGATTTAAGTCTTGACCATTATATAGTTACCTTTTCAAATTTTTATATTTTAGATTGATAAAAAACTAATGAATACCTTAGATATGCAAAATCGTGTTTATCAAGAAGTATCCATCCACTCTCGCTTGAAACATCCTTCTGTATTAGAATTATACACATTCTTTGAGGATGTTAATTACGTTTACCTTGTTTTAGAATTGTGTTATAATGGAGAATTACAGCGTCATATCAAAGGGGTAAGTTAAAAATTTTTTATGAAAGTTGTCTTAATCTTGAGTCCACTGTATTAATATTTGTCAAATTGCAATGCTGATTTATTCAAACGTTGGTTTTTATGTTTCAGAGATTATTGGAGAATGAAGCAAGTAATATTATGAAGCAAGTTGTGGAGGGCATGAGATATTTACATTCTCATAATATATTGCATCGGGATATATCACTATCAAACTTACTGCTTACAAAGGATATGCAAGTTGTGAGTATTTATGTTGATATTCTTATAGATATTGCTGAACTTTTAAAACAAAATATTGGATTGTGTAATATTATATAGCTTTTTCATTATAATTGATCAAATGTTAGTGTAACGCTGCTTTCGTGAATGTATGCAACTATGGTCACCTTATTATTACTTAAAATTATTTTAATAAAATTGCTTCAAGATGTTATTCATAGGGCTTGTAAAATAATGAAATGAATTGACATTCTTGTATAATATATTTCCTTTGCTTGGCAATGGCAAATGAACATGAAGTGTATAAATGTTATGGTTTGCAATAATGTTGGAGGATGTCAAATAACAAGATAACCCTAGATATATGTGGAAAAATGCAATATTCACATTAAATCAAATGGGGCAATTCCAGATTATATTGTCTTTTTACAGAATTCCAACTCACCTTAACCGTGATGACTGACAATGTTAAAAAAATTGTATGTTTTTAAATCACTTCTTGCATATGTGAATGTAAGCTAATTTAACCACTTTTCTATATTTTTAATATTGAAATTAGATGAAATGCTATTTCGATTGTAATTGTCATATGCTTTACGTTTTAAGATTTTAATGTCCATTTATTTATTACATTCGCCATAAACTACTAGTAACAAAATCTTCGGAAGTTGGAGAATAAAACTCAAATTTTACACAAAACTTTTAACATTTAATTTAAAATGCTGACAAATTGTTTCACCACACTGTGGACTGGCATTCTCAAAGCAAGGAGTTTTCAACTGATATGAACAGTTTATCAGCATTTTAAATTAAATGTTAAAAGTTTTGTGTAAAATTTGAGTTTTGTTCTCCAACTTCTGAAGTATTAAGAATTTACACCACGTAAACGCCGAAACCATAGATATAACAAAATCTTGATTGTTATTCCCAACACAAGCCATATTCCACTTTTTCAGATGATGAATCTATCAGTAAACAATTTTAATTCATTTGTCACCAAACATGGTGACAGTAGATATGCACAGCTTACTAGAAAAATCGAAACTTCAGGCAGTTAATATGCAGAATTAAGTAATATTATGGAATATCTCTTAGTGGGTCTTGGGTATAGGAAATTGAATAGAACTAGGGCTCATTTTCGTAATAGAATTGAATCATGAGGAAAAAATTGAAGCTTTTATTTGAAAAAATTGAGATTTCACTATTTCTCATTCACTTTGTGTAGCCAAACTTTTGTGCAGCCTGTATAGTGGATGTGATAATGGTGATGATACTAAAATGTTTCGGTAATAATATTGGAAATCATTATTGTTTGCTTTATTTAATACATTATTTCAGAGATACCATTTTGTTTTGGAAGAATTGTTCTAGTTTTATATCATAAATACAAGTGAAATTCTTTGGCTTTTTGTGGATGCTTCTATGATAAATACTAGTATTTCATTTAATACGTTATCTTAGAGATATGATATTAAGTTACATTTATTTTTTTCCACCCTTATCACAGCCGTTTTTGGAAATGGCGAAAAGTTAGTATAATGTGTAATTTTTTGTCTATCAAACTGCTTGACGCTGAAATATGTTATTAATATTTATTTTTGGTGTTATGACTTTTACAGAAAATTGGTGATTTTGGACTTGCTACCCAGTTGAGCAGGGCAGATGAGAAACATCTAACCATGTGTGGTACCCCTAATTTTATTTCCCCTGAAGTGGCATCCAGAGGGTCACATGGCTTGGAAGCTGATGTTTGGGGCCTTGGATGTTTGCTCTATACATTATTAACTGGATCACCACCTTTTGATACCAAAGGAGTTAAAAGTACTTTAACACGTGTTGTAATGGCCAATTATAATCTTCCCACATATTTGTCACCTGAAGCAAAAGATCTGATCAACTGTATGCTGAAAAAGAATCCTAAAGACCGCATACGTTTGGAACAAATTTTGGAGCATCCTTTCATGAGGAGAGGACATGTAAGTCATATGTTTGTTGACAATAATTTGTTAATTTCATTTGATTATATTATTTTTCACTTTTCATGAGAAAAATTCCTCTTCTTTTAATGAGAGATCACCATGAAATTTGTCAAAATTGATGTAATGTTTTTTCCCTTCCAAGTCTATTATACTGAATAATATATTGCAAACTCCAAAATCTCATGTATCTCAGTTACAATTATAGCGTTTTGCAAATGCTGTTTCTGCCCAATATGTCATAAGTCAAAAACTGCCTGCTGCGATTTTTTAAGAGGGTTCGTTTTTTCAAAAACCACATTAGGCATTATTTTATCGAAAAACCGTAAAACCCCGTAAAGTTGTTCTGCTTCCATCAAAATGGTCACGTGCCAATTTGGATGAAAATATATCCATTGGTTAGTTTTGTGGGTGTGTGTAACTGTAAATTTTAAGGAAAGGAAAAATTCAAACACGTGAAATACATCTAGGGTGCCATGAAATCAAAATCAAATGACTATCAGAACATCAATAAAGTTCCAAATCAAAAAAGTTCCAAATAGACAAGAAGAATATTTTCATCGTGGTAAAACAATGTATTTTCAAACAATCTTTAAGTATTGTATTTCAGTATTAATATTAAAATTTTACTGAAGCTATTCGTCCTGTAACTAGACGAATAAGCTCAACATTATTCGTTCGATAAATCGCGCGTAAGTAGCTGAAAGGTCCTCAGTACTTTAACAGTATTTTTAGTGAATGAGGGTGAATGTTTCTTATTTATAGTGTGAAACAGCTAATCAGCACACACTATAACAGGGGGAGACGTGGTTAACGCGAGATATGTTGGTTGTACTCCATTGTGTTGAAAAAGCTCTAAAAATTTCTTGGAAAAGCTAACGTGCCTCCCCGAATGAGTAACAGTTGAAACCAAATCAGATTTCACCGGAGGTACAAAAGGATGATCTCTACGATCAGTTGTATTATTGACTTTGTTAGAAGCCCCACCTGTCTTTTCCTTGCTTCCAATCCGGAGCATAAAGAATTTATCTGTCCTTAAAATGTGAGGAGGGGGACTTGAACTAAGGGCGCATGACATCGTCCTCTTATGTCATTGCATTTGAAGTACTATGATGATCACTTTTGTCGTATTATAATATATACGAATGAATTACCTACTACTATTGTTACCTCTTTTTGTTAGGTAAGTTTTTTCGCTTTCAAACACTCCTGAGGGTTAGATGAACGTCTCTGATATACTATTCACCATCTGTTCTTCGCAGACATACCACGATCGTCACTTGTAGGAACCGAAAGCATTTTTCAAATGGTTGGAAACTGACAAAGTCCCAGAAAGGCGTCAAATTGTACTCTATGATGTCATTATATTGAAAGTTCATTCGAATTGGCAACATAATGAGTTTTAGAAGGGTCTAAATTAGGACCTTTATCGTATTTCTAAAATATAAGATTGAATTACCTACTACTATTGTTACCTGTTTTTGTTAGCGAAATGTTTCGCTTTCGAACACTCTGTCTTCTGTGGGTTAAATGTATGTCTGCAGCTAAAAACGTGTTAAGTCGTTAAATTATACTCTGTCATCGAAAGTTCATTCGAATTGACATCATATGTCTTTTAAAACTCGATTAATAAGTCGGAAGTCAAACTTGATTTCTCATTCATACCACCTTGATATCTCTTCTTCAACATGACAAACACAGTTATTACAAAACTGCAGCATTATGTGCTTATCTTTGAAAATGACACATTAACCACATATCGGCCTAATTTCTATACCATCAAAATTAAATACATTATGATTAGCTTGGAGGAATTGTCAGAATTATTAAATAAAAATCAAACATACTTTTTGAAAAGTCTACAGCGTTGTGTTCCTCTATGATACCACTTCGATGACATAGTGTGGTCATACAATGGTTCTATAAAATACTACAGCTTCACTTGACAAACTAAAGACGGATGTCAAAAATAGCAGTAATTTCACCACTCTGCTATTTGCAAAATTTCAAATTCGTTGGACCGATAGGAACGGCGCGCAATCGGCTCCACGGCGGGTTACGAACTGTTCTGAAAAATCACATAGAACGATTCAGAAAGTCTCGAAACAGATATTGCCGCAAAAATTCTTTTTTCGAATTTTGTACAGTAATACGTTAATACATTAACGACCTCAAAATCGTACAGTAATGAGACATTTTACTGCATAGCAACCAGTACTGCATATAAATATCAGTATCACTTAAAACACAATTCAACAAAAAAAAACTGTTTATTGTAAGTATTATGACAATAAATATTGAAAGAACAGTTGTTTAAGTTAGAAAAGGTTGCAACTTTTGACCTCGCTTTATTAACTAGTTGTTGCTGAACATTTTTTTCATTCACCACAATTTCTAAAGGGGCTTCTTGGGATTGTCCAAGTTGAACATTGTTAAATAACCTTTTAGAATTTTTTATTCTATTGCCAATGCTTTCCACGTATCCTTCAGCTACGATTGTAGATCGCCATCCCCCAAGCCGTTTAAAAACCTGAATATCAGTTTTTAGCAAGAAAAGTTGCAGAAGTCCTTCTCATGCAATGGCCGGTGTAACTTGGAGTTTTAAATATTCCGCAATTTGTTGTGGAATTTTTGCAAAAGTATAAAGCCAACTAGTTGTACTGTACATTTACCATGACGATAAAACAGGAAAAATCGTTTATGACTTTTTTTTGGATCTTAATAGTAACTACTTGTGGTAGATTTCATACCCATTGCAGTCTGAGGCTACAGTAAATACACATTATTTCTTTGTTTTGGTATCGTGTAACGTTACAATCAACATTGTTCCAGAATGTTCTATATCTTTAGTTGTTAAACTGCATAATTCTGCATGCCGATAGGCACCATTCAGCTCAAAAATTAATATCAATTCATTAACAGAAACGTATCGTTAGGAGCTTCGTTCAAAAACTTTGTAACTTTTCCATTGTTAAAACTTTTGATTTTTTAGGTTCATTTTGACGTTTCAAGAAAACGATTACCTTTTTATACTGTGAAATATCCGTATTTGCATTGATTTGTATCGACCTTTTGATCTTAGAGTATGTAGGCCAAAATTTAGATTTCACCGGGAGTAAACTAGAACAAGCTTCCCGAGCTGTATTCAAGATATCTTCGTTTTCATCAGCCATTTCGATAAATATTTTAAATTTCGCTGTTCAAAGATGAGTTTATTTGAATGCTGTCAATTATTTAGATTGCTAGGATACCGAAAAGTCGGACGACTACTTTGTTTTAGATTTTATCAGTAACTATTATTATAAACAGATTTTAACATGAACTGCAAAGTAATTATTTACAAAATCTGAAAAAATAGTATATGCACCTCGACAGAAATGTGAGTTTACTTAATGGGTATGGTAAGTTTAAATACTATATGAGTTTTCTGAACCTGATACGCAAAGTACTATTGGACCGATTACAATAAATTATTATTCCCTTATACTACTTATAGTGAGAGAAATAAAAAAATGAGTAAATACGTAACTCCATAGTAACGACTGACATTATATTTTAATGTCATTTTCGTAACATTCAGGTTAAGTTTCGTAAAATTCTGGTAAATACTTCTTCATTTGCTGGGGAAGAAAATATTTCAATTCGATTATTGGAAATATTCTAAATGAGGTATGATGATTTAGTTTAAGGGCGTATGAAATGTATGGTTTGGCCATCTATTACTAATGATCAAAATTCTTAGAACAAAGATTTGGGGAATTATAATACTATGTATAATTATCTTCCTGTTTAGAGTTTGGCAGATTTTTAGAAATCTAGGTTTTTAATATTGGCTCAATTAACAAAAATTTTTCACGATGCTATTTAGGGAAGGTATTTTATTTAGAGAAAAAGTTACCTTTGAAGAAGTAAAGAATATCTGACATTTCTCATTAGGTACATATTATTTCATGTTTCATCTTCATGGCTGTGAGTGTATATTTAATTGCTTGATCAACTTCAACTATATTTTGTGAGCTTCTAATATATCATTCTATCATAAACAACCAGAAATTGTGTATTATTGAATGATTGTACGAGGAGGGATATTACACATGAAGATGAAATTTGGAGCAAGAGCCGCAGGCGAATGCTGTAATCATCCTTAACCACCCCTCACTGTGTCTGGAAATTTCCCCGCTTTCTATCTTTTTACCACTAATTCTATGTGAAGTCCCCGATTGCCAAAAGTTGTCCGTTTAATCATAAATTGATGTTATTGATTTGGAGCATGGTTGCCCACCGTTCTCTTTGGATGGAACCAGCTAATCCCAATTCGGACTTCTGTATAACCGATTGACCTCCCCTTTTTTCCCCGATACCAATAATTAAATTTCAGAGATGTAAATATGTAAATTTCAATCTATGCTCGCCCGCCTATCTGGAATCTTTCGTGGTGGAAAAGAAGACGAGATTTCTGGTGGAACACCGACCATGAAAATAGAGACCTCCCACCTTTTCCAACATGTTCTAAAGAGGTCAATGATCTCGTAAGTGTGACATCATCAATCAAATGAATAGCTCTCTTCTGGATAGAATCCAAGTGATTCAGCGTACTCGAAACATGTGAACAGTACTCCAGGACAGGTCGAATCTGTGCTTTGTAGATTATGAGGAGCTTCTGGGATGTAAAGTAGCTCTTGGCATGGAATAGAAAACCAAGTTTTTGTGAAGTGGTTTTCCCAATGGACCTCACAAGATTGTCCCATGACAGGGTGCTGTTGATGGTGATTCCAAGCATTGTTATGGAAGACTTCTTAGGAATAGTTGTACCTGACATTATCATGTTAGGGATTGTGGGATCCGTCTTCCTGGAGGAGACGCTCTAGTAGATTATCAGATCCCTATTTCAAAATCTTTGCCAGATTTCCATTAATTGCGTCAAATTGTCTCTGTCTCGCCCCTCTGGTTTCATTGGATGATATAGGGGCTCTAGATGAGAAAGCGGTATGAAGTATACCAGCATCTGCAAAGCTGTGGACGGGACAGATGGTCACTTCCAGCAGATCGTTGATAAGGAGCAGGAACAATGTTGGTGCCAAGACATGTCCCTATGGAACAGCAGCGTTGATAGCCATTGTATCAGAGGACACTCCGTCAACCACCACATGGGGTATCTACCTGAGAGAAAACTTGGCAAGCAGGTCCCCTGTTGACCTCTGCTGACGAAAGTCATATTGCCGGTAATTTGAGGTCTATAATTATTAGGAAGGGTCTTCTTTCCTTTTTTGGAATTGGTTGCACTCTAGCTGTCTTCCAGCTGGAAGAAAACACAACAAGTTGGTATGAAAGTATGCTGTTTGTTTTGAAGCGACGGCCCTAGAACAGATTTTGTTGAACCATCGTTCACCAGATGATAATGACTTGTTGGTATGGGGTATGTAGGTTTCCATTCCTAGCCTAATAATATCAGATTTTTGTGGCACTTTGCGTTGGGATATCAGATTCAAAACAAACGCTTCTCTAATAGTCGAGGAAATAAAGCATTCCACATTCCAAACCCGGCGCAGTTGGATGGATTGAGATGCGGTTTTTTGCATTCGATTCAGAAAGTGATTTAGACAATTTGTCCGGTATTTTTTTTTTTTTGCGGAAAAAATTAATTGCAAACTGTTCGAGAGGTGATATAAAGGTTGCTAGTGATGATTACGACGTGAAAAAACTCTTCTGCAATACCTGGTGGTACCCTGAGACCGGGTAACCACGTCATCTTCTAGGAATTTGTTAATTTTTCTTCATAAAATGTAACAAATTACGGTTCCCGGGTGTTTTCAAACTCGCGGATCACGACTATGACACTCACAATGTTCTGCGAATTACCTGGCCATGTTTCCTGGTTTCTGGAGCCCTGTGTATCTACGTCATCTTCTAGGAATTTGTTAATTTTTCATCATAAAAGGTAACAAATTCTGGCTGTCGAGGGTTTTGGAAGTCGCCGATCATCATTATGATAGTCAGCAAGTTCATGCCTAGAAGATGACTTAGATACACAGCGCTCCAGCGACCCGGAAACACCTCCAGGTCATCCGCAGAACATTGTGAATGTCATAGTCGTGATCGGCGACTTTGGAAACTGAGAGCCAGAATTTGTTACATTTTATGAAGAAAAATTAGAGACCTCCCACCTTTTCCAACATGTTCTAAAGAGGTCAATGATCTCGTAAGTGTGACATCATCAATCAAATGAATAGCTCTCTTCTGGATAGAATCCAAGTGATTCAGCGTACTCGAAACATGTGAACAGTACTCCAGGACAGGTCGAATCTGTGCTTTGTAGATTATGAGGAGCTTCTGGGATGTAAAGTAGCTCTTGGCATGGAATAGAAAACCAAGTTTTTGTGAAGTGGTTTTCCCAATGGACCTCACAAGATTGTCCCATGACAGGGTGCTGTTGATGGTGATTCCAAGCATTGTTATGGAAGACTTCTTAGGAATAGTTGTACCTGACATCATCATGTTAGGGATTGTGGGATCCGTCTTCCTGGAGGAGACGCTCTAGTAGATTATCAGATCCCTATTTCAAAATCTTTGCCAGATTTCCATTAATTGCGTCAAATTGTCTCTGTCTCGCCCCTCTGGTTTCATTGAATGATATAGGGGCTCTAGATGAGAAAGCGGTATGAAGTATACCAGCATCTGCAAAGCTGTGGACGGGACAGATGGTCACTTCCAGCAGATCGTTGATAAGGAGCAGGAACAATGTTGGTGCCAAGACATGTCCCTATGGAACAGCAGCGTTGATAGCCATTGTATCAGAGGACACTCCGTCAACCACCACATGGGGTATCTACCTGAGAGAAAACTTGGCAAGCAGGTCCCCTGTTGACCTCTGCTGACGAAAGTCATATTGCCGGTAATTTGAGGTCTATAATTATTAGGAAGGGTCTTCTTTCCTTTTTTGGAATTGGTTGCACTCTAGCTGTCTTCCAGCTGGAAGAAAACACAACAAGTTGGTATGAAAGTATGCTGTTTGTTTTGAAGCGACGGCCCTAGAACAGATTTTGTTGAACCATCGTTCACCAGATGATAATGACTTGTTGGTATGGGGTATGTAGGTTTCCATTCCTAGCCTAATATCAGATTTTTGTGGCACTTTGCGTTGGGATATCCACATTCCAAACCCGGCGCAGTTGGATGGATTGAGATGCGGTTTTTTGCATTCGATTCAGAAAGTGATTTAGACAATTTATCCGGTATTTTTTTTTTTTTGCGGAAAAAATTAATTGCAAACTGTTCGAGAGGTGATATAAAGGTTGCTAGTGATGATTACGACGTGAAAAAACTCTTCTGCAATACCTGGTGGTACCCTGAGACCGGGTAACCACGTCATCTTCTAGGAATTTGTTAATTTTTCTTCATAAAATGTAACAAATTACGGTTCCCGGGTGTTTTCAAACTCGCGGATCACGACTATGACACTCACAATGTTCTGCGAATTACCTGGCCATGTTTCCTGGCTTCTGGAGCCCTGTGTATCTACGTCATCTTCTAGGAATTTGTTAATTTTTCATCATAAAAGGTAACAAATTCTGGCTGTCGAGGGTTTTGGAAGTCGCCGATCATCATTATGATAGTCAGCAAGTTCATGCCTAGAAGATGACTTAGATACACAGGGCTCCAGCGACCCGGAAACACCTCCAGGTCATTCGCAGAACATTGTGAATGTCATAGTCGTGATCGGCGACTTTGGAAACTAAGAGCCAGAATTTGTTACATTTTATGAAGAAAAATTAACAAATTCCCAGAAGATGACGTGGTTACCCGGTCTCAGGGTACCACCAGGTATTGCAGAAGAGTTTTTTCACGCCGTAATCTTCACTAGCAACCTTTATATCACCTCTCGAACAGTTAATAAACATTAAACGATATCTAGGGCGTCAGGACGCCCGCGGTGAATTTTCTTGATAGCATATTCGTGTTCAGCGACCCCAAAAACCCCCGAGAAACCATTTCGAGTCCGTTTTTTATTTAACTCAAGAAGTGCACTAAAAAAAAAGTATTTTTTGGCTGTAGAAATACAATAAAAAATACCGGACAAATTTTCTAAATCACTTTCTGAATCGAATGCAAAAAACCGCATCTCAATCCATCCAACTGCGCCAAGTTTGGAAGGTTTGGCCTATGTTAGTGCTTTGTTATTTCCTCGACTATGAGGAAACTCGGAGAAAAACATTCGAAGACCGTCCGAGTCGGCTGAGTTGTCAAACTGTGCGTGGAGGTGTTGGATTGGTTCGTTGAGTGATATAGAAACAGGTCGTAGTGATGAGTGAATGGTCAGAGTTTCCCAATGATGCACGGACCTTTACTTCATAGGGACCTGGAACATGAAAAACGTTTGGAATTAATATTCACGAAATGGAACGACTTAAAATGTTGGTACACCAAATCAAACATGTCTTGAACAGAAGCGTAACAAGAAAATTCAATGTATTTATCAACGCTATTTGTTCAGGTCCAAATTAATTATTTTTTTCTATTACAGGTAATGACGTCTAATCTGACCCAAGATAGCGGCATCCACACGATGTCTAGCAAACGTGACAGTGCTTGTAGTGATAGTGCCGTGCCGCTTATGTATTCTAGTGGAAATTGTAGACGGACGAACAGCGATTTTTCCGCGCCGGAGGTGAATAATTACAATAACGGCCGTCGTTTGGCGCACAGTTTAGAACATGTCAATAAAGGCATGTCGAATTTCGATTTCCCCTCGCGATGCCACTCGACGCAAGGCAACAGTCGGTTTCTGTACACTGGTAGTGCATCGGCATCACCGTCTGCACAATCTGGCTGTTTATGCGCCAGCGAGCGACATTCCAAATGCAGTCGTCAAAATGCCGAAAACATCGGAAATCCGTATTACCAGAATCAGTATCATCCGTCGGATCCTGGAGGAGAAGGTGTCCTCAGAGGTTTAACGATGAACAGTCGAATTTCCCCGTCGGGTTCTAATCTCATGGATCATTGCGAAAACACTGCTAGAGAATGCGAAAATTCGTGTAATACCGGAAATTTTTCTAATCCTCTTAGTACCAAAGCGTATCCGAGCAGCGCGTTCACGACCACCTGTGGCAGTGTAATGAGCAAGTCCGAAGGTCCCATCCAACTCAGTTCGATACGGTTGCAGCCGACTAGACATCGAACGCAGAACGCCATACTGAGCATCTTGGAGGACGGCGAGGTCAGCGTGGAGTTCATTAAAAAAAAGGGAAGTGCGAAACGGGAGTTGGTGTGCGAAGTGTTGAGAATATCTCCAGACGGTATAAGGATAGTTATTTACATGCCGGATAGTGGTCGAGGCGTACCTCCTTCTAGTTCTCCCCCACCGCTTCCCCCACAAGGCGCCGATTCCATTTACAGCATCGAAAATTTGCCCGAGAAACACTGGAAGAAGTATATGTACGCGTATAAATTTGTGAATCTCGTTAAAGCGAAAACTCCGAAAATTACATACTACAGTGACAAGGCGAAGTGCCTGCTAATGGAAAACGTTACTGACTTTGAAGCTTGTTTCTATGAAGGTGAGGATTTAGTTTCTGTAATCTCCATTACATATAGAATATACCGGGATATCAAAAAGTATCTTGGTCAAGGGTGGTTGTGGAATCTAAAATGTGTGTCTTACTTTACGTTTGAAATAATTAATTTGAAGTTTATAAAAGTGCGAAATTTCGCAATTTTATACGATTATTATAACACTCAGAAGTCTTTAGAGCTTTGGACTCCGGGATTTTCACGTGGCCTATCGAAATTAGAAGGTTCGAATTATCTAAAAAGTTAATTGCATGAACGCCATACGTAACTAGCTACGAACGAAATCATTTTGACATATGCCTCGAGGAGCTCTCTGCGTGTAAGTTAGAGTTTATACATTTAACTACAGTTGTAATAAAGTGTTTTTGGCTATGGGCCGCTAGCTTTTACCCGCTTCGTGTATATTTTATTCGCGAGAAAATTCTCTTTGGTACGTCGCACGTTAGACGCGCGTAGCCGAGATCTGAGAATAGCTCAAACTGTTTTAATTAAATTTTCCTATTTAATGGACATTTATCGAAAAAAGAAGGGCCGTCGGGCACGGTCCGATACTAAATCTAACTACATGGAGCGAAAACGGCACGCGAAAAGTCGTCGTAAAGCCGTATTAGGTACAACCAGTTTGCACTTTTCTAACTCGCGTGCTACGGGCTTCTCACGTGAACGTCATTCGATTTACGGAAAATTAACTATTTCAAAACAGTTTTTGACCCGAATTGTGGCTATCACGCCCTCTGAAAAGGTTCAAAGTTCACATAATTATTTCATAATTTGTAGTTCATTATTGTTTTACAACTGCAATAAATAGGTATGAAATTTGTAGGTTATTGATGATGTCAGTGTGACAGTGACTTACAAGCCCATCGTAAATTTTCAAGGGGTCAAGTGACCCAGCATTAATTATATTTAGAACGATACTGCTATATGAAACAATAGTTTTTGACACTATGCCGTCAATTTTGGGCGGTAAATTGAATTTCCCATCCGAAGATGGAAAATTTTGACAAAATATTCTTGTACAGCATTCTTCAAGTTGTTAGATCATAAAAAAAATAATTAATTAGGAACTTTTAAGGCCTATCTACAATTTATCAAAATCTATCAGCAATATAATCGGAAAAAATCAATTTCATGTGAAGGAAATTTTAATGAATTTATAAAAAATCAATCCATTCCCCTAGATCATCTATTGATTTCCTTGGACATTATTTCTTTATTTACAAATATGCCAGTCTTTTTGGCATTAAGTAGCATCAAAAAACGTTGAACAGAGATTAAAAACTACACACCACATCAACCTGAATTTATAAATAAATATAAAGTTTTGTTTAAATGCACTTTTTTTCATTACGGTGAGCAATATTTTGGGCAAATAGTCGGCACAGCAGTGGGATCTTCTTTTCAGCTACTATTGCTATCCTAGTTATGGAATGACTAGAGGAATCTGTAATAAATTTATTAGATTTTCATTTTCAACCTGTATTCTTTGAACAGTGTATGGCTTAGACCAAAATATTCCATCTTCTTGGCAGTACAAAAATAATTTTGACAAAAAATTAATCAGATCCAATATAATAACTTTTAACAAAGATTTCTTCTCATCAAAACTTTTTTTTCTGGCAATAGACTACTTTTGACGTTTACCAACGAGATACAAATAAAGAAAGATGTATGTTACTTTTTTTTTCTTTTCGTTTGTAAACAAACAACTTTAGCTGCCGGTGTGACGAATGAAAAAGTCGAATTCACATACGTAGGTATGGTAACTAACAGCCGTATGTACATACAGCCTTTTTCGCTTGTCGAAGGTCCGGATTTTTAACAAAAGTAAGCAGTATCTGACTTTAATTAAATTCAAGTACTTTTTCAACAAAATGTCCTTTTTACAATCTATATCGAGTTTTACAAGGTTAAAAATAGTTATTTTTGGATTAGCTACTCAAACAAATAGTTATTTTTGGTCTTAAACTTAATTTATAAAATTTGAATTTTTTCACATAGGATTTTCTATGGTATCGGGATATCAAAAATTATCTTGGTCAAGGGTGGTTGTGGAATCTAAAACGTGTGTCTTACTTTACGTTTGAAATAATTATGTCACTGTCACACTGACATCATCAATAACCTACAAATTTCATACCTATTTATTTCAGTTGTAAAACAATAATGAACTACAAATTAAAAATTATCTTGGTCAAGGGTGGTTGTGGAATGTAAAACGAAATGTTAACTTTGAACCTTTTACAAGGTCGCAATAGCCACAAACGGGGTCGAAAACTGTTTTAAATTGGTTAATTTTCGATAAATCGAATGACGTTCACGTGAGGAGCGCGTAGCTCGCGAGTTAGAAAAGTGCAAATCTTCGGAACATAGAACGTCTTTACGAGGACTTTTCGCATGCGGTTTTCGCTCCAAGTCGTTAGTTTATGAACGGGGCCAACTAAATAGCATAGTCTCGGGCCCCAAAATGTCGATTAAATAGGAAAATTTAATTAAAATAGAAACAGGTACTCTCAGGTCTCAGCTATGCGCGTCTAACGTGCGACGTACCAAAGGGAATTTTCTAGCTACTAAAATATACCCAAAAGCGGTTAAAAGCTAGCGGCCTATAGCCGAAAACACTTTATTACAACTGGCGCCGGCCGCACGGGGCATAAAACGGCCCCGAATTAATAAGATCGAGGTAAAAAGTATAAACTCTAACTGACGCGTAGCGAGCTCCTCTAGGCATATGTCAAAATGATTACGTTCGTAGCTAATTACATAGGACGTCTGGCGTTCATGCAATTGTGTTTTTATTCGAACCTTCTAATTTCGATAGGCCACGTGAAAATCCCGGAGTCTAAAGCGCTAGAGACTTCTGAGTGTTATAACATTCGTATGAAATTGCGAAATTTCTCACTTTTAGAAACTTCAAATTAATTAATTTGATTAATTTTTACGTTTTGATAACGTAAGTAAGACACACGTTTTAGATTCCACAACCACCCTTGACCAAGATGATTTTTAATTTGTAGTTCATTATTGTTTTACAACTGAAATAAATAGGTATGAAATTTGTAGGTTATTGATGATGTCAGTGTGACAGTGACATAATTATTTCAAACGTAAAGTAAGACACACGTTTTAGATTCCACAACCACCCTTGACCAAGATAATTTTTGATATCCCGGTATAATTGACCCTAAAGTAGATGTTACGTTTGACCCCGGAAGCCCAAAAACCCCTGAGTAACAAATTTTAGATAAATTCTCTAGTTCTCAAGTATTTTTATATTTGTAACTGCCATTTTGAAATTCGGAAATTTTGATAGCAGATTCGTAATTAGTGACCCAAAACTCTTAAGCAATAAGTTTAAAATCAATTACCCCCCATCTTATTTGCGAATTTTTTTGGGACATTCTTGAATTTTTTTTATATCTACTCCTGATACATGGGCCATTTTTAGGCCGCCATTTTGGAATTTCAAAAAACACCACACGGCATCAAAAAATAGATAGTGCAAGGAAAATTATGAGCCATTTAGAGACGATTTATGTAAAAAATTGAAATGTACGCGGGGGGGTTGTTGTGGCTGGTTTGATAAATAATGCCCCATATATATGTAAAATTTCATCTTTGTTTTATATAATATACATGCTCACCAGTTGAAATTCAGGAAGCATCCTGAATTTCAACTGGTTAACATGTATACTTCGAAACCGATTGTGACAAATAAAAATTAACATTAATATCAATTATTTTTTATATTTTAAATTGTATACGTTGCTTTCGTAAAGTACTGAATAAATTAATTTTTAGCGCAACTATCCATTTCTGAGGAATCTCATGAAACAGGTCGATCTTTAATCTCAATTTGTCACATTTATAAGGGAAAATTAAATATACAGGGTGATCCACGTTTGAGTAATGTTGTCGGCGACAATTTTTTCAAATGGAACACCCTATATATTATCCAATTTTTGGAATCTCCACGGAAAGCTGAATTGAAAAATATATCGCACATAGGGTTTTTGTATACAGTGCGTCCGTTAAATTCAGTGCTCTCGTAAAGTAGTGGATAAATTCGTAAGAAATTGAAGCAAAAATTTTTAGAAAGAACGCGCGAACCCATCGAATTTTATATACATTTGGGCATTCTTTCAAATTTAATTAATACATACAGAATGATTCGTGTAGGAGAAATGACGTCGTCGGTATTTTTTGATGGCCTAACCTGCTGCAACCGATGGAGAATCGATGTGCCTGGGCTCTCCGCAACACCTACTGCTTTACAGTTTCGTGATCAATCTTTGCACTCTACGAATTGTTTCCGGATAACTTTTGTCCACATTTATTATGAATTTTCACAATATCAAAGCGCCGTTCTACTACATAGGGCGTTAGGAATACTTTTGACGGTGTTGCTGTGCGTGTGATTTACACAAAGTCGAAGCCAAATACCACTGAATAGTGACAAATTGGTGATTCCAAAGAAGTGTGACCATCAAACGGGCTGTACTTATGCACTATATTTCAAATATGATTTCTTTTATTCGCAGGAGGTAAAGTAACGTATTCTTCCGCTGAAGGCATCATCCTGGTTGATTCATCTGGAAATAAGTTGAAATTCGGAGATTCAGATGAATTCGATAATCTCACTGGAACTTTCCAATTCATGTGGCTTCATACACAACTTGTTCATAAACATCTCTTAACGTTAGAAACTACTTTGAGCGCCTTACCTGGAACGAATTTTCCGGTCATTATGTGTCGTCGACCGTCAGCATTTTCATCTCAAGGAAAAGAAAACCGTCAACCAACGTCAATGGTAATTATTTTTCCTTTACCTAAGTTAACTAATGTTCCTTCAATCGGAAAAATGTAAACATGTTCAGAAAGTTAGTCAAAATTTCGTTCAACATCCTGATTCGCGATGAAAGCAAAACTCAAATTTTGCTGTTTCCGACCGTTTCAAAGGTTCAGTGAGTCGATTACAAAATGATCTAGTACTTGAATGATATAGTAGTAAATACATAAATTGAATCTTCTGGATTCAGGATTTGGGAGGCTCACATATTGGTGACAGTAAACACTCGGAGAAGGTGAAACCTTGTTTTTGCTCCTCGCTACAAAATGAGATCCCCATGTTAACCTGCTGCCGAAGATTATACCCAGGTATTTAACCTCCGACGATAGCGTTAGGGAGGTTTTGGGTAGTTCAAGAATCCTAAGCTCGTGAAACGCACCAACTAGGGTTTTGAGGGGTATTTACACCATCGTTCGATTATTTTGAGGGTGCATCCTTCATCGACAGTTCTCTTGATCCTGGAATTACCTACACTTCAATCAATCAATCAATAAAAACGGGAGCGGACAAGTCCGGAGCACTGAGACCTCTTGATTGTGTCAATTGTGCGCCTCTTGTTAGTCAGTCCAGCAGGCCTAAGGCAGTGCCGAAGGTTAAGATTTTGCATGGGCTGATATCTCTTATGGCTTCAAGCGTCATATGTAGGCTGCCGAGGTGTTGTAGCCTAAGAGAAGTCAATGCTGGACATTCTGCTAGGATGTGAGAGGCAGTTTCGTCCGCCTCTCCACATCTACTACAAGCTGGGTCTTCAACAATGCCCATCGTGTGTAGATGTTTGTTTGTTCTGATGATAGTGTCCTGTGAGGAATCCTGTCATTAGTTCTAGGCCTCTCCTGCTCATAGAGAGTAGGGTTTTAGTGAGCTTAGGCGAGAACCCCCTGATGTGGAGCTTCGCCTCCCCCATGCCGGGGGCGTCACGCCAGACCGAAGGCCACTGCCTATCCAGTAGCTCCTTGAGGGATGGTCTATGAAATTCCAATCGTTGGATCGGGGTCAGGGGCGCTCAAGGAGCCTTACCTACTCTTTGTTCAAGCATGTTTTTGATCCGTCCACTTAGCGTACCATGCTAGGAGAGATAGTCCAGGCTATGAACCGGGAAAAAAAACATGTAAGTTCGAATCAAACATTTTTTTTGCATTAGCTTCAGGAGGTTCTCAGGATCATTCATACAACTTAAAACCTCTTGGGAACCCAAACCCCACCCATTGGGGGCGAAAATGGCCCGAAATTTCCAAGTCATGAATTGTATTTTCTACAAAGAAAGGTATTTTGGCATTTCGAGTGCACCTAGGGGGTTTTATGGGTCGCTGAACACGAATCCGTAGCCAGATTTACTTGCAATTCATCGTAGAGGTGATCAAAGCGACAAAATTGGCCAATTTCGCACCCCTAAGATTTACTCCGAAGTAATTTTAAAATGCAAAAATAATAAAAATTTAGAAGCGTGTCAAATTAGCCATTTTTGTAAATTTCCCACCCCTACGATGATATTCGAGTAAATCAGGCTTCGGAATCATATTCAGCGACCCAAAAAACCTCCTTGGTGCATTCGAAATGCCTAAAACACGTAAATTGCAAAATAACATATATGGGTGCGAAATTGGCCAATTTCTCGATTTGACCACCCCTACGATGAATTGCAAGTAAATCTGGCTACGGATTCGTGTTCAACAACCCATAAAACCTCCTAGGTGCACTCGAAATGCCAAAATACCCTTCTTTGTAGAAAATACAATTCGAGACTTGGAGATTTCGGGCCATTTTCGCCCCCAATGGGTGGGGTTGGGGTCCCAAGAGGTTTTAAGGTGTATGAATGATCCTGAGAACCTCCTGAAGCTAATGCAAAAAAAAATTTCGATTCGAACTTACATGTTTTTTTTTTATTATAGCTAAAATCCCGGTTCACAGCCTGGACTAAGAGCAGTTCCGATTTTGCTGAAGGTAGACTTCACAAAAGCAGCTTCAATATCAATGAATACACCCAGAGCGAACGTTTCATTGCCCAGTGATCTTCAGATTCAGTCGGCAACAATGCGCACAGCCGATTCTGTTGATTTTGAGTTAGGCTAATCGAGTGGTATGATTCAGGGTATAGTCTTTACGACTTTTTTTCGGTATGAATATTACTTTGACCTTTCTCCATCCCTCAGGAATATACATGGATATATGTCCTGAATATTCTTTCTAGGTGAACCATCCAGATTTCCAGACTCCATTGTAGGAGCGCCAGGAAGATTAAGTCCAATCCTGGTGCTTCATAGGGAGCGAGAGGTTATTCGAGCCTTTTGCATTAGGTGATCGGCCACTTCCCAGTCCTTCCTAGCCAGAAACAGAGGTGCATCTTTGAGTCAACTTTGTTCAGAGGCACCGAAATATCCCGGGAGGTGAGTTTCGGTTGCTCACAACGGGGTGGTAGTTTACTTGTCATCCCGGCTTTTAGGCAGCCTATTTGTGGTATAGGGTCTTTAGAAGAGTTTACCTTTTTAAGCCTTACGGCTGCAAAGATGGTTTCCACTTCTTCGCAGAAGGTTATCAGCACTATCTACTTCAAATAATAATAGCCATACGGGCATTCGAAAAGCTTTGTTATTATTTTGCCTCTTTCGAAGCGTTTATTGTTTCATTCCACATATTTTTGTCATATTTCATTAGTCTTTCGTTAACGGTTTCTAAATCATTTGCAATATATTTTCTATTCCTACAATCATTTATTTTTGACCCGCAGGAGTGTCCGAAAGCTATTTTGCTAACAAAAGTGAGGGAAGTCACGAGATCAATTGATCAAAGTTCATTACATTCTATTCATTTTCCAGACGCCGTTTGGTACATCTGTGAATACAACTGAAGCATCGTCTGTCAACACTAATTCAAGAGAGAAACGTGTAAATATTCCTGGCATAGGAGTCGCAATACAACAACCTAATGGAGAGGTGAGGGTTTATAATAAGTAATGAAATTAATATTATTCTTTCCTTTTGACATTTTTATAAATAATATATGAAGGAGACTTGATGAAATAAGTTGGTCTGGTAAGGTGGTGTTAGCATAAGACTCAAGTGATTTGTAGGAAACTGTACTACTCATTCAATTCTGAGCATTTTTTTTCAAATCTGGCAACATTGCATTACAGTCAGAGTGGGGGAAGCGGCTTCAGACTTATTCGATGCGTTTTACGAGGGCAAGGTGAAAAGTCCCTGAAATATAAAACAAGAAATGATTTATTTGGTCAAAACTTTATTTCTCAACATAATTTCCTTGTAGCCGTATACACTTCGTCCAACGTTTTTCAAATTTTTCGATCCTTTCCAAATAAAACGAATTCGGCAATCCTTCAAAATAGACCTTTGTTTCAGCGATGACCTCATCTTTAGAGCCAAATCTCTTTCCGCCGAGCCATTTTTTCTTCAAGTTTGGAAATAGGTAAAAATCGCAGGATGCTAAATCTGAAGAATATGGTGGATGACGAACCAATTCGTAGCGCAATTCATGCAATTATGCTATTGCAAAGGTGGAAGAGCACTCTTTTCTTTGCCAGATGCGGCCGCTTTCGCTTGAAATCGGCGTCGAATCGATCCAACAGCTCTGTATGATATATGCCGGTGATCGTTTTGTCCTTTTCAAGGTAATCGATATGGACGATACCGTGTGCATCCCAAAAAACTGTCGCCATGACTTTGTTGTCCGATAAACCCACTTTGGCCTTTTTCGGCTTCGATTCGCCAGGACAAGTCCACTGTTTCGGCTGGTCTTTGGTCTCTGGTGTATTTTGATGGATCCATGTTTATCGACGATTTCTGCCGTTGTAACCTCAATTGGGCGATCAGAACGTTCGGCGTCTTTTGTGGTCATACCACCACAACGAAAATCAGTAAATCACTTGTGAATCGTTCCAATCGATGGTGAGGAGTCCCCATAATGTTCAACAAGCGATGCCACTTTACCGCATATTAGTTACTTCCCTCAGTCTACATAGTGTAAGGAACAGTGGCGGCTCGTGAACTTTTTGAGAGAGGAGGCTGGACATAAAACGTTTTTGTAAAAATATACTCTATTCACAGCCTTTTAACCTTTGCACCGCGACCGTACCAGCTACTTCAGTAACAAAATTATTTGTTACCCACAAGAACCAACGTGGAGGTATAGAGTTTCTCTTGCTCACAAATTTTTTTTCGTTCGCTTTTTGTTTTTTATTTTTTTGGATTTTTAATTTTTTTTCTTTTTTTTTGGGAATTTTTCATATTTTGTTTTTTTTTATTAATTTTATCAACTTTTTTATATATTAACGAAATTCTACGGTCTTTAATTTGCGAAAAATGATCAATAATATTATCATAAAATGTATCATTATGTTTTAAGTGTTTTACTAAATCTTTTTCAATAGATATTAAACTAACATTGTATGAACGATTTTGGCCCATTGTATTTCGCATGTATGTTTTAATTCGTTTGAGAGTAGAAAATGTTCTCTCTACCGATGCCGACGTGACAGGAATGGTGACTGTCAAACAAAGTAGTTTATAAAACTGAGGTAAAACTTGTTGCAAATCATTGTCTATCATATATTTTATCATATCGGCCTGACTGTCGTACTGGCCTAAAATATCTTTATCCCAGTATACAACGCATAATTCATTGTGCAGCGCTATTTTATCAAAAAAATTATATTTTAGAACTAAGTTATCTGAAAGTGTATTGAGAAACTCTTTTGAAAAAGATTCGAAAAATCTTCTATTCGTCAAATCGAAAATCGGAAAATCGAATCTCAATATTTGACCTTTAATAGTATCTAAAATTTCATAAAAAAGTTGTTTATAATGTAGTTTCTTGTCTACCAAATTATATGTTTTCCTCCTTTTCACGGGAGAAGCCTCACCAGTTGAATAATTTCCAAATAAAATATTAAAATGAAATTCTGTATAACGGAAACTTGAAATTTTATCAATGAGATGTTTTAAACGATCTCTTGAATGAATTATATTAGTGAATTTATGTTGTAAAATTTGAAAAATAAGATCAGTTTGTTTAAATATTAATTTAAAAGTATCAAGAAAAAACAAAAATTCTTCATTTTCTAAATAAGATTTTAAACCAACAGCAGCATTTAATGAAAGCTGATCTGTTGAAAAGTCATCACTGTTTAATATAAAATCAAATGTTTCAATTAATTTGCCTTTATTTTTATGGATGGTAAACTAAACATTGCACGTGATGTAAAATTACATCGAGTTCGAGCATTACAGGGAATTCTGTTTCCTACTATGTTATTTAAAACTTACGTTCGTTTGTTTGAAGACCGTTTAAATGTCCCGCCATTACAGATGCCGTCGTAAGTCTGATTTATTCGCAAAGTCGAATCGTTGAAATGTTTCCATTAAAAAATTGAATAAATTGACCGCTGTTCTTCTCGAACTAACATCGTAGAACCCTAATAATCTTTCCACTAGTTGTCCATTTTTACAATTAATAATTTACCGAACAGCCGAATTCTAATCTAACCTTATTTCGCGTGGTGTCACTCAACCATTATACCCGCATAAAACAAAACAAGCGCTGGCGCAATACGCATGTGTCGTATTCCGTACCACACCGACTGTACTGAACTTAAAGGCGGGCGGCAGGCTAGCCTCCAGACGCTGTTGCCATTTTCGCTGTTTCACGCTATTTGGCGATTGACTGGTCGGAAAAACGGCAACTGTGTTGAACAACACATGCTCAGCGTTTGAGATATATAGAGAGTCTAGCCTCAGGGCACTGTTGCCAGATTAAAAATAACTACTGAGAACGGGGAATTAATTGTAAAATTTAAAAAATTATTTGAGAAACGGGAAATAAAATGAAGAATGATCAACAAGATAAATTTGTGAGGAGGCTGAGCCTCCTTAGCCTCCTTCGAGGAGCCGCCACTGGTAAGGAAAGTAGTGAAATGAAACACAATTTTAAATTTACATTAACTGCATAGTTCTTCGTAACGCAGTCATATTTTCAAAGCGAGTTATCTATTAAATTACTAATTAAAATGTCATCTCCATCTGGGCTGGACTATGGGTTGAGGAGTTTTTATCCTGTATATGTAGAATGTGCGGATTGAGAGTAAATTTGAGATTTAATTGAATAACATTCGCGTAATTCGAGATCTGTTTGTCCTATGTCCTATGTACACTACATTAACACGAATCAAAGATATCTCTAAAAATGATGGCTATAATATCGACGTAGGGAACCTAATTTACTCCACATTGAAGAAACTATATTTGTAAGCTTAACATACCTAGGTGTGCATTCTCAAAAATTATCTAGATTCTACAAAATCAAAACAAAAACGCAGCCCTTATAACGTCAAACAACGTATATCCAAAAAGAACCAAATTTAAAATTTACTAAGTTGAAATTTGATAATGATAATTATTGTAGTGCTGCTTCCATTAGACAAAACTTGGGACAAAACTTTAGCATACATTTTCAACAACATTTGTAATTTAATTAATAATTGTAACCAATTTAACCTTGCAGCTCGTGTAAATTGAAGTGTTTGAAAAACATGATGGTTCCCTTATTTTCCTCATCAATTCGAAATTTTGTTCCATGTCGTCGAGTTTGATAGATCCATGATTTTACACCAGCAGCTAAATGTTTTCGCTTCCGAACTAGTTACGAAAAGTACGATATATTGAAACTTCAGTCAATTTTGAAAGCTGATTCATTTCACGACATTTATAATCTAATCAAAAACGTTCTATCCTCAATATAAAGTAAATTTATGCTCTAAATATTGATTCAGCTTTTAGTAATGATTAATAATAAAATAGTGCTTCCATGATGCCAATACCAAGAGAGGTGGTAATCATTAAATTTATTGTTGTAGGTCAAAGTGAGGTATCCAGATGGATCACAATTATGGGTAGATGGGACACATCATGTACATTATCAATTTCCTAATGGGAAAAGAGTAGAATTTGCAGAGACTGAATTGATACCTCAACAGATTATGGAGAAGCTTCAGCATATGCCTAAAGTACTAAAACATTTAATGCCTACTAGTATTAATCATAAATATCTATTAGATAGTATTTAAATGCATTTTATTTATATTTATTAAACCGTTTAAAGAATTATTAGTCTAAATTGTTGTACAGAACTTTATAGAAAATATGTATATATTAATGGTAAGAACACAAAATTAAATATTACAAACAATTCATTATATAGTTTACATGTTTAACTGCACTATTTGATATATAAAGTAAAGTTAACAATTTGTTACCTCCACAATGAACTATGAAGCCTTTCCTTTTATAGTGTTAGCATTTCAAACATTTCTACTTTGGATAGAGAAGATGCCACTTATTCTGGAAAAGATATAATATCTAGGGTTATTCTGGACTCATAAGCAAGCAAGGTATTGCCCAAACCATCAGATAATTGGAAATTCTCGCAATCGACTTCCAGACGGCTATGAAAAGTGTAAGATGCCCCATACTTGGTTTAGTAACCAATGGTAAAGTATCAAACACAAAAAAAGGTAATATTCGCAGACAATGTCTGTCTGGGTATCAAAGGACCATTGAAACAATCTCCTGAATTACATTCATTTAATGGAAATTACTTAACATTTATATCACTTCAAACGATCCACCTGTTCGACCAATGTGTAGGGCAGTACATTCCTCACAAGTTAACTTATAAACTCGCGACTTCCGAACTTTATTAAATGTAGTTTTTGCATTGAAAGTTTCGGAGAAAAAAATTGCTTTAAGTAGATAATTATGATACAAATTGAAGGGACTAAAATCGAACACTTTTTGATCGTCGCAAATAATCCAAAAAATAGTTAATGAACAGCTTACTAAAATTTCAACCTCTTATCTTTCGTATAAGTTGCTAAAACAATTATTTTAAATAATGGTATCTCGTGCGCTTGACTGTGTGGCACGCGCGGAAGGGTGAACTGCCGCGCTAGATCACGCACACTCTTCCGCAGCTCGTAGTCCAGGCTATGAACCGGAAAAAAAAACATGTAAGTTCGAATCAAAAAATTTTTTTTGCATTAGTTTCAGGAGGTTCTCAGGATCATTCATACACCTTCAAACCTCTTGGGAACCCCAACCCCACCCAATGGGGGCAAAAATGGCCCGAAATCTCCAAGTCTTGAATTGTATTTTCTACAAAAAAAGGTATTTTAACATTTCGAGTGCACCTAGGAGGTTTTTCGGGTCGTTGAACACGAATCCGTAGCCAGATTTACTTGCAATCCATCGTAGGGGTGATAAAATCGACGAAATTGGGCAATTTTGCACCCCTACCTATATGTTATTTTGCAATTTACGTGTTTTAGGCATTTCGAATGCACCAAGGAGATTTTTTGGGTCGCTGAATACGATTCCGAAGCTGTCTTTTCACGGCGCTTATGGAAAGCTTTTTTCTTTTTAACTCAATCCGATGATGTCCTACGCGAAAAACCGGTTTTGGCAATTTTTACCATTTTTTTTGGACCATTTGCGACGATCAAAAAGTGTTCGATTTTAGTTCCTTCAATTTGTATCATAATTATCTACTTAAAGCAATTTTTTTCTCCGAACTCGGAATTAAAAAGTTCAAAGAGCTAATTCTATCACACTAAGATATTAGTACGTCAAGGTAACATATTTTTTCTCAGTTTTTTGTTGCACGTTGGGATAAATTTGATTTACAGTTAATTTTAATGATTTTCTTGATCAAATTATTAACGATACGGAATAGTCGTCTTGTATCGCAATGTTTTTTTTCTGGTTTTATATTACCTTGACGTACTTTGGGCCAATATCTGATAAAATCTTGAATATTTTTCAGAAACAAAAGTTAAATGTAGCTTTCAGACCAAGCCATAAACATATTTTTCAATGCAAAAACTCAATCTAATAAATTTCAGAAGTCAGGAGTTTATAAGTTAAGTTGTGAGGAATGTAATACCCTATACATTGGGCAAACAGGTACCAACCTTAACTAATCCCCCCTTCACATTGTGATACAAATCGCACACGCAATATATTCAGGGTTCAAATAAAGAATGTATTTAAGAGAACTTAATAGCACAATAAGAAACGAGCTTAATGTCCATTTTAAACAATTAATTACGAACAAAAGAAATAAAAAGGCATGCAAGATTACCAAACTGAGCTCATTAAATTTATAACAATTTCAAATTTGTGATTATTCGCGTTTCAAATTCTTGTTTTTCTTGGATATCCAACAGAGATCCTTGAAACTATTGTGATTAAATCAGTTTCTACAGTCTACTTCTATGAATTATACAGGGTGTTTCAAAAAAAGGTGGCTCCGTTGCTAGGATAGGTAGAACACTGAAATATAAGTGAGGTTTACTTAGAAAAAATGTTCGTAACGGCATCCGTTTCAAGATATAGGGTGTTAAAAAACAAATATTTAAACGCTTTTTTTACGAGTATTTCAAAACTACTGGCAACATTGTAATGAAATTTTGTATGAACATGT
Source organism: Endomychus coccineus (assembly GCA_958510875.1). Lineage (NCBI taxonomy): Eukaryota > Metazoa > Arthropoda > Insecta > Coleoptera > Endomychidae > Endomychus > Endomychus coccineus. Next base: position 30,869,211 of record OY294067.1, on the reverse strand, counting down.
TTTGGAAGCTGATACATCGTATGAATTTATTTTTATATCTGACTCTCATAGAGGGCGCTAATTTCACGGTTCGTACCAAGTAGTTTTAAACATAACTTTTTCGAGGTTAGATTTTCTAATTCAAATTTCAGGTGAAATTAAACATCATTCAATTTTACATGAAAAAGGTACTCTTGGTAAAACTCGACACTGTGTACCGTTTTCGGAATATTTTGATTTGAAAATAGTGAAGTAATAACTGATGCTGGTATAAAGTAAAAAACAATTACCAATTTATTAAAACCCAAAAACAATAACATTATTCTTATGCTAAAGTTATTGATTAAACAAAGAATCACAAGAATGCATAATTCTCTAAACGGTTGAGAATGATCTATGAGGTCATTAAAGTGACGTTCATTTCTGTCTTGCAACTCTTGACGTGAATTTACCTCTGTAGAATAGACTTTTCCTTAACATACGCCAAACTGTGTAGTACAAAGAATTGAAATCGCATGATTGAATATTTTATGTTTTTATTCAAATTTATTTTAATTCTCTCCCTGTGATTCTTTGTTTGATTAACAGCCTTAGCATTAGAATAATGTTATTGTTCTTCGTTTTTAATAAATCGATAGTTGTTTTTTACTTTATACCAGCATCCGTTATTACTTCATCATTTTCAAATCAAAATATTCCGAAAACGATACACAATATCGAGTTTCACCAAGATTACCTTTTTGGTGTAAAATTGAATGATGTTTAATTTCACCTCAAATTTGAATTAGAAAATCTAACCTAAAAAAAGTTATGTTTAAAACTACTTGGTACGAACAGTGTAATTAGCGCCCTCTACGTTAGTCAGATATAAAAATAAATTCATACGATGTGTCAGCTTTCAAAACATGTTCATACAAAATTTCATTACAATGTTGCCAGTAGTTTCGAAATAATCGTAAAAAATGTGTTTAAAATTTTGTTTTGCAACACCCTGCATCTTGAATGAATACGGAAAATTTTTTACTAAGCAAATCCCACTTATTTTTCAGTGTTCTACCTATCCTAGCAGCGGGGCCACGTTTTTTTGAAACATCCTGTATGTAAATACTTGGGAAACGGGTCACATTAACATAAATATGAAATATGTTTTCGTATTTACATACGTTTCTGTTTCACTACCATCATCAGAAGACGTTTGAAAACTATTTTCATCTACAAAAGCGAGGGATTTGTTGAACGTATAGCACTAAGCGTGGCAAAGACGAACGAAACACGAAAATTTGTGAAATTGTAACATTAATGTGTGTGTGAATAGTATTAGAAAACCACTACACAATAATGTTTCTATAGCTGAAGACGTCATTACTCGAGAACGAGGCAAAAACATCTGGCAACAAAATTCCCTTTGCGTCAAGTAGGTACAATGATTAAAGTTCAATGACTACGTTAGCAAAGGTCTTGGCTACAACAAAATTGCTAATTTATTGTATCGGCTTTCCATATTATAAAGAAATACATAGATATTTCATTAATTAAATTTGTATATATTTGACTCAATGATTGAACATCGGTTCTATGATTTACAGATTGAGAATCATGCCCAGGATAGATCTTTTATGATAATTGGTTTCTTCAGCTAAAATATTAATATTTTTATAATTGAACTGATGGTTATTATAAAACAATGTTTAGCAAGGGCGCCTTCCTGTTTGAAACCGAACTATATCTCCTCCACAATCATGACAACAATTGAAAACCGAAATAGTATCTATCGTAGCTCCGTAGCGTTCGCCATTGACGATAACACGTTAGCCGGCATAATTTTTGAAGAAGTACGGTCCGATGACTCCTCCAGTCCACGAAGCACCCAAACAGTGATATCCTTGTTGGGAGAGTCATTGATCCAAAAATAAGCCTATAGGAGCTATAGACACATAGGTCCAATAATTGTTGCGCACGGCCCCAAATCGAGGTGTTTCTTCAGTACGCACTCATAGGATGAGCAACATAAAGTAACGTAAACGACGTGCGAAATCGAATTATATGTTGCAATAATTATATTTGCATGATGAAATGGCGAACATTACTGAATAGGAAACTTCACAACTTTGACACACCAAGAGTTTTTGTAGTCTCGATTAGAAGCTCTATCATGCCAAAAAAACATCCTTTAGAAGGTTAATTTTAATTTTTGAATGAAATATAGGGAATAAAATGGTCAATAAAGGGTTCAAATGAAAATTCTAGTGCTCTCACATCCGAATCTTTTCTTAAATACTTAGAAATATATGACCAACCGCTTCACAAAATTAGGGTCAATAAAGCATTGAACCTCTTACGGCATACTCAAATAGGAATAGCATACGAGAGCAAAGTGAAATATCCCTGAACAATGAAACAAGAAATGATTTATTGGGTTAAAATTTATTTTATTTCTCAACATAATCTCCTTGTAACCCGATACACTTCATCCAAAGTTTTTTCGATCCCTTCCAATTAATACGATTTCGGCAATCCTTCAAAATAGGCGTTTGATTCAGCGACGACTTCATCGTTGGAGCCAAATCTCTTTCCGCCGAGCCATTTCTTCAAGTTTGGAAATAGTGGCAGTGAGCCAAATCTGGAAATATGTTGGATAACGAACCAATTCGTAGTGCAATTCATGCAATTTTGCCATTGCAAGTACGAACCTGTGCGCTGTAGTCCTGGTGAAAGAGTTCTTTTTTTTCCAAATGCGGCAGCTTTCGCTTCAAATCTGCGTCGAGTCGATCCAACAGCTCTGCTTAATATACGCCGATGCGTTTGCCCTTTTCAAGGTAATCGATATGGACGATACCGTGTGCATCCCAAAAAACTGTCGCCATGACTTTGTTGGCCACTTTGGCCTTTTTCGGCTTCGATTCGTCAAGACAAGTCCATTGTTTCGACTGTTCTTTGCTCTCTGGTGTATTGTGATGGATCCTTGTTTCGTCCACGGTCACGAAACGGCGCAAAGAGTCTTTCTTATCGCTGTTGAACATCGCCAAACACTCGTAAAGCCGTGAACACTATTATTGACACATAAATTTGTATTGTAATGTAATTTTTATACTCAGCTCATAGATCGCCCAAACAATGAAAAAGATCAAAAACAATTTTGAAAACGGAGTAGTTACGTGAATACTTTGGTCGATACCTATTTTGAATTTCTTTTTGCGAAATAATAAGAGATTGAAAGCACTACCTATTTTAACATATGTGAATGACGTAACGTAAATAAATTCAACAACGAGTCATAAATAGCGCCTATCAATCCACAAATCGTGCTTAATCATCGTATACTCTTTGATTTAACATTTCTTGTTGTACACGCAATAACTACGCACGTTAAATCTTCAACTAAGTTACATCAATAACTACCGATTTGGCTGTCACATAATATGTCGACCTTTTGTTCAAATCCGTTTTGAAAAACTTACATAAATGTTGGATTTGGTAATTAACAGTCTTATATTCAAATGAGAAATATACAGACTGTGAATCAGAGACGGTCCATTATAGATTTTGTTTATACTTTCTTTAATGATGGGATTGAAACATGTTTTTGGGTAGCCATTCATTTCCAGTGTATTACGAACAATATACATGATAATTCTGAACAATTGAACTAACTTCAAAACTTTCAATAACAAAAATATTCTCAAAATTGCATCCTTTGATTCGCAATTACAGAAACCACCTTCACAGAATCAATTTTTCATATTATTTGTTGTAGGTAGAAATTTCTACCTCACATACGAGTCTTGTTGGAAGGACAGACGCATTGCATCACTCCACAAGATGGACAAGTGAAACGCCATAAACTGTTTAGAAAGATGGGCCTGGTAATCATGTGAAATTAGTGCACGTTGACTGCTTACGGTTACGTTATCTTACACTAATTTAGAATAAATTTTATGCTTGCCACAAACGCTTCAAGAGATACGAATCAACCTAATGCACCATTTACTTAAAATACTAATGGATGACAGGCACATTATAAATCACGGCCAACCTATCCCATATTTGTCGAATCTATATCGCCCTTATGAAATTCAAATAAATGTTCCCAAAATTCAACTTTTACATATACCTATATCTCTGTTCTATTAGAAAATTCAAATATTCTTACCTCCGAACAGAAGCTGCTTAAACGTTTTGTGAAACTTCGATCCTAAACATTAAAAACAATTATCTTTCAACAATTTTTGAGATATTCATTTCCTATTTGGCTCTTTTTTTCTATTCAAGTAGAGAAGCGATTTTGTTTGATCGAAGCCCAAATTGAATGAATAAAAAACTTTCTCGTCTTAAGCAGTGAATATTATTGCTTAGAAACAACTCTGTTATGTCATAAAATAATTTCGATTTGAATTTGGAATTGATTAGGAAATACCTACACATAACCTATTATAAACAGGTAACTATTCAGATATCAATTTCACATCATAAGAACTTTTCCCCTTGTTGAATATAATAATGTTTATACACAATTCTCTCTAATTATGAAATTCCAAAGTAGGTCTTATTCATTAATCATGGATAGAGGTCTGGTACATCATTAGTAGATCAAACTAATACCAGATCTATAATACGAAGAGGCTTATTGCACATTCTAGATATTGAAGCTTAGTAGTAGATTTTTTGAAATTAACCGTTAACAGTTTCAAAATAAACACATCCTATGGGCTATGTTAATTAGTTACTCGAAATTGTTAAGCTGCAGACTCATAAGATCTTCCTTGTGAAAGATTTAAAAGTCGTACTTATTTCAATTTCTAATTTGCATCATACAGAGGTATTAGCTATTTTATACCCTTCACATTCAATGAAAAGACAGGATTAAACTAATATAATAAAAACAGTTAATTACATTAAATTTACATTAATCAAGTGGTTCCACCAGAGGCATAGTAAGAAAAACCCCAACCCCCTTACTACGCCACTGGGTTCCCCAACTGACTTTTTTACCTGAATGAGGAATTGTAAGTGGGATCTTATAATATATTCACGTGATCTTTACCTTGACCGCAAACTTCTTGTCACAATTTCCAATATGTTGTAGATACTACCTGATGATGCCTTTATAATAAGCTAAAGCCAATAGAACTTTGGGTTTTCTACTTAGAACGTTCCAAATGTGTCAACAACTTAAGAGGTACGACAAACACTATTTAAAACATTGGTTATACCAAAACTGGAATCTGCATCGCTCATTTGGAATCCACAATATAAATTGAATATTAGGTAAATTAATTGAGATCATTGAACGTAAATACACATCTAAAATATCTCTGGTTTGGGACTTTCAATATCTTTCCTAAAAGAAGTTTTAATCATCAATTATTATCTAATCAACTTTTAATTGTCACACTTGAGCTAAGAAGAAAACTGTAGAGCTCAATATTCCTCCATAAATTTGTTAAACAATGATATTGACTGGACTTATTTATTAGTTAAATTAAATTACGTTGTACCTAGAATGTCTTTTCGCTGCCTTTAACTTTTTACAACATTTGGTCTATTACAAATTAATATAATATTTAGATGTCCGATGTTTGTCAAGTTTCAATGTGATTTGTTCACAATGTAAATTATTTTCCATTAATATTCAATCTCTTGTTAGTATAGTCAGCCAATGTTTTTGTTACCATTTAAGCTAATAATTTAATCAGTATTTTCATAATTTTTTATTAAGTATTATTTATGTTTTATATCATTTGTTACTCTTTATACTACGTTGATTTGTATTGCTTGTCCTATAATTAGGTTATGCCTGTTGGCACATATACTAAATAAATAAATAATCCAAAAGGACAAGGCAGTGTTCCATGAACAAGCACTGCAAATACTCCAAAATTATAAGATGAATCCACTCCACGATCGTATATACAGGTCTGGAAACTCGTTTCCTATGTGAGAAGTGAGTCCGCTAAGCGTCATCTGTTGCGTAGTACCAAAAGGGTGGCGCATGAGTCGAGGGATGTTCTCTGGCACGTATACGACCGTGTTTGAACGATATGGCGCCTAATCCTGACATCCTGACAACATACTTCGATCCATGCGCCAGCTGGTGGCTGAGCGAGGGACTACGAGTTTGACGACATGTAAGAGACTTATGTCAAACATAGAGTTTCCAGACCTGTATATACGACCGTGATCCACTCTAACCTATAATTTATTCTGAATAAAAGTGATATACTGGAACATGTACCTACTATAGAAATACTTGTTGTTTACGTTTAATAACGATTAATTTAACTTATATACGAATAATATTTTTTATTAACTACTTACAAAAATATTGTTATTCAATAGTAATATTACGAGGCCTATGCTAAAGTTTATATGACGAGAAAATATCACCAGTCAATGTTGTTTCACACAGAGCTAAGCAATATCAAGTTTTATTCGGTCTATCGACAAATTTCATGAGTTACACACTCCACTTTCCCTCTTTATTTCCATGGATTAACAAGATTACACCAATTTGAGTTAGTAAAAATTTTACTATAGGAAAATGAACCAGAGGAGAATCTTTAGTTGCAACAATTGACAATTGATAAAAAAAAAATTTCGAAAATTGCCGAAGTAACCATTGAATTTCAGTTTCGTTTAGTAATTTAATAATTACTATGCATCTGAAGTGATATTCATTAGCCAGAAAAATAATAAGGTAAGTAACATATGCCTGTTGAAAAAGTTTATTAAATATCCCTTCATGGAATATCTTGATTCACACTATATTCCAGTGACAGTATTTATTAGATAACTAGCTGAATGTACCCCGCGTTGCAAGGGTATAACTGCCATAAGCCTTATTTAAATGTAATTTAGATAAAGGGAGTGCATATGCGTCATTGGCGGTGTTAAAAAGCTATAGGATGGAAGAGAAATAAATCATTGCCTGTAGAAACAGTTATAGCTTCGGCTCTGCCCCCACGAAGTTATTTCTTCCAACTTTCAAGTCTTAATGAATATTTCAAATGAGTAGAAACATCTAGGGGTGTGAAAAAACGTAAAATTGTACTCTTAGCCATTTGAATTAACTTGTTATGGAGTGATACTTTCAATGTATCTTTCTGACGTGTAAACGTTAAGCAAAAGACTAAGAAAGGAGAACTGGTCTTTAAAAGAAGCAGGAATTGATCTAAAAGAAAATTGCTTTTCGCATGGGCAATATGTTCTTTCGCTTATGGCTCAGCGGTACGTTTAGTTGTATTTTTCAGGTTCTAATTAAAACAGTGGCACGTCGTTTTCTTTCTTTTATTTGAATACAATGTTCTTCATCTAGATGATAAACTTTGGGAGTGTTCAGTGAATTATGGGAATTGGTTCAAGGTCATCGAAATGACGTTAGATACAAATCCGAAAGATCAAAGTTTACGATTTAAGTACAATTTTCTTTAGCTCTATCCACGAATTTCGAAAAATCATCTGGTGGGCGCACCGTTTTGAGAGATAATCTATCTCTTATCAATTAATAATGATTCTTGACCCAGGGTTGAATTATATATAAATTCTCGGGAAATAAGTCACACCAAAACATATGCTTATTATTTTCATCTTTACGTACGTTTCGGTCTCACGATCATTATCAGAAGACGTATCAATGTCTAAAACGGGATTTCTGAAAACTAATTGTATCAAGCTCAAAGCGTCTTATCCCATTAATTTCAATTTAAAAGGCCCACGTCGAAACACATTAATGTTTGAAGTATATGAATATGTATCAAGAAGTCACTTCATAGCAATCTACTTCCAATATTCGAAGTCATCTCATGCAATGTTTGAATAAGACTGAAAGCAAACTATAATATGCTTAAGTATCCACTTTCGAACCAGATATTAAAGATTTATGAGGTAATAGGAAAAAGTTGTCAGATCTAACTAGAAATATTGCTATTTCAGCATTCTACCCAAAATATACTTTTAACAATATAAAGGAGCATGTAGGAATTTTCAAGGGTTTTAATTAATTAAATCAGTATAAATTTGACTTAATGATCGAACGATTTTTCTATGATTTACAGACTTGAGTCACGTTTCATGTGAATCATCTCCAGGATAGATCTTTTATATATGTCTATTTTCCGGGAATACATTGATACACGATTTAAAACTAATCTGAGAGGAGAGAAGAACAGTTTTTCTTATTTGCAAAAAAATGTTAATCTCTCTATAATGAAGATAAAATTCCACCGAAATACAGAAATCTGCAAATTCACATTCTAAAATGCAGATTAAAATACTTTTTAATAAGAATAGCTTATTATACAGTATATGAATATTAAAATGATATGAAATTGTGATAAAACCTGCTGGTCAACATATTTTAAAAACGAATATAATGACTAATAACAAAATGATCTATCTATCTATCTATAATAATTTTTTTCTTTAGTTAAAATATTAACATTTTTCTAACCGAATTGATGGTTTCAATCAAAACAATGTTCAGCATGTTATAACTTGTTGGTGCAACTGAATTAAAGTGAAGAAATCATTGAGATGATTTCGAATATTAGAAGTAGATTGCTATGCAGTGGCTTCTTAATACATATTCATATACTTTTGAAACATTAATGTGGTACAATTTCGATTACTCGTTTCTGTTCGTTTGGGCGACGTGGGGGACTTTTTGATTGAGATTAATGCGACGCTTTGTGCTTGAAACAGTTAGTTTTAAGAAATCACGTTTTAGATATGGATACGTCTTGTGATGATCGTGAGACTGAAACGTACGTAAAAACGAAAATAATAAGCATCATGTGCTAGTGTGACCTATTTTCCGGGAATTTATTATTAATCTATCTCTATCCAAAATTTCAATTCCCTAGGTATTACGTTTTGGAACTTGGAACATGGTTATCAGTGAGGCAGTGAGTGAGTGGGTAAATGAAAACACTTAGCTTTATATATAAATATAGATAGAAGATATCAGAAAATATGCGAAAAAAATGTCTGATATTGGGATATTTCTTGACATGAAGAATCCGTTTCTTGTACTCATTATCCTTATACATTAAAATCTATTTGTATCCGAGAGTCTAAAACATTCATAATTTCCAACTGTATGACGAAAATCGAATACTTGTTCATAATATCTTCATCACAGCTGATAACAGATTATAAAAATACAACAGCATATTACCCTAAAATGCAAAAGTTAGATATAATTAACTTGATAATGCTCAGCTTCAATCTTAATAAGGTTTTCACAAATAAATTAAAAATCCAAGAGCTGAAAACTGTTATCTCTTATTAATAGAAGAGGACCGCACTTGGAAGGAACTCAATTCACTATCATAACTGGGCCTTGAGGCCGAGTCTAATGGAAAATCGTAATCCGGAATGAAAAACATTCTACGCAAATCACCCCACTGATTTTGATTTAAATTTTTATTGACCACATTTCTTCTGGTGGGTTGATCATTAACTTCGTCATCATTCAGAAAGTCTGGAAGGAATTTCGGTGGTTGATAAAACTGAGAAGGCATGGAGGGCGACAGTTCTTCGTTACTAACATCTACATTTTGACCATTGTTACCGTTACTTGGAAGTGCGAAATTAAAATTCAAGAACTTTCCGTTCACTGAAGTACTCTTTTGAAGTGGAGGTAACAGTCCAACGTCATCAGGAATCGGTGAGGTTGCCTCCACAGATGTTGGATACACTGGTACAGTTGCCGGAAAATTGGATTCAAAGTTGATTGATAGTTTCGTGGTACTGTCCACCGCGAGGTCTTGATTCTGTACCATATATGGTAATGGTGGTAACAATCCTACTTTATCTGGTAGAGGAGATGTGTTAGCAACTTGTTGTGGATACACTGGTGTGGTTGCTACAAAATTTGATACGAAATTGACCACCTTCGGTTTTTCAGGTACCCTCGGAGCAAATGGTGGGAATAGCTCCAAGTTATTCTGTTTCAAGTTTTCGTCCACAAATTTAGGATAAACAGGCGTGGTAGCTTTGAAATGTGATTCAAAGTTCACCTTAACTGGTTCCAGGTTTTCATTGTTGGTATTAACATTAGGTACGTTTTGTAGAAAAGGAGGGGAAATATCTGCATTATCATTTTTTAGGGCCTCATCCACTACAGTTGGGTACACTGGGGTCGTAGCCACGAAATCAGACTTAAAATTGACTTTAATGGTAGCTGCTGTGCCTTGATAACTTCTGCTGGTAAATGGTTTTTGTGATGTGCGATAATTGTTAGATGCAGAAAACGATATTGATTCAGTTACTTTATCTTTCCTCGGAGTTTGTGTTACAGTTACGGGTACTGGTGTCGTCAATTTTGGTTTCGTTTGTTTCTTTACATCGCTCGTTACAGAATTGAATTTGTTCCCTTCAGTTGGTACTTCAGTCGTTGACCTATTGGGATATTCCGTAGACCAGTGGCTTGGGAGAAAGTAGCGAGGTTCTTTGGTCGATAAAGAGTTATCGTCAGTTTCGTCAGTCTCGGCACCCACTAAATTTAAATCGTTCGCTTGGTCACGATTAGTTCGATAGATAATATTATATTCTAGAGCACTAGGATGTGACAACAGATCGGGACGTGGTGTTCTATGGTAGGGATGCACGTCTGAGTCGTCTACGAAAAGTTTTCCTTTTTGTCCTATAAGACTGTTCGCGCTGTATTCACTTTCGGATTTGCTACAATTTACCATGTACCAGTGATCGCAAATAAGCATCCTTTGTTGGAATAGGGTGGCATTAGGACAGGCGTAGCTGAATTGCCTGCCTAAACCATCGCACATGTGGTAGTTCTGAAATGTAAAACGATGTAAATATTTAGTCGAAACGTTTGGTTCTATTTCTCACCTGACATCCCGAACCAACGTCAGCATAATATCCAGATATCCTTCCTTCGCATGAAAATGTGCTTTTCACCCTCTGAAACAACATAAAGATAAATAATTATTTGTATTCTATTTTGAAGGGTAGGTATTTTGTCAAAAGAAAATTCTTAGAGCTCAATTACTGGCTAACTTATATGATATCTGCAGCTTAGAATTCAATATTTCGGAAATAACATTCTGTTTTAATGCGGAAATGTTCCGTAGAAGGTTTTAGAGGTCGTTGATTTTTTGGCCCAAAATGCACAACATTAAAAAATGCGATTTTCGGTAGGACTTTAGATTTTTTTCAATCACAAGCTTCAAAAAATGTTTAAAATAATGTTTTGCATCGAAAAATATAATTTACAATTCATATTTCTAATAATTGGTATTAAGTATATTTAAGACATTTTAGTTTCGAAAAAGTAGAGCTGCAATATTTTAATTTATTGTATAGTATTTAAGGAGCCAAGTAGTTGTAGAGCGACTATATTTTAGGGGAAATTTCTTTTGCAATACTTGAAGCTTCATTGATTGAATTATATAACCTACAATTGGCAAAGTGACGTACGTCACAAATTCAAGAGAGTACTTTAGAACTACACCTTCGACTAAGATTTGACAACATTCTAATTTTCCAATTTTCTATGAATCCTACTACTCTCTATATAACCTATAAATGTCAAAGTGACATACGATCGTGACCATAGGATAACTTGTGAAATGTGCCAATAGTAAATTTTTCTATGAACCCGTATTTATCTGTATTTAATCTACAACTGCGACCTTAAAAATTTTTATTAATGCATTAATGTTAATTTTTTAATTAAACAAATATAAAGCCTTTCGGCAAGTAGGGAGAGGGTGACAATGATTCTTAGAGTATACCAAAGGGTTTGCAAAAGATTTCCACAAAAGTGAGCTGTACAAAGAGATTCCGATAGACAATAATATTTTTGGTTAAGTTGACCGGACGAATGACATTTTGGAACAAGTGAATGCGATGATTCAATTTTGATGGATTCAAATCGATAAGAACTGTCCCCTTGGATATATTATATTTTGTATTGAATTTTGAAAACAACTCCAGTAATTTGCAAATTTTGACAAAATAATCTTATCTGATAGGAAACTTGTGATCAACATTTAAATAAATTAATAAACTATAAAAGAGTTCACACTAACATACTATAACACTATACATAAGAAACAAAAATAGTTTGTATCCTACGAATAGGTTTGATTATGCTCATAGATGCATATATCCATGTGATCTTTACCTTGACCTCAAACTTCTGGTCAGAATCTCCAATTTGTTGTAGATACTACCTGATGCTGCCTTTATAATAAGCTAAAGCCAATAGAACTTTGGGTTTTCTACTTAGTCATTCCAAATATGTCAACAACTTAAGAGGTACTACAAACAAATTTAAAACATTGCTTAGACCAAAACTGGAATCTGCTACGCTCATTTGGAAACCACAATATAAATTGAATATTAGGTACATTAATTGAGATAATTGAACGTAACTACATATTTAGAATGTCTCTGGTTTGAGTCTTTCAATATCTTTCCTAAAAGAAGTTTTAATCATCAATTATTATCTAATATCAACTTTTAATTGTCAGACACTTGAGCTAAGAAGAAAACTTTAGAGCTCAATATTCCTCCATAAATTTGTTAAACAATAATATTGACTGCAGCTATTTTTTAGTTAAATTAAATTACGTTGTACCTAGAATATCTTTTCGTTGTCCTTTAACTTTTTACAACGTTAGGTCTAATACAAATTGATATTATATTTAGATGTCCGATATTTGTCAAGTTTCAATGTTATTTGTTCATAGTGACTTATTTTCCATTAATATTTAATCTCTGATTGGTATAGTCAGCCAATGTTTCTATTACCATCTAATCTAATGATTGAATCAGTATTTTCGTAATTATTTATGTTTTATATCATTTGTTACTCTTTGTACTACGTTGATTTGTATTGCTTGTCCTATAATTAGGTTATGTCTGTTGCACATATACTAAACAAATAAATACTCCCAAAAGACAAGGCAGTATTCATGAACAAAAACACTGCGAATACTCCAAAATTATAAGAGATAAATCCACTCTAAGATATAATTTCTTCATTCTTTATTGAAACAGTTTAAATCTTAGGAACAGGTTTGCTTATGCTCATAGATGCTTAAAGTTCTTCTACCTGGTGCAGAGAACGTGACATCACTATTCATACATCTTCCGAAAGAAATCTACTGAAATCTGACATGATTCAACATCTTTATCCATCACATTATCAAAAACGCACAAAAGGTAGGCCCGTCTAGGAATATAAAATGCTTAGTAGAGCTTCATGTAAACAAGTAAGCTCAACTTTTGTTTATTTTGCTTCAATGAATTTCTGAGCGGAAAAATTATATCAGCGTGATTCTATATTGAAAGAGACTACTGAAACAATGAAGGTGGTATACTATCATTAATAGGAGACATAATCTAAATATTGTCAAGGTGAATGAATTAAACTGATACACCGCTGAATTTTTCAGCGATTCATGGGATGATCATTGAGGTCTATTGCGAAAACCGATTCACAAAAACTTGGTTTTCTATTCCATGCCAAGAGCTACTTTATATCCCAGCATTTCCTCTCTAGGACATCGTAGAAAGGTGGGAGTTCTCTCCCTTTTCTATAGATGTTTTCATGGTTGGTGTTCATCAGAAAGCTCGTCTGTTGTTCCACCACGATATATTCCGGATAGGCGGACTAGACGATCTCAAGCTAGTCACTCTTTCATTTTCAAGCTCGAGTCCTGCCGAACTTATTTCTACTAGACCCTAGTGAGGTCTTCCCCTATGCTTTGCCTATAACCTATAAACCTTCTCCTCTCCCAATATTCCTCGGCTGGTTCATACGATGTTCCTTTCGTGTAGTCAAATTATTTAAAAAAATCCGGAAGAGTAAGCCAAGCAGTCTGAAGTTTGTTTATCCGGACAGTTTTTATAGGAGAATGTTTATTCATCAAGTTGATAATGTTTGTTGTTATAGTTCCAACTTTCAAGTTAATGGATGGAAACTGCTGTCCCAGTTAGTATGATGAGATCTTCGTTGAAATTGGTAATAAGAATGATTTTATCTCGGAACGGCATTACTTTCGATGATTTCTTCTAGTAGTAACTTAATGACACTAAAAACCAGTTTGTAATCTGATATGGTGGAAACATTCAATAGGATTTTTTATATCGAAAATTAACTTGTGTGATCTTATGAAACAAAATGAATTTTTCCTCACCCATTCAAGAACGAACTACTGGAGCGAACTATGACTGACGAGTTTTTATATTCTCATATCACTTTTCATCATCATTGGATGACAATCTAAATCTAAAATTTCTTCATGCGTATTATGTCTTCCGCATGCACTCTCTGTTAAAAGACCACACTGCAACATAGCTTAGCCTTCTCAAATCTGATGTTATTGTAAATGTACACGTAATTAGGTACTTTATTTTATTTTCCAAGTGCGCGTAATTACCAAGTAAAAACAATTTGCGCTGATGATAAATTGGTGAGACCAGTTTTGTTTCTCTCTGTGTTGAATCATTTAATATTGCGTTACTACGAAAGTGTATATCCACTTATACGATAACTATAATGTTCAATGACCTTCGAAGTGGAATAAAACTACCGCTGAATTATCAATGTCTAATTTGTTTACATTAACATGGGGGATTCGAAATTCGTCACAGTACGTAGGTCAACATAAAATGCGTGTACAATATTCGTCCCATGGCATTCTGTCGTCCGATTTTGGGACTACGAAATTCGTCACAAACATAATTATTGATTTTAAAATTCTAAAATACAATGAAAACCTTGTTGATGCAACAATTTTGCCACCATAAGAGTCTAAGTAATATTTTTACGTTTACAAAAAAATCAATATGATTGAGAAATTTAATTATGAGGTCGGTTTTACTTTATTTATTCACTAAATTAGTGTAATAAAAAAATGTGTAACATATGATCAAGAATAGAATGTACTTATAATACATACATTTTACATAACACTCGGAAGAAAAATATTGACAATGTATACATAATAATATTACATATCTTATGGATTGTGTTCATATATATTTGAAACAACTTCAACAAGATGTAGGGTAGTTATCTTTTGTTGTTCCAAATCTAACAAGAATTTTTGCAAAAAATCGAATTGTGGCTGATCCTTAGATTTACAACGAGTAGCTTCACTATTACATTATGTACACTTTTATTTGAAATTTTAACAAAACATCCATTAAATAAAAAATATTCGGTGAACTATAATAAAATGAGTTATTTAAATGAGAGTGAAAGGACTCGCAAGCGTTCGTGGTTTTATTTCCAATTTCACAATTTTTGTTTTTGTATTCACCTTTTAACCCCAACTTTTGTACTTTACGCCACCAAGACTCAATAAGATGGAAGCGGCAACAAACAATTGTAATGTTATCCCACACTTTTTTACGAACTGCATTATGAACAGGGCCGAATTTAGAGTGGTGGGGGTTCGTGGCCACAAGTTTGGTGGGTGCCCCTATGGTAGACGGTAATATTAAATGCCACAAATATTTTTACAATACAAAATTATAATGGCGAAGGACTAGAAACTTATCTGTAATACGGCGCGGGAAAATTCAAATAACTAATTTCAATGAACTTGTTATTATGTAGTGTTTCAGAGCAATGTGACATCAGAAATAGCTTATTTTAACTTATACCTGCCATTGCATAAATAATAAATATGCAATATTTCCTCGCTTTTGTAATGTAAAATGTATAATTAAGATATGTGAATTCAAATTCTGCACAAATTTACTCAAAAATTATGAATTTGTTACTATCATTTTTGTTGAAATCCAATTTTTTTTTCAATATATTATACTTGGTGGGGGCCCCTTCTTGGTGTGAGTGGCAGTGAACTAAACACTAGTAGCGGCATATAGTGTCCATTTATGTAGCCATGTATGATAAATAGTTGTGTGAAAAATGTGGTGTAGCATTGGAATGTGCCATCGATGAATATAAAACTCCACTTACATAAAAATTTCAAATTTGTTTGGCAGCTAAAAATTACAATTCCGTTTGGGAAATCATTATCCAGAACCAAATTTTCCTCTCTTGGCGTTTTGTACGAATGTTCTTGCTGATAACGGTGAACTTCGTTGGCGAGGCAAAGTTGGCAATGTTTTGCGACGTCTATTGTACATATTTTCTTTGACGCATTTTAAGTCCCGGAAAGTCAATGTTTCTGAAGAAAAATCTGAGGGGAAACCATTTGAAGCTAATTCTTTATGCAATATTTTAGTTGGTCTCTCTGTAGGCAATAAATATTCAATTAGCCTTATTGATCAACATCCACCCATCCTTTCTGTTCATACCAAAGAAAGCTCTGTGTGACGAGTTTTAGGCACCCTTAAAACTTACCTGAAACTTTGACCGGTCCCCGTAATCAAATTGTGACGAATATCATGCCGTCCCTCGAGAAACCTATAGTAGACCATTATATATTGAGTCTATTGTTTGATTCAATACGTATCGGCCGGCTATGTCAAATTGATCAATTTCATGAGGTAGACCGAAGCAGAGCAAAATTAGAGATTCAAGATTAACTTTTTCAACCGAGATAAAATAACAATAATGCCTACTTGTTTCTACAAACAATGAATGTTATTTCACATGCAATTATATGTTCAACATATAAATATTATAATAACATTTCATAACACTTTAACAGGATAATTTTGTGCAGAAACAGCAGCAAGTGTCTATACCGCAATTAATAAGTCATGTGTGATTTTAAACGGTGATTAGTTCAATTTCTTAGTTGGCAGTAACGTGGTTGTTAGAGTGGCTAGAACGCATACATTAACTGAAGAATAGCTTTGAGAAGATTATCTTTGACTTTCAATCTTAATAGGTCAATTTCATAAGAACGTGTGGGTTATGACTTATAGAATGTATGGACGGTCTGCCTCACGTTTAACTCTATGCACCATTTAACAGAAAATTCATGTGTCTGCTATTATTGAAAACACCAGGGTTGAAGGTGAACTTGATATGTTATGTTTGTAGGTGTGTATAAGTATTAATTTCATAATACATATCTGTAGATAGGAATGTTACCCGATACGTTGCGAGGTTATTTGGAGGAACGTAATTACTTTTTGCGAAAAGTTATTGTTAAAAAAGTGTTATTTTAACCATCTATGACACTTCTCCCTCTTAAACTGTTTGTTTCAGTCTACCTAATGCACTAAAAAATATCGTAATTTTGTTGTTGCGAAAAACTGTCTTTAACTCGGAAAATATGCAAGTTACAAAAATTTCAAGAAGCAAAAATTGTTCAGAAGGCCTCAATTTATACGTCTGATTTTTTTCCATTTCTACAATTGAATGTTTTTGGAGCGCTACAATGTCAAAGAGGTGGGTGTTTTTTCATGTTTTCCCAGAAAAACTCGAACAAAACGCACTTGAGAAAAAATTTGACAATAAAAAAAACTTGTATTTCGATCATACATTCACCTGAATTTTATCAGATATTTCTTTAATTTTATCATGTTTCCTCCCCACTTTTAGGAATTTTAGAATGGTCATATCTAGGACAATATGCATTTTTTAGAGCAATTTGCAAGAGTATAGACATTTTATTTTTGGCCAAAAAAGGTAAGTATATTTTCCACTTTTACCCAAAGGTGATAAAAGGGGTCGACGTAAATTGAGTCCAGCATCTTTTAATTGCCTTTCTATGAAGGTAAATTCAGGTCAGATAATTAGCATGTAGTACCTGCTGGCTAGGTCAACCACCTTTCTGGACGCAAGTATTTGCACAACAATCAACAATGATTGGTTATTGTACCCCCTTTGTTTCTAACCTAACCTAACCTAACCTACTAACCTAACTTTGTTGATATAGAATGCAAATATTGTAATCCCGCTAATCTTAACACTCTCATAATAACCAATAATGATTGTTTATTGTACCCCCTCTATTTCTAACCTAACCTAACCTAACCTACAAACCTAACTTTGTTGATATATAATACAAATATTGTAATCCCGTTAATCTTAACACTCTCATAATAACCAATAATGATTGTTTATTGTACCACTTTTGTTTCCAACCTAACCTAACGAAACATAACCTGCTAACCTTACTTTGTTGATATAGAATACAAATATTATAATCGCGCTAATCTTAACACTCTCATTTTTAAGAATATTCTGGGAATTATATTGCAACCCGGGACTTAAATTACGTAGTATGATTTTTTCAACGGGACTCAATTTACGTAGTATGAGTTTATCAGTGGGACTCAATTTGAATAAAAATATGGAAATAAAATTTACGTTTTCAGTATAGAAGGAGTATTTATTTTCTACCCTTTCCGATCATTTCCGCATTCAATTTTTATTTGCCTGGTATTACTAACCCATTGCACAGGATTTCATCGAAATTCATTTTGTACAACTTAAATAGGAGCTTTTGGACTTTTTAGCGTTTCGTTGAATGGATATTATATTCGCGAAAATATCATCGGCATATCGATGCGAAACTATTGAAAACTGATTCAATTTTGTTTTCAAGTAGGTTTCATGTTCGCTTAAAAAAATATTGCCGGAAAAAGGAGATAGTGGATTGCCCATTGCACATCAGGTTGTCTGTTTATAGCAGTTTTTGTTAGAAATAAAAACATTTTTTTTGCTCCATACATAAAGATAACGTACTCTGTGCAGTTTGGGGATATTAATATTTGAAAGCCTTTTCTACAGTTTATCGACTCAGGTATTGGGTATTTGTCAGTAGTGAAACAACATCATTAAACGAGAGTATCACCAGGTTCAAGTTACGACTCCCTTAACTTTACAATTGGTTCCCAAGAATTTTTTCGAAATTATGTTTGTTAGAACTATAGTTAAGTATAAATTAATAATGATTCTTGATCTAGGTATGAATTATATATAAATTCTCGGAAAATAGGTCACATTAACACATATGCTTATTATTTTCGTCTTTACGTACGTTTCAGTCTCACGACCATCTCAGAAGACGTTTCCATGTCTAAAACGGGATTCCTTAAAACTAACTGTATCAAGCACAAAGCGTCCTTATCGCACCAAGTTAGGTATTGTATTCACGTTACTGTTTCTTCCAAAAATAAATGTATCAAGCTTTTACTTTCATTCAAAAAATTTCCTACCGTTGTAAAAAACAGTGTTTCAATTATAAACCCATGGAGACATTTGGTTTGAATTAAGAATATAATAAGATTCTTGACCCAGTATGAATTATATAAAAAATTCTCGGGAATTAGGTCACATTAACACTCTGTTATAAATGTTCATCTTTACGTACGTTTCGGTCTCACGACCATCATCAGAAGACTTATTTTGTCAAAAAGGGGGTTAACTAAAACTAATTAGCACAAGCGTCCATATCGCACAATTTTCAATCAAAAAGCTCACGCCGTCGAAACGAACAGAATTATTATAAAAGATCTATCCTGGAGATGATTCACATAAAAAGGGATTCAAATTCTGTAAATCATAGGAATGATATTCAGGGATTGAGTCAGATTTATATTAACTTGATTAATTAAAACTCTTGCAAATTCCTACATACGTCTTTATAATGTTAAAAGTATATTTTAGGAAGAACGCTTAAAGTATAGTAAATTCCAATGCAGGTCTAAAACCTTTTCAAGTACGTCATAAATCTACATCTGGGTCGATTTATTACAAACAAATAGCTTCGAACTCCAGTTGCTTTGAGACCATAGCAATATGCGTTTGTACATTATGAGAATATTACTTAACAGTGGTTTCTTGTTACAAAAAAATCTATACTTTAATATTAACGATACAATTTTCGATTATTCGTGGTTCTGTTCGTTTCGACGGCGTGAGCTTTTTGATTGAAAATTGTGCGATATGGACGCTTGTGCTAATTAGTTTTAGTTAACCCCCTTGTTGACAAAATAAGTCTTCTGATGATGGTCGTGAGACCGAAACGTACGTAAAGACGAACATTTATAACAGTGTTAATGTGACCTAATTCCCGAGAATTTTTTATATAGTTTGAATTAAGGTTAACTTGTCTAAGTAGGGACGTAATACGGATGCAGCGCCTGTGGTTTGTATCAGATATTTGTCTGATTTGAAAATACCTGTATCTTTAGCACTTAGAGATGAGTTTTTAACATTGAATTTATTAAGAAATAGCCAACGGCCAGATAATTAAATACTATCGGTGTTAAATCCACATTAAATTATCTTACCATTTACAATTACGTAGTATGACCAAACTATTCATCTGCAGAATATTGTAAATAGCTTTATTATCCAAACAATAGTATTTTATTGCGACTGTTCCGGTAATTCATTTTCTATACGCTCGAGGAGTTTCCAAATTGTTTCCAATTTACCATGCAAATTCCCGTGTACATATGTGATTCATGGTTCCAGCAACGTGATCCATAGACGGAACAAATTGACTAACGAATTGGTTTCATTCAGTAAGACGTACCTCGCTATATATTAGATGAGCATATTATTACCAGCACGACCTTAATCTTTACAACAGCCCAATGAATCTATACCTGTAGTAAAAGTTTATAATCTTTTCGAATTTTAAATGTTACATCATTTACTTTACAATGTGCAGTAGTAAAAGTGGACAAGGTCGCAAAGTACTCCACTACAGAGAAAGAACAAGTGGTGAAAAATAATTTCACAATGACGTCAGTTCAATTTAGTTGTCCTTCGTAGCAAATCGCCTTATTTCGACGAGTTTTATATCTCGTCTATCCATTTTTGGATTGCGATTCAATCATGATTTTCTATTTTATTTGTTGTGTTAACACGTTAGCAAAGCCATTGTATCATAGAGTTGATCACCTCATTGACGAATATTTTTTCGAATCTTATGTTTGTATATTGTAGTAATATCCTCTAGACCTTATTAAACCCACTTGTGCTCTTAAAGACAACAAGATGTACATCGCATCACGCAATGGTTGCAACATAACTAAGGAGTAATTGCTCATTTACCTTTTCTTTGCAAATCAGTTTGATAAAAAAAGTAAGGACATAACAATTGTGATGCCTTATTGTAATGAGAATGATGTGTTATATGCTTCTAACATAAAATACAAATAAATAAAAAAGATATTGCATTCACTGTTCGGCTATAACAAAGATGCTAGATTAATAATGATTGTTCACCCAGGTATGCATTATATTTAAATTCTCAGGGAAAAGGTCACACTAACACATATGCGTATTATTTTCGGCTTTACATACGTTTAGGTCTCACGACCATCATCAGAAGACATATCAATGTCTAAAAGTCTAATTGTATCAAGCACGAAGCGTCCTTATCGTCACTGAAACGAATAGGAACACGAATCATCGAAATTGTAACACATATTAATGTTTTAAGTATATGAATATGTATCAAGAAGCCACTGCATAGCAATCTATCTAGATGTTAAAGATTTATGAGGTAATAGGAAAAGGTTGTCAAACCTTACTATATTGTTATTTCAGCATTCCACCTAAAATATACTTTTAACAATATAAAGACGTATGTAGGAATTTGCAACGGTTCTAATTGATTGAATTTGTATAAATTTGACTTAATCATTGAACATTGTTCTATGATTTACAGACTTACAGAGTCACGTTATAAGTGAATCATCTCCAGGATAGTTCTTCTATAATAATTTGTTTCTTTAGTCAAGATATTAACGTTCTTGTACTTTTCTTACCTCATAAATCATCACATCTGGTTTAAAAGTGGATACTTGAGCGTATTATAGTTTGATTTAAGTCTTATTCTCACATTGCACTTCGATTATTAGAGATATATTGCTATGCAGTTTCTTCTTGATACATATTCATATACTTGAAACATTAATGTGTTACAATTTTAATTATTCGTGTTTTTGTTCGTTTCGGCGACGTGGGCATTTTCAATTGAAATCAATGCGATAAGACACTTTGTGCTTTGTACAATTAGCTTTAAGAAATCACGTTTTAGACAGTGATAGTCTCTGCATATGTGTTAGGGTGACCTTTTCCCGAGAATTAACACATAAAAGATGCTAAAAATATGTTTGTACCGACGAGTGACTAATGTTTTTTCAAATTTTATGTTCGTATATTGAAATTCTTTAGATTTTGTTATGTCAAAGACAACAACATGAACTTCATCACACTTATGGTGACAACATCACCAAGAAGTAATTGATCATAATTCAACTTCACACATCGATAGATGCGAGAACTTTTCTGTGTCTGGTTACTCAACACTTTTATGAGAAAAAATTAAGACTTTCCGAGTATGGTGCTCAATAATTCAACGTCGTATTGTAATGTGGATATGCGGTACTACGGTACTATTATTCATCTTCACATAAATACAAAGACATCAAATATATAGAATGAACAGTAATAAGTCGATCATTAACTACCATCAATTTTACGGTTTCAAACAGTTCTGTGGGTCAAATATATGATTGCTCTTCCTATAGCTAATTTTAAACGTTCGATACATGAAATGGTTTGCGCTATTAAATTCGAAAGAGAAAAAAAATTAAATAACTTCTAGGAAATAGTATAGTATGTAGTATTTCAATACTTTGAAAAGTTCAATTTATTGACTATGTTGTAACAAGGGTTATTAACGCGACACAAGATGGTTCTGATTATCGAAGTCATTTCTCAATGCACGAATCATGTTAGTTATATATTTTTTTTCATTTCGCAAATAGGTTTTAACAATTAATATATGTTCTTGTGTAAATACCGCTCCATAATCACAAATGTTAGTACTTACAAATAAGTATTGACACATGTTAAATATAAGGTACTAATTGTTGCCAATAAACCAGTGTTGCCGTATTTAAAAAGTAACCTCCTACTGAAACACCTTTTACAAATAATTCCTATAATATACTAGAGTGTCTGTGCTTTTCCATATTTGGAATAGCAGTGAAGCATATTTAAATTTTTTTGAACTCGATTAATAAATATTCAGATAATTGAAAAAGTTTATTTTTCGGTTAATCTTAAGCCACTTTTAGAACTTTTTAACTTATTTTGGATATATTTTGATTTATATTGAGCTAGATTGATTGTAACTCTATATATTGAGAAGTCGACGTTTCGCCTTCCAGAAATTCGAGTGTAGTTATCATTCATTTACGATTTTTAAACGATTGTGAAAAACTAAAGTGAACAGTAGAACTTTCACAATATTCGCATAATTTTGTTAACAGCAAGGTGGGCTAATGTTTTACTCAAATAATTATACTAATACATGTTTATTGATAATATACATTCATAATATACATAAGCCTTTATATTTAAATTTATCAATCATAAATATTTAAACAATTAAAATAAAAAGTATTCTATTGTAAGAGATAAAGTAACTATGATGACAATAAGCATGGTAGATGAGCATGAACATGTTATTAATGACATTTCACGAAGTACTAGGAGGAAGTACTTGTTTGTAACCCTTATTTATAATAACACGAGTAACTCGAACAAAGATGTATGTCTCTTTATATTTGTGTACGGTATATCTTAAATTGGAAGGTTTCCTTCTTGTTTGAAATTTGTGTTCTCGATATTGCAAGCTTTGCTGATGTTTCAAAAGTTCGTTTGCTATAGAAATGCAAAATAATTGACGTATATCAAAACGTTTTCCTACTCTAAAGAGCAACTCAGAGCAATATATATAGTTTTTAAGTTATTGCATATAGCTTTAATCGCGGGCTTTGAGCGCGGCGACCGAATCAAGAAATTCCGTAACGAAAAATGATGTAAGACCTAAACACCTAACATGTGTCAAATTAATTAAGTAATTTGAAGTTTCTAAAAGTGAGAAATTTCGCTATTTTATACGAATGTTATAACACTCTAGCGCTTTAAATTCCGGGATTTTCACGTGGCCTATCGAAATTAGAAGGTTCGAATTATCTAAAAGCATAATTGCATGAACTCCAGACGTCCTCTGTAATTAGCTACGAACGAAATCATTTTGACATATGCCTCTAGGAGCTCGCTACGCGTCAGTTAGAGTTTATACGTTAGACGCGCGTAGCAGAGACCTGAGAGTACCTGTTTCTATTAAGCTATTGCATATATTGCATATAGCTTTTATCGCGGGCTTTGAGCGCGGCGACCGAATCAAGAAATTCCGTAACGGAAAATAACAGGAACTCGTTTATGTTGCGCTCTCTCGGGTGACTAATATTGAAAAATTGTATATCACGACAAAGAACGATAATTCTACATTCAAGTTTTATAATAATCGAAGGCAAGCTGCATCGACTGCATCTTTGTTGCAAACATTCAAAAGACTGTCTTTAAATAGTGTTCAGACGACAGCTCAAAGTGTCTTAGATTTCATTAGTAATAGAAATGACATTTCAATAATGACTTTCAATTGCCAAAGTCTAAAAAAATACGATTTACAAGATTCAGTTACGAGACAAACAAATGTGTTACTCTTACCGAAACTTGCATGGCGCATGATAATCCGATTGAAATACCTAATTTCAATTGTATTGTTCAATTCAAACGAGATACTGTTCCAAAAGATGGGGTAGCTATTTACCAAAATAATAATAATGTTACTAATCTTATGACTCCGAATATTGAAATAAATATTGCACACATTAGCGATGTTAATGTTAGGCGCTCATTTGTTGGAGATATTTGTGCGTGCTTATGCAAACTTAGAAATGGCCTACACATAGTCATGGTAGCAATTTACATTTCTCCGAATTCAAAATTGGACGAGGTAGAGCATTTTATTCATCGCACTTTACTGGAGGACACTGAAGAAGGGTCGAAAATACTTGGTACAAATGGTAATAAATTTCCACTTATCTTGGCTGGCGATTTCAACATCAACTTCGCTGATAAAAAATCAGAGGGGTTGACAACTTTTCTTTCGGAAAAATTGAATTTGAAAATGAATAATGATCCACAAGAATCCACAACAAAATATGGGACCACCATTGACGCGGTATTTTCCAGATATTTAGAGGATATCAAGTCTTAAACTTATGTCTCTTATTTCAGTTACCATAAACCTATAGTTTCAATGATAACAGATTCCTGAATAACCTACATGTATTGTGAGATAATAAAAATATTTTAAACGATATTAACTTCTCATTTATTCAATAAAAGAAAAAAAATTGTTTTCTTATCGGTCACCACGCTCAAAAGTAACTTGAATTAATATCAAAGAAAAAACTTGAATTAAAATATCAAAGAAAACAAAATACTGCATAAATTTAAAAAAATAAATAATTATAATTGCATAAGTTGAGAAAAACTGCTATGCAATAGCTTTACCGCGGCAGTCCCCGAGTGCCACACGTATCTTTTTTCTTGAGAATGATTTATAAGATCCATTTTTGCGTAGTTTTATTATTTTTAAAATAATTGTTACTCACCCCACCCCATATGAGGTTTGTGATTGAACAAGTGAGTACTATTGATAAGAAATAATCACCATTATCCACTAAAAATACTAATAAAGTACTAAAGACCTTTCGGCTACCATGTAGCCATCATCAGAGTAAACTAAAGTATATATCAAAATGTGCCTGGAAATACTATATGGGGATAATAATGTAAACAATGGGTTACCCTCAGCAAAGATGTAGCCTAAACATAAAAGATAAAGTTTTCCGATTTAGACAAATCCGGGATTCACAATATCTTTATAACTCGTTATAAGGAACATTATACCCATATAAAGAAAAAGAATAGTGAAAAATCAGCGGTAGCGGAACATATTTTGAATACAGTCACACCATTTCTCAAAATAGTTCATCAGTTTTAAAACACAATACAGACAAATATCTAGGTAATTTAGAAGGGATGGAAATGTATAAATGAAAAACCAATTTATTAAATTCCGATTTATATCTAGCTAAGTGTTAACATTATTATCCCCAAATAGTATTTAAAACAGGTACATTTTGATTTATAATTTAGTTTACTCTGATGATGGCTACTTGGTAGCCGAAAGGTCTTCAGTATTTTAATAGTATAGTTTTAGTGGATACGGTCGATTATTTCTTATTCACAGTGTTATAATATATCCATAGTGTGAACTCTTTTATAGTTTATTAAGTGGGTAGTATACAGCTATTAATTGTGGTATATCTACATACTGTCTGAAATATTTAAATTTAGGCATTAAGACATCTACTTTTTTAACTATATTCATAACCTGTTCATTCCATCCTAAATGTCTATCAATGATAATTTATTGCTTTTTCTGATATTTGAATAATATCATTGTTAGACTTAGATACAATCTGAAGAGCGCCAATGCTGGGTAGTTTATAATTGTAAGCAGTGACAGTGAGATAAGTTGTTTTTTAGCATTTAGTGTCAATAAGTTAATATCAAACCAGTCTTTTATTCTCCCAACGTCATTTTCTGCCATGACTTTTAAATTTTTCCATATTTCCGATTCATAAAAAAACAGTATCATCAGCAAAACTTATAATCTTACCAGAACTTGGTTCTGATTTAGCAAATCATTCACACAGAGAGTAAAAAGGATAGGACCAAGCACAGTTCTCCGTGGAATCCCGTATTCCACAGTTGTTGGCCTACTTAGGGTATTGTTCATTGAAGTAGAACAGTGTTGAATTAAATATAAATTCTACCATCAAACAATTTTAAGAAACGTAATATTTTATATGCATAAATTTATTTCATAATTGTCATTATCATACAAAAGTACTACGACATTGTTATAATCACGGCGCGAATAGATCTCACGTGAGTAAATAATCTCACGATCTTGCATTATTGCAGGTTATAAAACCACCGCCTATATAATTTTATCGGTAAACCGTTAGAATCTTCTCGAAATATATGATTGTCTACCGTTTTAATTAAAGAAATCTTAGAACTGTTTTGTTCGTTAAAGATTATTCCAATTATGTTCGAAATTACTGATTTACGGATATGCAATTCAAGGAATAATGGTAATGAAATTTCTTGTAAATTATATGTTATTTGTTGCTCACCTATTAATATTGTTTTATAATGACTAACAAATAACATAATAGTTCTGAATTGACCATAGATTATTAATAAAATCACGGTTAATTTGTGAAAATGGTTTCAGAGAAGGGCTGCTATTCATTTTTACTTCCCTCACTGTAAGTAGTATGAGGGAAGTATTGTAATCGGTTTGAAAAATATACATTTCGAGTATGTGCGTTCCTATTGGTCGTACGGATTTAAAATTTTGTAAATTGCTCTAGAGGGGTGAAAATATGAACTGTATTTGTTTTGTGGTGCGGTAGCCCCTTTGCAAGTGCTGCTTATGACATCCATCTTCAGATTTTATTGAACCATCATGACATGACAATAGTGTTTTCCTGGTTATAAATGTCATGAAAGTAAGGTTGATTCTATGTCAATGATATTGATATAATGCGGCTTAAACTATCACCCTTTTATCATATAGAATCATAACTTATTTAAAGCACTTCTCAACTGCGATCAAAGACCTCTGAAAACCTTATCTGAACTAAGATTATGAGAGAAACCGAGATACTTAACCACTAATAAAGGGATTATTATGCTAATCCTAATGAATGAATGAAAGTCTTTTATGTAGCTCTTGGCTGAAATAATCATCAAATATTCCATGTAGTCAATAATCCTATAAGTAAGCAACTAATTACTACTCACACAGATTATCTTTCTTTTAATTATGTTCATATCTATGCTCTTAGAATAAAATTGTTTTTATATATTAATTATGTAAGCTATTGCAATGTTTATTTAGTTACTAATTGATTAACGACCATTAATTCAATCATCATCTTTCAATACCAATACATCTACCATTATATATAAATTCTCGGGAAATAGGTTACACTAACACATATGCTTATTATTTTAGTTTTTACGTACGTTTCTGTCTTACGACCATCATCAGAAGACGTATCAATGTCTAAGACGAGATTCCTTAAAACTAATTGTATTAGCTCAAAGCGTTCTTATCTCACCAATTTCAATTAAAAATGCCCACGTCGTCGAAATGAACAGAAACAAGAGTAATCGAAATTGTAACACACCAATGTTTCAAGTATATGAATATGTATCAAGAATTCACTGCTTAGAAATTTTCTTATAAAGTACGAAGTCATGTCAAGCAGTGTTTCCATGCGACTGAAACAAAAAAATATAACTCTCAAGTATCCACTTTCGAACCAGATGTTAAAGATAATAAAAAAACACCTAAACACCTAACATGTGTCAAATTAATTAATTAATTTGAAATTTCTAAAAGTGAGAAATTTCGCTATTTTATACGAATGTTATAACACTCTAGCGCTTTAGACTCCGGGAGTTTCACGTGGCCTATCGAAATTAGAAGGTTCGAATTATCTAAAAACATAATTGCATGAACTCCAGACGTCCTATGTAATTAGCTACGAACGAAATCATTTTGACATATGCCTCTAGGAGCTCGCTACGCGTCAGTTAGAGTTTATACGTTAGACGCGCGTAGCAGAGACCTGAGAGTACCTGTTTCTATTAAGCTATTGCATATAGCTTTTATCGCGGGCTTTGAGTGCGACGACCGAATCAAGAAATTCCGTAACGAAAAATAACAGGAACTCGTTTATGTTGCGCTCTCTCGGGTGACTAATATTGAAAAATTGTATATCACGACAAAAAACGATAATTCTACATTCAAGTTTTATAATAATCGAAGGCAAGCTGCATCGGCTGCATCTTTGTTGCAAGAATTCAAAAGACTGCCTTTAAATAGTGTTCAGACGACAGCTCAAAGTGTCTTAGATTTCATTAGTAATAGAAATGGCATTTCAATATGACTTTCAATTGCCAAAGTCTAAATAGTCACAAATACGATTCACAAGATTCACTTACGAGACAAACAAATGTGTTACTTCTTACCGAAACTTGCATGGCGCATGATAATCCGATTGAAATACCTAATTTCAATTGTATTGTTCAATTCAAACGAGACACTGTTGAAGGTGGGGTAGCTATTTACCAAAAAAATAATAATGTTACTAATATTATGACTCCGAATATTGAAATGAATATTGCACACGTTAGCGATGTTAATGTTAGGCGCTCATTTGTTGGAGATATTTGTGCGTGCTCATGCAAACTTAGAAATGGCCTACACATAGTCATGGTAGCAATTTACATTTCTCCGAATCCAAAATTGTACGAGGTAGAGCATTTTATTCATCGCACTTCACTGAAGTACACTGAAGAAGGGTCGAAAATACTTGGTACAAATGGTAATAAATTTTCACTTATCTTGGCTGGCGATTTCAACATCAACTACGCTGATGAAAAATCAGAGCGGTTGACAACTTTTCTTTCGGAAAAATTGAATTTGAAAATGAATAATGATCCACAAGAATCCACAACAAAATATGGGACCATCATTGACGCGGTATTTTCCAGATATTTAGAGGATATCAAGTCTCAAACTTATGTCTCTTATTTCAGTTATTCAGTTACCATAAGCCTATAGTTTCAATGATAACAAATTTCTGAATATCCTACATGTATTGTAAGATAATAAAAATATTTTAAACGATATTAACTTCTCATTTATTCAATAAAAGAAAAAAAATTGTTTTCTTATCGGTCACCACGCTAAAAAGTGTAACTTGAATTAATATCAAAGAAAAAACTTGAATTAAAATATCAAAGAAAAAAAAATACTGCATAAATTAAAAAAAATAAATAATTTTAATTGCATAAGTTGAGAAAAAATGCTATGCAATAGCTTTACCGCGGCAGTCCCCGAGTGCCACACGTATTTTTGTAATTATTGTTTAGAGATCCTATCGCAATCTAAACAATTTAATTTGTATACTGTGTGGGTTTGTTTATCTTTAGGTATTAAAGGTTTCAGATTTGAAAAATATTTCCCAACAAAGTTAGTAGGTTTATGCGCAAATAAGTGCAATCTAAACAAAACCTATACTGTATTAATAAATTCAGATTGATCTAGAGGCGTGTGGTTTTTAATCTCTGCCCAACGTTTTTTGATGCTACTCAATGCCAAAACGACTGGTGTATTTGTAAATAAAGAAACAACATCTAAGGAAATTTAATTGAAATTGATGCGATAAGGACGCTTTCTGCTAATACAATAAGTTTTAAAAAATCCCGTTATAGACATTGATACGTTTTCTGATGATGGTCGAGAGACCGAAACGTAAGTTAAGGCGAAAATAATAAACATATGTGTTAGTGTGACCTATTTCCCGAGAATTTATATATAATTCATACCTGGGTCAAGAATCTTGATTAATGATACATCTACCTTTTTAGCCATTCTAACTTTTATACTTTTATGATTTTATAAATTACAATAAAACATAATTAATATCACATTTCATCCAGCAAGATGAAGTTATACGTTCCAATATAAATACGTGTTCCTGTAGTTGACCTGAGGTTTATTGATACTTGTAATAAACGATTGCTACTGATAGGAGATAAATAAAAATTCAAAAGATCGTCTTATGTTTGGGGTTGGTCGATATGCTTTTATAGAAAACAAATAGATTTTGTGATTGCATTTGTAAGACATGGTTTGCTACGGCGAGCTGTTATTAGTACGAACATGATAGCTTATTGAACCTGGTAGAAATATATCTCTTAGCTTATGCAACATAATGTTGATCACAGTCATTGAACAGGATTTTAAATATATACCTGATTTATCAGGATCTGAAAATTTACTGAACGTGTTACGGAGTAAGTGTTTTGATTTAGATTTACATTTAAATGCAGGTTTAACTTTAACTCTCTTGAATGTATTAGTCTATCTATTAGCGATGATATAGGATTATAGTGAATGACTTGAATTTCTTGGTTCACTTGATACGACTGTAAGTATACAACATTCACCATGTTGTATTCGTCGTTTTTGTTAGTTTATTAATTTGTTTGCTGAACGTTTATTGTAATGGTGAGAACTGACAATATCATAAATTCTATTGAGCTATTTGTTATTATTTCTAGTATATCTATCGTTATGAGTATAGGTTTGTGATATATAACAAAGGTCAAAGCATTGCCTGATTCAATTAATGTCCAGAGGTTCAACCAATTCCTTTGCTGTACATTCAAAATTAAATCAGGCAATGTTTTGACATTTGATATACAGATTGAACGGTAGTGTATAGGATAGTCTTGTGAATTAGAGCGAGTCACCTGTACTGTATTGTTTTGAAAGAGGAACAAGTAAAGCGCTATAATAGTACCATCTAACGATATGTGATGCCCTGGCACTCACTCCTTTATCCACTTCATTAGAGCAGTAAATTAATCAATTTACATGTGTAAATATAGGAGATTTCTTAAAATGAAACAATCTTCCGGGAATTGATGTTACGCATTACTAATCTGGTAGTTCTGCTAAAATATTGAAGGAAAACATGAAATGTGAAAAATCGAAGATCATCATGACACCTCCATAACATATCTACTCGATACATTCCATTCACCGGTATATCATAATATTCATTTTATTCGATCAATGAATTTAAATAAATCAATAGAATGTAAAAGATTTAAGTGTCATCGTTGTAAACAATGTTTTATTAGTCATATTTTGAAGAATTT
Organism: Endomychus coccineus; assembly: GCA_958510875.1. NCBI lineage: Eukaryota > Metazoa > Arthropoda > Insecta > Coleoptera > Endomychidae > Endomychus > Endomychus coccineus. The sequence continues at coordinate 30,837,626 of OY294067.1, read as the reverse complement.
AATTTAATTTAACCATCTATCCTTCACCAAATTGGTCAATAATTTATGTATGTATTCAGTATCCTTTGTTAACATCAAGAACATTAATTTCAGTTTATTTATATTCTTATAGCATCTAAATTATTCTAATACATGTGGAAATAATTGTTCATGATAATAGCTTTGTTACTATACACGTCACCAATAAGTAAGAGATAATCACACTTGGCAACCAAAAATACCGTTGAAATACTAAGGGCCTTTCAGCTACCAAATAGCCATCACCAGAGTAAACTAAATTCGGAAACAAAATGTGCCTGCTTAAATACTGTTCAGAATTCCAAATAAGTGGACAAAACTGTTTTGTCCCACTCTGTCTAAGTTACTACACGGTCTCTTTCAGCGGGATAATTGTAAGCTGATGTCAGTCCACACTACATTCATACGTCGGCAAGTCATAGACCCTACTTCCGGGGAACTACACAGTGTGCACAAGCTGTGAATAGCTCATCAACAATACTTTCACTTACTTCCGGAGAACTACACAGTGTGTCCTGAAAGTATTCTGATCTCTTTCACACTTCCATTTATAGTGCCTACTTCCGGATAACTACACAGTGTGTATAAAGTATCAGTGGTTTATCTACAATATCCACCTACTTTCGGGGAATTCATTCATCCACTGAAATCATACAATTATTTAATATAATTCAAATAAGTATTCTCGGTACACGGGGTATTATATGGTATTTAATTATTGACCTCTGATTACATACACTCAGACCTAGACAACCAAAAGACAGAACGGTCTTCGCTATACAATTAATTCAGAAGGATACTGTATGATACAGTGATAAATATCACCTAATTATAGGTGTTTACAAGTTCATTGACGGGTGGCGGGCCGTCTTTTATACGTTTCGAAGTGCTGGAGTCACCTACGCCAGTTCCTGCATACCCCTTTTTTACTTACGTCAAGCGAATGATGCTCCACCAATTCCGAAATTCTGCTGTGGTTCTTACACTTAGGACAGCTGTTTCGTTATCTCACGGTGACACGAAATATTCACGGTTTTAAATGAAATCAAAGATACGCGTCTTATGTCTACAGCCGGTACTATCTATTTTCCTATACAACAATATACCTATCCGGAATTATGCATTCTATTATATCACGCGTTTCGGCTATATCAATATAAACCAAAACGTTTGAAGTTTATGACCAATATACGTATTTCCCACTAAATAATCATTCAAGATTTTTGAGCTTCGTTACAACGATTAAAGAAATAACTTGAGTAAATGCAACATACTCGCTGGACTTTGTCTGCGAAGAATATAATAAATGGGTATTAACCCAGCCATAAGAGAATTCGTTCGCTCGAATGGATTTAAGCCAATCATGGAATAGCATAAACCGAACTGTAACAAATAATCAAAATACATTGTAATATAGTAATTGCAATGAAACTTTTATCATCACCAATTATATAGTGATTTTTTCTTTAAAATCAATAGTCTTCATCGATTATCACCAATAATATCCAGGTTAGTTTCAATTCAATTAAAAACAACAACAAATAATTACCAATTGAATGAATGATTGATTTGTTTTTGCAAATCAGACAAAAACACCTGGTAGTCGATTAAGTGTGATAATTAGCTTCTTGACATTTAAATTGCCTAACGTCACGTGAAATAAAAATGATGCTTCAATCATTAATCACAAGAATATTATTATGGTTTATCAGGTTTTTTAATGCTGCAAAGAAATTATTGATTAAAATAATCATCTGGGAATGTTTGGCGTTATTAATTAGGTAGGTAAGTATTTCTGGTAAAATATCTATGGAAAACATGAATCACATCCTGGATCATCATTTACATGACGCCTTCACACACTTTTAACGTATCTTCTTGACCAATTTCACTCACGGATGTATCCTAATGTTCATTTTATTTGATCAATAAATTCAATTTCAACCATCATAATATGTAAATTTGAAAAGCATCATTGTGAACAACAATTCAGATGTATTTCAAAAAATAGAATTCAATTCAATCATTTATCCTTCAACAAATTAGTTGAAACTGTATATATGAATACAGTATCATTTTATTACACCAAGAATGTAGGTAGTTCTGTTTACGTATAATTTTGCTTACGCTTATAGCACAAGCATTTATATGATACTAATTCTATAATAACGGTTCTGTTACAAGTCTGTAAAAAAAATTTAAACTATCGTAAAATCACGTAGACAAATATGAAAGAATACGTATTAAAGAAATTTTGGTCTTCTCGCCATACCTAACCAGAAAAAACGAACCTCATTTTACTGACTATATAGATAATTCAATTATTCCTTAACCATCAATTGGTGTAATTTGAAGTGAGGTAGATTTTATGTATTTGATTAAAATAATTCTATCTGGTACTCTATTTTTAATAAATATCATATTAGTAAATATACGTAAGTGGCGCAATCGAAAAATATTGCAATGGAATCATAACACATATTCAACTGATTTTACATTTTTGTAAGTAGTGAGTCATGCTGGTCAAATAGCACCCTATCAGAAGATATACATCTCCCAACGGTATTTTTGTTAGCTCAAGCCGTAATCTTTCTAATATTAGGTCTCGTTCTGGGCTCTATTGTTAAATATAGAGCACTCTAAATCTGCCATTTTTCTATATGACGTAATTATAGATAGTGAAATGTTCATTCAATAGTTTCGGCATTTATTACACATGAATTCATGATTCACTAGTGTAAATTATAAAAACAGAAATCACACTTTTTACAGAAAAATTTATTTACAAATCTTGAAAATTAATGATGGTTCACACAGGGTGCAAAATTATAACTTATTAGAATAATTTACTAAGTTATTAATAATAGGTGAATTACATACAGGCTGACCCAAGAATGCGTATTTATTTCATAATTTTTTTACTATTCATTATATCGATACGAGGTTTTCGCCAGCCAGAAGGTGCAGTTACGCTACATATTTAAAAAATATTTTATCATATGAAATTCAATTTTTATATATTTTTGGAATAACACACTATGTTTCAAGAGCCTACATTGAAAATCAGCATTTGAGAAACTCTTGCTCAGTTAGCGGAATGTGTAAATCAGCTTGAACAGATTCCGAAATTAAACATATTTTCACCAACCGATTACTTGGTTATGCTCATATAGTGTAATTAGAGACGGAAAAAATGAGCTGCGGATGAAGCCGATTGGACCAGCGGTGACCCCGCAAATTGCAAAAAACCATCGATTTTGCTCGAAATTTCAAATATTCATAACTATTGTTGTTTGAAGATTTAGAGCTAAAATTTCAATAGGTTGTAGCTTTTGTGCCCACCAAGTACCAAACAGCAAGACTGGATGTATACTTTTTGCAACCCGCAGCTTAATGCAAAAAAAGCACTTTTGTAAAATGGCCCTAAAAAAGTTGTGGTGCGGTAACGCGCTATTTTTTTTCACGGGATCATCTTCTTCAATTGGTTATGGACAGCTTACCAACTTTTCAACCTCTTAGCTACAACCAATCAAAATTTCAGCTCCTAATCTTTAAAAGAACAAGAGTTATAAATATTTGAAATTTCGAGCAAAATCGATGGTTTTTTGCAATTTGCGGGGTCATCGCTGGTCCAATCGGGTTCATCCGCAGCTCATTTTTTCCGTCTTCTCACGGAGCATAAGCTTATCAAAAGCTTTTCCTTTTCAACTCTATCCGATGATGAAAATTCGGTTTTGGTCATTTTTACCATTTTTTTTGGACCATTTGCGACGATCAAAAAGTGTTCGATTTTAGTTCCTTCAATTTGTATCACAATTATCCACTTAAGGCAACTTTTTTTGCCGAACTCAGAATTATGGAAAAATTACCGACATTTATTGCTAATTCTATCATACTAATATCGCGAATAGTATTTAATTCGCCCAGTAGTGTCTAACAGATATATTAAATGTAGATTTCATTTCACAGTTCCACTTAACGTAACATTCGTTTGTCCTTTATCGGAGATCTAATTTGTGTTCATAACTTGATATAATTATTGTACTAAGTGAAAGAAATAGCTGACAAGTTGCCACTAACTACTCCTACATCTCCGCCCATACGACTACAACCCGTGCATTAAATAGTTAGTATGTCTTTTGTTGACTTATGTAGATCACTCAGTTGTCCAGATCGACGCCAACAAAAAGCATAAAGAGTATAATTGACCTTCAACGTATATAATAATTAGTCAGTCTATGTGTAATCAAACGTCGAGAATAGGCATATCTACGAGGATTCGATCAATGACGTTACATACATGGAACACCTAAAATAGCTGCTCTTAATGTAGCTTTCTCTCTCTTTACACACATATCAACTGAAATTCCCACAGTACAGTGTTTTGTTGAGATTACTCACATGGGAAATGAACTGGAAATCACCTACATTTATGAAGCGTCTAAAATACCCTCAAAACCCGTTAATTCTTTATCCTTCAGAGAATTCGTTCACATGAAACACAAGGCAGATCACAGCCGACTGTATAAAGACGGATGTGGGCTGTAGGCTGTAGGCAAGCTATACATGTCGCTCTATGACACTGTCGCTACAACGTTTTCCAATATATTGGAAAATCTATGATTGACGTTTCTGTTAAGTTTCGATATATTTAATACAGAAAAAAGATAAAGTCTTCTTGATTTGAATGTATGAGTTGTGAACGTTAATCAAGGGACTGAAACTGGAACGAGAGTAAAGTGAAAAGTCCCTGAAAAATAAAACAGATGGCGCCACAATCGAAAATCCCATGTGAAATTTGTAATGTACCATCTTCAACAACACCGCATCAACATTTTCAGAACTTATATGTTATTCAGCTCTGTTTTGACACCCATCGAAAGCAAGCAAGCTTGAAGTTTTTTGTAAACATAGAAAAAAGTGAATTTCACGTCTTGAATAAACATCATTTTTTCTTCTTGCATGGAAAAAACATTACGCAAACCAAAGCATCTTACGCAAACCAAAGCATCGCTTGTTAAACATTATGGGGATTCTCCATCATCGATTAGAACATAATAGCCTTGTTAATTAACAATAACTGTGACGATAATGGTGTGGTATTCTTTGCTTTTATGATATAATATAATATAATGATTCTAACGGGTCATGACAACAAAAACTAACAGAATAAATAGCCATATTAAATTTGTGAAGTTTATCTATTTGGCGAGATCTTAAATTTAATTTCTAAGCTGTCGTCTAACATTAAAGAGGACTTTTCAGGTACATCACCAACGGCACGTTAAACAGTAAGTGAAAACAAGAACATGTTGATATTTCAAAACAAAATCAATTTTTTTTTCTGTTATTGAAATAACAGTAAGATTTCTATACAATTTCACATCTTACAGGAAAATCAAATGTCAAAAAGAGCGGGTCGTAAAGTACCACATTAGGATGGCAAATGCTCGGGTCGTAAATGGCACTTTATGGCTCGGTCGTACGTAAAAGTATCACCAAAACTATCACGAATTCTGAACGATCTATGAAGTCACAAAAGACATATTTCACGAAGAAAAATATCATTGGAGGTTTATACAGGTTTATTACTCGAAAGGTAATAAAGATAATATGAAAGCGAGTCGGAAATGTATAGTATGAAATGTGTATTGCCATCATCCTGAAAAACGAGAGTCGTACAAGTTGTAGATAAGCTGTAGCCCTATAATATAATAACATCGAAGATATAATATCATGATATTAAATTTATAAGGTAAGCAGATGTGATTGAATATGAATAAAGAGGAAAATATCCATGCATAAGTTCACAAACAGTGAATATTACGAAGGGAAAGGACTACGATATTGTAAACGTTGTATCAAGAGTGTATCAATTAATAATATAATGTGGTTTTACGGAGAAACTTCCAAGATCAATAATTAAATTAATAACTACTTATTTCACAGCTTCAGTTTGATGTGCTTAAGCGATAATTGCGCTCTTTTGAACCGCATTCCCTCAAATAAATAGTATCATTAACAATAAGCTTGGCAATTTACAATAAAATATCCAATATATTACTTGTTCGTGCAATAGTTAATATTAAATGGACATAAATATCTCATTTTATCATCGAGTTATTACAAAGTTGCCTTCATTCAAGACTAAATATAACATAAATAATAATAATGATAATATAAAATTTAAAATCAATAATGACGCTCTTCTGTAACGACTTTCTTTTTATGAATCAGCTCTCTTTGGGTACATCATTCGTCTAACAATATTTGTCCTAAAATACAATATGTATGTATGCAAAAATTAATAATGTTATAAACATTATTAATTTTTGCATACAGTGTAGTGTTTAGGTGATATTTCCGAAACTACTCTCGGAAAAGTTAATTTAAAAAAAAAATTTTGGTTTCAAATATTCGACTTTTAGACGGTGGAAGGGTAACGACGATGAGCAACATGTTCCTAATTTTCGGTAAATAGGTAAGGACTTTAAATTGTCTATAGATTTTGAGAACATGATTTACAAATTGAATTAAAGTAAGTGCTCACCACTTACAGGTAGACAATTTCATACGCGCTGAACAATTCCTTACTGCACCACTTCTGGTGGAACTAATTCTTTCAGTTTTCGAGCTTCGTCCAACACAAAAACTTTATAAGAGTTTAATTACTACAAAGATATTGCTATAACTGATTTATCAAAGCATGAAAGCTTCACCATAAAACTAGATAGTACGGTAGATTTCATTGTAATAAGTTTAGCTAAAAAGGTACCCTTTTGCTAAAGCTTGTGAATAATTTAGCTTTCCCTTCATGTGAAGGGAAAAGTATACTTTTTGAAAAAGCTTTTTATGGATTGAAGCAAGCTTCTAGTCAATGGTATTCGAAAGCCTCAGGTATTTTGATAGATCTAGGTTTTCAACAATCAAAAGTGTGTTGTATATTTTTTTAAATTGAGTCTCATTTAATCATGGTTATCGCTATCGTGGTACATTACTCCTTTGTATTTCATAACAATAAGAACCAAATGAATATTGGTAAAGGTAAATTGAATAGCCATTTTGACATTAACGATTTAGGATCCCTATTTAAATATGCAGTTATGAAAATAGAAAGGAATAGGTAAAAGGGAATTATCTAGCCCTCGAAACTTATAATCCATTACCATTGATGTTATAAATATAAAAGATATAAAAAAGTTCACATTGATATTAAAAATTATATATTTCAGAATTATTGCTTAATTATAAAATTTATAAATAAGAAATGTATATGGAATTGATTAGTGTATCAAGTATGATAACTTTTTTTTAATTTTCTCGCACCAATAAGTGTTTAATCTCTTATGTGCAATTTTTATCTGATATCAATTTATGTATTTAATGTAAAAATGTAAATAAATAAATAAATAATAATAATAAAACCAGGTTTATTGTGAATTATAGTTATTATTATCCTGTTTTATCTAAGATTCCCTCGAATAGATAGAAGAAGCCACATGTTTAAAATTAAATACTATTGATGTATTTATTGTCTGAATTAAATACTGTTGTACTCGATGACCTCGACTTCGCCTGAATGTAAATCGATAATATCATTAAGGGAAGGTTTTTAAAATAACTAAAAACTAGATTACACTTTCAACTGTTATGCATTAACGTGACATAGGTATTCCTATTGTACAGCAAGATAGTCAGATGTGACCATTTTTTTCAAATCTAGACAATAATACGGAAGCAAATGGTTTGCGTAGAACTTTAAAAATAGTGTTAGGAAAGAATATAATGTTCAATAACTTCTATGGAACTTATCACGCTATTGATAAGAAATAATCACCCTTATCCACTAAAAATACTATATATTAAAGTACTGAGGACCTTTCGGCGACCAAGTAGCCATCATCAGAGTAAACTAAATTATACATCAAAATTTGCCTGTTTGAATACTATTTGGGGATAATAATGTAAACAATGGTTAACCCTCAGCAGGAGATAAATCGGAATTTAGAAATTGCTTTTTCGCTTATACATTTCCATCCCTCCTAAATTACCTAGATATTTGTCTGTACTGTGTTTTTATAGTGATAAACTTTCGTGGGAAATGTATGCATAAATGTATGTATAAATGTATAAATGGGTATTCAAAATATGTTCGGCTGATTTTCACCATTATTTTTCTTTTTATGGGTAAATGTTCCTTCTAGTTTGACCTACATAGCATATTGAACACGACTCACAATTGATTTTGTAAATCCCGGATTTGTCGAAATCGGAAACTTTATCAAAGGTGTTACCTAAATGGTGTTTTAGCTTGTTCTTACATCCATAAGCTGGTTGTATTGCATATTCAGAAAACAAACTACGGATTTTATCAATTACTGAAGAATAATAAGTGAGGCTTTTGAATTTTATTGAAATATTTGAAGGAAGTGGCTACAATATGGTTAGTTGGCTACGTTCCAGTTTCCTTTTTTATTTAGAAATTAAATTATTGATCAAAGATTTGTTGTAACTATTGTCCAACGCAATTTGATGAAGTTTTTCAACTTCGTTGTTATAATTTTGCTGGCTCAAAAGGACGTTCAATAATCTATGAACTAGACTATTAAACGGAGCTATTTTATATCTAATTGGTGTAGCTGAATCCGCCGGGGTATACCTATTTGTTAGAGTGAATTTTCTGTATATGGCAAAATCCAAGTGATTACCATATTCTATAATGTTATCACGCTACAATTTCTTTAATAATTTATTGTGATCTATAGCAATAATCATCGATTTTGACTGTAATGCCAAATTAGTTTATTTCTCTAAAATGAGTATGATTAGGCTAGTGAATAATGAGAGTTCTCATTAATATTTGCTTCGAATACTAAGACCTTATGATATAAATGCCGTTGGACATTTTTTTATTTTTAAGCCAGAGTAAATATTTTTCAATGAGGTTGGTGCAAATCCACCATGAAATTTTATTTTCGTTTGCTTTACAACCTTAGGAAACATAATAAACAGTTTTTGGAAATGTTTGTCTGTGTAACTTTACAGCCTAAACACAATAATTTCAAAATAATAACCGTTCAAGGACTTATATTAAGACATAATGCTAATCATTTCGATATGTACAAAGCCCAACTACTTCAGTACCCATAAAATCAGTTTACTATTCATTAATAACAACTTTAAGAATTGTTCGATGTTAGAATTATTTGATTTACTCATCCCATCAGGAACATGTCCCAACTGTATGTACAATAGAGTTGTGTTTCTTATTAACACAGTTGTTGTTTCTCAAGCCTCTAAACAAAGGCAGCAATTTACGTAATTTTATGTTAACATTATAGATTTGTTCCATCCCATTTAATTGCTAATCAATTATTGAGACATGAAGGAAGTCACTTTTGTACCTGGAACATAATAAATTTTCTTTGTTCTGTCGTTGATAACTATGAACGAATCGTAGCGTAAATAAGTTTTGGATTGGATAAGAGGAAATAAGCTTTCGTGAGCTAAAACAACATAGATCGTTTGTATTTTCCAAATTTGGATTCATTCTAGAACCTCCTAACTTCATTATTCTTTAGATTTTCAATCACACAATTTAATTGTTTTCATAAAACTGATAATATTAAATATGTTTGGGATTTTTCTTATAAGCTTCGAGTTGTTTGAACCAATGACGGCTAAATTCTTCAGATGTGACTTTGCTGTTTAAAATGTTGTCGCTTCTTTTGTCTAAATTTGAGCTTATATTTCTGAATTAGACAATTCTTTTCAGGATATATTCAAAAGCAGAGAGTTAAACGTTAAAGGCGCAATATGGGACATATACCGATGCCCCATCGTTATTAAATAATTTTTTATGTACCAGAGGGCGACTATCTTACAAATTCGAGGATCTATAGGCTGAAGTTTTGTAAGTCGCCCTGGTGCATAACCACGGTGCATACAAATTTTAATGTCATACAAGTTCATCATCTTATCCACAACATAAATATTGAGAGAAAATCCTCAAATTGAATTTGTTTTTAATACAATTTTCATTTTATCATAGCAGGCACTATCAATGATAGGGAATTGGTGTACTTGTTGGTGTGAAGAACATTTAATGATGTCAAATTAAAAATTCAAAGTGTAGGAAAGTTTAACTCTTGACAAAATTGTGAAAAAGCGGAAGAAGTAACACATAACTGGGTGCAGAAGAAGGCGAGAGACTATATGACTATGACTATGACTATATAACTATCAGTGGCGGCTCCTCGAAGGAGGCTAAGGAGGCTCAGCTTCCTCACCAATTTATCTTAATGATCATTCTCTAATTTATTTCCTGTTTCTCTGATAATTCTTCAAATTTTACAATTAATTCCCCGTTCTCAGTAGTTATTTTTAATCTGGCAACAGTGCCCAGAGGGTAGATTCTCTATATATCTCAAACGCTAAATAGGTGTGCTCAACACAGTTGCCGTTTTTCCAACCAGTCCAATTGTTCTACGTAAAGTAAAACTAGAATTGCAACGTTCTCTGTAGGCTAGCCTCTCGTTCGCAGTCGGTCAGTCGTATGAAATACGATACTTGCTGCAACACGTGCTGCGTCAGTTCTTGTTTATAGGTTGCTATTAAGTCACGCTACGCGACGCGAAGTAAGGTTAGATTAGAATTTGTCTGTTCGGTAAATTATTAAACGTTAAAATGAGTAGTGATTCAGTTGCTGACTTTTTAGAAAATCCATTTAGTGGATTAACATATGACAGAAAAGTGTTTTTTTTAAATAAACGGCCTTTACCGGATTTGAAAGGATTAGTGATAACAGGTAAGCTTCAAAATCGATCATTTAATACTGATAATTATAAAAAATATGTATGGTTAACGGGATCTGAGGTACACAATAAATTATATTGCTGGTATTGCTTGCTATTTACATCAGATACAACTTCATGTTGGGGGCACTTGGGTTTCATTAAATGCTGCTGTTGGTTTAAAATCTTATTTAGAAAATGAAGAATTCTTGTTTTTTCTTGATACTTTTAAATTAATATTTGAACAAACTGATCATATTTTTCAAATTTTACAACATAAATTCACTGATATAATTTATTCAAGAAATCGTTTGAAACATCTCATTGATAAAATTTCAAGTTTCCGTAATACAGAATTTCATTTTAATATTTTATTGGAAAATTTTTCAACTGATGAGGCTCCTCCCGCGAAAAGGAGGAAAACATATAATTTGGTAGACAAGAAACTACATTATAAACAACTTTTTTTATGAAATTTTAGATACTATTAAAGGTCAAATTGAGATTCGATTTTCCGATTTACATGAATTGAAGTTTTTTAACTTGACGAATAGAAGATTTTTCGAATCTTTTTCAAAAGAGTACACTTTTAGATAACTTAGTTCTAAAATATAAATTTTTTGATAAAATAACACTGCACAATGAATTATGCGTTATATACTCGGATAAAGATATTTTAGGCCAGTACGACAGTCACGCCGATATGAAAATATGTGATAGACAGTGATTTGCAACAAGTCTTACCTCAGTTTTATAAACTACTTTGTTTGACAGTCACCATTCCTGTCACGTCGGCATCGGTGGATTGATCATTTTCTACTCTCAAACGAATTAAAACTTACATGCGAAATACAATGGGCCAAAATTGCTTATACAGTGTTAGTTTGATATCTACTGAAAAAGATTTAGTAGAACACTTAAAACAAAATGATACATTTTATGATAATATTATTGATCATTTTTCGCAAACTAAAGACCGTAGAATTCCGTTAATATATAAAAAAAAATATGAAAAATTCCAAAAAAAAGAAAAAATATCAGAAATCCAAAAAAAAAATAAAAAACAAAAAACGAACAAAACATTTTTTGCCAAGAGAAACTCTACACCTCCACGTTGGTTCTTGCAACAATTAATTTTGTCACTGAAGTAGCTGGTACGGTCGCTGTGCAAAGGTTAAATTAATTGGCTGAGTAGAGTATATTTAAAAAAAAACGTTCTATGTCCAGCCTCCTCTCTTAAAAAGTTCACGAGCCGCCACTGATAACTATATAACAAATTACCAAACTACGGGGTCAGTCGGAATTCTACCTGTCGTTCTCAAGGAACGTATGCCTGAATTAACACTCAGGTTGTTTAGCCTTTCATACAAACTTGGTGTGTTTCCTTCCACCTGGAAGACCGCTAGAGCGGTAATTAAAAATTACCCGCAATATGGTTTTCGTCAGCACATGTATGGTAGAAATCTATTGACAAACATGGGTTATCTCTAGCTGTAGCATTGGATATCTCCAAAGCATTTGACCGACTCTGGCACCAAACCCTTCTTGGGAAACTTCCGTCATAGGGTTTGTCGCCTCAACTTACTGTCGCTTACTATAGGGTTTTCTCTCAGATAAATCACTCCATGAAAGTGGCAAGTAATGTAATATCTCAATAACTTCTTTATTTCAAATTACACGTGATTTTTCTCAATTAGATTGACTGCTTGATTTTTATTAAGAAAGATGCCTCTATAATTTATATTTTTTGAGGGCTTTAGAAAAACAGATTTGATTCAAAATTGTAACACACATTTAGGTTGCCTCGTAACTTGTAAAAGACAGTTTATCATTTGGCTTGAATGTTGCCAACGTTTATTGAGGAAATGTATCAAAATGCAGTGATTCTGGATTTATTTTATCATCATCTCAGCAGATGATAAAGAAAACATGTCGATCTATTATCAGTATTTCTTCTAATTCTATGCTATGAAGTGAATATACAAAAATAAACAACTAACAAAAATAAAACTTGCTCTCCATAGATCAAATAGCGTGATTTTGTTCATTTGTTCAGGACGAATTTCCGCCATAGTTGTACTGATTCTTGAACGTTATTATATGTGTATTCAGTTGCATAAAAAAAAAACGGATCAGAGATAAAAGTCACTCACAGTATGTATTGGTCGAAAAATAGATTCACAAATAGACGTTCGGCAACGAAGGATGAGAACAAGGGTTGTTTAAAAAGAACGAACGGACATAATTAATACTTAACTTAATTATCTGTATCTTTTGAAAATGAAAAGATAATTGTGAAAACTGTAGTAACTATTTTATATGAAAAACTATAGTGCAAACAAACCGTTTTTCTTATATCATGTTGATTACTATCGATCAATCGTTTCTCTTTATTAATGGTCTGCATGCACAATCAATGAATATCTAAATAATCAAAATAACTCCTAGACTTAAATTAACAGATGATAGCGAGATAGCATCTTTACATAATATGCAAGTAGCCATTTATTGGATAGATATTATACAATCGGTCACAGTTACTTAAACAAACAATTGCAATGTTCCCATACAATTACGTACATTGGTACAAATTTGAGCCTCGTGCTGTTCACATTTACACTGAATATTGAAATAAAATCACAAACAAACCTGCGCCTCAGCTAATAGGAGAATATGAAGAACGAGAAATAATCCAAAAACCGCTAGCCAAGCCATAACTACAAGACGTAAATTCGCGAAGAAGGAAACACTACACTATGGTGCACTTGTACGTCCTACGAGATGGTAACCACTGCTAACAGAAGAGCAGTTCCAGGACTAGCGTAGGTCACCAGGTCACAAGGTTGATCTAAGAGAAGGGAGATGATCTCGTATACGAACCCAAATGGTGAGATTGGTTGGTGCATTGCAAATTAGTTAAGTCAGCTTCTCGATTCAAATGCTGAAACAATCGACTGTCTATCTACTTTAACAACCGCCAATTTCACCCGCTGTTTATATGATTCTACGAATGTTAGACATTCATATAACACGCTTACTGTCACGAATCCGATGCTTAATTGAATTGTCAATTTTAATCGAGTAAGATGGTAGATTTTCATAAAAATAAAACATAAATAATTGCTATTCATATATAAATTCTAGGGAAAAAGGTAACACAAACACATATGCTTATTATTTTCGTCTTTACGTACGTTTCGGTCTCACGACCATCATGAGAAGACGTATTATGTATAAAACGACAAGCACCTTATATCTATAGACTTCCGAAGCTACATAAAAATGATATACTTTTAAGACCCATTGTAAGTAATAATGGAGCGCCTACCTACAATTTATCAAAATGTCTTACAAAATTTATCAACAATATAATAGGAAAAATGAATTTTATGTGCAATACTCATGGCATTTTAGTGAATTTATAAAAAATCAATCCCTAACCGTAGCTCATCTATTAATTTCCATGGAAGTTGTTTCTTTATATACAAATAGTCGTTTTGGCAATGAGTAACATTAAAAAACGTTGGGCAGAGATTAAAAACCACACCTCTAGATCGCTGTGAATCTATAAATGCAGTGGAGTTTTGTTCAGAATGCACTTATTTTCAATACGGTGAGCAATATTTTGGACGAATATTCGGCACAGCAATGGGATCTCCTATTTCAGCTACTATTACTAACCTAGTTATGGAATTCTTAAAGGAATCTGTAATAAATTAATTGGATTTTGAACCCGTATTCTTTAAACGATTTGTGGATGATCGCCTAATGTGTGTTCCGAATGATAAAATGCAGTACCTGATTGATAAATTGAACAATTTTCACGGTAAACTTCAATTCACTTGTGAAATAGGGGTGAACAAAAACACAAATTCTCTAGATATGAACATTAGGCATGATGCAGATGGAAAAATAAAAACTTCGTGGCTTACTAAAGAAGTTTGGTCTCAACGTTATCTTCACTTCAATTACGTTGCACCAACAAATTATAAAAAAAGTGTTAAAAACAGCATTACATATAGTGTTGCCTAAATGCAAGAACAAGACGAGACTTAGGCAGTCTTGGTCTTGGTCTTGGTCTTGCGCCAATACACCTGGTCTTGGTCTTGGTCTTGCAGCAAGAGTCTCGCAAGTCTCGCAATTACCTATTAGTGTTTCAGTTTTTCATTCTTATTCAACCTTTTTATGTTGGCACAATTTACACAAAGCAATTTGGGATGCATGAATTATTTCGAAAAACTCATCAAATTTGCTTTTAGGTCATTTAGATCTATAACTCCAACTCTCACTACTCCGACTAGAACTATTTGAATCTTCGTCACTCATGACAAATTGTAAACGTGATAAGTTTTCCGAGAACAACAAGGATCAGAGTAAAATCAATTATTACATTAGACTCGAAGCAAAGCTCGATTGGGAATGACTGGAATTGAAATTAATACTATTACTTATAGTTCATTCGCTTAGATAGTGTCGCCTTGTACCGCGCCGCCTTGGCACGTGCCGGCTCTCATTAAAGGATGCCGTCGCAAATCAAAGGATGCCGCATGCGGCGTATAGACGCATAACATTGTAGCGTCCTGCTTTTCGCTCTTATACCTACCTTATTATTATAAGTTAGATTTCAAATTAGTTTGTAAGATCTCTCTTTCGGCCTGTAACTTTTGAAATATTAAGAAAATAAACATTTTCTCGGTAACATACTACATATAATTTTATTACGCTTTATTCTATATAGTTTATTTTTCGTTTTCAGTATTTTCATATTTTTATTTATTATCATACTATATTTAATATATTATTTTTTATTTACTTATTCGGACTGCGTCAATCCCCCCTTCAACGAAAATGCACTGATAGTCAGTTATATCTGTACTTTACGTCTTCCTATTTTCTGCCTATTTTCTTCTTCAAAATTTTATGTACTAGTACTTTCTTTCATTTTGTTTCGTTTGTTTTCTATGTGTCAATTTCTTGTATTATAAATTAAGCCTGTCCACTCCCTGAAACGACACTCAGTCCTAACTGCAAGACGCAAGAGTCTCGCAGGCTTAGTCTTGTTCTTGCTCAAATCTTGCACGGTCAGTCTTGGTCTTGGACTTGCTAAAATAACGCGGTCTTGGTCTTGGTCTTGGTCTTGCAAAAATGCAAGAACAAGACCAAGGCTGCAAGACCAAGACCGATTTTGGGCAACACTAATTACATATAGCGCGGTTAAATTGTCCCACACAAAGGACCGTCCCAAAAATTTAAAAATTGTTCGTAATACACTGGAAATAAATGGCTAACCAAAAACATTTTTCAATCTCATCATATATAAATAACATAAACGGTAATACAGATAATTTTATAACATTACCATATATTCCGGAAACTTTAGAAAAATGTTCAAAAAAGTATGATGTAAATGTTGCGCATAAACATACTAACTGTGTTGAGAAATATTTTTCAAATCTAAAACCTTTAATACCTAAAGATAAACAAACCCACACAGTATACAAATTAAATTGCTTAGATTGCGATGGGACTTATACAGAAATTCCTTAACAATATTAACAAAAAAGAATGTATGGTCATAAGTATGGTACTAGAATCAAAAATTTAGAAAATTTCACCGCCCTTGTCAAATACTGTTTTGATTATAACCATCAAATCGATTAGGAAAATGTTGATATTCTAACTAAGGAAACCAATTATTACAAAAGATCTATTCTGGAGATGATTCACATAAAACGTGACTCCAAGTCTATAAATCATTGAACAGACATTCAGTCATCAAGTCAGATTTATACTAATTTAATTAAAACCCTTGAAAATTCCTACAAACTTCTTTATAATGTTAAAAGTATTGTAGGTAGAAAGCTCAAATAGCAATATTTCTACTAAGGTCTGACAACCTTTTTCTATCTCAGAAATCTTCTGATTCGAAAGTGAATACTTATATTTTTTGGTTTCAGTCGTATACAGACTTATTTTCACATAAGTTCGGATATCATAAGAAAATTGCTAAGCAGTGAATTTTTGATACATATTCATATACTTGAAATATTAATGTGTAATTTCGATTACTCGTTTTCCTGTTCCGGCGACGTGGGCATTCTAGATTGAAATTGGTACGATAAGAACGCTTTGTGCTGATGCAATTAGTTTTAAGAAATCCCGTTTTAGACATAATACGTTTTCTGATGATGGTCGTGAGACCGAAACGTACGTAAAGGCAAAAATAATAAACATATGTGTTAGTGTGATCTATTTCCCGAGAATTTATATATAATTCATACCTGGGTCAAGAATCATTTCTAATAATTGCTATTGATGAAATAATATAATAACTAGGCGTTTATACTCGATAGTTTCTTACACTGACAGGATATTCATATTCAATGAAGGAATTCACTTGAAGTCGTTCAGGAATTATTTGGTTCGGCAGGATCCAAAAGAAATTTAAATTATTTTACAATCAATAAAGCAATCTCCTCTTGGATATAATTTATATTTTATCTATCATTCGATAAATTATTTCAAACGAATAAAAATTCAATTACTTTTCTAATTATTACTGCGTTTATTAAGTTTTGATAAATTGTTCATTTTCAGGAACATACAATGAGAAAGATTAGATGGAACTAATTACTACTGAAGTGGAAAACTAAATGTGATAAATGTGGCTAAACCAGAAATAATGATGATCAATTTTATAACTCAAATTCAAACACCAAATAATAATGAATATTGAACCAACTCATGTAGAGACACGTTTAATTCAACGAAAAATTATGATTTTACAATTTATCATAAAATGCTACTGATTTTCGTATTCTTGGAATATTTTTATTGCTGGATATTCCGAATACGTGTCCGGTATCATCTGATTGATTCATAATAATCCGGATATATCAAGTTTCACTTCTACAAGTTCTGCGCTGTAATCTTCACGCCAGATGAGTGGGTTCCGACTATTCACGATTAACATAACCTGCGTTGCTGAAACAACGTTTGTACCTGCCAAAAATCTGTAATTTATCATATACGAATATGAATTAATTACTAAAAATTTCCGATCTCGTATTGTACACATAATGCACTTGAATACTTCATAACGATAACATCCTTCCAACTCTCGATAAATAGTCATAAACTTGATAATATATGGCATATATTATGCAGGCTTTAAAACGACAAACTTATTTTAGTCTAGTCACAAATGAAAAAACCCAGGCAAAATGATGATACATTTTTTGTCTGAAACCTTATGCAATGTCTCAAGTTTGCCCCTTATAACATAATGCACCCAATGAGATATGGGGCAAATGCCCCCTTCCCCCTAATAAACAATAAATAAACAATGTAACAAAGAAATTGAATAACTCGAAAACTGTTAGTGCTTTTTAGGCCAAAATCGCATCAAGAAGGTTTTTTGGGTCGCTTATTATGAATATGAAGTCAGAAATATCAAATTATAGATGGCGCTAGCGTAAACCCGGAAGTAGCGCCCATTGGGCTCAATTTTTATACAACAAATTGAATAACTCGATAACTATTATCGATTTCTTGTCAAAAATCACACCCCGGGGGTTTCAGGGATTGCTGGATACGAATTTGTATGTAAAAAATTGCTTATCATAGATGGCGCTTGCGTAGAAGCACTAGTTTCAAAAAGATGTATATTTAAAGAATACACATATTCGTATTTATTAGTGAAAATTGAAGCTCTGGGATTTTCAACTTCACTTATTATGAATACAAATTCAAAAAATTGCAAAATATCAGGTGTTATTATTCGAAAGACATTATCCTAAAAAAACTGTTTTGTGTTATAAAAAAATTATCTGTTTTTTCCAATCTATCAATCAGAACGTTATTTTTGAATACTCGTTTCGAAACTGAAATTACACTTCACACTAGATTTTCAATAGTTTGCTAATAATAATGTCAATATGTTTAATATTTAATAGAAACAATCACTCCGCAATAGATTTTTCGGAAGAAACGCTTACGATCACACACAATAATTTGATAATTTTTTATGTTATATTATAAATAATATTTTATTCTTTAATCAACATAGCAAGCAGTACAGTTTGTTCAGGATCCCTTTTGAGAAAAGAACAACACTAGATTTTTTCACAGTTGATGAAATTTATATTAAAAAATATAACTAGATAGTATATTATTTATTGAGCAACAGAAGTTTCAAAGTGTCACTGCACATTGAATTTTCAAACACTTTATTTGCTATGATAGATATTACATCAAATATTTGTTTAAATAAATATAGAGCAATAATCTTTCAGTTAATAAAATATATGTCGTTTCAATACTGGCTTCTAAAACGACTGACAACTACATGAGATGTTTAGAACGTTGACCATGCCACGGAACATATTTTTAATATCGAGAAAACGATATATCTGAAAATTGAAAATAACTGTTTCTTTTAAATATCTCCAAATTCTAAACAAGACGTTTATTTATTTGTAGTAGTAATAAAAATATATATTCCTGAGTATACTAATATTATACCTATGCACAAAGAATGATATGTATTAAAAAGGAATCATCAGTATAGTATTAAAAAATACGTCCACTTGGATTATTATACACATTCTATAGCATAGAGATCTCCTCTACACTGTATGTATGATCTACAACCGAGGAAGTCTTGAAAATAAAAAATAAAATTCTTAGCTAGATCGATTTTCGAGTTACATTTCTATTACAGCATATTTATTACATCTTACGTGATATTTTCATCAAAAAACAAATAATGTCATGTCATTTTTATATAACTTAACGTTTTTCTATAAAATAAACGATTTATGATTTGCAATTTTTCAGTTTATATTCATAATCAGTGAAGTTGAAAACCTCAGAGCTTCAATTTCCACTAATAAATAACGAATATGTGTATTTGTTGAATCTACATCTTTTTGAAACTAGTGTTTCTACGCGAGCATAATCAGTCCTCAAAAACCTCCGGCATGTGATTTTTGACAAAAAATCACAAATAGTTATCGAGTTATTCAATTTGTTATATAAAAATTGAATTCAATGAGCGCTAGTTCCAGTTTTACCCAAGCGCCATCTACAATTTGATATTTTTGACTTCATATTCGTAATCAGCGATCCACAAAACCTCCTATGTGTAATTTTCGTCAAAAAAGCACCAATAGTTTTCGAGTTATTCAATTTGTTTATTAAATTGCTTATTCATTTCTTATCAGGGGGAAGGAGACATTTGCCCCATATCTCTTTATTCTGCATACCAAAATCATCAATGATTGAATCACTCTGTCATTCTTCCCCGAACATTTTTCTGTAATCAGTAATTCAATAAAGTATACATGTTCGAGTCCATTTATATGTATATTTGGTGATTGACCTCAACACGAGAATAATCCATTATTGAGTCATCGAATGAAATTAATAACTATTATGGTGATGCTTTGCTTAAACGTGCATTGGAAAGGACTTGGAAGTAGATTAATGTTATTTGAAAATCTTGTTGAGATTGAAGGTGGTTTGCGTGGGCGTCCTCTCTATTTAAGGTAATTTAAGTTTATTCTTGTGGTAATTACCAACTCACTTGTAACCCAGTGCTGAATTTTATTTGGATCTGGCCTTATGTTGCAGTCTTGTGATACAAATCAACAAGTTGTAATAGTTGATACAGTTTTACCATTATAGTATTAAAATCTCGTGACGTTGTTTTATTTATAGAATAAGAACGTCTTGATGGATATTATATCTCCTTACAGCAGCATTATTTCTAGAATATGTTCAACTAAAAGATCATTATACCTAATGAAAAAATGTTTGATAAGTATATACAGTATGTCTCATTATTTGTGTTTAACACCTCCGAAAATCTAAGTAGGCCAAGGAATATGAATAGGATAATTTGTATAGGAATGTATTCGAATAGAAGGTGGCTTGGTTGAGGTTATGAAGATAACTTAGATAATTTAATAAAGGATTATAAAAATGAATAAACGTGAAACATTGAACCATAGGCGGGATTTAAACCCACATTCCTGGATATCTAGTCTAGCGTGCTTACCAATTACTCCACTCTGACGGGACCAATCATAATTGGACTTCATAATTCAGAAAATTTAATTATGTATGTCTCAATGTACTTACACGAAATTGTGACCAGCTAGACAAAGAAACCTTGAACTTGTTTATTTATACCTGCCCAGAACATTTCTCAGTCAGTTCTATTGAAATATATAAGAACCAGGATGCTGTCATTGAATGAGTACTGTCAGAGTAATTGTCAATCATAGTAATATTCATACCTACACTCATCAATTCAAAACGATTCAACTTTAGATGAATGGACGTGAACAGTTGATCTATAGCGGAGCATCGAATCGCATTGTGTTCATCAATGATCTACTATCCTTTCAGACATTTATATTTATAAAAATGTTCAATAGAACTGACTGAGAAATTTTCTGGGCAAGTATAAACAAGTTTAAGGTTTTTTTGCCTAATTGGCCACAATTTCGTGTAAGTACATGTTTTACGTTTATTCATCTTTATAATCCTATGTTAAATTATCTAAGTTATCTTCATAATTCAGAAAATGTAATTCTATGTCTCTTGAGAGATATAGAATTAAATTTTCTGAATTATGAAGATGACTTAGATAATTTAATATAGGATTATAAAGATGTAGGTACTTACTGGTGAGACACAATGTATCGAACTATATTAGAGTTGAATTTTCAGATTTTTTTCTTCTTTTATATATGTTCACTTTGTTCCTCTTCTCTCAGCTGCTGTCAGCAAGTAATCCACCATGTTGTTCATGGTCTTGTCATTTCCCTCGTTTCCATTACTGGTTAATTTTAATTAGCCTGTTCATTCTTCTCATCATATGACCTAACCACCTTAGTTGACCCTGTTCTATAGTTGTTTCGACATTGAGTATAGTTGCGGTTTCCAATTTTATCTATTCTTGTTTTTCCCTCTATTTTTTCAGGAATGTTGTTGTCCACGAATCACACGCATATGTTACTGTCGGCTTTACAATTCTTTTCAATCTACAAACAAACAACTAAGATTTAATTTCTTAAATACTGTGGTATCTGTTTGTAATCAGAGGTGGAGCATGGATGACACTCGGGTGAAGGTGGTGTCACCTTCATGAAATTTGTTAAATGTAGTAATTTCAACAGAAAACTCCCGCCAAATTATTCGCATACTAATGAATTCAGTTTTGAGAACCAATTGTTAACCAAATCAATCACTTCACGTCACTCTGATGAACTAAACAAAAGAATTAGACTCTAATTTAACTTGTTCGCATCATGTTATGTCACTTTCACAACAAACAAAAACAGAATATCATCGTGGACCTGAGGTGATTTTATTTTCGGCGCGTTGCTTTCCATAACTTCATTGATGTAGTTGTAGCTATTAAATTTGATTAAGTGCTGCTAAAATTCTATCCAAGTAAACTTTGTATTCAATACATTATATTTTTAATTGGGAGTCAAAAATATCATTGTTGTTTCTGGGAACTTTCAATTTCTATATTCAGTTTCAGTTCAGAAATTTGGTTGTTCTGATTTTTATTTACTGGCATATAGCATTAAGTCAAGGAATTTGATCAGTTCCACCTTTTGTGGGATATGGAGGAGTTGAGTTTGCCTGCGACGAGTCATAATTCAAGTAAGCTGCAATAGTACCTTCCATTTTAAATAAATATAACATAATAATAGATTAGATCTAAAACAACTATGCCACTATTCATTATAGGTTCAGTATGATAATAAAATAAAATATAAAATATTCAAATCGACAAAGATAAGTTGAACACACGGAATTAATATAGTTCAATTTGTTCACTTTCAAACAAGAGATTTGATGTTGCAATAGCATTCTAAAATGTAGCAATGATGTCTTGCCTTGGTAATTAAGCCTATAAATAATAAATAATTCATTGCAACCTTAGATTTTTGAAGCTTATATCTTTATGCTGCATTATTCATGTTGGTTATCCGTTTACTGTCCGCTTTTCGTTATTATTCTTCACTACTTTATTATTTTTAAAGAGCACGTTATTAATATCCGAACTGTCTCTCTGGATAGTATGTCATCTAGCTTCTGTTACGGCCTAAAGACGTTCATCATAATGAACATCTTCTGGCAGTAACAAAGCCTAGGTGGTAGTAGTTGTGAGATGCTAGTTACTATCCTGCGAGACAGTTCGGATATTAATAACTTAAATATAAAAATTCTCGGGAAATAGGACATTAACACTCTGTTTTAAATTTTCGTCTTTACGTACGTTTCGGTCTCACGACCATCATCAGAAGACTTATTATGTCTAAAACTTGATTACTTAAAAATAATTGTATTACACAAAGCGTCCAAATCGCACCAACTTCAATTAAAATGCCCACGTCGCCGAAACGAACAGAAACGAAATTGTAAACCTCAATGCTATAGTAAAATTATCAAAAATCACGTATTCATGTCAACACAGTCGATCACTTACTGTGTTGACATGAATACGCATTTATTAAGAATTAACTTATTTTATTCAAATCTATAACCTTTAAATTTTCAACAATTTTTGATTTTCTTTATTTCAATAGATTTAAATTTAAATTGATAGAATTTCAGAACGCCTGTATAATATGTTTATTGTATCGAATAGTTGTTGTGGAACTTGTCTCGAGAAGAAGGCGCCGCTCACCTTCACTTCATTATCTTCGAATTCATTGGATTCTTACATAATAGATTGCATCTTTTAGATCGGTAAGAAACATATGTCGAGCTTCTGACCCGTGGCTCTTTGACCCCCCGACGTTTGATTCGAATATATAGTAAAAGCATAACTGTCAATAACAAAGACATTATTATCTCATCACGCAATCGGCGATTTTTCATTCGGAATCGTTTTATTAACTCAATTGAATACGTCAAAGTAAGAAGATGCATGTTGTGATTGGATTAAATGTGGAAGATATAATTGTGGGGCGCGCCATATTTGGGAACATTGAACATCTCAGAAATTGTGCCACGTCGAAAGTAGTTTCAATAACAAAAAACAAGTAGGATGGTGATTTTGTTTTATTCGAAATCACTCCTGTCTAACAGATATTGATAATGTACCATATTGGTTGCAATTCTTTTTTATATTTATTTAAGACGCACAATATTAATTAACCCACGATGGTAATTCACTAATTGTCAAGGATTTCGATTATCATAAATGATAGTCTGGGAGTTCGAGAACGAAAATCTCGAATAATAAAATTTTCAGTTCAATGACAATATATTGAGAATTGTGGCAACCTCAGAATAAGTCATCAATAACACAAATTGAAGAAAAATTATAATAGGTCTTCCAGTCATGAAGAACAGTTAGATATTTTATATCTATAGTTTCGGCGTTTATCTAGTGTAAAATCATTTAGGAAGTTGGAGAATTAAACTCAAGTTTACACAAATGTTGGAGCTTACGAAAATTGATTCTGGCATCTATTAATTGCCTTTCTATGTAGGTAAATTCAATCCCGGCTATTATTAAGGTGTACGTAAACTGAGTCAGGTCAGATAATTAGCATGTAGTACCTGCCTATACTAATAATGATTGTTTATTGTATCTCGATTGTTTCTAACCTAACCTATTGATAAGAAATAATCACCCTTATCCATTAAAAATACTATTAAAGACTGAGGACCTTTCGGCTACCAAGTAGCCATCATCAGAGTAAACTAAATGTTCCTGTTTACTACGGCGGATTCAGCTACACCATTTAAATATAAAATAATAGTTTAATAATCTAGATCATAGAACGTCCATTTCAGCCAGCAAAATTATAACAAGGAAGTTGAGAAACAGCAAATTGCGTTGGACAATGGTTACCAAAAATCTTTGATCAATAATTTAATTTCGAAGCAAAAAAGGAAATTGGAACGTACCCAACTAACCAAATTAGAGTCATTACCTTCAAATACTCCAACAAAATTCAAAAATTTCACTTATCATTCTTCAGTATTTAATAAATTCCATAGTTTGTTTTCCAAATTTGCCATACAATCAGTTTATAGATGTAAGAACAAGTTAAAACACCGTTTAGGCAACACCTTTGATAAAGTTTCCGATTTCGACAAATCCGGGATTTACAAAATCAGTTGTGAGTCGTGTTCAAAATGCTTTGTGGGTCAGACTAGAAGGAACATTTTAACTCTTGATGAGGAACGTTTTGCTCATATAAAGAAAAATAATGGTGAAAAATTAACGGTGGCCGAACATACATTTTGAATACAGGTCACACCATCCCTCTATCACTTCTAAAACAGAGTACAGACAAATATCTCGGTAATTTAGAAGGGATGCAAATGTATAAGCGAAAAAGCAACTTATTAAATTCCGAATTATCCCCACCTGAGGGTAACTCTTTGTTTACATTATTATTCCCCAATAGTATATAAACAGAACATTTTGATTTATAATAATTTTGATAAAGTAATCCAAATATTGAACAAACAACATTACCCTTAATAATACAAACAAACATCACAGACCATTATACAATAGCAGCACAAATTGTGATAAGTAAGAAAATTGAAAGCAAACCAAGAAATAGGCTTATAAAAATTATAAATTTTGAAAAGCTAAATGAAAATCTTGTTTCGTATGACTGGAATCAAATACATACGGATATAAATGTTGAAGATTTGACAAATAACTTCTTAAATACGATTACTTATTTAATAGAAAAACATACTAAGATAATAGCAATTAAAGTAAAAAAAAGGTCATGCTGGATAACAAATGAGCTCGTATCAATTGTAGACAAAAAGAATAAAATGTACAAGCAATTTCAAAAAAATAAAAATAATTTGGAATTAAAATCTGAATACAGCAAACTCAGAAACAAAGTAAATAATCTATTAAAAAAATCCAAAAACAATTATTACAAAATGCAAATAAACAAAAACGCAAATTGTTCTACTACACTATGGAAAGTTGTAAATGAAATAAAAAATAATAGTAACATAAAAAATCAGAAAGTGCAAATAAATAGTGAAAATAATATATTGGAGAACACAAAAGACATAAGCAATAAATTCAATGAAATTTTTACAAATATGGGAAAACGTTTAAGTTCTAAAATAAAGCCAAATATAAACCATAAAGAAAAGAAAACGATAAATAAAAACTCCATTGTGTTAGCAGAAACAGACTCAATTGAAATAATGTCAATTATTAAAAACTTGAAAAGAAACATGCGCCAGGAATAGATAATATAAAAGCTGATACTCTAAAGCAAATAGCACACCATATTGCAGAACCTCTGTCTCATGTAATAAATCAAATTTTTCAACAAGGCATTTGTCCAACTTTATTTAAAAAATCGGTGGTGAAACCCATTTTCAAGGCAGGTGATGACATGGACCCAACAAACTACAGGCCAATATCATTAATTACATCATTTACAAAGGTCTTTGAAATTGCTCTCAAAACAAGGCTGTCTAAATTCTTAACAAAGTATAAAATATTATCCGCAAATCAATTTGGCTTCCAAGAAAAAAAGTCAACACAACATGCAATAGCTGAGTTAACTGCAAAAATATACAAAGCACTGGATAACAGAAAACCTGCGATTTGTGTGTTTATCGATTTAGCGAAAGCCTTCGACATTGTTTGCCATCAAAAATTATTTGATTGTTTAGATGATGTAGGTATCAGAAATACGCCCCTATCACTATTAAAAAGTTACTTAACAAATAGGCAACAATGTGTCAACATAAACAATACCTTAAGTAATTTTGAAATCCTAACTTGCGGTGTTCCTCAAGGCACTGTATTACGACCACTATTGTTTATTATATATCTGAACAACTTATTCAATGTAGATATCAGTGGATATATCATTAGTTTTGCTGATGACACCGCCATTTTCTTTGAGGGAACTACATGGTTAGCATTGAAATCTATAGTAGAGAAGGACTTAATAGAAATAAAAAAATGGTTTGACAATAAACTGTTAACTTTGATAAAACTACATTTCTTCCCTTTGCATCATATAAAAATAATCTACCTATATTTGATACTCTAGAAATACAAGGTATAGATAAAAATATTTCTATTCAAGCGGCACTAAAGGTCAAATATTTGGGTGTGTATATAGACAGTCACTTACGGTGGGATGTTCATATAAATTACGTTGTACGAAAGCTAAGATACATATTATATACTTTTAGGAACCTGAAACAAATATTAAATCAGCAATCAGCTTAAAATATTGTATCATGCACTAGTAGAAACGCACCTTATTTATGGTATAGTAGGATGGGGTGGAGTCTCCAAAACTTACTTGAAAACTTTGGATATAATCCAAAAACGAATTTTAAAGCTTATTTTCAACAAAAACAATAGATTTCCTAGTAACGATCTATTTAAAGAAACAAAAATGCTTGATATTAGACAACACTATTTCGCATGTTTAGCATTGAAATGCCACACTGAAAAAGTACTCACAAATCCTGGTCATGAATATAGGTTACGAAATAATAACTTACCTCTTAATAAAATTTCTAAAACCATTGGACAAAGATCTTTTGAATTCCTGTCTGTTAAAATATACAATTATCTGCCCGTTGAAATCAAATTACTTAAACAAAATCTATCATTTAAACGGGAATGTAAGAAAGTATTACTAAATACTTCTCGTGAATTGATAAATAATATTATAGATTCGAAAAATGCATAAATATAATTGTTTTCATAAATTGTTCCTATATATGCCAACCTTTTGTTACTCTATTTTATTAGTTATGGCTTATTATTTGTTTGTAGAATGTTGATATACGAATCCAAATTTATTTTTACATTTTTTTTAGATTTACATTTATATATACTATTAATAACAATATGCTATTGTTTTGATATTTTGTCAAATTTATATTTTACATTATTTTGTATAAAACCACGTTCAAGCATTACATGTAATGCTTAAGTGGTTCCTTTCTTTATTTGTAATATTATGAATATATCTTAAATTGTCCTCTATGAACACATTTAGTTACAAATAAATATTTATTATTATTATTATTATTAATTTAGCTTACTCCAAAGGTCCACAGTGTGAACTCTTTGTAGTTTATTACTAATCCTATTTTTTGATAAAGAATGAATATTCTGAGAATTATATTGAAACCCGAGACTCAATTTATGTAGAAATATGGAAACGGGATTTATGTTTTCAGAAATCTTGTGTAACATTTTATTCAAAATTAATGCTGACAAATCGATTCACCACCACACTTTGGCATTGTCAAAGCTAGGAGTTTGCAACTAAAGCTGAATATGTATCCTTAAATACTACAAATCAATAAAATGTGATACAATTTGAAGGGGTGGGAGTTGACATTGGTGTGGGTGGAAGTTTATTTACAAAATTGTTGACAGGTCGTTAATTATAGGTATCGATTGGGTCATTTAATATCATGTTACTATTGTTTTCTGAATGTTTTCTTGAATAAGTAAAATATCGGGATTGAGGGGAAAATTGTGATTATGTTTCAATAGGTGATTCATGTAATTAGATCTTTTAAAAACTCTTGGCAGGGTCGGTCAGCTTGAAAATATACCTACATATTGATTTATTTATATTTTATTTTGAATTAAAAAGGCATTTTTCATTAAATATTAAACATTAAATAATGATCAATTGCAAATAATATTTTATTTTATTACTAAATATATAAGCACAATAAAAATTAATGTGGGTGCACAGAAAAGTTTTGCAATAATCAATTTTAAGAACTTAATTCTATTTTATATTAAATTTAGTTCTGTTTCACTATCATTATTATCTTGACCTGAACCTAAACTTATTATTGAGGGTTGAATATCAGTAATCATAAACGTGTAAGAGCTTTCCCCCTTAATTACATGTTGTATACAGTTTTTCCAACTGTCTGTACAAATTATACTTACCGTATTTTTTATTAATTCCACTACAGATATATTTAATGTGGGGGAAATATTCTTCCATCTAGTATTTGATTTGACTTATTAGTTCGATTGCATTAAATACACAATAATAGAGGGGAAGCCGTAACACTGTATGTACATTTTCTATTGCAAGTTTATCACAGACTTATTCTTCATTAATTCCGAAAACCCTTAATACTTCTAAAAGATCTGGTTTTCTGTAAGTATCTTCAAAATATATATTATTATCCATCATAAAGTTTTGAATGTTCGCTTTGTTGCTGTTAGAACTAGGCAACATTCTTACTTGACAACTATGATAACTAGATTGTCCATTACAATTACGCTATGTTTGGGTATATTTTGAAGAAGATGACGTAAAGCCGTATTAGGTACAACCAGTTTTCACTTTTCTAACTCGCGTGCTACGGGCTTCTCACGTGAAC
This sequence comes from Endomychus coccineus, assembly GCA_958510875.1. Taxonomy (NCBI): domain Eukaryota; kingdom Metazoa; phylum Arthropoda; class Insecta; order Coleoptera; family Endomychidae; genus Endomychus; species Endomychus coccineus. Next base: position 30,808,401 of record OY294067.1, on the reverse strand, counting down.
GTCATTCGATCGGGATGGATCCGGGTCACAATAATAGCACGACTTGATGTCGACGTTTCGCTAACCATTACAGGTGGCATATTCAGGGCAGGCTTGAGGCTTGAACTGATACAGTAGTGCTGTTGTAACGCGAAATCCATCTGGAAGCCGAGAATTTGACTGAGCCAGCCTCAAGGGAAACTATCATCAGGTTTGCCGCCTCAACTTCGTTGCTTACTATCGAGTTTTCTCTCAGATAGTTCACCCCATGTGCGGCTTGACGAAGTATCCTCCGATACAATGACTATTAATGCTGGTGTCCCGTATCAACGATCTGTTAGACATGATCGTCTATCCCGTCAAAAGCTTTGCAGATGATGGTACACTTCATACCGTTTTCACATCTAGAACTCCCATATTATCTAATGAAGTCAGTGTAGAAAGACAGAAGGAGGTCGACGTATTTAACGAAGAATTGGAAATTGAAATGGGGTTCTGTTCATCTTGTAGAGTTTAATGCACCCAAAATTCAGTCGATGAAAAAAGGAAAGAAGACCCTTCCTAATAATTATAGATCAATTGCACTATTTGTGATCTATGAAGTCATATAGAAAGCAATCATTATCGAGCTCATCCAATACCTAAAGAGCTCCAAAATCGTGAATAACTGTAGACCTGCTTGCCTTCGTAACATTGGATATCTCAAAAGCATTTGACACCAAGGCAGTGCCCCGGGCGCAGGATCCAGGGGGCGCCAAATTTGAAAATGTCTAGCTTATAAAAATCTGACAGAAAAAAATTTCACGGAAAAGAAATTCACGATAAAAATTTAGGGCGCACAGCTGTCTGAACAATAGGATAACATTCTCCTCGTAACTTCATGCAGCTAATCAAAAGGCTTTGTACGTGTTCTTCTCTCAGTCAACTATACGGTGGGACTTGCTGAAAAGTGCAGTGAAGTGAACAGTGAAACAGGAATCTCAAACCAGATGGAGTGCTAGGTATGACGCTGTCAGTGTCGTCTTTGAACATCTGGATTTTATTTTGAATCTGCTCGAAAAAATGAGTGAAAATCTAGAATTGAAGCCGGAAACTAGAAATGAGGCGCAATGTCTTGCACACAGAATGCTGACGTTCGACTCTCTCAGCCTTTCTACTTTTGGGACCAAGTTTTGGGGTGAATTGAACGCGTTCAAAAAAGACTGCAAGATGCAATGAATTTTGCAGATGCTGTCAACGATTTCGACTCTCTTCAACACGACTTAGCACACATACTAGACGATTTGTGTACTGCCGCGATTGCAGATGCGAAACAAAAATGTGAGCGATGGGGAATCAACGTCGAACGAGAAAAAGAAGACGTCGCCCAATGCCTGGTGAGTTAGCTGAAGATGCTCTGCCTTTCAGCAGAGGAGGAACAACGTTGCGTTTTGGCAAACCCTATTGATAGGCTCCAGGTTGAGTTTTGAGCTCGTTTTCAGCGTCTTCGTGATCTGAACAAGAAGTTTGGCTTCCTCTTGAATGTTGCAGAGTTGATGAGTGATTCAGATTTCGATTGCGTGGAAAAATAGTGTGAAAGTTTCGGAGAATTTTACACTAATGACGTTGATGGCACTGGCTTGTATAACGACATCGTTGACTGCAGAATGTTACTACGTTCACGGGAAAATGTCATCGATACCCCCATCGAACTACTTCGATTTCTAATACAGTACGGTAAATATGTTTTTCCAAATTTAAGAGTTGCGTTACAGATCCTGCTAACAGTCTCCGTATTTATTGCAAGTTGTGAGCGATTCTTCAGCTAGTTAAAGTTAATATTAACTTATCTGCGGGCATCGATGGAGCAACAAAGATTGTTGGACTTAGCTCTGTTGAGTATAGAGAAAGAGACTCTCGAATCGATTGATGCATCACGCATAATAGATACGTTTGCATCAATGAAAACAAGTAAAATACATATCTAGATCTATTGTTCAATGAATAAGCTTAATAGAAAGGTATTTAAAACTATTAAAAACTGGATTCCCTTGTTTCTTTCATTAAATATATTTGGCAATGATGTATACGAAAATAAATATTGTTAAGAATCAAGGGACTGGGAGGGAAGAGCAATTATGATAGCTGCCCCCGGGCGCGCACAATCCTCGCTACGCCTCTGCACCAAGGCCTTCTTGGGGAACTTCTTCTTCATGCAAGGCTTTATTTTTCTATCGAGTGTCGAAGTTGTGGAACTACCTAGTGAGGTCTTTCCTTATGACTATTACCCCCAAACTTCCAAGAAAAATTCGAATACCAATCTTCTCTCCCATCATTTCACTGCTGGCTCACACGATGTTTTGCGAACTCTCGTGTAGTCAAAGTATTAAAAAAAACCGTTATTATTTAAATCTGACTAAACTATTCCATAAACAATCTGAAAAGTAACCTATACAATATTCATGTATCTATTCATTGGTAATTAGAAATACAGTTATTTCTCGTATAACAACTATAGCATAATAAGTGCATGTTGTTAAGGTGTCACATTGCATGTAGCCGTAAACTTCACAGTTTATAATGCTGCCTAGATAATTGAGTATAAGGTGAACATTCCTTGCAACATCTCGTCCTATGGGAGAATATGAATATTTAATTTAAACAATGTCTATGATATTATTTAATACCTATTAGGGTCTGTTGTACAATCATGAGTTAAACAGCAATCAGGAGCAAACAAGAGTTTGAGTCGAAATAGATGATTTACAATCAGTGGTCATCTCTTGACCCATAGTTAAGATGATTTTTTTTGTCTAATGCTATGTTAACTTTAGTTCAAGGCAAGTATGTGTGTGTTTTTGTGCGTGTGTGTGTGTGTGCATGTGTGTGTGTATGAGTGCGCGCGCGTATTAAGTCTCGTATAAAGAAGTTCGACTTGACAATGAAGAGCAGCTTGAGCCCGTCAAGTCCGCCTGTTAAGAACCCTCGTGGTGGAATAACAGACGAGATTTCTGATAAACAACGACCATAGAAATATCTATAGAAAATGGAGAGATCTCCCACCTTTCTAACATGTTATAGAGAGGACAATGAATTGGTAAGAGACGTCACCAATCAGAGAATAGAATCTAACAGCTTCAGCATGTGTTTGGGAACTGAACTGCAAACATGTCAACAGTACTCCAGGACATGTAGAATATGTGCTTTTCAAACTATGAGGAGCTGCTGTGATGTAAATGGAATAGAAATTACAAGTTTTGGTGAAACGGTCTTTCCAATGGAGTTATGATTGTCCCATGAGAGGGTGCTGTTGGTAGTGATACCGAGCATGAATATGAAGGACTTCATAAGAAATAGTTGCACCCGACATCATCAAGTTTGTATGAAAGGGAAAACAACGTGCAGGAAACTGATGTTAAATCAGGTGCACGTTGCATGAGAACGACATGTGGAATTCCGTCCAGCCCCATAGCCTTTTTGGTATAGAGTTCAAGTAGAATGTTCACTGACGAAACACTGTGTACTGACGAAAGACAATTTAAGGTATATGGCTATCGATGGCAGCAATATTAAGAGTTTGCTTCATGTACTCTAGCAAAAAGGTTAACTTTTTCTCGTGGTTAATGGCCAGTGTATCATCATCTTTGGTTAGGGGTGGGAGGGAACTGAAAGTGAAATTCCTACCAACTGCTTTGGCGAAAGTAGAAAATGAACGGGAACCATTCGTTTTAACCTTTTACTATGCGATATGAAATTTTATCCATATTGTAAAATTAAACACTACTATGATGGTGTCACTCTTATTCGCAACGTATGTTAAATAGTACATAGTAGAGGTGGAAACGATTTCTTAAAAGTTCGAGCAACTCAATTTAAGTATATCTACAACATTCATTTAAAAAATATATTATAAGTATACATGAACTTCGAATGTTTCAGGTTTTGTTATCGACAGCAATTTGAAGATTTAATTTTATGCAGAAGATAAAATTATAAATTTATCTGAAATAATATGGCTTGTAGAAAACGACCGGCTTTGTTCAAAGTGGTCTCAATTTGATTTATCAGTCAAATGGGAATGCATTCAATTCAATTTTCTGGGGCTTATAATAATTATATTAGTCTATAGATTTTACTTTGACAAATTCTATATATTTCAAATGTCTTACGGTAATTGTATTATATAAGTCCCAAGTACCATGCTTCTGCCACCAATACCTAACCCAATTCTCCTGATTATGTACCTTTCTGCTCCATTGCAAAGTCGTTTAAGGTGCTTGGAATATAATGACGATGATAAGATATGAGCGACTTCGATGAGCTGTGAAGACACAGCACATTTGAAAATCTAAACATGTCAGAGTAGATAAAATAGAACATTTCTACATGTATTATAAGTCCCAAGTACCAAGCTTCTCTCATCAATAATCCAGTTCTCCTGATTATATATCCTTCTGCTTCATTTTAAAATCGAATTATAATATGCATTGGAATGTAACAAGGATGATTAGGTACGGGCGACTTTAATAAGCGGTGAAGACAGTACGTTTGAAGATCTAAACATGTCAGGGTCGGACTAACTAATAACTACGACTTGTTTACTATCGAAATAAATACGAATAATCGATACGACAGTTGATAAACGCCCCTTAAAGTTGAAGTGTTCCATTGTATTTCAATATTAACACCATGTCATGTTTTTCATTGAACAGAATACATGATGATTTATAACGAATACTTTCTTCATCTCTTTCCTTGTCGCGAGCAATTATTTATATCGCGTAAACAATGATTCAATACAATTCAGTCCAATAAAGCCATTGTAACTCGAAACCTCGTTAAAATTGATTACATAGTCTACGTTACCATTTGCATCTGCCTCCTAAATCTTCAAAAATAATAATGCATGTTCATACTTTTAACTCAACAATTCTCTCTTGAATGGCATAATGTAACTACTAATAATCCAGGCTATGAACCGAAAAGATTTAAAAAAAACATGTAAGTTCTTATCGATAAATTTTTTTTGCATTAGCTTTAGGAGCTTCTCAGGATCATTCATACACCTTAAAACCTCTTGGGAACCTCAACCCCACCCATTGGGGGCGAAAATGGCCCGAATTCTCCAAGTCTTGAATTGTATTTTCTACAAAAAAAAGTATTTTGGCATTTCGAGTGCACCTAAAAGGTTTTTCGGGTCGCTGAATACGAATCTGTAGCCAGATTTACTTGTAATCTATCGTAGGGGTGGTCTAATCGACAAAATTGGCCAATTTCGTACCCCTAATATGTTATTTTGCAATTTACTTGTTTTTGACATTTCGAATGCACCAAGGAGGTTTGGGTCGCTGGACACGAATCCGTAGTCACATTTACTTGCAATCCATCGTAGGGGTGGTAAAATCAACGAAATTGGCCAATTTTGCACCCCTATATGTTATTTTGATATTTACGTGTTTTTGGCATTCCGAATGCACCAAGGGGGTTTTCTGGGTCGCTGAATACGATTCCGAAGCCATATTTACTCCGAAGTAATTTTAGAATGCAAAAATAGTATAATGTCACATTAGCCATTTTTGTAAATTTCCCACTCCTACGATGATATTCGTGTAAATCTGGCTTCGGAATCGTATTCAGCGACCCAAAATACCTTCTTGGTGCATTCGAAATGCCTAAAACACGTAAATTGCAAAATAACATATAGGGGTGCAAAATTGGCCAATATCGTCGATTTTACCACTCCTACGATGAGTTGCAAGTAAATCTGGCTACGGATTCGTATTTAGCGACCCGAAAAACCTCCTAGGTGCACTCGAAATGCCAATATACCTTTTTTGTAGAAAATACAATTCAAGACTTCGGGCCATTTCCGTCCCAATGGGTGGGGTTGAGGTTCACAAGAGGTTTTAAGGTCTATGAATGATCCTGAGAACCTCCTGAAGCTGATGCAAAAAAAAAATTTTGATTCGAACTTACATGTTTTTTTTTATTATACCTAAAATCCCGCTTCACAGCCTGGACTATAATACCTACGCGTATTTTGTTCATGAAGATGATTATTTTGTTATAATGTATGTGTACTCCATAAAAGTCACGATAGACAATGTTAGGACATGCGCCAGAAGGCGCCGCAATCTAATTAAGAGGTCAACAATTGACCCATTACAAGTTAAGAATTAATCTAATTCCAAAAGTTAGCATTTGCAATTTTTTATAATACCTATCATATTGCAAGAATTCATGCATTTTAACCAACCTCTGACGATCTGTACAGTTTTTTTCCAAGAAGTTTTTCTTGATACTGAGTTTTTAATAAAGTTATCCAAAATTACAGGTTCAGAAATGCAGAAGTTTATATGAATATGGAAATATTCGGGAAGTCTCAAAGAAAATAGTTTCCGCTTCGTACTTCCAAAACACTTGTTCTAATAATCAATTTTAAACTCCTTCCCCTTTTCGAAGATATTGGAATCATTCTGCATCCTTGAGGATTCCCACATTCATTTATTAAGTATTGTCGACCATGAACATTGATCACGAAGGTTCGCGATATTGTATTGTTTGATGGAAATAATCCTAGAAAGAGATAACAAAGCTGAGACAGTGGATGAAAACAGACTTAAATTAATTCAAAAATTACAATACAGATAGCTGACCATGATAATTAAGAAACTCATTAATCAACGTTGTATTGAATGACATTTTAATCTCTTTAATTTAAGCAGAATAATTATGCCACTATGCGCTCCGCGCTGCAACCTGGGAACGTTTTGAAATTCGATCAAGATCCAATAGTACAGTCATTTTATGGATTAGTCGTACTTTTTTTTCCGACTTAAGGTTTGAAAATACAGAAAGTTAGGAAATTTTCCGTAGATTACGAAAAAAATAGTGGCTGAAAACCTCCAATGAAGGAAAATGTCTTAATTTATGTATATATACGATTTTCCGTGTTTTTCCGGGAAAGAACACTTATATCTTCGAAAATAAGCATTTTAGAAGGAAAAGTTTCGAACAAAAGTTGTTCAGCATTAAATGTTACATAGGAATTGACTGTTCTGAATTTAATTTTCATCGAATTTTTCAAGCATAGGATGGGAAAACAAAATATTTTCGAATAAGAACTATGTATGATAAAAAATTGCATTTGGCTGGTAAATATGGTATTTTTTATTTTTTTTTTCAATCTTAGTGTATGATATGTCGATTTTTAGGTTTTATAGAGCTCTGATAACGATTTTTCAGGTCATTTTGTCGTGAAAAGTCATTGAAAACGTACATTCGGAAAATGGGAACCTTTTTTTTTCTACGTTTTCCGAACCCTAAAAAACATAAGAATTGATCTGTCACACGCCATAATCAAAAAAAAAACAGTTTTCCATTTTCAGAATGTACGTTTTCAATGACTTTTCACGACAAAATGAACTGAAAAATCGTTATCAGAGCTCTATAAAACCTAAAAATTGACATATCATACACTAAGATTGAAAAAAAAATAAAAATTTCCTAACCCGGAAAATTAGGGCAAATATTGGAAAATTCTTAATTATAATCATTTACAGTAACGATATATACCCCAATATAAAATTATCATACCATATTTACCAGCCAAATGCAATTTTTTCTCATATATAGTTCTTATTCGAAAATATTTTGTTTTCCCATGCAATGCTTGGAAAATTCGATGAAAATTGAATTCAGAATAGTCAATTCCTATGTAACATTTAATGCTGAACAACTTTTGTTCGAAACTTTTCCTTCTAAAATGCTCATTTTCGAAGTGTTCTTTCCCGGAAAAACACGGAAAATCGTGTATATATATATATATATATATATATATATATACATATAAATTAAGACATTTTCCTTCATTGGAGGTTTTCAGCCACTATTTTTTTCGTAATCTACGGAAAATTTCCTAACTTTCTGTATTTTCAAACCTTAAGTCGGAAAAAAAAGAACCAAATCTCAAAAAAATCCATAAAATGACTGTACTACAATCGATATCGGCAATATAACGTGTTGCCGATATTGATTGAAGTTAAACTTATAAGATAAATACATAAAGTACAGTAAAATTTTAAAACTATTAGTAATAAAAATTGATAATATTAAGAAGAAATTCAAAAGCAACTTTGGGGCCGTCAAAGTTAATAAATAAGTATAAACGCTTCGAAAGAGGCATATAATGTCAAAATAAAATCAAATATTCGAATGGCTACCATTCGTTTTTAACTTTCGCCAAAGCAATTGGTTATACACTTCACTTCCAGTTTATTCCATCCCCTAACCAAACTACTACACCACAAGAAAAGCCTACCTTTATGCTGGAATGTTTGCAACAAATTGCACTTTGGATTCACATGGGACGGGCCCTGCTAATATTGCAGCCATATGCCTGGAATTGTCTTTCGACAGCGCACAATTAGGCGCATTCTGTTTGATCTCAAGACCAAAATATCCATGTGCTAGACGGAGTTCCACCTGTCATTCTCAAGGAATGTTCGCCTGAAATTACACCAGTTTTCTGCAGATTGTTTACCTTTTCATATAAACTTGGTGTTACAAAAATTGGAAAAAATACCCTTTCTAATAATTATAAGCCCATTGCACTATCATGTGTGATCTATAGTCATGGAGAAAGCACTCAACATCGAGCTCATCTAATACCTAGAGAGCTCCAAATTACCGGCAATATGGCTTTCGTCAGCAGAGATTAACAGGAGACCTGCTTGCCTACTTAACACATGTATGGCTGAAATCTATTGAAAAACATCGGGAATCTCTAGTTCTGGGGAACTTTCGTCATATAGTTTGCCGCCTCAACTTTGTCGCTTACCATCGTGTTCTCTCTCAGATAGATCACTCCATGTTGTGGTTGATCTTACGACGCAATGACTATCAATGCTGGTGCTCTACAGGGATCTGTCCTGGCACCAACTTTGTATCTGCTACATATAAGCGATCTGCTGGAGTTGGCCTATCCCGTCCACAGCTTTGCAGATGATGGTACACTTTATAGCGCTTCCTCATCTAGAGCGCCTATACGATTCAATGAAGCCAGAGGAGCGAGACAGAGACAGGTTGACGCAATTAGATTAGATCTGATGATCTAGGAGAATTTGATGCAGCCAAAATTCAAGTTTGTGTCTTCTCCAGGAAAGCGGATCCCACAATCCCTAATATGATGATGTCAGGTACAACTATTTCTATGAAGTCATGGGATCAGAGTTGTAGCAAGCTTTACTGGCACCTTAGGCAATTTCGAAAATAATCGCCTCTTCCCCCTCTGAAATTTGCAAAAATGATATAGTAAGTTTTTTATTTTTTAAGTGACCGATCTATGAACGAACGGAACAAGCGGAACAAACTTGGAGGCTGGAAACGCATGAAAAGGAGGGAAATTTTGAATATCTAAAAACAGTATTCTTTACCCCAACGCTTATATCGCCTTATATGGCTGACATATTATTCAAATCGACAAAAATAGCATTTGTTTATTCTATTGAAACAGACCGCGCCCTATTAGCATATTATATACCGGCATATCAAAAATTATCTTGGTCAAGGGTGGTTGTGGAATCTAAAACGTGTGTCTTACTTTTCGTTTGAAATAATTATGTCATAATTAATTTGAAGTTTCTAAAAGTGCGAAATTTCACAATTTTATACGAATATTGTAACACTCAGAAGTGTTTAGCGCTTTGAATTCCGGGATTTTCACGTGGTCTATCGAAATTAGAAGGTTCGAATTATCTAAAAACATAATTGCATGAACGCCAGACGTCCTATGTAATTAGCTATGAGCGAAATCATTTTGACATATGCCTCGAGGAGCTCGCTGCGCGTGAGTTAGAGTTTATACATTTTATCTCGGTCTTGTTAATTTGGGGCCGTTTCTTGCCCCGTGCGGCCGGCGCCAGCTGTAATAAAGTGTTTTTGCCTATGGGTCGCTAGCTTTTACCCGCTTCGTGTATATTTTAGTCGTGAGAAAATTCCCTTTGGTACGTCGCACGTTAGACGCGCGTAGCTGAGATCTGAGAATAGCTCAAACTGTTTTAATTAAATTTTCCTATTTAATGGACATTTATCGAAAAAAGAAGGGCTGTCGGGCACGGTCCGATACTGAATCTAACTACATGGAGTGAAAACGGCAGGCGAAAAGTCGTCGTAAAGCCGTACTAGGTACAACCAGTTTGCACTTTTCTAACTCGCGTACTTCGGGCTTCTCACGTGAACCTCATTCGATTTACGGAAAATTAACTATTTCAAAACAGTTTTTGACCCGGATTGTGGATTGTGGCTATCACGAACTCTGAAAACGTTCAAAGTTCACATAATTATTTCATAATTTGTAGTTCATTATTGTTTTACAACTGAAATAAATAGGTATGATATTTGTAGGTTATTGATGATGTCAGTGTGATAGTGACATAATTATTTCAAACGTAAAGTAAGACACACGTTTTAGATTCCACAACCACCCTTGACCAAGATAATGTTTGATATCTCGGTATAATATATAATGAAGAAAGGTTGAATCGCTGCTAGAAACTCGACGAGAAACATAACAATCATATTAAGTGCAGCGACTTCTTCTTCTTGAGGTTCCATTGTGTCGCCCAAATTTTTTTCGATACAAACAATTTTTGGACTCTGCCGTGACACGGCTTTTGTGATGGCGCCCGAGGCAAGTGCCTCAGTTGCCACACCCTTGCTATCGGCTCTGCATGGGATGATCATGTGAGGTTCATTACGGAAACCGCTTTACAAAAATTTGGGCTTCTATTCCGTGCCAACAGCAACTTTACATCCCATCAGCTCCTCATAAGCTACAGAACTCAGATTCGACCTGTCCTTGAGTACTGTTCATATGTTTGGAGTTCGGCTCCCGACCATACGCTTATGCTCTTGAACTCTATCCAGAACAGAGTTATTCGTCTGATTGATGATGTCACACGTATGAATTTATTGACTTCTCTAGAACATCCTAGAAAGAAAACCGCCGAGTACCAAAATTGAAATAATTTCGACAATTATAAATCAGTTAATAAAACTAGTCAAAAAATGCTTCAAGAAATTGTATTTTTTGATGCACAAATGCAATTTCAAATATGATCCAATGAAAAAATTATGAAATATTTGCTACTTGCCTTCCAGAATCCAATGCCGAAAACCGCATCTCGATCCGTCTTGCCTGAAAAAAGTTGGAGGTTTTGACGAATCTGTGTCTTTATTGCCTCGTCTATTAGCACCCCACGATGTGACAAATAAGAATAAACTTCATCGAAATCAGTTAAAATGTTGAAGTTGCGTCATATAAATAGAGCGGACCTGTTCAAATATACACACATACACACACATTATAGAGAAAACGTTCCGTTCAGAACAATTCAATTGAAAACGTTGCATAATTACTAAGTTTTATAATTATCACTCCCACATTCATTTTATTATTTTCGTCATTACATAAGTTCACCAGATTTACATCTTTGTTAGCGCACTAGCAGGCGATGCAATAATGGAAATGTCTTCCTCAATTAGACTAGATCTTTTTTACTTTCATTTCAAGCTGATGAGGTTAGAGGTAACATAAATATTTGACAACAGTTTGGTATTGAATAACTATTTCTGGTTTATAATGGATTGATGGTGGTCCTATATTTACAGTACGAATTACTTTCGATCTATTAGTGTTCATCGTGAGAAAATTATATTGTTATGTACAGGGAGGGGACGAATTCAACCTTAAGCAGAACCCGAGTATGTTGAAATATAGCAATGCTAGCAACACTAGAATAATATTCAGGGAATTCTCAAAAACTTGATAATAGTATAGCAGCAGCATCGCTGCCGAAATGTGCTTCAGATAACTAAATCATATAATATGAGGACAAGGTGAAAAGTCCCTGAAAAATTAAACAAGAAATGATTTATTTGGTCAAAACTTATTTTATTTCTCAACATATCCTACATCCTTGTAGCTCGATACACTTCGTTCAAATTTTATCAAATCTTACGATCCCTTCCAAATAATACGATTTTCTTTGCCAAACGCCGCCGCTTTCGCTTGAAATTGGCATCGAATCCAACAGCTCTGTATAATATACGCCAATGATTGTTTTGCCCTTTTCAAGGTAATCGATATGGACGATACCTCGTGCATCCCAAAAACTGTCGTCACGACTTTGTTGGCCGATAAGCCCACTTTGGCCTTTTTCGGCTATTATTCGCCAGAACGAGTACATTGTTTCGACTCTTCTTTATCCTCTGGTGTGCTGTGATGGATCCATTTTTCGTCCACGGTTACTAAATGGCGCAACAAGTCCTTCTTATCGCGCTTGAATATCGCCAAACACTCTTCTCCAGTTGTCACACGTTCGCGCTTGTTGTCAACAGAGAGCAAATGCCCATTTGGCTCTTATTGGAAAATGTTCCGTACCCGTTTGGTTGAAATGCCCATAGCCTCAGAAATCTCGTGCCCTTTAACTCACCGATGGTCTAATATTATACCATAGATTTTATCGACGATTTCTGGCGTTGTAACTTCAATTGGACGACCAGAACGTTCAGCGTCCTTTGTGGTCATAGTGCCACAACGAAAATCAGTAATCCATTTGCAAATCGTTCCAATCGATGGTTAATACATTTAATTCCAAAGATACAGTACTTGGAACTGGCGAACTTGCTAAGCTCCTTTGAGCTACACATAGCCAACAAGGAACCTACGAGAGATAGGTGGTTAGATAATATGTTTATACTTTGACACCAGTGGAATGTAGGGAGAGGAGATAGGCTTTCGTATTTTTCTTGAAGGCTTCGAAGTTATAGGCATAGGGAAAGACCTCACTAAGCAAAGAGTTCCACACTTCGCTGTTCGATAAAAAAAATGAATTCTAGTTTGGCAGGTCTGGGGTTTAACAATGAAGGGGTGACTAGTTTGAGCTCGTCTAGTCCGCTTATCTGGAATCTCTCATGGTGGAATAACATACGAGATTTCTGAATACCGACCATGGAAATATCTATAGAAAATGGACAGATCCCCCACCTCTCTGCGATGTTCTAGTGAGATCAATGAACTCGTAAGTGTGACATCATCATTCATACGAATATCTCTTTTCTGGATAGAATTCAAGAGCTCCAAACATGTGAACAGTACTCCAGGACAGGTCGAATCTGTGCTTTATAGATTATGAGGAGCTGCGTGGATGTAAAGCAGCTCTTGGCACGGTGGTGATCCCAAGCTACTACACTGATGTAAGGGATAACCATATCTTTGATCATGCAGCTCTTATTATTAATGTTTGTACCACATTCAGTAATTTTAATAACGAGGATACCTTTATTTAAAAGTAGACCCATAACTTCGGGAGGTCTGCTCATGTTCGATAAGCTAACAACCGAATCCTAGGATTTTATCAATGATGAAAGTACTACAACGGATGCTAAGATTGATACATTCTTAAAAATATTTAGTGATACCATTGAAAGGGCTTTTCCGGAAAAACATGTTCAAAATTCATCAAAAATTTTTACAGATGGTATATTCTTCAAAAGAAAAAGTAATCGGGGAAGAGGCAAGAGGCGGATATGCAGCAAACTTTGGAAGCTGTCCGTCAAAAATAAAGGTGTTGGTTCAAAGCAAGTAAAGTCTTTGATGTTCCGTTGAGAACTTTACGCAGAAGAGCCCTCAACAAAAGAAAAATAGCTACTGATGTAAAGAAATATTTAGGCTATCATCAACCAATTTTTAACGAGGAGATGGAAGCGACCATAACGAGTCATATTTTGGATCTAGAATCTCGTCTGTTTGGCTTGTCAACCACTCATCTCAAAAAATTTGCATTTGAAATAGCAGAAAAGGTGGAGATAAAACATCCATTCAACAAAACACTGATGAGAATTGCCGGCAAATGGTGACTGCACGGTTTTCGAAAACGCAATCCTGAGAAATCACTACTACTTCCGGAAGCCACTTCTTTGGCTAAAGCCGAACCGCTTAACAACAGTCCACAGGTAACCATCTTTTTTAACAAACTTGAGGAAGTTATCAACCAACACGATGGCCATGATACCATGATTTTCAATATGGAAAAGTCCGCCTTGACAAGCGTTCAGGTGCCACCAAAGGCGTTTGGCAAGAAAGGTGAAAATCAAGTCGGTGAGAGGGGTGTGCATACAACAGTTGTAGTATGTATAAGCTCTAGAGAATTTATGTACCATCCCAGAAAAATATATGATGGACTGCCACCAGGTTCATTGAAACTCCATAACGAGTCGAGTTACATGACGACTGGAAATTTGTTTACCGATTGGATGCGTCATTTTATCAATCATGTAAGACCAATAACGAGAAGAAAGCTTCGCTAATCCTTGATGGTCATTTGGGCCACAAAAGTTACCAAGCCTTGACATTGTCCAAAAATAACAACGTTGTTCTTCTGTGTTTATCAGCTCATTGCACGCATCGCATACAACCACTCGATGTGGCTCCCTCAACAAATACTACAATCAGGCAGTTATACAATGGTTGAGAGGAAATCCAGGTCCAGGTTCAATCAAGCTCACCAAAAAACGGCAACTGTAGAAATTGCTGCAAAGGGTCAACGTTCAACAGACATTACGCCATTTAACCGTGTTTTTTTCCTGGGCATATGATTTTGCCAAGTGCAACCACGGACGTACCTCTACCTCTAGCAAACGCCCAAGATAATGTTGCTAATGTAGAATCATTAGAAGAAATTCCCAACCAAATAAGAGGAGCTGATGAACCTGTTTCTGAACACAAGTTACGCACCGAGTGCACGTCATACGCGGTTGGTCGTCGGACATACCTTGGAGACGATAAAACTACACTCGAGAAAATCAGAAGTATCCCCTATATCAGGCTACTAAAATTCATAGAATACACTGGATTGATGAGGAGGTAGCAATATGTGAGGGCACAATAGGACTATAATGACCAAGGTGCAGTGGGGCTCCTCTTGGGATAGAGAACCAACCTCACGGAGGAGGGGTTTTAGTCGGTAGGAATCCGGCACACCATGGGGCACGGGCACCCGAGGCGTCTACGCAAGATTTCCCCTTCTCTACGCAAAAAAAAATTATTACTCGTGCCTCAAAGCCGAAAAGCAGTGAAAGAACCAAAGAAGCTCTTCTAAGCGCAAATCAGCTGTTTATCAGGATGTTCTTCTGGCCCTTTCCTATTGAGCCTTGGTGAAAGAGAAAAAGAAAAAAAAACAGGAGCTGAGGGAGAACGGAAGAAATATTGTGAAAAGGAAACTTGTTCAATCAAGCGATGAGGAAGAATACCGATTCAAGAATAACGGCGAAGAAGATGATAGCCCGTTCCTGTATTGTAATGATTTGTTCAGCCATTCAAAATCCAAGGAACTGTTGCTCCAATGCAACTTATGCAAAAACTGGTTCCTGTGTGTGGTTCTTTGTTTGTGAACTTTGCCCATAAAGAATTATGTTCAATTAGGTTTTGTTAGCATTGTGTTATGTAATTTTCTTTTTTAAGTAACAAAACCGAAAATTTTTGTTTTAATAAATATTTGAGTTCGTGGTACCACTGACAATACTTTTATTGACCAAATATACGTAAATGGTAAATTTTGTGTTTTATTTTAGCTACAGACCTGGAGTAAAAACATCTTGCCCGGGTTTCCCCTACGTAGAATTTCATCAGTTCTGGGAAGAATAATTGTTTCTGTACTTCTGAAGTTTGATTATCAAAATTTAGATTCACCACGAATTATGAACTGTCAACAGCGAGCTATCACGGTATATCGTGGGAGCTATCAAGTCAATTTAATAAATCGACAGGTTATATTGGCAACGCTGTAATGTGTTGCCAACTGTTAAAAGGGAATATACCTGGTTTGACGAAGATAGCGCGGCAGTTATTTTGGGAAATTAACCAACTATGACGTCATTTCATTGATTGGGCAAACAGTTCAATATCCACTACCAAGGTGGATCAATTATATTTACGCTTTGAATTAAAATACAATTTACTTTGAAGGTTCTGTGATTACAGCTTTGCGTGCGAACTGAATAACATCTTCACAATAATTAGCTTAACATTTATCACACACGTCCTTCGCTACTTAGAGGAAGTAATTACCAGTAACTAAAAGCATTGTCTCTTTTACACGATTTTATGTACTTCCATAAAAAAAATATAAATGTTTCGAAATTCATACCATTTTATTGTCTGCTGAATTGTCAGCTAATTATATAAAACTATTTACATGACGGCTGTTTCGCCGAACGCGAGACATTCTATGAAACCACTCGATGTAGCGGTGTTTGCACCAACGAAAAAAAATGGAGGGTAATTCTTGAGAAATGGAGTAGGGAAAGTCGATACCCCCGCAGCTTACCAAAAGAGCAATTTCGGCATTTGCTGGATAGATTTTGGAACTGAATCAGCGGCTCTCTGTTAACGAAAATTCAAAGTCTGGTTTTATAGCCAATGAATTCAGATGAAATTCTGAAACGCATTCCTGGTGAGATTGATTTGCACCCTGAAGGAGTTGACAGAGTTTTAGATAAAAGATTGGTAGAGTTGGTTAGAGAACCTGGAGGAAGATCTGATGAAGAGAAGCGTAAACGAGGTGAAAAGATTGTACCCCTAGAACACTGCAATAGAAGAGCCAACGAATTCGGATATACTAGAGTTAGTCAGTCTATTCGTAACTACGGAATTTTGTATCGCCAACATGACGTGTAGAAATCCAGTACGGATAGAGGAATAGTACCCCACGGCATAGGCGTGTATTGTATAGGGTATTTTAAACAGATTTCCAGGGTACCCCACGCCACGGGCGTACTATTTATAAGGTAGTAAGGTACGTAACTATTGAAACATCAAAAATAAAAACTTTATAACCAATATTAACAGTGTAGCTGTAGACATAGAAGAATGTTAATGACAAATGTGGGTTTCTTCCATGTTTTACAGAAAAAGTCTGGTATTTTGGCAATTAAACTGATTCACTTACTGACCACATTTGTATAATAGTATGGTCGTTTCTTCTTTTGGTGATTGCCATTCACCGATTTATGTGTGCGTGTGCAAGTAAGTATATGGAAGCGCAGATTATGAGCTGCTTATTACTTTGTTCATCTACATCTGGGCAATTAAGTATATTTTTATATATTCTTAACCAGTGAAAACATTTGTTTCTATCGAGGACATTATTAGATCACAATTATTTAATTTATATTGCAATACAATAATAGTTTCACTTTTTTCACCACTACATCAACCTATAATTTGGTTTCAAATCATATCTGTATAAGTATATTCATATAAAATCCATTGTTGGGCCCTATATGGAAAATTTCATGAACAAAAACTTCCGAAAGATGTTTAACATGATTATATACTTTTATTCTATTCTGTCTACTGATATTAAAGTACAGTAGGTATATCGCCACTACAGCATTTTTGCTTTTATTTCATCCGTATTGTCAAGAAACATTTGCAATAATCGGACTATGGGATGGGAGCAAAATATGCGTTGATTTTCTTGATTTCACGATGTAAGATGGTATATAACTAACAATATGAATGGGGAACATACAAGTAAGAAAAGTTTTAGTAAAATTGTAAACTTTTATTCAAATAAAAAATTGTCAATTTATTTATGTGAGAAAGTATATTGTATATTGTTGAAAAGTCTTCTTGCGGAAAATATAATTCTAAAAATGTTGACGTATTAATAATAAATATTAACAATTTATTGTTCCTGTAAATTCTAGTAAATCCTTAGTACATTCTTTAAAACATGTTTTAGGGGGATATCTAATCTATGACCGCAAATCCGGTGTAAATTTCTGAGTTGATGGTCCTTTCAAAAAACGTTTAATGATTTCGCCAGATGAGCCAGGTACTGCGCCTGAAAATTAATTACCCAATTAAAATTCAATGTTGCAGCATATATGATTTCATAACAAAAATTATTACATATTATAGATAGTTGACTACTGACAGCAAATGCACAATTGCACATGTATAAAAACTACAAATTAATTGAATTACTTTTCTAAATTGTGGGACCTTACTGTAATTACAGATTCCGCACTTTCTGTCATAGCAAATTTAGTTTTTAAATGCTTTACTAATGTCCTCAGAGAATTCACTCTCTTTCTGTAAAACCTCACATAAGCTTGTAAGTTTTTTATTTTTCGCCGTTGCTGTGAGACAGTCTTCTTTGCAATTTTCCAACTGACATGTGCTCTTGCTGGATTGTCCATATCTGATGTAGTACAATCACCAAAATAGCGTTTACCACGAAACTTTCCGAAAACATTAATATTAATTAGATGTTATGATGGTATTATATTTATTAACTTATAAACAATTTGACACAGTATATAAGGGTATCAACTAAATCTATGTCATAACATAAGGGGCATATTTTTTTAGAGAAATTTAGCCCAAAAATTCTTAATAGTTCATGGCCCCACTATTGACAAGTTTTGGGATACAGGTCATGAACATTTTGGTGAATATCAAAAACTATTAGATATAAATGCATGAAATTTGCACAACTCATTCACCGTATACATTGCACTATGCTGATACTAGCAAAAGCCTGTAATACTACAGGTGGCCAGTTTTAGCAGAATTATATACAGTATTGTAAACTTTCTTTTGTGGAACTACTGCTCCTACTATTTGTTGATATTTCCCTTTCCTTCTTCCTTTTGGATTACTGGAACTACTGGAAGTTGTTGATGAAGACCTTGCTAATGGTACAGCTATAACGGATTCTTTCTCAGAAGAGGTATCCGATTCTGGTGATTTGCTAGATTTTTGGGTAGTGGCTGTTGAAATGTAGTAGTAATTGAAACGGAAACTGATTCAACTAAGGACTCCTCATTACTACTAACCATGATATCCTCATTAGCTGGTGCAAACCAAACGCTGCTTTTGGTCATAGATGTTGACGCATATTCACTTTCTGAAAGTTTTGCTCTAAAATAAATAAAACCATATATTAGTAAAACTGCTATGCTCTTAATTAAACATTTTACCTCTTAGGTGCTGAAACATCAATATTCTCTTTGTCGTCTCCATCATGTCTGAAACAGTTTGCAATTATTACTACCATGTTCCATCCCAATATATCTGGAATTACTTAGTCAGGGTAAATATGTAGGCGACTTGTACTGGCAAATGCTGGTGTAGCACCACCTTTAAGGTCTTTCCTGCCACCTGGCCTAGTTACAAAGTCACTTTCAGAAACAAACAGGTACCTAAACGATGCAAAGTACTAAAAGTAAAGAAAATTCACAATTTTAGAACACTATTAAGTCGTTAGCTTCTTGAATTTTCTAGAAAGTAGAAAGAACAAAGAACTGTATCACCAAAATCACTCAAAGATTTGACAGGTTAAGTTGATCGGAACTCGTCAACTTTACTTTCAAATAAATGTCACTTTTCTTGACAGTAGGTACACGATTAGCGGCGGCGAATTACGAGTGCCAATATCGGTGATCTCTCTATTCAATCTTCATTTCTCCACACGATTGCTGGGAAGGTAGATGACAGTATGGTGGGAGAGAGACATGTTGGCGATACTCAAAAATGACTTTAGCTTATTCTAGTATATCCGAATTCGTTGAGAAGAGCTCTAACATACGAACGTCGCAACCCAAGATCAGAGTAATTGTTCTTCTGACCATCTATGCATCTCATCTTTTTAGAGGAGCTCCTTCATCTGGTGTTGAATCGAACGCCAACACATCTTTTGCTTCATTAAAATCACAGACAGGATTCGTCCAAATACGGAATTTGTTACATAAATTGGATTACAAAGGCAAAATATATTGAATACAGTGTGTGAACTGTGGTCTGTAGATCTGTGAACTATGCAACAATGACAGCAAAGATCCACACTATATTCGCCAGCGATGCGAGGACTCCGACGATTATGGATATAATGACGACAGCGATGCTGAGCAGACCTGACTAGATAGTTGAGATAAATTAATTTAATCAGCTGATCACAATGCTATTTTTGGGCGAATAGAATACGTAATTTTTTTATGTGTATACAAATATTTTATATTATTTTGTGTTAAACGCAAGAAGTTTGATATTTTTTTACCTTTTTTGGGCATTTATATGGAATGATAAATATTTTTCCAATTTTATTCCATTTTATTCAATTGTAGCACTTACTATTGGCCTATAAAGTTATTTGACATTTGTTCGGAGTAACTTGAACAATCGCAGCATTTATAAAAGTTTGAACGTAATTTTCCAAAAGGTGACTCAAAATCTGGAACCAACGCTGATTATTTAGCATTTTTAAAAGCAGTCATGGCTAGCCTTCAATTAGGTCGGTAATATGCATATTATTTGTCTATAAAAGTAGGTCAAACTGTTAGCGAAATATTTCCAAAAGGTGTCCAAGTAACCCCATTTCGTGGTATCCTATCTTAAATAGTCTAAGTTATCTCCATAACTTAGGAAATTCAATATCTATCTCTTATGAAGCTCTCTCCACAAACATATCAACCAATAGGTATTTCACTTGAGCGTACTTTAATTGATAACTCACATTTTTGATGACGCCACTGTTGGTGTCGAAATTTGAAAATACATTTTACAGTTCAAAAGAGTGAATAATGGAGATACTTTATTATATTATATATTACTTCTTTTACTAGAGTTCAACAGAAGTATCCTAGTGAGTTTGGACGTAAATAGCTATATATACTTTGAACAAGTAACACGTATTTTATTTTTCCATACATCCTTTTCATACACTATCAGTTCAACTACATATGTAGTATTTCTCACAATTGAATCATCTTGATCTGCGGATGCTTTCCATTAATCAAAGTTCTAGTAATTAATTTTTGACTATCAACCCAATAAACTTTTGGAAAAGTGTCATTTATCCTTGTCAAATAAAAATAATTCTTGACACCCACAAAAACCGTCTTCATTTTAATTCAGTTGCACCAACAAGCTATTAAAAAAGTATTTATAAACAGCCTAACAGATCGCGCTGTTAAATTATCGTACCCAGAGGACCTTTACAAAAAAATAGTTCGTACTACACTGGAAATGAATGGCTACCCAAAAATATTTCTCGACCCCATCATTAAAGAAATAAATAATAATAGTAAACATAATCTATAAATAATATAAACGGTAATACAGATAATTGTATAACATTACCATACGTTCCGGAAAGCTCAGAGAAAATGAAGAATTATGTAAAAAGTATGATACAAATGTTGCGTATAAGGCTCCTAACTGTGTTGGTAAATATTTTTCAAATCTAAAACCTTTAATACCTAAAGATGAACAAACCCACACATTATATTATAAATTAAATTGTTTAGATTGCGATGGGACTCTAAGCTATATTTACAAAAAAAGAAATATGGTTAAAAGTATAAACTAAAAACAAAATCTTGAAAATTCCACCGCCTATGCTAAACATTGGTTTTGATTATAACCATCAATTCGATTACAAGAATGTTGATATATTAACTAAAAAAACAATTATGATAAAAGATCTATCCTGGAGATGATTCACATGAAACGTAACTCTAAGTCTGTAAATCATAGAACATGCGTTTAATCATTAAGTCAAATTTATACAAATTTAATTAATCAAAACCCTTGTAAATTCCTACCAACTTCTTTATAATTGTTTTAGTATATTTTAGGTAGAATGTTGAAATAATCAATATTTCTAGCAAGGTCTGATAATCTTTTCCTATTACCTCATGATCCTTTAACATCTGGTTCGAAAGTGCATACCTGAGCGTATTAGAGTTTGGTATGTCTGTCAGTCTTATTCTTACATTGCATAAGATGACGCCGATTAATAGAGTGGTTTCTTGATACGTATTCATATAAACTATTGATAAGAAATAATCACCCTTATCCACTAAAAATACCATTAAAGTAATGAGGATCTTTCGGCTGTCAAGTAGCCTGATGATGGCTACTTGGTAGCCGAAAAGTCCTCAGTACTTCAATAGTATTTTTAGTGGATAAGGGTGATTACTTCTTATTAATAATGTTTATAATATATCCACAGTGTGAACTCTTTTATAACATATTCATATATTTAAAATATTAATGTGTTACAATTTATATTATTCGTGTTTTTATTTGTTTTGGCGACGTAGGCATTTCTATTTTGATATTAATGTGATAAGTCTTATAAAATCACGTTTTAGACTGTGATACGTCTTCTGATGATGGTCGTAAGGACTGAATCGTACGTAAAGCGCGATAGCATATATGCTAGTATTTTCCATGAATTTATGTATAAATAATATATATTGAATTTATATATAAATAATATATATTGTGTTAAAAAAATTCTTCTGAGTTTTTATTTTGTTATTTTGTTATTAATAATTTGATTCTACCGGCTAGCTTTTATCTTTTTAATTTGATTTTGATTGTATTTGAATTAATGTTTGTTTCGGTTTAGTTTATGAACTTTTGAACTTGAAGATTATCTATAGAATTATTTATATGGAATTAAACACAATGCTCTTTGAATTTTACAATATTTAATTTCTATGCCTCTTTTCTTATCTCGAGTAAATAAATTTTATGTTTAACAAGATCTATGATATAACCTAAAATCACTTTTACAACTAATATTTGTCTATACTGTTATAATCAACAATCTTCCTTTTGCTTTACAGATAATACAATGATGTAGAAATTATAAACAAACCTACGTTTAGTTAATATCCAAAAGTGTGTTTATTAATGTTGGCAATGTTCAATTTACTTCTATTTAATTTCGTTGATTCACTTTAACACAATACTCTGCTATTTCACGATAATCACAGGTACCTGATTTCTTGAGAATCAGGAACTGTTGAAAATACTTTGTTTTATTCTTTTAGATAAGATATAAAACTTTTCGATGCTTTATTGGAATTATATCGAAGAATGGCAATCGTTGGATACTTCTTATAAATTGGAGGTTATTACAACTTTTTACTTTGTTCAGACACTTGGAGCACTTCTTGATTTTTAATAATTATTTACTAACTTCGGTTACTTGGAACTTATCGAAGTTTGGAACATTTGAGTTCACCGATGTTTATTTTGATAAACTTAGGTTAGAAATTTTGTGAGTTGCTAGAGTTCTTGACCCTTCAGATATTATTTGCAAACTTTTATTAACTTCGGTTACTTGGAACTTATCGAAGTTTGGAACACTTGAGTTCACCGATGTTTATTTTGATAAACTTAGGTTAGAAATTTGTGAGTTGCCAGAGAAGCACAGTCTCTGCTTAGATATTATAGCAAACTTTTATTAACTTCGGTTACTTGGAACTTATCGAAGTTTGGAACACTTGAGTTCACCGATGTTTATTTTCATAAACTTAGGTTAGAAATTTGTGAGTTGCCAGAGAAGCACAGTCTCTGCTTAGATATTATAGCAAACTTTTATTAACTTCGGTTACTTGGAACTTATCGAAGTTTGGCACACTTGAGTTCACCGATGTTTATTTTGATAAACTTAGGTTAGGAATTTGTGAGTTGCCAGAGAAGCACAGTCTCTGCTTAGATATTAATGCAAACTGACTTGGCTTGTCTTTCAGATCCTTTTATAAGCCTCCAAAACCGACGCTACTTGATGTCATCTTCCACCTATGAGGTGCCTTCCCTACATATCAAGAATGCCAAGTTAATTGTTGTGAACTGACAGAAGTATCTGATTGTTACCAGCCTGGCACTAGGAATTCGTCTCGACCAATCAGAATTTAGTATTCTATAATTTTTGAATTATTGGAGATTTTCAACTTATTTTAATTGATAGTGATTCCTTCTTTTTAAATTAATATTGCCTACATTTTTCCACACACTTTGGTATAAGATAACCTATGATTAGGTTATTATTCATATGATTATTCCCATATTTATGGTTTTCTTGACAGTTACTTATTCTTAAATCTAATACATACTATATTATATCAATAACATTCTTTTAACATTATATAACTCAAATTTAGTAATCCTAACTTATATCTATAACATTCTTCAATGTTTTGTGCTATCTCATGATAGTTCTGTAATCATTTTAATTATGATTTCTTGTTTCTTACACAGTACGTTTCTTCACTTTCACTGAAGTTCTTGTGTATCACTTCTTATTCTATTACATTGTTGTTTATTATGTTTTACATTGTTAATTTTAATATCCTAACTATTATTTAGCTTTTACCATTGTTTTTAATTCCATATAATATCTTTTTTATTGATCTTTTCTGATTTTCAAAGTTCGGTAAGTTATTATTTTTAAATTTTTATTGTTTATGAAATGAAATCATAACAATATATTGTGTTAAAAAATTGGTTTCACCCAAGTGTGAATTTATTAATATTTATGTTTAATTGGATTGTGAGCATTAAACATTAATATTAATATCTATATTGTCTTATTCGAACCAAAAATGGTATATTTGATTATTCAAAAAATGGCTGCTTCAAATTATAATATACCATATAAATTCATATAGAATTTTTATTTGACGTAATAAACAAGCGTGCGTTCCTATTCTGACTATAATTAACTACAATATTCCTTCACTATAAAACCCATTGTTTGGGCGCTCCTCTATTCAGTTCAAAGTCGTGACTGAATTTGTTACAGAAAAGGCAGATCAGATTAGAAGCCGTATCCTGTGAAGATACATGGCCTTGACATTTTTGCCAAGTTAAACGAGATTCTTCAACAAATGTCGTCCAAGTAAGACTGTGGTGGTGTGTTCATCACTTGAATGAACTTGAAAAAATTCCTAATAGTACAAAAACAAATATATTGATAAAATTATCTCCTCATAACTACTATTTATAATATTGAGATGGGATTCTTAATGGGTTTCGAATTTAATGCAGCATAAATAACAATTTCGCAGGAATTCAAACTATGCATATCTTAAGTCGGAGCGAAAACATCTCAAACAATTATTTACGATGTGTTGAATTTCCTAATGTCAATTTTAATAATTAATTTTTGATAGCATTACGTAATAATCTAAATTAGGAAACGTACATTCCATAGCTATTATTCGATAACTATTTCGAAATCAGACAATTCTTGATTTATACGGATTACATATTTCTTCTAGATCTAATATGCTGACAAACGAGGACTAATTGAACCGGAAATTTTTAACACCGGGAAAAATGTGTTGTGTGTTACACAATAGTACACTGAGAGAAATGAATGTACTATTTCAATATAATTTTATAATTTTGTTATACAAATTGTTCCTAAAATGGAGAGAGGAACAATTTGTGTATTCTAAACTAATAAATTTGTACTTGCAATATTGCCTTGAAACTGTCAAATTCGTATTCTATTTTGTTTCAAAAGATTGTGTTGTTTGTGCACATTAATTGGTGTATTCAGTTACATTTTATATAGCCAAGTGATACTACCTTTGATAACATGCATTTTTTAAATTCCATGTTCTATTTTTTTATTACACAATTTGTGTGAGAGAATTCCACAATATGGTATATATCATATGAATATATTGTACAGGAAACCACAAAAATTGTTAAACTCTTGCATCCTATTGTGTATACTTCTGGAACAATTATTTTAGATTTCCTACATAATACTTGCTATAAATTTCAAATAATTGTACCATTTATGTAGACAATTGTTGTACAAAATTGTATAATTTTGTAACTGAAATATGCAATAAATTCTATATTTTGTTTAATTCAATTTTTGTGTTTAAATCCTAGTAAGAATATATAAATAACATAAAAGGTAATTCAGACAATTTTATAACATTAACATACATTCCGGAGACCTCAGAGAAATTCAAGAACTGTTTGAAAAAGTATGATATAAATGTTGCGCATAAACCTACTAACTGTGTTGGGAAATATTTCTCAAATCTAACACCTTTAATACCTAAAGATAAACAAACCCACACATTATACAAATTAAATTATTTAGATTGCGATGGGACTTATACTGAAATCTCTAGGCAATATTCAGAAAAAAGAATGTATGGCCATAACTATAGCGCAAGAAACAAAAGCTTAGAAAATTCCACCGCCCTTGCTAAACACTGCTTTGATAATAATCATCAATT
The DNA here is from genome assembly GCA_958510875.1 of Endomychus coccineus. Taxonomy (NCBI): domain Eukaryota; kingdom Metazoa; phylum Arthropoda; class Insecta; order Coleoptera; family Endomychidae; genus Endomychus; species Endomychus coccineus. Next base: position 30,782,313 of record OY294067.1, on the reverse strand, counting down.
CGATAACAAAAATGTTAATATTTGAAACTAAGGAAATCAATTATTATAAAACATCTATTCTGAAGATGATTCACATAAAACGTGACTCCCTATCTGTAAATCATAGGACAGATATTCAGACATTAAGTCAGATTTGTACTAACTTAATTAATTGAAACTCTTGTAAATTCCTACATGCGTCTTTATAATGTTAAAAGTATATTTTGTAGAATATCAAAAGTATATTTCCAATAGGGCCTGACAGACCTTTTTCTATTACCTCATAAATCTTGACATCTGGTTCGAAAGTAGATACTTGAACCTAACGTTCTCGTTTTTAGTCGTTCATGGACTTTGTTGACATGAGTTCGTATTTTTTGAGAATACTGCTAAACAGTGGACTCTTGATATATTATACTTATAACATTGATGGGTCACAATTTCGATTATTCGTGTTTCTGTTCGTTTCGGCGACGTGGACATTTCAAATGAAATTTGTGCATTAAGAACGCTTTATGCTTATACAATTAGTTTTAAGTAATCCAGTTTTAGACATAAGTCTTCTGATGATGGTCGTGAGACCGAAACGTACATAAAGACGAAAATAATAAACATATGTGTCAGTGTGACCTATTTCCCGAGAATTTATATATAATCCTAGTAGGTGATGTATCGTTAAATGCCAGCCTCCAGATAATAAGAAAAAGGTATCATGTTCACAAAATTTATTTTCAATGATAGCGGTTTCGCCTTGTAAGTCTCTGGGTAACTTCAGTACTTATCAATAGTAAATATTCTTGATTTTTTTTCATTGTAGACTTGTTAAAGTGTGTGATCTGAAGATGATCAGAAACCTTAAAGAAACATCTATTGAAATGTAATTTTGGAAGAAGCATTTTTCCTTCTATTACCTAGTCAGTATATCTTCAAATTGCACATCAAGAACCGGATCAGAAGATCAGAATAATATGCGGCTTCAGACACTCAATGGCCTTCGGATGTTCTTTAGGACGAATAAGTCGAAATGCGTTAGTTAGTCATCCAATGTTTTTCTTAGAGCAGACATACAGTATAAATTCAATAATCTGGACACACACATCGTTCCGGTGATTGCCGAATCATCGAGGTAACCAAACAACTCGAATATTTTTTGTTGAAATTTAAATAGAAACAGAATATTCCTATTCTGTTTTCGTATTCATCTCTATGCATTATGATGGTTTCATTACCTTTATTCGATTTCAAAAATAATATTTGAGGGTTAGCATCTAAGAACTCTTTCGTCTTTTTTGTGTGATAGTTGAAACGATTTTTTGCTATGCCTACTTCTGCTTTCTGTTTATTCTTTTTTCTAATTTTACTTAATATTATTTCTTTACTTCTACAATTTTTGGTTCTAATTCCTCATTCTAAATTAACAATTATATTGTCGATAGACAATCTTTCATCATTGGGCAATGCACATTTCTGATCTAAGCTTAACTTTTTAACCATTGCTTATTGATTTTTTGTTTTTCAATAGTTACGCACTTCATTAAACTTTTCATCTTTTTTGATCAAAAGGTTTTGATTTTTTTATTTTTTTTTTCGAAATTGTGCTGCTGATTTTGGAAAAATTGAGTGATAAAGTTGTTATCAAAATTCTGATAACAAGATTGTTTAACGCGCCTGATTTTGCTTTCAACCTCTGCTACATTTATGCAAGCTTCTTAATGTACAAATTTGAACAATTTTTATTAAGAGAATTTAACAATTTAGCATGATTCGTTATGCAACTTTGGATACAAGTAAGAGAAATGATGGTGATGTACCAAGAAAATGTATATACTGAAATATACCTACAAGATACGAATATTCATGTTCTAATTCTAATCTACTCTTCTGTAGAATTCTTTGGTCTAATCTAAAGCGTTGAATGAAATAGTTCTATAGGTCAATTTTATATACTATGCAGAGCTGAATATCTGAGTTAGGTCACTATTAGTTTTTTAGAATAAATCCTTTTCAATATAATTCGAGGAAATCAGCAATATGCATTTATTTTATTCATCTGCTATTTTTATAGTATATCTACAAGATAGACATCCCAAATGATACACGGTGATTTAACAAAATATAATAATACTTACAAATACATACTTACTTGATGAATACACATAAATATAAGTAAGAACTTACGTACAATTTAAAATATGACTATACCATTTAAAATTAACAGTATATAATTACAATTAGTACCAAATAATCACCCTCATCCACTAAAAATGCTGCTAAGAACCTTCCAGGTACCATGTATCTATCATCAGAGTAAACTCGGTGAAATATATCTACAGTTGTGTACTTGTAGTGTATTAGTACATAATTATATAATATTTTTTATAAAACATTGACGAAATACTTATTAATGAACAAGAAATCTGAGATTGAGAATTTGAGAGGTTCCAGAACTTTTTAACTTGTGCATTGCAAATATTTTGAATATCGATTTCAGTACAGACCGTTCAATATTTTAAAACTTTCATGTGTAGTTGTATGATTGATACGCATAAAGCGGTTGACTGTTTAAAAACTATGATAGCTTTTAACTTGTATACCTAATAAAAATAAGATTTCTAGAGAGTCAATTGCATTCTGCAGAACTTTGGTTGATTCAATTAATTAAGAATAGTTTCTGTGTTCTTTTAGTGGTCCAACTAACCAACTAACTTAGTCCAGGCAACGAACCGGAGAATAAAAAAAAATATAGTAAGCTAGTTCTTTTCGCATTTTGTTCCCAATACCCCATAGATCATTCATGACTATCGAGACCGCGTGGGTCGACCTTTCTACCCCTCCAAAACGGAGTTTCAACCCCTCAGAGGAGCATTCTTATAAAAACAATCCAAAAGTTTAGAAAATTAATGAATTAAGAGCCGAAAATGACCCCTAGTTTTTTTGATCGCTGATCACGATTCCGCAGTTAGTTTCCTCGGAAAACTCCCTCCAGATTGGAATTTTGGAAAATTTATATATAATATTTAATTTATAATTTTGTTGCAAAAATGACATCTAGTAGGTTTTTTGGGTCGTTGATCACGATTCCGCTGTTATTTTTCCGAAAAAAATTTCTCCAGATGGAGAATTCGGGAAATTTGGGATTTTCCTGAGATGGTTATGATTAATAAAGTATAATTTTGTTGCAAAAATGACCTCTAGTAGGTTTTTTAGGTCGCTGATCATGATTCCGCAGTTAGTTTCCTCGGAAAACTCCCTCCAGATGAGAAATTTGGAAAATTTATATATAATATATAATTCATAATTTTGTTGCAAAAATGACCTCTAGTAGGTTTTTTGGGTCGCTGATCACGATTGCGCTGTTATTTTTCCCAAAAAACTCTCTCCATAGGGGAAATTCGGAAAAATTGAGATTTTGCTGAGACGGTTATGGATAATGAAGGATAATAACTATACTTCATTATTCATAACCGTCTCAGGAAAATCTCAAATTTCTCGAATTTTCTATCTGGAGAGAGTTTTTTGGGGAAAATAATAAGAATGCTCCTCTGAGGGGTTGAAACCCCGTTTTGGAAGGGTAGAAAGGTCGACTCCTGCGGTCTTGATAGTCATGAATGATCTATGGGGTATTAGGAGCAAAATGCAAAAAAATTTTTGAAATTCTAGCTTACTATATATATTTTTTTTATTATGGCCTTTTTCCCGGCTTTTTGCCTTGTGCCAAAATATTTTGTGCAGACTAATAACACCCATTCCTGGTATTCTAAAACAACGAAAAAACTTATCAAAAAAAAAAATAAAGCTTATAATCTTTACAAAAAATTTAATACAGCCAAAAATTTAGTTTCTTACAGAACTGTAAGAGAGAAGTCAAAACATAACATTGATTTAGATTATGAAAATTCCATTCAATTCACTCAAAATAATGTAAGCTCTAACTGTAAAACTTTTTGGTCTTTTATAAATTCGAAACAAAAAAATGTAACGGTGGCAAATTCCTTTACTTTTAACGGTAGAACTTCGGATGAATCTAACGATATATGCAATATGTTTGCCGACTACTTCAGCGCTGTATATGCTGATCCAAAGGTTCAATTTAATAATAAAGATTTTGATTCTACCATTTTTAATAATATAGTTCACATTAATACTGTAACAGTACATCCCGATAATGTCTTTAACAAGTTGAGAGATTTAAAAAGCAATCTCAATCCTGGCACGGATGGTATACCAGCATATTTTTTGAAGATGTGTAGTCCAACTTTATCTGCACCTTCAGCTATACTTTACAATTTATCCTTGAAATCCGGCATTTTTCCTGACCAGTGGAAGACTGCTTTTGTAATACCTTTGCATAAATCTGGTAATAAATGCGAAGCTGAAAATTACCGACCCATTTCTATACTACCCGATATGGGCAAAGTATTAGAATCTATTGTTACCGTTGCTCTTTTCGATACGTTTAAAAACTTACTATCCCCTCATCAACATGGATTCTTTCGAGGTCGAAGTACCGAAACAAATTTATTTTTATATCGTAATTTTTTAACCGAGAATATTGAAGATGGATTGCAAGTTGACGCAATTTACACGGATTTCAAAAAAGCTTCCGATCAAGTTTGTCATAAGATTCTTCTTTTAAAACTGAAAAATAACGGTATCATTGGACCACTTTTGTCCTGGTTAGAATCATATCTAACAAACAGAAATCAAAAAGTTGTCTTTAAAAATGGTTCATCTAGAACAATTTTAGCTACTTCTGGGGTTCCTCAGGGGAGTCACCTAGGTACGATACTTTTCTCGCTCTTTATTAATGATCTGCCTTTCTTTTTTAAGTTTGCTAAATTTTTACTCTTTGCTGATGACCATAAACTATTTATATGTATTAAAACAATATGCGATTGCATGAATTTACAAACTGATTTACGCGGGTTGGAAGAATGGTGCATAAAAAATAAAATGAGTCTAAATATATCCAAATGTAAGATAATTACTTTTTCAAAAAAATATGCAGATATTATCTTCGATTATAGTTTACACGGTGAGTATTTGGATCGAGTTAATCAAATTTCAGATCTAGGAATTATATTCAACCGTCAATTAAGTTTCGATGATCATATTGAAAACATTTTGAATCGAGCATTTCGAATATGTGGTTTTTTAAAAAGACAAACAAAGGAATTCAATAATATTAACAGTATTATAATTCTTTTTAATTCATTGGTTCGCCCAATTATTGAATACTGCGGTATTATTTGGAATCCTTATCAAGCAGTGTTTATACACCGAATCGAGAGAGTACAACGCAAATTTGTAAATTACCTGTTATTCAAACTTGGATTAAATTAAAAAAATTACTCTTATGAGCAACGTTTAACTTCAGTAGGCTTAAAGGAATTAAGCAATAGACGCCGCAATTACTTCATTTATTTTGGTTATAAAGTGTTCCGCAATATTATTGATTCACCAGACATATTGTCGCTTTTTAATCTCCGAATACCCGGCTATGCCACAAGATCTAAACACCTTTTCTGGTTAACTTACCATCGTACTCTTTACGGCTACAATATGCCTTTAAATGAATTGTGCAAAATCCTAAATAACTTGCCTGAGCACATTGACATATTTCAAATTTCTCTTCTCGAACTAAAAAGACTACTCTCTAATTTGTAATTAAAATTTAAATAGTAATATTATTATAGAAATACGTTCATCCTTCCTATTTCATATTTATTTTACTTTTATCACATATTTGCATATTATATTATTATATATTGTACTGTATTCTATTTATTATTTGGGCATGTCCTGTAAATAAATAAATAAACTGTAACCGAACGGAATACTCATAATGTTGTAACAAGGGTTTAGTACAGATTATTTCCAATATTTGAAAAAACAAAGTCATTCTTGGTAAATTGAAATTTCATGTAAAATTAAAATATCTAACAGTAAAGAACATCCAGGGGTTGCCTGATGTTTTCAATATTGAATGTAGCTTGAGGAAGTTAAGGAATTTCTAAAATAAATATAAGACAATTCACACTCGCTTCAACGGGGGTGGTATGACCATAGCTGGAAGGTCAAGAAGGTTGCAAAAGTCCACACAAAGCGTTGGTAATAAAGGATATAATAAACCTGGCGAACCGATACCCGATATAGAACGAGAAACTAATGGTTTGCTACAAGATAGATCTTGATGTTTTCCATCTGGAGATGTTTTATGTACATTCAAATCAGTTAGGGATATTTAATAAAGGACAGATAGATTTAGAAATCCCCACATTCTGTACTAAAGACCTCAGGAGAGAAATCTTATTGCTTATTGGTTAAACAATTCAGGGATCCGTTTCCGAATTGTAGATTGGTTCTTGAGGAAAAGGACGCATTATAAATACTAGAGATAATGCCTAAAACCTTCAGTTATATTTTCTAGCTTGAATTAGTCTCTTGAGAAATCACGCGACACTTAATTTCAATTAATTCAACTTGTTAGTTTCTCCAGAGTGTTTTTGGTAAGAAGGGTGGATTTCGCTTAATCAGAATTGTTTTAGATTTTCGATCAAAGTCGTTTTTCTCAGTATTTATTCAAGTTAAGTTCAAGAATACTTCCAAATCATTTCATTCATTTTCGATCCCCTAGGTTCATCCTGGTTGGGTATCAATCTATTAATCTTAGTTTTATTTCTCTTTTAGTTGATTTAGATTATCTAGGTATTTTATTTGAGTATAAATTTTGATCTTAGTTTTATTCTTATTAGTAATAAAGTTAACCATAATATTCATTTTTATTATCTTTAATTTTCACTCATTCTTTTATTATTATCATTATCATTTAATTGTTATTTTTTCATTATTAAATGTTATTGTTGTTGTTGAGTATGAGTTTATCTGATTGATATTAGCGTTTATCCTTCCTCTTACCTTCCAGTGTGTTAAAATCTTAAGTGTCTTGTGAAAGAAAAGGGTAAGTGTCAATGATATTTTTCATGTTTATTCTGGCTAATCAATGATTGGAATCAAACCCCAACGTGTCATGGTTCTCTTAATTAAATGGCCACACTGTTAATAAATAAATAGATTGAGGATTAGGAATAATATAAATCCCTTAAGTAAAGTCTTATAGAGATTAATCAAGAGAGTACCATGATACAATGTTCTTATTAATACCAAGTTTAAATCGAATAGAGTATAAAAATGTACTTTGCACTCTCCATACGACCACTATGAATAATATGGTAGGGATTCCAGATGATCCATATTCTAGAATGGATCTAAGGAATTAATTGTATGGGAGAAGATTACTGTTAATATTAGTAGAAGCTCGACTCTGACGCATACTTCTGGTCCTTTTTCAGAACCATTGGATTAAGCACTAAGAAGATTATCTTCATTACGAAACCATCTAACACCTGTCAAGCTATAATCGCAGACACAACAAACACATTATTGCTTTTGGAAGGAATTCAATTGATAGCGTGTGTTGTTGACACAGATCCAGGTGATGAGGGAGGATACTAAAAATTTATTGATTCTATCCTGAACAACACCACATAATTTCTCAAGAATTTCTTGTATGTATTTAATAGATTCAGAAGATAAAGTTGACTTCACCGAAATGAATGCGCCATTGAACTAAAACATATATTCCTACAAAAGCTATGGCAATCTAGGATCTTCAGAGATCTGAGATATAGTACGATGCTAAAAAGAATAATCGGGGAGAATCCACAACAATGCATTCAAAGATTTTACAGTTTAGGTAGAAGCAATTAGTGAAATGTTTTGCTTGTTAATACATTTCAATATCTAGGTACATTTTATCACATTTCGATACATCTGAGAAGATGATTTTAATCAGTAAAAATTCCTCCTTCAATGCATTGTTGGGATGCGTAACCAAGGTAATAGAAACAGGAACAGTATCAACGAAATGTCATTTGATTCTAAAATAATATTTTGACACAATAATAGAAACAGAAACATTATCAACGAAGCTTCATTTGATTCTAAAGCAGCTGTACGCATATTTCGACATAAGGCGATAAAATTACGTAAGAATTTTGAAAGCTTACATGTAAAGTTTGCTATGAAGGCTTCTTCAATGCATTGTGGGGATGCGTAACCAAGGTAATAGAAACAGAAACAATATCAACGAAGCTTCATTTGATTCTAAAGCAGCTGTACGCATATTTCGACATAAGGCGATAAAATTACGCAAGAATTTTGAAAGCTTACATGTAAAGTTTGCTATAAAGGCTTCTTCAATGCATTGTGGGGATGCGTAACCAAGGTAATAGAAACAGAAACAGTATCAACGAAGCTTCATTTGATTCTAAAGCAGCTGTACGCATATTTCGACATAAGGCGATAAAATTACGTAAGAATTTTGAAAGCTTACATGTAAAGTTTGCTATGAAGGCTTCTTCAATGCATTGTGGGGATGCGTAACCAAGGTAATAAAAACAGAAACATTATCAACGAAGCTTCATTTGATTCTAAGGCAGCTGTACGCATATTTCGACATAAGGCGATAAAATTACGTAAGAATTTTGAAAGCTTACATGTAAAGTTTGCTATGAAAGCTTCTTCAATGCATTGTGGGGATGCGTAACCAAGGTAATAGAAACAGAAACATTATCAACAAAGATTCATTTGATTCTAAGGCAGCTGTACGCATATTTCGACATAAGGCGATAAAATTACGTAAGAATTTTGAAAGCTTACATGTAAAGTTTGCTATGAAGGCTTCTTCAATGCATTGTGGGGATGCGTAACCAAGGTAATAAAAACAGAAACATTATCAACGAAGCTTCATTTGATTCTAAGGCAGCTGTACGCATATTTCGACATAAGGCGATAAAATTACGTAAGAATTTTGAAAGCTTACATGTAAAGTTTGCTATGAAAGCTTCTTCAATGCATTGTGGGGATGCGTAACCAAGGTAATAGAAACAGAAACATTATCAACAAAGCTTCATTTGATTCTAAGGCAGCTGTACGCATATTTCGACATAAGGCGATAAAATTACGCAAGAATTTTGAAAGCTTACATGTAAAGTTTGCTATAAAGGCTTCTTCAATGCATTGTGGGGATGCGTAACCAAGGTAATAGAAACAGAAACAGTATCAACGAAGCTTCATTTGATTCTAAAGCAGCTGTACGCATATTTCGACATAAGGCGATAAAATTACGTAAGAATTTTGAAAGCTTACATGTAAAGTTTGCTATGAAAGCTTCTTCAATGCATTGTGGGGATGCGTAACCAAGGTAATAGAAACATAAACATTATCAACAAAGCTTCATTTGATTCTAAGGCAGCTGTACGCATATTTCGACATAAGGCGATAAAATTACGTAAGAATTTTGAAAGCTTACATGTAAAGTTTGCTATGAAAGCTTCTTCAATGCATTGTGGGGATGCGTAACCAAGGTAATAGAAACATAAACATTATCAACAAAGCTTCATTTGATTCTAAGGCAGCTGTACGCATATTTCGACATAAGGCGATAAAATTACGTAAGAATTTTGAAAGCTTACATGTAAAGTTTGCTATGAAAGCTTCTTCAATGCATTGTGGGGATGCGTAACCAAGGTAATAGAAACATAAACATTATCAACAAAGCTTCATTTGATTCTAAGGCAGCTGTACGCATATTTCGACATAAGGCGATAAAATTACGTAAGAATTTTGAAAGCTTACATGTAAAGTTTGCTATGAAAGCTTCTTCAATGCATTGTGGGGATGCGTAACCAAGGTAATAAAAACAGAAACATTATCAACGAAGCTTCATTTGATTCTAAGGCAGCTGTACGCATATTTCGACATAAGGCGATAAAATTACGTAAGAATTTTGAAAGCTTACATGTAAAGTTTGCTATGAAAGCTTCTTCAATGCATTGTGGGGATGCGTAACCAAGGTAATAGAAACATAAACATTATCAACAAAGCTTCATTTGATTCTAAGGCAGCTGTACGCATATTTCGACATAAGGCGATAAAATTACGTAAGAATTTTGAAAGCTTACATGTAAAGTTTGCTATGAAAGCTTCTTCAATGCATTGTGGGGATGCGTAACCAAGGTAATAGAAACATAAACATTATCAACAAAGCTTCATTTGATTCTAAGGCAGCTGTACGCATATTTCGACATAAGGCGATAAAATTACGTAAGAATTTTGAAAGCTTACATGTAAAGTTTGCTATGAAAGCTTCTTCAATGCATTGTGGGGATGCGTAACCAAGGTAATAGAAACATAAACATTATCAACAAAGCTTCATTTGATTCTAAGGCAGCTGTACGCATATTTCGACATAAGGCGATAAAATTACGTAAGAATTTTGAAAGCTTACATGTAAAGTTTGCTATGAAAGCTTCTTCAATGCATTGTGGGGATGCGTAACCAAGGTAATAGAAACAGAAACAGTATCAACGAAGCTTCATTTGATTCTAAAGCAGCTGTACGCATATTTCGACATAAGGCGATAAAATTACGTAAGAATTTTGAAAGCTTACATGTAAAGTTTGCTATGAAAGCTTCTTCAATGCATTGTGGGGATGCGTAACCAAGGTAATAGAAACATAAACATTATCAACAAAGCTTCATTTGATTCTAAGGCAGCTGTACGCATATTTCGACATAAGGCGATAAAATTACGTAAGAATTTTGAAAGCTTACATGTAAAGTTTGCTATGAAAGCTTCTTCAATGCATTGTGGGGATGCGTAACCAAGGTAATAGAAACATAAACATTATCAACAAAGCTTCATTTGATTCTAAGGCAGCTGTACGCATATTTCGACATAAGGCGATAAAATTACGTAAGAATTTTGAAAGCTTACATGTAAAGTTTGCTATGAAAGCTTCTTCAATGCATTGTGGGGATGCGTAACCAAGGTAATAGAAACATAAACATTATCAACAAAGCTTCATTTGATTCTAAGGCAGCTGTACGCATATTTCGACATAAGGCGATAAAATTACGTAAGAATTTTGAAAGCTTACATGTAAAGTTTGCTATGAAAGCTTCTTCAATGCATTGTGGGGATGCGTAACCAAGGTAATAAAAACAGAAACATTATCAACGAAGCTTCATTTGATTCTAAGGCAGCTGTACGCATATTTCGACATAAGGCGATAAAATTACGTAAGAATTTTGAAAGCTTACATGTAAAGTTTGCTATGAAAGCTTCTTCAATGCATTGTGGGGATGCGTAACCAAGGTAATAGAAACATAAACATTATCAACAAAGCTTCATTTGATTCTAAGGCAGCTGTACGCATATTTCAACATAAGGCGATAAAATTACGTAAGAATTTTGAAAGCTTACATGTAAAGTTTGTAATAAAGGCTTCTTCAATGCATTGTGGGGATGCGTAACCAAGGTAAAAGGAACGGAAACATTATCAACGAAGCTTCATTCGATTCTAAAGCAACTTGACGCATATTTTGACATAAGGCGATAAGGATACGTCAGAATTTAAAATGTTTACATGTAAAATTTGCTGTAAAAGCTTCTTCAATGCATTGTGGGGATGCGTAACCAAGGTAATAGAAACATAAACATCATCAACTAAGCTTCATTTGATTATTAAGCAAATGTACGAATATTTTGACATAAGGCGATAAAAATAGGTTTGAATTTGAAATTTGTACATGTAAAATCTGCTATAAAGGCTTCTTCAATGCGTTGTTGGGATACGTAACCAAGGTAATAGAAACGGAAACATTATCAACGAAGCTTCATTTGATTCTAAAGCAACTGTACGTATATTTTGACATAAGGCGATAAGGATACGTCAGAATTTTAAATGCTTACATGTAAATTTTGCTGTAAAAGCTTCTTCAATGCATTGTGGGGATGCGTAACCAAGGTAATAGAAACATAAACATTATCAACAAAGCTTCATTTGATTCTAAGGCAGCTGTACGCATATTTCGACATAAGGCGATAAAATTACGTAAGAATTTTGAAAGCTTACATGTAAAGTTTGCTATGAAAGCTTCTTCAATGCATTGTGGGGATGCGTAACCAAGGTAATAGAAACATAAACATTATCAACAAAGCTTCATTTGATTCTAAGGCAGCTGTACGCATATTTCGACATAAGGCGATAAAATTACGTAAGAATTTTGAAAGCTTACATGTAAAGTTTGCTATGAAAGCTTCTTCAATGCATTGTGGGGATGCGTAACCAAGGTAATAGAAACAGAAACAGTATCAACGAAGCTTCATTTGATTCTAAAGCAGCTGTACGCATATTTCGACATAAGGCGATAAAATTACGTAAGAATTTTGAAAGCTTACATGTAAAGTTTGCTATGAAAGCTTCTTCAATGCATTGTGGGGATGCGTAACCAAGGTAATAGAAACATAAACATTATCAACAAAGCTTCATTTGATTCTAAGGCAGCTGTACGCATATTTCGACATAAGGCGATAAAATTACGTAAGAATTTTGAAAGCTTACATGTAAAGTTTGCTATGAAAGCTTCTTCAATGCATTGTGGGGATGCGTAACCAAGGTAATAGAAACATAAACATTATCAACAAAGCTTCATTTGATTCTAAGGCAGCTGTACGCATATTTCGACATAAGGCGATAAAATTACGTAAGAATTTTGAAAGCTTACATGTAAAGTTTGCTATGAAAGCTTCTTCAATGCATTGTGGGGATGCGTAACCAAGGTAATAGAAACATAAACATTATCAACAAAGCTTCATTTGATTCTAAGGCAGCTGTACGCATATTTCGACATAAGGCGATAAAATTACGTAAGAATTTTGAAAGCTTACATGTAAAGTTTGCTATGAAAGCTTCTTCAATGCATTGTGGGGATGCGTAACCAAGGTAATAAAAACAGAAACATTATCAACGAAGCTTCATTTGATTCTAAGGCAGCTGTACGCATATTTCGACATAAGGCGATAAAATTACGTAAGAATTTTGAAAGCTTACATGTAAAGTTTGCTATGAAAGCTTCTTCAATGCATTGTGGGGATGCGTAACCAAGGTAATAGAAACATAAACATTATCAACAAAGCTTCATTTGATTCAAAGGCAGCTGTACGCATATTTCGACATAAGGCGATAAAATTACGTAAGAATTTTGAAAGCTTACATGTAAAGTTTGTAATAAAGGCTTCTTCAATGCATTGTGGGGATGCGTAACCAAGGTAAAAGGAACGGAAACATTATCAACGAAGCTTCATTCGATTCTAAAGCAACTTGACGCATATTTTGACATAAGGCGATAAGGATACGTCAGAATTTAAAATGTTTACATGTAAAATTTGCTGTAAAAGCTTCTTCAATGCATTGTGGGGATGCGTAACCAAGGTAATAGAAACATAAACATCATCAACTAAGCTTCATTTGATTATTAAGCAAATGTACGAATATTTTGACATAAGGCGATAAAAATAGGTTTGAATTTGAAATTTGTACATGTAAAATCTGCTATAAAGGCTTCTTCAATGCGTTGTTGGGATACGTAACCAAGGTAATAGAAACGGAAACATTATCAACGAAGCTTCATTTGATTCTAAAGCAACTGTACGTATATTTTGACATAAGGCGATAAGGATACGTCAGAATTTTAAATGCTTACATGTAAATTTTGCTGTAAAAGCTTCTTCAATGCATTGTGGGGATGCGTAACCAAGGTAATAGAAACATAAACATTATCAACAAAGCTTCATTTGATTCTAAGGCAGCTGTACGCATATTTCGACATAAGGCGATAAAATTACGTAAGAATTTTGAAAGCTTACATGTAAAGTTTGCTATGAAAGCTTCTTCAATGCATTGTGGGGATGCGTAACCAAGGTAATAGAAACATAAACATTATCAACAAAGCTTCATTTGATTCTAAGGCAGCTGTACGCATATTTCGACATAAGGCGATAAAATTACGTAAGAATTTTGAAAGCTTACATGTAAAGTTTGCTATGAAAGCTTCTTCAATGCATTGTGGGGATGCGTAACCAAGGTAATAGAAACAGAAACAGTATCAACGAAGCTTCATTTGATTCTAAAGCAGCTGTACGCATATTTCGACATAAGGCGATAAAATTACGTAAGAATTTTGAAAGCTTACATGTAAAGTTTGCTATGAAAGCTTCTTCAATGCATTGTGGGGATGCGTAACCAAGGTAATAGAAACATAAACATTATCAACAAAGCTTCATTTGATTCTAAGGCAGCTGTACGCATATTTCGACATAAGGCGATAAAATTACGTAAGAATTTTGAAAGCTTACATGTAAAGTTTGCTATGAAAGCTTCTTCAATGCATTGTGGGGATGCGTAACCAAGGTAATAGAAACATAAACATTATCAACAAAGCTTCATTTGATTCTAAGGCAGCTGTACGCATATTTCGACATAAGGCGATAAAATTACGTAAGAATTTTGAAAGCTTACATGTAAAGTTTGCTATGAAAGCTTCTTCAATGCATTGTGGGGATGCGTAACCAAGGTAATAGAAACATAAACATTATCAACAAAGCTTCATTTGATTCTAAGGCAGCTGTACGCATATTTCGACATAAGGCGATAAAATTACGTAAGAATTTTGAAAGCTTACATGTAAAGTTTGCTATGAAAGCTTCTTCAATGCATTGTGGGGATGCGTAACCAAGGTAATAAAAACAGAAACATTATCAACGAAGCTTCATTTGATTCTAAGGCAGCTGTACGCATATTTCGACATAAGGCGATAAAATTACGTAAGAATTTTGAAAGCTTACATGTAAAGTTTGCTATGAAAGCTTCTTCAATGCATTGTGGGGATGCGTAACCAAGGTAATAGAAACATAAACATTATCAACAAAGCTTCATTTGATTCTAAGGCAGCTGTACGCATATTTCGACATAAGGCGATAAAATTACGTAAGAATTTTGAAAGCTTACATGTAAAGTTTGTAATAAAGGCTTCTTCAATGCATTGTGGGGATGCGTAACCAAGGTAAAAGGAACGGAAACATTATCAACGAAGCTTCATTCGATTCTAAAGCAACTTGACGCATATTTTGACATAAGGCGATAAGGATACGTCAGAATTTAAAATGTTTACATGTAAAATTTGCTGTAAAAGCTTCTTCAATGCATTGTGGGGATGCGTAACCAAGGTAATAGAAACATAAACATCATCAACTAAGCTTCATTTGATTATTAAGCAAATGTACGAATATTTTGACATAAGGCGATAAAAATAGGTTTGAATTTGAAATTTGTACATGTAAAATCTGCTATAAAGGCTTCTTCAATGCGTTGTTGGGATACGTAACCAAGGTAATAGAAACGGAAACATTATCAACGAAGCTTCATTTGATTCTAAAGCAACTGTACGTATATTTTGACATAAGGCGATAAGGATACGTCAGAATTTTAAATGCTTACATGTAAATTTTGCTGTAAAAGCTTCTTCAATGCATTGTGGGGATGCGTAACCAAGGTAATAGAAACATAAACATTATCAACAAAGCTTCATTTGATTCTAAGGCAGCTGTACGCATATTTCGACATAAGGCGATAAAATTACGTAAGAATTTTGAAAGCTTACATGTAAAGTTTGCTATGAAAGCTTCTTCAATGCATTGTGGGGATGCGTAACCAAGGTAATAGAAACATAAACATTATCAACAAAGCTTCATTTGATTCTAAGGCAGCTGTACGCATATTTCGACATAAGGCGATAAAATTACGTAAGAATTTTGAAAGCTTACATGTAAAGTTTGCTATGAAAGCTTCTTCAATGCATTGTGGGGATGCGTAACCAAGGTAATAGAAACAGAAACAGTATCAACGAAGCTTCATTTGATTCTAAAGCAGCTGTACGCATATTTCGACATAAGGCGATAAAATTACGTAAGAATTTTGAAAGCTTACATG
This sequence comes from Endomychus coccineus, assembly GCA_958510875.1. Lineage (NCBI taxonomy): Eukaryota > Metazoa > Arthropoda > Insecta > Coleoptera > Endomychidae > Endomychus > Endomychus coccineus. The sequence goes on along the minus strand of OY294067.1, from coordinate 30,766,438 downwards.
TAAAGTTTGCTATGAAAGCTTCTTCAATGCATTGTGGGGATGCGTAACCAAGGTAATAGAAACATAAACATTATCAACAAAGCTTCATTTGATTCTAAGGCAGCTGTACGCATATTTCGACATAAGGCGATAAAATTACGTAAGAATTTTGAAAGCTTACATGTAAAGTTTGCTATGAAAGCTTCTTCAATGCATTGTGGGGATGCGTAACCAAGGTAATAGAAACATAAACATTATCAACAAAGCTTCATTTGATTCTAAGGCAGCTGTACGCATATTTCGACATAAGGCGATAAAATTACGTAAGAATTTTGAAAGCTTACATGTAAAGTTTGCTATGAAAGCTTCTTCAATGCATTGTGGGGATGCGTAACCAAGGTAATAGAAACATAAACATTATCAACAAAGCTTCATTTGATTCTAAGGCAGCTGTACGCATATTTCGACATAAGGCGATAAAATTACGTAAGAATTTTGAAAGCTTACATGTAAAGTTTGCTATGAAAGCTTCTTCAATGCATTGTGGGGATGCGTAACCAAGGTAATAAAAACAGAAACATTATCAACGAAGCTTCATTTGATTCTAAGGCAGCTGTACGCATATTTCGACATAAGGCGATAAAATTACGTAAGAATTTTGAAAGCTTACATGTAAAGTTTGCTATGAAAGCTTCTTCAATGCATTGTGGGGATGCGTAACCAAGGTAATAGAAACATAAACATTATCAACAAAGCTTCATTTGATTCTAAGGCAGCTGTACGCATATTTCGACATAAGGCGATAAAATTACGTAAGAATTTTGAAAGCTTACATGTAAAGTTTGTAATAAAGGCTTCTTCAATGCATTGTGGGGATGCGTAACCAAGGTAAAAGGAACGGAAACATTATCAACGAAGCTTCATTCGATTCTAAAGCAACTTGACGCATATTTTGACATAAGGCGATAAGGATACGTCAGAATTTAAAATGTTTACATGTAAAATTTGCTGTAAAAGCTTCTTCAATGCATTGTGGGGATGCGTAACCAAGGTAATAGAAACATAAACATCATCAACTAAGCTTCATTTGATTATTAAGCAAATGTACGAATATTTTGACATAAGGCGATAAAAATAGGTTTGAATTTGAAATTTGTACATGTAAAATCTGCTATAAAGGCTTCTTCAATGCGTTGTTGGGATACGTAACCAAGGTAATAGAAACGGAAACATTATCAACGAAGCTTCATTTGATTCTAAAGCAACTGTACGTATATTTTGACATAAGGCGATAAGGATACGTCAGAATTTTAAATGCTTACATGTAAATTTTGCTATAAAGTCTTGTCAATGCATTGTGGGGATGCGTAACCAGAAACATTATCATCGAGGTGTCATTTGATTCCAAAACGACTGTATGGATATAAAACAAAAATAATAATTTTCTCTATATGTACTTATAACCAAAAATATTAAATTTAGGATTGTTAGAAAATGTCACATTTTATTATCAGTAACATTCTTTGTTGTTGGCTTCAATCTAAGTCATTCAGAAAATAATCTAGCTGCATACTACTCGAACTATGAATTTAAATGGATTAAACTATACAAATATTTTTTTTATCCATGATTGTGCTTCTTGGCAAATAGTTTGATGCTTCGCGCTCTCGGGTTTTTAATAAATTATTGTGCATTCAACTATTTTCCAAACAAAATCATGCTCAAAATATTTTGGATATTTTAATCGATTAAATTTATAGATCCTTTGATATAATATTTGATTATCACCAGACGAGACTGCCTATCTAATCAAGGTGGACCTACTACAAAATTCTCCAGTGGAATTGGTTTCTATGAAGAAAGATCAATTCCAGAACTTACTCGTGTTATATCCATGTTTTTCTTGACTTATATTTATTCGAACATAACCGACCTCCATATTACGTGAATAACTAGTTCTGAGAATCTGTTACATTTCAATTATTTACAAGATTCTTTGAGAATTACTCATGAATATGAAACATGATAATGATAATCAACTGCAAACTACTCTCTTCATAGAGACTGGTAATTATTAATGGAATTCATAATAAGGAAACGTCTATTAAATAATAGAATCAACCTTGCTCAAGGGAAACATTTTGTGAATTCCATAAGAAATCAGCGCAAGTGAAACCTGAATAGTCAAAAAGCGAAATAACACTATGAACGTACTAGAAGTATGCAATATTATTTGCATAGGTAAGCTAATGATTGTAGATTTTTTTTCACCTACTTATGTTAAAAATGAAATTGTGGACCATTACGGAACAACATCGTCTGATATAGATAAATTTGTAATACAGGACATACTGACATAACCTAATTCGGATCATGAAATATTCCTACTTATTGGCTTATTACACAGTATTGTAGAACACTATCTCAAATAATCAATGTAACTTTCAGTACTGGCATTTCGCCCCAAAATAGCTTCTGTCATACCAATTTCAAATATTGGTGGAGCCGAACACACATCAACATCTCCAACAGAAATGTTTCAAATTAACGACCGCTCAGAAATAGTGCCATTTTCTAAATCAGTTAATGGAGAACAATTTTGGATAACGCAAACAATGTTGTCAGATTTGGCAGCTGACACATTTTCCATTCAATTTACCACATAATCAATAGGTTTCAGGCTAGTATGAATCAGATGGGACCCAAAGTCATTGTACTGCACCAGTTACTAATGAACTTAAACAGATTATTAGACAGATGGATAATGCGTTTGGGTAAGAAGGATTGACGTTCCAAGTCGCTGATTTGACGCCGATGAATTTTTTATTTGAGGGCATATCAACAACCATAGGGGAGAACTACTGGATAGAATAGAGGTTGCAAATCGAAATAAAATTCGGGGGCTACTGCATTTCAATTTCAATTTCAATTTCAATTTATTCCAAAATAAAAAACATTGCAATAATGTATGTGGAATACACCATGAACATTGCATCTATGAATACATACAACAAACATATATATAGTATTAGAAGAGATACCCAAGTATATAAAACAAGAACTTAAGCTATTAGACTAGGCTAGTTTCCGATAAGTAATCGTTTACAGAGTAGTAAGCTTTTTCTAACAAGAGCTTTTTTATACATGATTTAAATTTAGGTAGTGAAAATGATTTATACTTATTAGGAAGTCTATTGTATAAAGATGAACTCGTGTAATAGAAACTTTTTTGAAAGGTAGTTGTATTATGCTTTGGAAAAATGATAAGATTGTTTAGTTGACGAGTATTTGAAGTGGAAAAATTATATAACTGTCTGTTTCTGTGAACAAATTTCAATGATTCTTGGATAAATAGAGAGGGAAATGTCAAAATTTTCTTTTCCTTAAAAAATGGTTTGCAGGAATTACCAAACTTAAGATTGTTTAATATTCGCATTGCATATTTTTGCAAAATAAAAGTAGATTTCCACTCTGTCGAATAACCCCAAAACAGAATGCCATATGACATCACTGAAACAAAGTTGGAATAATATACAAGTTTGCAAGTTTCATAATCAAGACCCTTTGCTTTCATTACTCGTAGACAGTAACATGCCTTAGTCAATTTTTTGTTTACTTCCCTAACATGCAATTTCCAATTTATATTAGAATCTAATATAAATCCCAGACATTTAATATAATCAACATATTGAATGTCGAAGACAGCTGGCTCATTCAGATTTTGGTTGTAAAAAAATAAATTAAATTTAATGCATTGAGTTTTGCCCATGTTTAGGTTGATGTGATTGACTTTACACCAAGTATCTATTTCACATATTGTATTATTTATATTATGAGTGAGTTCTTCTTTCGAATTACTAATATTTAAAGAGATAGCATCATCAGCAAAAAGTGTTAAAACTGCGGACGACACAGCTGATGGTAAGTCATTTATAAAGATTGTAAACAATATGGGTCCTAATATAGAGCCTTGGGGTACACCACTTACTATGTTTCCACAATTTGAAAAAATTTGTTTATTTTCGTGTCTATTATTTATTAACGTATATTGTTTGCGATCCGTTAAGTAAGATCTGAACCATTCCAGGCTCAGTCCGCGTATTCCTATATACTCCAATTTATGTAAAATAATCTCATGACAAATGCTATCAAAAGCTTTGGAGAAATCACACGAAACTGCCCCCACAAGTTTTTTTTGATCAAGATGTTTATTTATGAAGGTAGTTATGTCAAACATGGCCGAGGAAGTGGATTTGTTGGTTTGAAAGCCATGTTGATTTTCTGAAATAATGTTGAACTTTTTTAAGAAGTTTGATAATCTACTGTACATTAATTTTTCAAAAACTTTCGAGACACTTGTCAATAATGATATGGGTCGATAACTGGTAATTTGATGTTTATCACCTTTTTTTGGAATTGGTAGGATATGTGAGATTTTTAGTGCATCAGGAAACATGCCGTATTCAATTGACTTATTAAAATAAAATGACAATGGTTCAGCCAGAACGTTTATACACTCTTTTAGTAATTTTGTAGAAATATTGTCGTAGCCTGAAGATGTTTTAGATTTCATTGATTGGCAAATCGAAAGAATCTCTATACTGTTAGTTGGATTTATAAAAAAGGTGTGATTAATGTTTTTGTAAGAAGATTTCAGATATTGATTAATGCATAACTGATCATGTTTGCTCATTTTTGAATGATTACTTGTGTTTAAGAAGTATTTATTGAATTCTTCAGCTACAACATTTGAGTTTGTTTCAATTTTTCCATTAATGTACAATTCAATATTTTCTGTGGTTTCCTTTTTCTTTATTTCATTGTTTATTATTTGCCAGATTTTTTTAGTTTTATTTTCGCACTGATGTAAATCTCGCTTTATCTTATGATTTTTAGCAAGAATTATTACTTTTTTTAAGATTTTATTATATTTTTTAGTATAATTTGTAAAATTTACGTCATTAACAATCTTTTTTTGTTTAATAAGATACCTTTTTTGTCTACAGGAAGTTTTGATACCACTAGTCATCCAATTATTGTTTTTGTTTTTATTCTGAAACTTTTTTAGTGGGAAACAATGTTTGAAGCAGTTCTGCATTTCGTCAACAAAGAATTGAAAATATTCATTACAGTTTTCCGCGTTTATTGAACTTATTGTTAAATTCCATTGGATTTTGCCGAGTTTGAGTATGAACTTTGATATATTTGCTTTGGTATATGATCTTTTGAAGTGATAGTTATTTCTTTCAACATATGGAATACTTTGAGAAGTAATAAGCTGTGCGCTATGATCCGAAAAACCGTAATCAATTATTTCAACTTTGAATTCAGAAAAGTTTACAAAAATATTGTCTATACAGCTCTGTGATGATGAGGTTATTCGTGTTGGAGTAAATACTCCTTGACTAAGGTTATATGTAGATAGGAGATTTGTAAGGCTTATTTTTTCCCTAGATTGAAGAAGAAAGTTGATATTGAAGTCTCCACATAAAATTAATTTACCTTTGTAGGCATTATATATATCATTAAGGAGATATTGCAGTTTCCGTAAGAAATCATTATAATTTCCTGCAGGTGAATGATAAATGCACAGCACAGTTAAATTCAAATATTTTAGGTGAATGGCAGAAAACTCCAATGTCTTCTCAGTTAAGTAGTTATTAAATTTTTTCACATTTCTGCACTTTATGGCTAAATATTCCTTTACATATATACAAGTACCACCATTTTTTGATAAATGCCTGCAGAAGCAAGCAGCTAGTACATATCCTTCCAAATTACAATAGACTTCCTCACCTGTACAGATCCAATGTTCACTGAAGCAAATTATATCTGGTTTCCGATTGCTATCAAGAAATACATTTAAATCAATCAATTTGTTCCTAATGCATTGGATATTTTGATGTAACACTATAAGTTCACCATTGAATATTTTCAATGTAAATATAAGAACTCGTCAATGTTTAGTTAATGGACAACGTTTTGAACAATTTAATTAATCTATTAATCTTCTATCATACATTTTTCTAATCCTTCGAACATAGTTATTACTACACGTACTTAATTCTGTTTCTTATGAAATAATTCAAAATATCACCTGCTGCTCTGTTAAATACTTTATCGCTTTATCCATATTATAATAATGTTAAAAAAATTTCAGTAAGTATCCACCATCGCAGCCATATGAAATACGGTTTTATATTAATGCTTGTCAATGCTGCTAAAGAGAAAGCCATCCTATGAGGGCAAGGTGAAAAATAAAACAGATGGTACCATAATCGAAAATCTCATGTGACATTTGTGATGTACCATATTTAACTAGAACCACGGTCGTACATACAGGTCTGGGGACTCGTATGTTTGACATGGGTCTCTTACGCGTCGCCAAATTCGTAGTCCCTCGCTCAGCCACTAGCTATCGCTTGGATCTCGAAGTGGTAAAACGATTTCTTTTCGGAATCGCAAGCAGTGTTACTAAGTATTCTGATTTGAGGGAGGAATAGAACTGTTACTCTTGTCAAAATGTATTACTCACCTTAAAAATAACTTCCCCTTTTTCGTTATACATGCTCGCACACATAAAAGACTTCGTTAGGACGATTTCTATCCGGAATCGCAAGCATCCACTTTTTTCGCATTTCCGCATCTTTCGGCACTTTAAAAACAGAAGTTTCTTGCTTTACACTTTTGTACCCCGTTTTGCATTTCGGCACAATGCACGGTTTCGTATTTTGTTTATAAAAACGCAGGTATTCCTTGTATTTACAACTTAAGAATGACATTTGTCAGAGAATACTCTCACGTGACGTCTTTGGTACTACGCGACAGTCGACGCTTAGCGGTTCCACTTCTCACATAGGAAACAGCCCCGAGTTTCCAGACCTGTATGTACGACCGTGACTAGAACCATGGTATGATATTGGTCGATCGGCGAGTTAAAGTGCATGAGATTGCTGAGGCTATGGGCACTCAACCGAATGGGTACGGAACATTTTGCATAAATTTTTGGATATGAGAAATCAATCTGCCAAATGCATTTGCTCTATGTTGACAATAAGCGCGACCATGTGACAACTTCAAAGGAGTGTTTGGCGATGTTCAAGCGCGATAAGGACTTTTTGCACCGTTTCGTAACACTGGACGAAACATGGATCCCTCACAACAGACCAGAGACCAAAGTACAGTCAAAAAGGCTAAAGTGGGCTTATCGGCCAACAAAGTCATGGAGACAGTTTTTTGGGATGCACACGATATCGTTCATATCGATTACCTAGAAAAGGGCAAAACAGATTTGGCCCCCTGCAATTTTGATCTATTTCCCAACCTGGATGTCTAGTCCAGCGTGTTTACCAATTGCACCAATTTGGTCATTGTGTTCATCAATGATCTACTATCCTTTCAGAGGTTTATATTTACAAAAACATAAGACTCTGACGGGACCAAAACGGTATAATTGGACTGGTCTAGACATCCAGGAATGTGGGTTCGAATCCCGCCTATGGTTCAATGCTTTACGTTTATTCATCTTTATAATCCTATGTTAAGTTGCTTAAGTTATTCTCATAATTCAGAAAATTGTATTCTCTATCTGTTAATGTACTTACACGGAATTGTGGCCAATCAGGGAAATAATCCTCAAACTTGTTTATACTTACCCAGAATATTTCTCAGTCAGTGTTATTAAAATATATAAGAAGCAGGATGCTGTCATTGAATGAGTACTGTAAAAGTAATTGCCAACCACAGTGATAGTCATAACTACACTGCACAATTCAAAACGATTGAACTTGAGATGAATAGTTGATCTATAGCGGAGCATTGAATTGCATTGTGTTCATCAATGATCTACTATCCTTTCAGAGGTTTATATTTACATAAATATAAGACTGACGAAACCAAAGTGGTCTAATTGGTTAACACGATGCACTATACATCCAGGAACGTGCGTCTTTTATAAGAAAAAACTTGTAGAGTTAAAAAAGTTAGTCAATGAATTGGGCTTTTCAGTCATACTTTTTTAAAGAAAAAATTTTCATCTAAAAAAAAGTTGTAAGAAAAAATATCTTAGGGGTTGAAATAATCAACCCCTTCTAAGCATACTTCAGGGTTGAAAAAATTTCAAAAAGTGTACTCTTATCGACAGATAATGTTTCGTGTCTTTAGCTTGATATACAGGGAAAATGAAAAAGAAAAACCATTTTTTTTTAATTTTCCAAGGGGTGTAACTTTTCCGGGGAGGGTTTTTTCAAAAAAATTTATACCAAACACACATTAATTTTCATCACAGAATCACCCCTTTAATTTTTTCGGTGTTATTTAGATACACCGTATGCACAAATTTTCTACTGCATTTTCCTACAGGTCATCTTTTTCCAAAACATGCTGTATATCAACTAGATGCGTAGTTGGATGCGAAAAAGTTGCTTAAATGATTAATACGTTATCAAAATGATCAAGAAATCAGGAATGTGACCTAGAAATTCTGATTTGAGATTCATGTTCCATCAGTCAAACGGGAAGATACCGAAACATTTTCTATCATTTATTTGGTATTTCGTATTTCGGGTTGAAAGTTTAGAAGGGATAGGGGCAGAGCTTTTGGTAAGGAAAGTGTACTAATTTTTCATGTCAATTTTTCGCGATTTATTCACCGCATCATCAGGGCTCTACAATATTTAATTTACACTAAATTATATTTTAAAAAGGCAAGTAAGAGAAATTCAGATTTGTAAAATTGAAGTCGCATTTCGTAGACGAAAATATGGTAAATATATGTGTTAATGTGACCTATTTCCCGAGAATTTACATATAATATAGATATATGAAAAAATGCATTATTACAATTATTTTTTGTTATTTCTTCTTGAGTTCCTTGTGGTTTTTAGATAAATTCCATTATGTAATCAATTTGAAACCACTACGAAATACATATTTCAAATATTTATTCAATGAGGGTTGAACAGTTGAAATATATAAATGAAGAACTTCCCCAAATTAACATAATGAAGCTCGAAGACCGTTTCGGTAAATTGTAATTTAGACCATCTGCCTCATTACAATTATTAATATATTTAATAATTTTTGATGGACATTTTTTCTGTTTCTTTTCCACTATAACTGACATTCGTAAAATTGTTGATAATTGTGACAATTGGACGCCGGAAATGAAGTTTTTAGTTATTAAATATATTAACCAGGGCGGCGTATATTAAAACATAACAATAATAATATAAGTTAATTGTAAAGTAACGGAAGTGGTTAAGCTTTGTTTGAGTATGTAATTATTTTTCATTCATGCACTTGTTCCGAGTATAGTGGGGGCGTGCTCTGCGGACGCTTCACAGTTGCTCCATTCCGACGCAGCAATCTTGCCGCAACTGAACTACATACAGGCGCGCCGTGCATTCGAACTCGACTTAGTGCGCCAACTTGATGAAGTTCGAAATATAAACCGCGTGTATCTCGATCCTTTCTAAAGGATGCTGACACTGTCTTCGACTTTCTCGCGTTCTCGGACATGATCTAAGTAGATGTGATAAAAAGCTATGACTGTTTGAACTTTAAAATGAAGTTTCTGTTTGTGGTTGTGCTTTTGGTGTTTAGAGCGGTAGCGAATATGGATCAGTTGGATGTCGAGGTGGAACATCAGTGTATGCAGCGATGTTCTTCACAGGTATGGATCCTGCGATTTAGATTGTGGATTTGCCTTTTGGCAAGTTAGTTTGACATATTTCGGAACTTGGAATTACTCATTATGTTTCACGATACATGACTGCATCAATCTTTGATTACTTTGCACTTTCTCAACATCCCAAAGGTTAAGCACCATTCAAGTTAAAACCAAGAGCGCTATAAATAGCAAAGGAGGTTTACATTATCGGCAAGGGTATGTTATATCATTGTTGTTGCTGTTGGTTATCAACAGAAACGTTGGTGTAGGCAACACGTGTCAATGTGAAAATAACTCAAAAGTAAAACTTTATTTGGGATCCATTTCAAATTTCTTCCTTATCTGCTGTAGGTTTCAGGATACGCTATAATAAAATTTTATTTGAAAAATTAGATACATCTATTTTCGCAAACGCCGGTTAATCGAACTCGAATTGTTCTGAAAGCGTCAATTACCGCGAGATGTTTCCACAAACATTGCTGGGAGCAACTCGTAATCGGTTAATTTTGTTCGATAAACTTGATTCTTTAAAATTAAATGCACTTTGATATAATGCATTTGGGGGGGGGGGGGGTATTTTCCATCTGTGCACGAGAAGTATTATCATAACTTCATGCCATCTCAAAGTCATGTTTATGTGAACTCTTCATCTTGAAATTGGCAGAGGATTTCCCCCTCAAATAATTTACGTAGGTAATCAAGTTACACTTGTATACAGAGTGGTTCAGGTTTTTCGTTCATAACTTCGGTAAATGATAGAACTTCAAAAAATAATAGGGGTCTTTCATATAAAACTTTCGTCTAAATCACTTCGTTTCCGAGATACAGGTTGGAGTTTGGAAAAATTATTACATTTTCTTCATTATCTTCTAAACAAATGAAGATTTTCAGTTCAAGCTGGGTACACTTTAGTTTACTGCATGAGAAATTTTTCTGGTGACAAAATTTTTTTGAGACATATACGTATAGGCAGTTATGGGGTTTCGTACGAATTTATACTCCTTAAACTTCTACGCCAATGGTCGGAAATTATTATTGTATACAAATTTAAGAACTTTTATTTATTTTCTATAAAAAAATATTTGATAAATTTCACTTAGAGGCTTGCTGTTCGAGCTATTTTGATTTTTCCAATCAGGGTTATCCTATAAAAATACACCTTCGTTAAATATGATATTATTTAGTAGGCATTGCATTAAATACAACAGTATTGACAAATGTCATATAAATCACTATTCAGGTTTATGTATTGATTCTTTGTTAAAGATACTCAATTAATATAATACAATGCCATTTCGATTTACCAATCAGGAATACGCAAATATTCATTTTATCTATGGGTTTTGTAACGGAAATTCGCTTTGCTGCGGCAGTATAGTATCGTATACGTTTTCCAAATGCATCCATCTCCAGCGGTTTTTAGATAAATTTATTTGATTTTTTCGGAGAATGGTCCTGTACGTCATAGGAGAGAACAAAACAGAAATTGCAATGTTTTGGAAAGGAATAGAACAAGACGTATCCTTACATTATTTGAAGAAACAAGAGCGCAGAGCTACTCGTGTTCTTAATATTCCTCAATTTGTTGAACGTAACGTAGAGATCATCAAAGAGCTTATCGTCTACAGTCAGTCCAAACAACGAACGGAGTTTACAATTTTGTAATTTTGTTATTAATTCGCTGAACAACAACGGAAACTTTCTCCAGCAAATATTGTGGACAGATGAATCACATTTTACTCGACGTGGAGTTATTAATTTCCACAACTTACGTTTAAGGGCAAATGAAAACGATCTAGCCATTTTCAAGAAGAATTCAGTGTCAATGCATGGCTTGGCATTTACAAAAACAATATTTTTGGCCCATACGTTTTACCAGACAGACTGCCGCAGCATTTTTAGAATTTTTGGAACCTAATCACGAAGACATGTGAGAGAAAACAACACTCAATGAGAGAACAAATACATGGATACAACTGGATGGCTGCCCTGCCCATTTTGGAAGACAAGTACGAGAATGGCTAAATAGGAAGTACGATGAAAGATGGATTGATAGTTGCATGGCCTCCCCGTTCACCAGACTTTAATCCTCTGGACTTTTTTGCTTGGGGTTATTTGAAAGATAAAGTTTATGCCACGCCGGTTCATTATAGAGAAGATCTAGAGTTTCAAAATAAATTCCATCAGATAACCCAGATTAGAAAAATCAAAATAGCTCGAACAGGAAGCCTCTTAGTGAAATTTATCAAGAATTCTTTTTCAAATTTGTATACAATAATAATTTCTGAGCATTGGCGCAGAAGTTTAAGGAGCTTAAGTGCGTACCAAACCCCATAATTACGTTACTGTATTTGTCCCAAAAATATTTTGTCACCAAAAAAACTTCTCATACAGTAAAACTGAAGTGTACCAAGTTTGAACTGAAAATCTCCATTTGTTTAGAAGATAATGAAGAAAATGTAATAATTTTTCAAAACTTCAACACCCGATATCTCGAAAACAAAGTGATCTAGAGAAAAATTTTATATGAAAGACCCCCATTATTTTTTGGAAGTTCTACCGTTAATTGAAGTTATGAACGAAATAACTGAAATGCTCTCTATACAGGATGAAACTTGAGTACCTACATTAAATTATTTCAGGGTGGAACTTGGAGTTCTTCTTCTTTTTTGATTCAATTTAGACTATGTGCGTTCTAACCCACTGTCGATTACGCGGTTTCTATTGGTCATATGGATTTTAAGTTTTGCGCACCGTTTTCAATTATTTTTGACATCCATCTTCAGTTTTTCAAATAGGATTATAGTATTTTTTTCAACTGTAATGACAACCGTGTTTTACTGGTTATAAATGAGTATCCCACGTACATAACCTGGAAAAGTGTCCGAAATTCTCATTTTAAGGTTCACGTCATCGATGTAAAGTCACAGTCTATTTTGAGCGATTACTCTGTGGAAAATTTTGATACTTCATGTGACAGCAGGTGTCAGAATAAAACAAGGTTATATTAAAGTGTGAATAATTTCGAAAATCAACTAGAAAGAAGGTGTTAGTATAAAACATAATGTGAAGTACCTACATTATGTGACCATTTGGATGAATTTCAATGTAACATAGAATATATATAATATAACGCCTTCCATTAGCGGTTTAAGAATACTAAGTACGTGTTTAGTTATATCGGATGATTAGCAGTCATTAGCTAGAAGGTCTGAAATGTGTGCAGAACAAACGTATGTAATAATGTCATTCATGAAATTGATGTAGAAATGTATCCCTTTTTCGAAACCTAACTTCAAGCCGGAAAGAAGGCATTAAGGAATCTTACTGTACAGGATGTACAGGACCCTATGAAATTACAATTAAATTAAAGAAATCTACAAAATAATAACTAAACCGGTTTTTTTCTTGAAAGACAGGTAGCTTAAACTTTGGTTTAAACAAAGGTTTAAATCTGTCAACCCTGATGTGTGATGTGCGATAAAATCAATAAAAATATTCACATGGCAGCGTTGGATGCACTTAATTCTACTGTTTCGTCGCGATTTTCATTTTTCTAATTTATTCCGTCATGTTTGGTAGGTTTCGGACTCTTCAGCGGGTCAAATGTATGATTGTAGGATCAGAAAACCGATCTCCCAGTTACTCCCAAATACATTTGTTCCAAACATAAAGAAGGTTGAATTTAGTTTTCGGTATAATCATTTTATATGATGTTTTTGATAATGGCTGCATCGCAGTTCAAAAGTGCTCTAGATAAGTTTTAATTTAAAACGAAAAGAGGGTGTTAGAGTTAATTAAATTATATCTATGTATTTCTGGAATGTTATTGTTCAAGAATTAGTCTCTCACCCACAATTGTACTATTCCACTTTGGAACCTGTATCGCCGCCCCTGAAACAACTAGTAGGTTCCGAAAATACAAATATGAACTTGAACTATCCTTGGAACCGATTATATTATCTGATCATCATGCCGAAATATCCCCATCCAGTATCTCAACACCATGATTATTATGCTTCTATAGTAACACTGTTCACCACAATTCAACATTAAATTGATCCACCCAATCAAGTAATTTTTTTCACCGATATTGCGTCGTTATCCTTAATAACGTTGCATCAGCTCTACAAACAGACACTGCATAATCAGAATTGAGCAATTCGGCATGTTCTTCATGATTGTGAGATGTTTGAGGAATTGATCAAAGTATTATAGTTCTGTGGTAACCTTTATTCAGTCTAGAAAACGTCCGCTCATGCTCAGTTGATCAGAAATGCTTAGATGATTTTCTCTGACACGCGCTCATGTTTACTTCATCATTTGGAATAGAATAATAGTAGAGGAAAGGAATGCATCAACCTCTACTTTTTTCTAGGTTACCCTTTAGATTTTGTCGATTACACTAGATCTATCAACACATAACATCAATTTAGTTAAAGTGTTGCAACGATTAAAAGGAGTAAATTTAAAAATAAATCCGAGTAAGTGCGAATTCTTAAAGAAAGAAAATTTATATTTTGGACACTTGATTTCCTCAGATGGGATTTCTCCCGATTCAGAGAAAATCAGTGTAATCAAACAGTACCCAGTACCAAAGGATGCTGGAGGTGTAAAACGCTTCGTAGCATTTGCAAATTACTACAGAAATTCTATTCCAAATTTCGCAAAAATCGCAAATCCCTTAAATTTTTTAGCAAGGAAAAACACTCCTTTTAATTGGAACGAAAAATGTCAAGAATCATTCGAAATTTGGAAATCAGCTATAATAAAGCTGCCAATCCTGGAATACCCAGAATTCGGGAGGGAAGATAGTTTCATTTTAAGATGCGATGCACCTGGATACGCAATAGGGGCCGTGTTATTTAGCGATAATAACAATTCTGTAGCGTATGCAAGCAGAGCATTAAATAGAGCAGAGAAAAATTATTGTACTACTAAGTTCGATGAGAAAATTTGAAAATTCAAAATGGCGTGTGAAATGACGAGCTAAAATATAAAAATGCAGCGTAACTGTTGATTTTGGAGAAAAATATGAGAAGTCAAAAAGTGTTTAGATTACGATATTGTATTAGAATACCCTATGTTTATTACTCATATAATACCACTCATTAACTACTCCTAAGCCTCACGCTGCATTTGTAAAATTATCATTTGCAGCTAGGCTTTTGGTTTGAAAGAAAAATTCCAACACAAAAACTATATTCAATGTCAATTACGACCCCTTCAAGTTACCCACACGCCGAATATATTGAATTACATTTTCTGGCCAGGCTATTGGCTTTAGGCAAAATTGCCAAATCATAAAAAGTGGTTAGAATTGAATTTTACATAATATAAATATTGTTAATGTTAATACGGTTTTTCATCACAATCCATTGAAGATTTTTGATATTACCGGTTTCGAGGTCTATAATTGCACCTCATCCTCAGGTATATAAGAGAAATTGATTCATTATGTATACATTTTGTACCAGATCATGTGGACCATTGATGCTGATTATAAGTTTATGTAAATCACAATTATGTATTACTATAATCAAATATACATGTTTCCAATATCAAATTCAAGAAGCTACCATAGACATATATTTATATGGTCACTTTTCAACTTCTTTTCACCCTTACAGGGTGAACATTACTACTTCCTAGGTTGATAATCAAGATTTCTGGGTGAAATGTTATATAAAAACATATGAAAAATATTTTTAAAGTATATGCCTTCTGTTTGCACCCTTTCAGATAGAGCTGCAAGGAGTGAACTAAGTGGTTTATGCAAAATTGACAAAACACAAGAAGTGTTTAGAATTGAATTTTACATAATATAAGTAAATTTATGTGGGTACTTTTCAACTGCTTTTCATCATTAGAGGGCGAACATCGCTACTTCGTAGGTTAATAAGCAGGATTTCTGCATGAAAATAGAGAAATGTTATATAGAAACATATGAAAAATATTCTTGAAGTATATGCCTTCTTTTTGCACCCCTTCAGATAGAGCTTGAAGGGGTATAGTAACTTCCAAAATCAATACATATAAGAAATATTTTTTGATATTTCATTACGAAAAATATAAATTATAAAGTTAATAGATAAAATACAAATTATCGTATAATAAGTTATTTGAATAAAACAAATAATTTTGCGTGCAAAGATATACATCGGCCAATCTTTCCAATACTTTGATAAAAGTTTGAATGGGCATGAATATACAAAAAAATCATTCACTGCACTTATACATGTTAAAGACCCAAACCATTCATTTAACTATAACAATACAAAAATTTTGACTCTGTATTTCTCCACTTTTGTGAGAAGGATCTTATGATCAACCGTTGCAAAGATCAAGAAGTAGCTCGCATGGGATTTCTTTATCATAAGCGACCGCATTTGGAAAAGAAAAAAGTGCTCTTCTACTAGGACAACGCACCGGCGCAATAGCAAATTTTCATGAATTGCATTACAAATTGGCTCTTCATCCACCATATTCTCCAGATTTGGCCCCCGGCGATTTTTATCTATTTCCAAACTTGGAGAAATGGCTCGACGAAAAGAGACTTGGCTCCAACGATGAGGTCATCACTGAAACAAACGCCTATTTCAAGGATTGCCAAAATTGTATAATTTGTAAGGGATCGAAAAATTTGAAAACAGTTGGACGAAGTGTATCAGGCTACAAGGAGATTATGTTGAGAAATAAAATAAGTTTTGACGAAATAAATCTTTTCTTGCTTAATTTTTCAGTGACTTTTCACCTTGTCCTCGTATTTGTAATTTTTTATTACAGTTATAAAAAAACGTGGGCCTGATATTGAGAAAATTCAGAAACGCCTCATATTTTACAGTAAATAATTGAATATGTTTCATAATTAAGTACTGTAATTGCAATGAAGATGAAGATCATCATTAGGTATTTAATTCAATTGATGTTAGACGGAGTGAATGTATTGTTACAGTAAAAAGCGAAAATTTAATTGCTACCAACATTTCGTTCATGTGAGTATATGAACAGTATCTTAAAATGTTATAATACAGCTCAGAAATATCATACATCTAATGGGATTATGGAAGATTGTGGAATAAGTGTTTGTTCGGGCGTCAATATTCACAAACATGCTTAAGAAATTTGAATTATTTTCAACATACCAGTAGCGTGTACTTAAATTGGCACTTCTTCTAACCCATTCAGTCCTTCGAAATAAAATATTGTCTGATTTTGGAATTCAGAAATATCTGACCCATATGTGTTGTTTTATCGTAGGAGGAAGATGATTTCAAAACCCCTACTATGTCTTTCAACTGAAAAAAATTAGTCGGATAATCAGCAAAGGTATAATTTGGATACAGGCTCACAGTGGTCCTGAAGCAATGTTAGGTATTATAAAAAATGTAGCCGAGTGCAACCTTCAGGAAGTAATTCCAGATCACTCCCAGATTTCAAATTTTCAAAGTGCGAAATCGTAGCTGCTCCCCTCTTTGATAAACTATGTCATGGTCGTATGGTTTAGGGAGGGGGCCCAGCTAGACGAAATATCAAATATTGGATACAATTTTAAGAATAATAAATGTAGCCACATAAAACCTTCTGGAAATTGATCTCAATCACTTCTAAATTCTGAATTTTCAAGACGCGGAATCCTAACTGCTCCCTTATCGATTAACACATATCTCAGGGTCGTTACTAGAAATTATGTATGGGACAGAGTGCCCAGCTGGAGAAAATATGTTCGATTAATCATTTCTGGTGCATGAAATGATCTTTTCAGTATATTTTTACCACCTTCGGCATTACCCAGGACAAACGACGTGGACGTAGTGGTTATTTGACCCCTATTTTTTTTTGTATTTTATTTTTAAAAAAATTTCGTATTTTTTAAGATATTTGTTTTTTTTAATTTCAAACTATTGAATAATTAAATGGAAACTAAGTTTCGTCTGATACAACGAATAAAAGATAAATAACTCAGAAATCTTGATTACATATGTAGCGCAGAAAACTCTCCAAATGCCTTTAAAAATTTTTTTCACATATGATTCATCTTGGATTGTATTTATTTTATGACGCTCCCAAGTTTGCATGAATTGGCAATGTAGTGACTCTCCACTTTACTTCAACCAATAACCTAATCCGTTATTATATTCTATGAATTGGAGACAATCTTCAACATGACTTTTCAAAACATGAATCTTCAATGTTACAGAAATGTCTTCAATTACCGTCATCTGGGGTAAAGTCGGACAGTAGGGGCTAAGTCGGACAAACGGTCATTGTTGCATATTTTTTTTCAAGGACAAGTTACGAAACATCGACACCTGTGACTTTGGCGGTTTCTTGTTAGTCTGAACACAGGTGATGATGGTGACGCGTGAAATTCGCAGTTATCTGTTGTAGGGGAGACGTGAGATCCAAGTAAGTGTAGAGGCGAAATTCGAGATAACATGAAAAGAAACTCTTGGCCGTCTCTACATAATGAGAAATGATTAAATTAATTAGTCAGAAGTCATTCAGTTTTTCAATAGCTAACATTTACGATACAAAAATTTCGAAAAAAATTTTGTTTTTTCGTATTATGGCCATTTGTCTCAGAGAACTCATTTTGCAGGGGTAAAGTCGGACACAATAGTTCCGCGTTATTTAAAGAAAGTGGGTATAAATTTCAAGAATTATTCGGACGAAAAGTTAAATAAAGCTATTGACGACTTAAGAAGAAAGAAAAAAGTCTGAGAGAAGCGGCTGATTATTACAAAATCCTAAAATCCACCCTGTACGACAAGCTTAAGGGAAAAAAAACTAATACACATGGTCACCCTATCGCACTTTCCGTTTCTAAAGAAAAGATAATATCAGAAGGCGTAACAAAATTCGCTGAGTGGGGTTTTCCACTTACTAGATGTGATATCAGATCACTAGTAAAAAATTACCTGGAGAGAAAAGGACAGAAAATTGCACAGTTCAGAGACAATTATCCCGGCATAGAATGGTCTTATAATTTTGCTGCACGAAATAAAATATTAACGGAACGATTAGCGCAAAATATCAAAAGATCTAGAGCCAACGGTATCCCGAGAAACTGCTGCAGAATGCAAGTTCCAGCAGAAAAAGGAATAACATCAAAAGACTTGAATGGATTATCAGAGAGTGAAAATGAGCTATCAGCCATAGAACGTCCTTCTGATGTAGGATCCGATGGAAATGATGATTACCTTGAAGAGGATGTAGATGATAATGAATCTGTTCCCGACAAAGTGCTAGAAGTAGGAGATCATATTGCTGTAGAATTTCGTTGCCGAAACTCAAACACATCGAAGAACTATATCGGATGTATAATAGAGGTCATGGTTGATAAAGAGGAAAAATCTTGTTATCTAGTGAGATTCTTAAGACAAAATCTCTCGGAAAAAATGGGTAACTATTTTACGTTCCCATTAGTAGAAGATGAAAGAATTAGTAAAAGATGAAAAAAAACGAGGGGTCAAATAATCACTACGTCCATGTCGTTGGTCCGGGGCAATGCCGAAAATGGTAAAAATATACTGAAAAGATCATTTCATGCACCAGAAATGATTAATCAAACATATTTTCTCCAGCTGGGCACCCTGTCTCATACACAATTTCTAGTAACGACCCTGAGATATGTATTAATCGATTAGGGGAACAGCTACGATTCCCCGTCTTGGAAATTTTGAATCTAGAAGTGATTGAGAACAATGTCTAGAAGCTACATAAATATATATCTCAAAATTGTATCCAATATTTGATATTTGGTCTAGCTGGGTCCCCTCCCTAAAGCATACGGCCTTGACATATGTGTTAATCAGAGATTGGAGCAGCTACGATTTTTCAATTTGAAAATTTGAAATCTGGGGTTGATCCTGAATAACTTTCTAGAGGTTGCACTCTGGCTACATTTTCATAATACCTAACATTGCTTCAGGACCACTGTGGTCTCCTGAAGCTGTATAGAAAGCGTTACAGGACGTCTAAAATAACTATTAAAAGTTTGATTTTCACTTTTAATAGTTATTTTATTTAACGTTAGATCGGATTTTCAGCACGTAATGGCTGATTCCATACAATTTTTACAGTATGTCATTGAAATATGAATGGCAATGCGAACCAGAACATAACATCGGTGTTGTTATTATTGATGAAGTACAGCCTTTATAGTTCATATATGCTAGATTTGAAGGCAAAGTGGCAGCTGCTACTTCATTTCTAAAGTACACATCGCTATTATTGCAAGTGCACTTTAATTATATTCCCACAAAATCCCTCTTCCCTTCTCTAATGAACGATTTATGATGAATTTGAACCATATGTCGGAAGGTTTAAAGGCATATGCGTTCGTTTGTCGTTAATTCTAAGAATACAATAAAATGTTGTCTCAAGTTGGCTATTAGAAATTCGTATTAATTGGTAACAATTGACATTGTTGCATTGCAGACGTAAGAGTATGAACATAATTCCGGCTAAGTCCAGTCAAATCCGAAATCAATTGATAACAATCCAAATCATTTCATTGCAGGGATTAATGATCTTCATTTTCGCACTTATTTCAAATGTATGGTTCTAACACAAATATATGCATTGAATGTTGCACCAACTACAATTCCTCAATGGCGATGCGACTAGAACCTACTCTGATCTGCCAAGTTCAAATGCTGAAGCTGGATAGTCGAGGAAATAGAGCAGAAAAAAGTATGTGCTGGATATATATTTGAAATGTTACATGTGTTGTAATTGAAAGATTTTTTGAAATCTGTGAAGAATCTTCTATGTTTGAAAACAAAAAGAAGGGATTGATAAATGTATATTCCAATAACTGTTAGCAAGTTGTTTTTCTTGAGAAAACCTCTGCAACTTTGTTTATACCGTAATCCAAAGAATATTTGTATTACTCTTTTTTGCTGCCTGAATATCATAGCTGTTGCCCCAAAAAATAACTCCAAAACTCAACACAGATTAAAAGTTGGCATAATAAAAAACTTTTAATGTATTTTCCTCAAGTTGTGGTTTCATGTCACGTAAACTGGAAATGATAAACTCAGCCTTTTACATTGTTATTCGATTTCTTTACACCAGTTGAGGTTTTTATCTATATTTATTCCAGAACATTTCGAATAATCCTTCATTTTCAAAAGTAATTATTTTAATTTGATATTTCTGGAATTTGCAGTCGACTATGGCTTGACGTAAAAATGATGCACTTTGTCTTACTTTTGTTCAATGTGAGTTCATACACCAATGTTCAATCTTTGAGAGCGCAAAAGCAATTTCAGTTTCAAGAAGGCAAAGGTTATTTGCAGATACTTTAATGTTACTATCATCTGCATAAGTAATAACTAACTTTCTAGCATCAGCAATAACTTGGGGTAGATCATTAATATAGTGTTATGATTTCATTTCCTAAACAACATAAAATGATAAAATTTGAATTTACCGAACATCAAAATTAGAAAAGAATTATAAAATATATAAAATATGGAATTGAAAACATTATTAAAAGTTAATTGATAAGTAGTATAAGGTATTAAACAATGTATAACAAAATAAACCAGAATGTAATATAGAATAAGAAGTGTAAAAGAAGAAACAGTGAAATTGGATAAACGTACAGTGATACGAAAGAGGAAATCATGATTGAAATGATTCCAAGACTATCATAAGATAGCACAAACTATTAAAATATGTTATAGATTCAAGAAAGAATCGGGAAATTTGAGTTATATAATGTTATAGAAATGTTATTGATATTTTATATTATGTATTAAATTTAATAATTGACAAATGTCAAAATTGACATAAATATTGAAATAATCAAGTTAATATGAACCTAATAATAGGTTATTTTATACCAAAATATGTGGAACAATGTAGGCAATATTAATTTAAATAATAGAAAGCACCATCACTTTAAATAATTTGAAAATCTTCAATAATTCAAAATACTCAATTCTGATTGGTCGAGACAATTTAGATACGTCAAACAGTCAACAATTAAAAAGTTATGTAAGTTACAACAATGACCAAAGCTTCCTAGATAATGAAAGGAAGCACCTAATTGGTTAGAAATGACATCAACTGGCTTCTTTTTGGAAGTCCTATAAAAAGGAAATCTGAAATGGAAACCAGACGGTTTGCATTTACATCTAAGATCCAAAGCATCTCCTGCAGCTCAAGTTAAATTCCATAACCTTAGTTTTTGGTAACATCGGAGAACTCAAGTAGTTTCTGTAGCTTCGACCAGTTAAAGTAACCGAAGCAAGTAAATTATTCCTACGAATCAAGTAGTGTTCCTGAGTATTCGAACAGAGTTTAAGGTTATAATAACCACAGTTAATAAGTAACATCGTAGAATATCCAGTCTTCGATAAAGTTCCAGTATATTATCGAAGAAGTTTTATATCTTAACAGAATAAAACAAGTTATTTATAATATCCTTATTGTATCATCATTTGTATATCTGAAAATAAGCTTGTCGTTTGTAAACAAGAATTAGTATTAAGTTTTTGAGGTTAAACATAGAAATTTCAGAACATAAAATATAAGTCGTAAAATCTGTAAGCCTGAAATATATCATAGAGTCATTAATATTAAAATATAGAAACTTTTAACATTCAAACAAAATATTGTTTTTAATTCCATATAACATACAAATCATTTTTTTGCAGAATGGTATTATCAACGCGGTTTTCAGAGAGTGAGGAAAAACGCCACATCTGAAACTGTTCAAAATGTAGCATAATGGACTCCTGTATTCGTAATTGTCTCCTTTAAAATTGATAGAGGTATTTCATCATAGCCAGAGCTAGTTTCATTTTTTAGAAGCCTAGAAGTACTAATTATCTCTTCCTCTATTACTTCGAATAAGTGAATAAGTAGACAGAGTTTTTAATGCTGGTATCAGTAAGTTGGCCTCAAAATTTGAAGAACAATTCTTCCATAGTTCAGACGCAATGGTGACAAAATGAGAATTGAAATTTTCTGCCAGTGCAAGTCTATCACCAGATAAATTTTATTCTATCTCACCTTTAGTTTTCCCTATAATGGAGTTAACTATGTTCCACATAGCTTTTGTTTTTTTGTCTGATTTCATAACTTCATTGTGGAAATAGTTATGTTCGGCCTTTTTAATTGCTTTATTATACAAGACTTTCTTCATATGCTACTAAAAGATCTGCATTTTTTTCGAGGCAATAAATATTTTATCAAGAAGTTGTTTTAGTTCTTTAACATTTTTTCTTTTCATCTTTTTAACACTAACCTCACTCAATCTTATCTAACCTAACCCACTGAAAGTATCCTTGAACAATTTTGTAGAGAATTTGATCGTTTTTTATTCTACCTTAGTCGTTTTCCGCTAACTCTCTTACTTTCAGAGAAAAAAATTATCTTTAATCAAACATTTTTTGGGTTTCACACATATTTTCTGGAGAATTGTTTTTCGAACTATGCATGTTGACAAGAAGTCAAAGATCGAGTTTCACGGTATTGCAAATCATCCTTCACTTTTGGCTCTCATTTGTCTATGGTTTTACTGGACTAATAGTCTTTTTGGTATTGAGAACAAGCAAAATGCACCTAATTGTTCGCCAACAAAAGACAATGGTGCAAAAATGAACGGAAACTGATTTCAATTAATTGAATTCAATATAATAAATCTATGAAAATGTTATTGTATTTAAATTTCGAATGTTACTCTCTCGTTAAAATAATCTTTATGGCATGTATTATGTTCCCAACTGAAATAACCAATTTCTGCTGTTGTTAAGCCATTGAACTGTTCGAGTTCGAGAAGTTGATCGTGCTTAGTTATCATGGGCTGTTGATTAAAAATTAATTACCTTTTTAGTATCTTATATCGTCATGAGTAACCTCTGGGTTCTTATCATGACATTACAGCTATAATTATAATTGATAAGTCTAATACATAAACATAATATTTTATTTATTATTTGAAACCATCCATTTTTATTGAATTATTGATTTTATCATTGTTTGTCTCACTTTGTATCTCTTATTATGAGAAATATGTTATAAAATGCACCGTTAATCGATTAGTTGAATTTTTTATGATTTAAGAAGAAGATAGTGTGTGGTAGAAGAAGTTTTATCTTTTAAGACCTAATGAGCTCATCATTATAATAAGATGATATCTAATGTTATGGATCAATCCAATCTAACTTTCATATCAACTTGGTCAAAATATGAGACATATTTGAATTTCCTGTACTCAACTAAGAATTTAAAAAGGTCAATTCAATTCACACCGAAGGAATCCCGAAAGTTTTCAGTTTGCTTGAATGTAAAGTAACTAACATTCCTTTTCAAGGACATGAATCTAGATATGGTATCATCATTTTGCCAAAAGAGTTAAATAATTCGAACCCAATCATATACAATAATCTTTAATCCTTTCAATTTATTCAGCGAATCTTGAAGCTATAAATAAGAGGTGAAAATCATTCAGTCTCAAGTTTCGGAACAATCAAACAAAATATGTCAAAATTTTAAGCATATACTTACTTTTTTTAATACTGTTTTGGTTATTTGGATTCTATGAAAATCTGAATTTAGATGAGCTGTAATCCATATATTATTCACTTTCCTCACTTGTAGATATTGCAAATGATCAGAAGCCGATAAAGTAGTTAAATTAAACCTACATTCGAATTGATAACATAATATGTTTTACAACGGTCGATACTACGACCTTTATCGTAGTATTGTATAATTATACAAATGAATTACCTGCCACTATTGTTACCCTTAAAAAATTGTAATTCTTCTTGTAAAGTCTGTTTTAGCCTTTAGCGTTAGCATTTCAGTTGCTGGTGGATAGTGACATTTTACCTGTGGAGACACAGAATTTCATTGGCTATTTCGAGGATACCTGGATAGGACCACCCACGAGACAGCAACATCGGCGAGATCAACTATTTCCACACACTATCTAGAACTGTTATGGTACAGTTCTCAGTGGATTCGCCAAAACAAATAATGTTGTGGAAAGTTTCTATGCCCAATTATCTACCAGTCCCCCCAACTTTTGGAAGTTCATTGAGACAATTAAAAGAGAACAGGGATTAAATGAAGTGAAAATAGAAAAATATATATCAGGCGAATCATCAGTATCCTCAAAAAGAAAATACCGAGACACTGAGGAAATAATCCGACGATTAGCCAAACAGTTTGACGCCACTAATATACTGGAATATGTTACAGTCACTTATTAAGTTATAGTTGTTTCCATTAAAAGGCTTTTGTATTCGAAGAGTTTTATCTTCGAAAAACTATATTTCGTAATTTGTTTCAACTAACAATTTCATAGAGGCCCGAGAAATAGGAAGACGACTTCTTGATTCTGAAATTCTAGAAAAAATTTTCAACAAAAATGAGCTCTCGTTGCAATATTGATTATAAATCGGTTTCCACTAAAATGAATGCAAACATTTTTGAATGCTCCGATAGGACCTGCTTGAAAATCATTATGATCACAAAATAACCAATATCAATATTTAATAAGCCAAATTTACCAGAACAAAAACTACGATTAACATAACATAAATATCTTGTCTCAATATTCAGAAATTGTTCAAATAATTTTTTCTCAATTCACATTCTCTTATCGCGCTAGTGGCTCTCAAAATTTGGAAGCGATTTCGTCTGAATAACTAATTAATTGCAAAATGTCGCATGCAAATACGCAAATACAACTCAAAAATTGTCTAGATAGATCCAGAAAGGTTCAAAACGAATATTTTCGCAAAAATTCAGAATAAACATTTTTTTAGTACAATACTTCCCTTATAAAAGAAACTATCAACAACATGAAGAGATAAACATTACGCAATCAAAGTCATGCTAGAAAAAGAAGGAGAGGATATATCAGGATGGGAATACCTATAGATGTCAGCCTAGTTAGAGGCTGATCAGTAATTTCACTTAAAGTACATCAAGCAACCAATTAACTGCTTCTATTGTGAAATTGAAGGTGACTTGGGAGCCTTGAAATTCTATATTCGTCGATTTTCAGATGTAGTCAATAAAAAAGGCAATCAACATAGCGAAGTAAAGCGTGAATTATAATACCATAATAATATGTGGTACGTTTATTTGCGTTGTATGAATCATTAACGAGATTGCTACGGTTGTCGCTCGCAGTTCAATTTTTGTGTCAGTGAGCTGGCAGGATTTGGCTTAACCTTACTTACTTAAGCTTTGGTCATTACTAACATTGGTAGGATTCATAAAAAAAAAATATGACAGAATATAAAAATATAAAGGGCAAAAGCTGGCTCTCTTGGCATGGAATATCCCACATAGAATTAAGATCCTTATTATTTCATACATAGATCGTAAAATTATGCAGTTGAAGTTTTTATTTATAGTACCTAATGCATTGATTGACACTAATTACTTTGGACATAGTAAAACACTCTTTACATCCATAGGCACCACCAATGTTATATCAGAACATAAAGCAATTGCATTGTTTTGGCTATACGTGCCTCATCCTAATGTGTCAGTGGTACTCTTCTTTGTTAAGTTGCCAGTAGTAAGAGACACAAGTATCACACTGGTCGTCTCTTGGTTGAATATTGGGATCTTTCGTTTTTCTGAGATTTCACAAAACTTTTTGCTTTCTAGTTTCTACTATATAGGATTTCATATTACATCATTCTTGATGAATGCATGTGAACTCTTGGTGTAGTAATGCTTTATTTCCGCTTACATTTGCAACGGAACAATAATACCCATGAATTTTCCTTTTATGCTCACCATCAATTCCTTTTCGTCTTCTTCCAATTTGCCTCTAAGCCTTTTGAATATCTATTTTTTCCAAATTTGTTTTATCCAGAAGTACAAAAGTTTTTCCTGAGTTTCAACTTCACTTTATTGTGCTCGCAAGCCTCATTCGGTCATTATATACTTTTTATTATCCTTGATATTTCTTTCCCATTGAACACAATTTTTATCATACATCCTCGATGGATCAAATATATGTCAAAGTCTAGTGATCAAACCTCCCACAGAAATGGATGATCATACCTTGGAGCACTTAGAGCATTTTGAAAGCACAGTTTTTTCATGTAGCGGATAGAGGGTTTCATGGATTGATGAGTGTTTACAAGCCACAGAACATTTAGGATGTTCTACAAAACATTTTCTAACGCAATCAGTTATGTGTAGGTATGGAGATTTATGTGATCTGATTTTGGACAAAGTAAAATCAGACAAAATTTGGACAAGAAGGAGCGACGATATTAGATTTTCAATCGAACAAAGCATGTGTTCATTTTCCACAAGTTATATCAAATACTCCCCATTTTTCCTGGTTGCTCCTTTTTATCGCGCGACCTCCCTATAAACAGATATATGTCTTTGAGAATGTAACTATTGAAGTCCCAAATAAGAATATATCATGATATAACTCGATTATCTCAACAAGCTATCTATAATTACACAATACTGTAGATTTGATTGTTAAAATTTCAGGTGTGAAAACGGAAACCCAAAGAAATACATTCTAACAAGTGTTCATCCCTAGACAAATCAAAGCATGGACTGATGAAGAATTAATGTATTAAACCATGCTCATGTCTTAACATTATCCCAACAATAAATAAAATAAATGTACCAAATATGTATGGTGACTGTATTTATTCTAAAATAAACAAGTCACAACCCCCTTATGTCTAATAACATGTCAATAACAGACGGTTTACTTTTAAAATTGCTGAACGATTTTAACCTGTTCTTGCTCAAATATAAAACAGATACAATGTGGAGATATAACAGGCGCGTTCACCACCTGACTCCAATTCCTTCACACTTGAGCAGCAAGGTGTACTTCCTTTACACACCCCTTCCGTCAGACACAAAATCAAACCCATGAAATTAACCATGAACGTTATTTTAGAGATTTTTATACAGGTGCGCGTTCAATTTATCGAAATAAGGTTATAATTATCATTAAGATCTGAAAGTTCCCAAACGTCGTAAATCTGAAATATAATTATAACAATTGAGACGGTATTTTGAGAAAATTGAAAATACATTTAATAATAATACATTAAGTGTGATACGTCAAAATAAAAATATATGTTATTCATATCATGACGATAGAGTATCAAAAGATATAATAACACATATTACAATAAATTATCAAAAATGTAAAAGTATATTTTGCATACATGAAATTGAAGATATAACAGTATGTACTAACTGATAATATACTATACGTATACGTAATGAATAGTGAATCACCAAGGTTATTAACGTCAGAGAAACTTTCGATATAAGCATTATATTGATATTTCAGAATTTCAACTCAATAGCCCAGCGACTTCTTCGAATTCTTACAATTTACATTCTACCTACAAATAAATGGGAGAGAATAAAGTGAAAAAACGTAGACCGAATTGCGAGGAGATAAATACAAAATTTTAATAGGGACGTATTTAACCCAGTAGAATTATTAGAATGAATTTAATAACCGGTAACTATCAATTTCAATTTGATCATTCTGCAAAATTCAAGAGTTTCTTAATTTATCAATTTCGAAAGGGTATACCTTTTTTTATTTCCTGTATGTATGATTTCAAAAAAATAAATTCAATTTATAAGAAATAAATCTCTTCTAAAAATTAATGAATTCAATGAAATCAATGAAGGAATAATATTTCTGATCTGAGTTTCGTTTTTGGAAAGTTCTTACACAATAAGCATGCAGCAATCACGAGATCTACTTATGAGGGCAAGGTGAAAAGTCCCTGAAAAATTAAACAAGAAATGATTTATTTGGTCAAAACTTATTTTATTTCTCAACATTATTTTCTTGTAGCCCGATACACTCCGTCCAACGTTTTTCTAATTTTTCGATCCCTTCAAAATAATACGATTTCGGCAATCCTTCAAAATAGGCATTTGTTTCAGCGACGACCTCATCGTTGGAGCCAAATCTCTTTCCGCCTAGCCATTTCTTCAAGTTTGGAAATGGATAAAAAATGGCAGGGTGTCAAATCTGTAGAATATAATGGATAACGAACCAATTCGTAGCGCTCTTCATGCAATTTTGCCATTGCGACTTCGGACTTGAGCGCCGGTGCGTGATCCTGGTGGAAGACTGCTTTTTTCTTCGCCAAATGCGGCAGTTTTCGCTTCAAATCGTCGTCGAAATCGTTCCAATCGATGGTGAAGAGTCCCCATAATGTTTAATCAAGACGCTAAATTCTCTTTTTCCCATGTTTTTTTTTTTTTTGTTGCGGAGGTGAAGAAAACCCTTTATGGGGAGGTTATGAGCCGTTGAGTCGCAAGATCTACTGTGAGAGTCACCATTCCAGGCATACTCACTGAAAACTTCACCCCCTTTGTAGGCTTGTCTGGCTATTGCCTCCGGTGACACTTAGGCCCACTGGCCCATTGTATCTCGCCTATTTTTCGTTTCTTTACGGTATTCACTCGAGTAATTTTGTACCTTGTACGAGTTTGTACAAGTTCTTTACTGGGTGGGAACTGTAGAATTCTGATTCGCCGTTAGGCTTTCCAAAAATTGACTGTCTTTTGCGATCCAGTGCCTCGCATTTACGCAGTATGTGTGTCACTGTTTCTGTATCCTTACCGCAAAGTCTGCATGTCGGGTCACCATTGTACACTCCCATTTTAATTGAGCAGTATCTTCCAACGAAAGCGTTACGATTAGTGAACCTATTGTATATTGTATCCTGATTAAAAGAAAGTACAAGTGTTTGAGTCGAAATGCCTAAAACGACATTTAATACTATGTGGATAAAGTGTCACCAAGAACTTACTTGGGATGGAGACCACTTCTTCTGTACAGTGTGTTCAAAAATTGTAAGCATATGTTACATATTGGTATTGGCTTCAATATGTTTTATCTAAAAGTATAAGTATTCATGTATTCAAGATATAGGTAACATATTATTTTTTAACAAAATAATTGTTTCTATCCTTACTACGTGGATTCTTTCCATAATTAATGAATAAACTTGTTTTCCGATCCCATTATAGATCCACGCCGAGAAAAAATTCATTGTGGATCAACACGTCAAATCTGCAAAGCATATTTCTAATATGCAGAAATTATCATCGCAACAAACCGTAAGAGGTTGCCTCCAACAACAGAAGCCAAAAGAAGACGACCAAAAAGAGTTCAATGAGGATTTGTGCAAGGCAATGATTGCCAGTAACATACCGTTGAGCTATTTAAATAATCCCAACCTGAAGGAATTTTTAAGAAAATATTGTAAACTAAATATTCCTGACGAGTCGACCTTACGTAAAGCAAGTGTCGACTCAATTTATAAACAAACATTAACTTGTATCAAAAACGAAGTCATTTCAAACTATTTTTATATTGTAGTAGACGAAACCTCCGATTCCTGAGGTAGATATATCGCACAAGCGTTAATAGGTGTTTTAGGGGAAACCAATCCCAGCAGATCCTATCTTTTTGCTTCAAAAAAACTTGAAAAAGCTAATAATTTAACAATTACACGATTTGTCCAAGATTCATTGAACAATTTTTTCTTGCCGCAAATTGTTCTGACAGAAAAATTTATTTTATTTTTATCTGATGCAGCACCTTATATGGCTAAAGCTGGACAAAATTTAAAAATATTTTATTCTAATCTGCAACATGTAACCTGTCTAGCTCATGGCATTAATAGAGTGGCAGCATCTATAAGAGAGCAATGTCTTTGGGTTTCTTGAATATACTCCTGCACCTGCACCTTTTCCATTCTTAGACCCACCCGTCTGTATACCAGATCTTTCCCTGTAGAATGTCGCCCAGGTTTACAAAAATCTTCAAGATTGCTTGCTGTCGATATGTGTCCAAACAGAAGTGAATGACATATCAGTCTGAAATCTTTAACTCTTTGTAATTAAAGATGGATCACAAATTTCACAAAAGACTTTCGACTGTGGCGTCACCTGCTTTACTTTTAGGAACTTTTCACCTTGCCCTCCTATTTCCTACATTTATATAATTAGAATAATTATCCCAGAATACAATATAATCCTCGTTAACACAATTAAATTGAGTTAAATTATGTGAGAAAAATCAGTCGAAAATAGAACTTTCGTCGCTAACCCCAATTACTGTAATGATATAATCTAATTCATTCTTTTATTGTCATGAGAATGATTTGAAACTAATATATGCACCCTCCATCATAATATTCGAATTAATTTACGAATACTGTAGGTTATCTGGTCTGGATTAATAGATACATCCATGTCAATTTTTCCAAATTTTATGCCACTGAATTTATAACAAACTGAACAATATAGTAAGTATTACATATAGAAATGTGTCATATATTAGTTGTAGAGAAATTTCCAAATATCTGGACAGATTTGATTTGATTTGATTCTGTTGAAAGAATTTTACAAAATTAATATATTTGGGCCACATTTTGATTACCAGATGGGTCCCTTTTGTCTATGTATATAAAAGAGAACATCTTTCACTAAGACAGCTACAACAACCATTGCCAAATATGAAAGTGAATTTCCAACAAAAAAATTATTAAAATTCACATCTATTTTACAGAGCCTTGCGGAAAATGAAGCCCAGCTCAGATATTTGTTTCACAAGACTGTTATGCTCTTCAATTTCAACAATTCTTCATAATCCATTATATTTTATTGTCAAATTGATTTGATGAGCAATAGTGACTTTGAAAAATGCATCCTATCCATTCCTCAAAGCTCTTTACATGCTAATGGGCTAATATTTCATAATTTACTAAATTTAATTTTCTCGAATTGGATAGAATAGTTTTATAAAGTTCAAATATAACTTTAAAAACCAGTAACTCAAATTTGCAGTCCTCAACATAAGATAAAGAAAGCATTTATAATTGTCGAATTAAAATGTAGATAATAAAATATAAATATTATATGTACAGGGTGTAAATAAATAACTGCGAAAAAATTCAGATGGTGATTCCTTGTTGGAAAATAAGGTGGGTCTTTCATATAAAATTTTTCTCTAAATCACTTCGTTTTCGAGATACAGGGGTTGAAATTGAAAAAAAAAATAGTTTTTTGCGAATATCTCCAGAACCGTTTATCGTACGGAAAACAGCTTTTGTGAGCAATCTCTACTCATAGTAAGCTATATTTTGTGCGATAAAAAATTTTTTTTTATTCATAATTGGTGAAGATTCTGAAGGGGTAGTGGTTGTTTTTCTCCCCAACTTCTACGCCACTAGAAGAAGTACAGTTTTGAGATACCCCTCGGTTATGAGCTCTAAAGTTAACCGTTCTCGAGAAAAATCAACTTTTATGTTGAAAAACATGGTCAATTTTTGGTTTTGTTACTTGTGTAAAGAAATTCCGTTTAATTGGTAAAAAATAAATTTTATTTCAATGAATTGACAATGTTTTTCAACATAAAAGTTGATTTTTATCGAAAACGGTTAACTTCAGAGCTTATAACCTGGAGTACTTTTTACAGTGGCGTAGAAGTTGGGGAGAAAAACAACCACTACCCCTTCAAAATCTTCACCAATTATGAATAAAAAAAAAAAAATTTTATCGCACAAAACATAGCTTACTATGAGTAGAGATTGCTCACAAAAGCTGTTTTCTGTACAATAAACGGTTCCGGAGATATTTGCAAGAAACTAAATTTTTTTTTTAATTTCAACAACCCTGTATCTCGGAAACGAAGTGATTTAGAGAAAAATTTTATATGAAAGACCCACCTTATTTTTCAACAAGAAATCACCAGCTTTTTGCAGTTATTTATTTACACCCTGTATAAAACAACAGTTTTTTTCATATAAATCGATTGACATCTTGAAAATTCAACAACAAGATAGAAACAATTTTTGATAAAAAATGTATCTACTGATGCTTTAAAGGGAAAGTGTTGCTGATCTCCAAAACATTTGGCGATTGAGTTATACAGTTTGTGTCCATAGTAACTTAGACCTGTACGATTTTCCCCAATCTGTATCAGTTCAAATATTTGTTTCCTCTATGTAGTGTATATCATTCATTTTCATTATTATGGTTAGCATTGTTAGCTAGATTTCCTTTCGTATAGCGTAGGCAGCGACTTTCATAAATTAATCGTTTTTGAAATTACGAGCTAGGTCATTTATATAGATGAGGAATAGCATAGGTCCCAAAATCTAACACTGTGGTACTCCAACACATACACATGTGGCACTGGATGATTTGCCGTTTATACATGTCATTTGAGATCTTCCTGAAAGATATGATGCATTAATTTAACTGCATTTTCATCGAAGCCATTACATTGAAGTTTAACTGGTAGAGTGTCAGAGGACACACAATCAAAGGCTTTGCTTAGGATGCAAAATATTGAACCTACAACTAGCGACCCTTCTCAAGGCCATCAATTATCTCTTGCAGCCAGCTTTTTACTGTTATAGTTATAGATGCTGAATCAATGATATTGGTCTAAAGTTAAATGGTCTCTTTTTATAAAATGGTCACAATAAGTTTTGAAACAATCTGGAAAAATATCTAGGACATATCTAGACATTGATTCTATTCACTAGTTAGAGGTTCAGCTATAACATTACCGATACATTTAATTATGGGAGTGTTGCATCCATAACTGTTACTTTATGTTCTATAATTATTGTAAATGATATCTCTTATCTCGTTGATCGAGATTGGTATATAGCATCATCAGTAATTTTGCTGCATTTCAGATATTGCAACCCCCTTGTGCCACCAACTTTTCGTCGAGATAATCGTTGAAGGTGATGAGTGGCTAATTGTAGAATATTTGTTTTCAAGTGCTTTGCAGTTGTTATATGAAAATTTCCTCCCATTACGCATTGTCTGAATCTTCGTAATCCCCGGAATAATTATCAAACATAATTTCAAGTTAACGAGTTCAGTGAAACTAATTTATAATCATTTGTACTAGATTTCGACAAATTGTGCCATTCAAACATTTTAACAGATAACTAAATTATAGAAAGAACACTTACATCATTATTATCATGTTCTTACAGTAAACCAAGTAGAGTAAATCGATTCCTTATTGTAGGCACAAACATTTCCAAGTTCTATTCTTCAACATTACTGATTCGAATTGAGTTGGCGACTATTTTTGATAAGCTAGCCGTAAAGTTATTGATGCACAACTGAACAATACAATGATACCCATCTCAGGAACTATTAGGGCAACACCTGCATACTAGCTGCCAGTGCCCTTCAATATAGTTTCTCCTGATCTACGCAGAAATGAAACTCTCTTACGAGGATACAGAAAGATAACTGCCAAAACAAGTCTGCAAATATAACTTCCCTCAGCTCAGGCCCAATCGACCAAGGAAACCACCAATAAGCTGGACCGAGGAACTTTACAATAACAAGTATGTCTCCAAAACCACTGAACCCAAGAATAGAACTCGAGAACTATCTATAAGCTGCAAACCTGCATTGAAAGTTTCAACTGTGATATCCAAGGAACAGATAGCCGCGAAGAATGGATTTCTCTAAGCCGAATACGTTCAGGCCAGGGTAAGTAAGTACAGATGGGGAAGAAGAACATCTCCAAAATGCGATTGCGACGACCCAAGACATACAATAGAACATCTCTACAGAGAATGTCCTTTGAGGTTATTTACAGGAAATTGGTCCGTTTTTCTGGAAACGCTGACAAGCACTGGAATGGATCATAAACCTCGATGTTGAAATATCTAACGTTTACATACACAGTATGGTCGTTATTTTTATTTACATGCAATGTACTCATATTTTCCACTATTCATTATATTGAATGTGTTGCTATATGTACGATAGTCTATTATATTTATATTGCAATAATTATTGACATTTGTCATTTGTCAATTCCCAATAAGCTTAGAGGTCATTGTTGGCAGCACCAAGTCGAGTCAGTCTGTAGTATAGTATATATAACGTCAAGTTTCGACCTTCTCGCCTGAAAGCCCAGATAAATGCCTCGGAGCAAGATCGTATACTCAGGCAGCTTTTTGCCAAGCCGATACACTGTATTTTCTACCGAAACATCGAAACGCTCGGCTTGTCAACCAGGCTACCTAAGGTCAGCCGGGATTAGATCCGAGACCAAGGAATTTACCGCAGTTTGCCAAGATGGCGTAATCAACGCCTTGGTTTATCGCCGCAACGTGATGGTTGTGCAGGTTCCTGATGTCAGCTGCAGGGCCTGTCGAAAGGCGCCAGAGAAACTTTTCTACCTGCTGTCGGCATGTCCGGCAAAAGCGGCCTCGGTGTACACCCATTGCTAAAAGATGCATCCCTACGGGTGCTGTATTACCATCTAAGGCACTCGTACGGAATAGACCAAGAGCCGGTCCTGCCTTACATGCCAGGAGATATTGAGTCAGTTGTCGGAAACGAAAAATGCCAGATATACTGGAATTACCCATTTCCGACCGTCAGGTCCATACAAGCCTGACGTTGTCCTCCTCGATAAACAAACCAAGACTATAAATGTCATTGAATTCTCTGCTCCGGCAGAGAAGAACTAGCGGAAACATGCTAATTGTCGTTGCTGATTTTATCGGAGTTTCACCATCCTCTGCTTGAAGAATAATCAACAGGATGTCATTTGCTATTGTAGCATCGTTATATAATAAATTGTGTTACCAACAAAATTGTGTGCATTACTTATTATATAAAATAATGCAAATTGTACTTTTGATGACCATCTAGGCACAGCATCAGGTTCTAG
Organism: Endomychus coccineus; assembly: GCA_958510875.1. Classification (NCBI taxonomy): domain Eukaryota; kingdom Metazoa; phylum Arthropoda; class Insecta; order Coleoptera; family Endomychidae; genus Endomychus; species Endomychus coccineus. The sequence goes on along the minus strand of OY294067.1, from coordinate 30,731,054 downwards.
CTATTAGCGATATGTTTCCAGACTGACAAAAATACCCTAAAGATCAATAGTCGATTAGTGTTATTGTATCGAAACTATTTTAACCATCATTTATTCTGACGGTTCAAGTATTCTTAAGCAATGGCAACTGCTTATACCATTACACCACAGAGTGAACACAGAAAATAGACTGCATCTTTACGCTCCGATGACGTCACTTGAATCTTGAAATGAGAATTTCTGATACTTCTACAGGTTAAGAGTGATGTATATATTTATAGCCATAAAAACACGGTTGTTCTTATGGTTCAATAAAATACTATAATTCTATTTGAAAAACTGAAGATGGATGTCAGAAATATCCTTTGTAACATTACCACCACTGCCAAAAACAATACAGTTCTTATTTTTACCACTTCAAAGCGATCTGCAAAATTTCAAATCGATACGACCAATAGGAACGGCGCAATCGTCTCTACAGTGGATTACGCACGCACGCACGCACGCACACTCAGACATCATTTCAAAAATACTCTAAATCTAATCAGAAATGCACAAAACAGATATATTCGCGAAAATCAGGGAAAAAAATTTCGGCCCAATTACAATACTTCCCTGACACTATATATACTACGTATAATGGAAGTAATAATATTAATAGTGAGCTGGAAGGCTTAAATGCGACTGGAACAAGAATAGAAAACACAAAAGTTTAACATATATTGTCTCGGCAATCATCTAACTTTATCACAGGTTTTAATGCGTTACTAGACAGAGGGTGTTAATTATCACTACCCCAATGGAACTAGTTTGTTAATAAGCATCCTCGTTAGTTATGGTGACAATACTTAATAGAAAGAACAAACATAACTCCGTATTCATTTAAATTCATGTAAAAACGTCATTTGACATTATTTTTTTAAATTTCAAAATTGGATCAATTCCGACAATTCAGATTAACAAGCACACTAATGAACGAAGAGTTCAACTAAGAGTAAAATTTAATTAACTCTTATTGCAACCGAATCTTTACATCCGAAACTTCTCTCGCAGAATGATTAGAATAATTATTCACATTAATAATGAACTGTGATCCATATATCACAAACTTCCCTCACTATTCTCAGGCGCATCGTCAACTTTTATTTTTTGAATACGGACCTGCATTTTGTCTTATGGATTTTGATGAGAGTAATTAATTGGTATACAACAACAGTGCCAAAGTAGTCTATTTTAGAACGCTTAGGACGTCATAAAGTTACCTGAAATCCGGGTAATTAAAAATTTCAAAATTAGCTTTTATACTGTAACATCTAAACTTCAATACAATTAATGAAAAAAGTTCTAAAATAATAAACAGAAGCAAAACTGCCCATATTGCCCTTCTTTAACTATTTATTTATTTTTCCAATTTTTGGTAAAGCTGTCAAAATATGGGTTTTATTCTTCCTAAGTGCATTCCAATTGTTAAACGAAACATTAAGTAGTTTAACTATGCTTTCGTTATTTATTTCATAACTTTTCATTAATTGTGACAGAGTGCAGATGAAATACTGGGAAATTAATTTCAAACTTTTTTTAATTACAGGCCTGGACTTTTCTTTCAGAAAATACAATCTTGATGATTTATAATATGTCCAAAACGTAGTAAACTAAATGAGTATGGCACATAGTTGTGGACAACTCCACAACTGCATTTTTACCTTTTTCAAAATATTTTTAAAATTAGCGGGATTTAAAACTTTTTGATACCGAACCTTAGTAGCACATCTGATATCGCAAAACGTTCATCATTTAACCTATCTTCTAACTCTTGTAGTTATCGATATCCTAATACACCAAACTAAAAAATGGACACACTGTACGAAAAAATTACCTACAACTATTGTTACCTCCTTTTGTTAGCATATTTTTCTGGACCCATCTGTGTGTATAATTGTGACATATTTACCAGCAACCGACTTCTTTAAACATGGAGTGCCGTCAAATTATACTATATGTCAAGTATTTTCGAATTGACAACATAAGTGTTCTACAACTCTATGTTTTATAGTGATAATCAGTGGGGCAACTTCTAAGAAATTGCATATACTAAAACCAAAATATCCGAGCATTCCCTGAACGGAGTTCAGAGGCTGGCGTGCTTAGGAATAATAAGTGCAATGTCGCCCACCACAACGGCTGCGTTGGAACGTATCGCTTTGATCTTTTTCGACAAGGAAAGGCCTACCAAAAGGGTCGAGGCATTCTGGAATTGCTTGGATCACCTGGGCCATTGGAGATGAGATCCGACAGGATCAAGGTTCACAGCACTTCCGTACCGTTCATGATTCAAACCTTGAATGGGCGGGAGAACGCTGGGGGCAATCCTCATATGATACCAGGGTTTTCCGTATGGTATACCGAAGGCGCCAAGAACGAAAAAAGTACAGGTGCTGGAATAGTCGAGACAACGGACCAAGGAGAAATAATTTCTTTGAACCTAGGGACACTTGCCACAGAATTCCCCGCTAAAGCGGAGGTGGACCAACTCCTTTATTAGACCAGAGCCAACCTATGGCACTTCTCATGCCACATTGAAATTGGTAATCCAAAAATGACTCGAGGCAGAGCACCCTGCCTACTGGAGGGAACTACCCCGTATGTCGCACTCCAAACGACTAATGGAAGATTTCCAGCAGCAATGAGTGACAAATCTACTGTCGTTCAGCAGACAAGAAAAACGAAATCTTGTTGCATTCCTGACCGAACACGCGCCATGTAACAAACATCTCTGCAAGATGGATTTGGTAGATAAGTCCACATGCAGGGGTTGCGGCATGGAAGAAGAGACACCCATACATGAGCTGCCCATTATTAAGATTAATTCGAATACACAACTCAGACAGGACCCATTTTTAATCGCAGTTGGTATGGGTCGGCTGGTCATTTTTGTATGGGGTTCAGCTGGGCAACCGGCAATATTTAATTCACTGCTATTAAAAACAAAAAAGTCTTCCCCTTGCTCTGATTTTATTTTTATTAACTACAGCATCAACATCCATTATATTTTTTGGAAGAAGTGAAATTACTTTGCTTTTGTTTTTTCGAATACAGTTCAATTCTCCATGAATAAGGTCCAGAACACTACTCCATTACTTTAGAAACAAATGATGTTAAGAGGGATCACGATTAGCATGAAGTCAAGTAACATTGTCAACACTAATAACTACGAAATAGTCATCCCTATCCACTAAAAATACTATTAAGTACTAAAGACCTTTAAGCTATCAAGAAACCATCATCAGAGTAATCTGAATTGGAAAAACAAACAAACTGGCACTTTTTTTATGATGGGCTACTTGGGAGCTGAAAAGTCCCAGTACTTTAATGATATTTTTAGTGGATGAGGGTGATTATTTTGTACTCATTAGTGTCATAGTGTATCCACAGTTATAAACTCTTTTACTGTAAAAGAGCAAGACCCTGAAAAATTAAACAAGAAATAATTTATTTGGTCAAAACTTATTGTATTTCTTAACATAATCTCCTTGTAGCCCGATACATTTCGTCCAAAGTTTTTCTAATTTTTCGATCCCTTCCAAATAATACGATTTCGACAATCCTTCGTACGGCGTTTGTTTCAGCGATGACCTCATCGTTGGAGCCAAATCTCTTTCCGCCGAGCCATTTCTTCAAGTTTGGAAATAGATACAAATCGTAGGGGGCCAAATCTGGAAAATATGGTGGATGACGAACCAATTCGTAGCGGAGAAAGGAAAAAACCGTCGCCATGACTTTGTTGGCCGAGAAACCCACTTTGACCTTTTTCGGCTTCGATTCGCCAGGACAAATCCACTGTTTCGACTTTTCTTTGGTCTCTGGTGTTTTGGGATGGATCCATGTTTCGTCCCCGTCTTCTTATCTCGCTTGAACATCGCCAAACAGTCTAAAGTTGTCACACGGTCGCACTTGTTGTCAACAGAACAAATGCGGCACCCCTCTGGCAGATTGCTTTCTCATATTCAAAAATTTATGCAAATATTTCGTACCCATTCGGTTCAGATGCTCCTAGCCTCTGCAATCTCGTGCACTTTAATTCGCTGATCGTCCAATATCATACCATGGATTTTATCGACGATTTCTGGCTTGTAACCTCAATTGAACAACCAGAACGTACTTTATGGTCATACTACCACAACAAAAATCAGTAAACCACTTGTGAATCGTTCTAATCGATGGTGAGGAATTCCCATAATGGTTAACATGCAATGCTTTTGTTTTTTCTACGCAAGTAATAATATTTTATCAAGACGCGAAATTCACTTTTTACTATTTAAAAAATCTTCAAGGTAGCTTGCTTTCAATAGGTGTCAAAACAGAGCTGAATGATATATCAGTCTGAAAATTATAATGCGTTCTACTTAAAGATGATACATCACAAATGTCACATAGGATTTCGATTATGGTTCCATCTGTTTTATTTTTCAGGGACTTTTCCCCTTGCCCTCTTATTAACAGCACTTTGCCCAGTTTAATGTACCCTTTCTAATAATATGTTCAGTCATAGACCAGATATGCTGTATATGCACAACTAAAAGAACATAAATTGAATATATCACAATCAGTAGAAATGTTGGAACGTGTCAAACAAAATAGGAACGTAGTTTTTAATGATCCATAAAATATATTTATAATTCACCAATAACCAATTACTTTGTGAACCTATTTTCTGGAACGCGGGTTTTGCAATGAAACAATTAGTGTTAACATATTCTATTAAAGAATAAATTTGTGTTACATTAACATATTACTTGTCAGTTTGAATGAATTTACACATTGTAAATGCCAAAATTCTAGAATTAATTATTGTTTTGTTTGTTTTTCAGAACCGCTCAGATATAGGAGACTACACATGCGACATCGAATGTAGTAATATACAACAACAGGTAAGAAGGAATTTCTCAACCGTTCAAATTATTTCCTACCTACTTCCTCTGAGTTATGATATTATGTAAGACCGTTAGCCTAGTAAACCCATGGAAATAATTCAGTATAAAAGATGATGCATTTAGTATTTACAATGACCACTGACCAGAGATCCGGTTCCGTTTACACGATTCTAGGATGTCATCCGAATAACGAAACCTACGAAATGTTCAATGTTTCGAACATTAATGTAACGTGTATTCGAGATTAAATTACAAATCCTGCCATGTAATCAATCCACGCTGGAATGGACTCTAATTACAAACCAACTATTTTTTTCAATAGTTTTTAATTCAACATGATGTGATGGAGTATTATAAAAATAGTGGCTCCTCAGTCAGAACTGGAAGAATATGAGATAACTTTTTTATCGAGATATATTATAGTTATAGCCTAAAATTCATCGCCACTCTTCAATCACTCCCTAACAAAATCCAAAAGGCTTTGATGGACATTTGAAAGTCCTTGAGAACTGAAAAGATTATACTGCATGGGAACACTAATAAATAAAACAATTTTTGATAATATGAAATAATAACTACTTTGTTTTTATACCACTTTTATTAATAATAACGTGAAAACGTAACTATAGTTTCAACACCGAAGTGCCATTATCAAACAATTAGAAAATTATGAAGAAATCAATGAAACAGTTCAAGTATAAATAGAGTAGGGTAAAGTAGGGTTGAGATTAAGGGATCAACGGAAATTCCAAAAACAGGTAGATCCTAGGAAAGTACAGTATTATATAGTAAACATAGCAATAATTTGTGAATTAGTATGATTATAATTTAATATTCTAAGAATTATTTAAAGAGCGGTTTGAAAGACACATGAAAAGATCACTTTGATATAGGTCTAACTGATCATTGAGGATATTTTTATTAGAGTTTTTGACACCTTTATAAATCTCTATTGATTCTAATGTATTCAATTTGAAACCTCTGGTTTGGTTATGTAAAATGCTTAGGCTATCTAAATTAGGGAAATTATGACCAGTTTGTAAAAAATGATTAGCAAAGGTTGAGTCTAAACGAGCGAAAATGTTCTTCGTATCTTAATTCGAAATTACGACAAGTTCTACCTATATAAAAGTCATCACAGTCTTGGCAAATCATCTTATACACTCCAGGTTTTCTATATTTATTGGTTTTGTCTTTGGCGTTGTATATAAGATGGCAAAGTTTATTTTGAGGTTTGAAACTGATTTTAAAATTATGGCGTGATAAAATGTTAGCAATATGTTCGCTTACTGTACCAACATTTTCGCTCGTTTAGACTCTACAAAACTGACTCAACCTTTGCTAATCATTTTTTACAAACTGGTCATAATTTCCCTAATTTAGATAACCTAAGCATTTTACATAATCAAACCAGAGGTTTCAAATTGAATACATTAGAATCAATAGACATTTATAAAGGTGTCAAAAACTCTAATAAAAATATCCTCAATGATCAGTTAGACCTATATCAAAGTGATCTTTTCATGTGTCTTTCAAACCGCTCTTGAAATAATTCTTAGAATATTAAATTAGGTATATTAAGAGATATAGATTCAATTTTCTAAATTATGATAATCTCATGTTAAATAGTTTAAGTCATAATTTAGAAATTTTAATCTAATCAAACTCAGACATCGAGACTCTGGGCAACATTTAAGTAATCCGGGTGGGTCGGCATATTTAGAAAGCTTTAATAAATTGAAACATAAGCCCACGTTGCTCATATCCATTTCCATAGTTACAAGGTACTCTCTACATACATGCATCAGTGATAATATTCGCGAGCATGATTTTTTTGCAGCCGTCAATAATTCACTTACGTTATGTGACATAAGTACTGCAGATGGTATGAAAGAATGTAAATTGAAGTAGGCGTTAAGCGTGTCTCGTCCACTTCACTTAAATAACTATATTAAATTACGGACTACAATGGCTACGAAGTGTCCTCGGTCACTATGTTTACGACCGTTCAGTCCGCATCACAATTAACTATTATTGACCTTTCCACTTTAATCCTTCATAATCTCAAGCTTTTGTTTCTTTCGCATGATATAAATATTTCTGGGGTTCTTGCACTATTATGGGTCAAGTTCAAATGTGTTAAATTTTTTTCAGCTATCATTGACAGAATTGATTGGTCACTAACATTGAATGTATGCATCATGAATCACAACCAAAACCCTAATAGATGAAGGAATGCATATTGGAATAATTACATTTTGTATCATCCTGTAACAAATTTAACTTGTAGAGTTCTTATAACGCTGATAAAATGTCTGTTTATTCATATATGTTGCCATTTCATTCGAGGAACAGATAATGGTAGACAGCTATATTGACGACACCACAATATTTAGAAAATAGACAAATTGAAATTAAAGACTTTTAAAAGTTACAAAGTTACAAAATCAATAAATGGATTTGAAATCACAAAGTTCGTCTTTTTATAATCTTAAATCAGAAACCAAAAATATTTGACAATTTTGTTAAGCGCACTGTATATGGTAAAGTTTTATATACAGTAAGTATAAAGACTATTGGTCCAGGCTGTGAACCGGGATTTTAGATATAATTAAAAAAAAAGCATGTAAGTTGCGTTAGCTTCAGTAGGCTCTGAGGATCATTCATACACCTTGAAACCTCTTGGGGACCCCAACCCCATCCATTGGGGACGATAATGGCCCGAAATCTCTGAGTCTTGAATTGTATTTTCTACAAGAAAAAGGTATTTTGCCATTTCGAGTGCACCTAAGAGGTTTTTTGGGTCGCGGAACACGAATCCATAGACAGATTTATTTGCAATTCATCGTAGGGGTGGTAAAATCGACAAAATTGGCCAATTTTGCACACCTTATATATTATTTTGCAATTTACGTGTTTTAGGCATTTCGAATGCACCAAGAAGTTTTTTGGGTCGCTGAATACGATTCCGAAGCCAGATTTATTCGAATATCATCGTAGGGGTGAGAAATTTACAAAAATGGCTAATTTGACACGCTTCTAAATTTTTATTATTTTTGCATTTTAAAATTACTTCGGAGTAAATCTGGCTTCCGAATCGTATTCAGCGAACCAAAAAAACCCCTTTTGTGCATTCGGAATGCCAAAAACACGTGAATTGCAAAATAACATATAGGGGTGCAAAATTGGCCAATTTCGTCGATTTTACCACCCCTACCATGTATTGCAAGTAAATGTGGTCATGGATTCGTGATCAGCGACCCAAAAACTCATTGGTGCATTCGAAATGCCCAAAACACGTAAATTGCAAAATAACATATTAGGGGTGCGAGATTGGCCAATTTTGTCGATTTGACCTACGACGGATTGCAAGTAAATCCGGCTACGGTTCCGTGTTCAGCTACCCAAAAAACCTCACAGGTGCACTCGAAATGCCAAAATATCTTTTTTTGTAGAAAATGCAATTCAAGACTTGGAGATTTCGGGCCGCTTTCGCCTCCAATGGGTGGGGTTGGGGTTCCCAAGAGGTTTTAAGGTGTATGAACGATCCTGAGAACCTCCTGAAGCTAATGCAAAAAAAAATTGTTTGATTCGAACTTACACGTTTTTTTTTTTTATTTTCCGGTTCATATCCTGGACTATATCTGAATTCATGCTTACGTTAGGGTCTATCGCTAATGATCATCTGAGTTTGTGTTAGGTTAAAAAATTACCTGTGAGACCGTATGAGTTAAGGTTGTGTTTAAAATGCCATGTGTACCAAACTAGAAGGAATATTCTAGGTCAGTATCAAGAGCATTTTACCCAAAAAAAGAAAAATAATGGTAAAAAAATCAGCGTTTTGAATATTACATCATTTCTGCAGAAAGTTCATCACTCTTAAATGATAAATATCTAGGTAATTTAGAAGGAATGGACACGTTTACGCGAAAAGCAATTAATGAATTTAGATTTATCTCCAGCTGAGTGTAATCTCTTCTATACAATTTTTTTTGTGCGTTGAGGAGGAGTAATCTTGCATAGACGCCTCGGGGGCCCGTGTCCCAGGTGTGCCGGATTCTTACCGACTAAAACCCCTTCACCGTAAGGTTGGCTCTCCTTCCTTCAGAGGGAGTCTCACTGTACCCTCACATATTACTATCTCTTCATCAGTCCGGTGTATTCTATGAAATTCAGTAGCTGGTATGGCCGACGACCAGCCGGGTACGCGGTGCACTGACACAGCACATGCATGGGCGTCTCTTATTCCACGCCACAATCCGCTTGTGGGCTGATCTAACAGACCCATCGTGCAGAGATGTTTGTTGCAACAAGATTCCGTATTTCTTGTCTGCTGAACGCCAGTAGATTTTTCACTCGTTGATGCTGGAGATCTCCCAGTAGTCGCTTGGAGTGCGACATACGGGGCAGTCTCTTTCAGTAGGTACGATGCTCTGCCTCGAGCCATTTTTGGATTACAGATTTCGCTGTTGCATGAGAAATGCCATAAGTTGTCTCCGGTTTAATCAGGGGTTGTTCCGCCCTCGCTTTAAGGAGTGCAACGGCAGTTTCAGTCCCTTCTCGTCTGGTTTCCTCAGACTCCCATACGAGTGTCACTCTATTGAAGTTCTTTACTAATGCCGTTAGCTCCTTTACACAATCAATTACACATTGTGAGGTGATTGTGTCTGACTCCAGTGCATTAAGCACTGCTAGTTTGCTCACTATGATTGTGATTTGTCTATCCTCATAGGCTCTCTCCCTCATAATTCGAGCATATGTTGTAATTGCTAGTATTTTTGTTAGCAATTCTGTCGCATGTTAAGGGTTAAAGAAATATTTCTCCTTGGTCCTTTGTCTCGACTATTCCAGCACCTGTACATTTCTCGATCTCAATGCCTTCGGTAAACCATACGGAATTCCTTGGTATCTATAAGGATTGTCCCCAGTGTTCTCCCGCTCATTCTTGGTTTGAATCGTGAACGGTACGGAAGTGCTGTGAACCTTGATCCTGTCGGATCTCATCCCCAATAGCCCAGGTGATCCAAGCAATTCAAAAATGCTTCGGCATTTATAGTCCTTGTCCAATAAGATCAAAACAATACGCTCCTCTTATCAGGGCCGGATTTAAGGTGGTGGAGGCCCCTGGGCCAAGTTTGGTGGTGGCCCCTATATGTCAGAGGTTAACATTTTTTTTTATTCAGTATACACCGACTGTATACTGAATGCAATTTTAATGCATTTTAAAATGTTCTTGTAATAAAAAATCTGGACAATATACATTACTTAATGTACATAAATATCAATAACTTTACACAGGTAGTTTCACTTTGTGCCGATCTTCTTTTCGATCCTTTGTTTAGATCTACATACATGTTCTCGCTCGAAAAGGTTTATGGCGGTAGCCATGCAGTGACAAAAACTAGGAACTTATCTTAAATACGGCGCCACCTACTGTATACGCGGGAAAATTCAAATTACCTATTTCGATGAAGTTCTTATTATGTTGTGTTTTAGAGGAATGTGATATTAGAAATAGATTTTTAATAGCAAAAAATATATTGCAAAATCTGTACATGCAAATGTTGCACTAAATGACGCAAAAAGACGATATTATTCATTATTGATTACCAATATTCACATCAATAATACTATTGTTAACGATACTATTGATTACTATATTGAATAATTGTCATATGATTTCTGTAATAAGCAAATTTTTTTTTCTTCGCTTGATCTTTGGTGGGGGCCCCTAGGTGGTGGAGGCCTCTGGGCCATGGCCCACCCAACCAACCCCTAAATCCGGCCCTGCCTCTTATGGCTTCTGCTTCTTGAATATTGTGTTGATCTAACAGGTGATAATTAAATTCATATTTTTGGCTTAGGTATTCACGCTTCTCGCTTCTTTATCGTGTTGAATTCAAGAATTCCACGGCATCACAAGGAATCTATATGAAATGTAATATATTTTTTCTTCTGCTGCTTTTGAAAAGCCAACGTTCAACATTAAATTTGATGTTAAAAGCAATTGTTTGCAGCAACTGTGCGGCAAAGTACCAAAGTGAGCAGCAATAGTATATTGTGCAACTAGTGCGGAAAACATGATATCATGTGATACATGTATCACAAAATGATGAACCACGAAACGTAGGCGAGTTGTACACTATACTTTTCCGAGGACCTACTTTGTACAACTATAAGTAGGTATCAACTCAATAAATTAAATTAACTTATAATTATTATAACTCAGCAAAACACTCTGACGCTATAATGTGATGAATATATTTGTAGATTTGTCATTTTCACAGCCGCTTATAATTGAGTAACAATGCGAAATATTTCATTTTGCACACTATTTCGAACTAGTGGGAAATAGGTAACTTTCTGAGCAAGTACACAGTGCGAAATGTATTTCTTAGGTAGGTCGTCGGAAAAGTACCTTGAAACACACTTCGTAATTTTTTTCAATTCAGACATAATTTAGATGTGTTTTTATTGAACATATTAGAACGATAACATTTTATTTCATGTTCAGATTAATGCTACAGTTACGGCAATGAGAAATACTATGTCACCAATTACAATTTTATTTTCATGAATCTGAACGGTTACTTCATTTCTGTGTTTCAAAGACTTTTTGTTTCTTAGAAGTTTTGATTGCAGGAGTAGAAAAAATAGTGTGTATAAAACTTGTCGAATGTTTTTATATTGAGCTCAATCAATTGGCGCCTTCGACTTCGTCTAGGGCTGCAACTCTTGTTTTCGTTCGAAAAAATTTCAGACACCAAGGGCCTTCAAGCTAATAAACTGATATTTAGGCAAAACGTGATACCGAAATATTTCAATGTACTTTAACCACTTATTGAATGATTTATCATTTTACATTTTTGATTTATAAATGGTGGTCTAATTCTATCACCGCCAACATGAACATTCGTCGGTCCACTTTTGCCATCATAATAAACACTTAAACCTATTTGCTAAACACGAGTATGCACTAAGCTAATTTAATTTAATTTACCAATGTTTACATCGTAGAAGATTGACGGTTTTAAGTTTTCGGGTCAGGCGAGAGGCAACGTTGTTTGACCCATGCCAGATAGTAATGGCTCCAACTTGCCGTATACAGTATGTTTTTATATTCAATTAAAAACATAACATTTATCAAAACTCAATAAAACATTAATTACTGTATAATATTGTGATAATGTGTAGATTTATGGTTATATTAACTGTTAAGACAAGTAGAGTAAACTCAGATAGTACATTGTTTCCATATTATAAACCCGTGATATCCAAAATAATAATCTTACGTCATTCTGCGATTCATACCTATCAAAGAATATTTTCAACTTGGGAGGCATACTCTATATTAAAACATAAATATTTAATTATTTATTTATTTAACACGCTACAGGTTAAAATCAATATTACACAATTTTCATTTAGTTATAAATAAATTCTCGGGAAATATAAAAAAATGTAATAAACAGCCTTACAAATCGCGCTGTTAAATTATCCCACCCAGAAGACCATACCAAAAATTTTAAAATTGTTCGTAATACACTGGAAATTAATGGCTACCCAAAAACATTTTTCAACCCCATCATTGAAGAAACAATGAACAAAATCTGTAATGAAAGTCATATATAAATAACATAAACGGTAATAAAGATAATTTCATAACATTACCATACATTCCGGATTCTGTCTCGCTATGGATGTTTCCTGTGGTGTTTCTGTTTTGTCCCAAACTATTGTTTGTTCCCAATATTAAGGTACCTGTGTCTTTAGTACTTTATCGATTTTTGGATATTTCCTATGTATTTCAGTAGGTTATCTATGATGGGATAACTTACTCTTCTGGAACATATGGTTCCTCCGTATCAGCCACAATCTATCCATCACCTTCTTCTCAACAACATGTGACTGGGAGTCCTATAATCTATCCAGGGTCTGTGTGCCTGTTGGTCCGCGGGAGCATGTCTACTCCTACCCTTGACCCTGCTGGCAACAGGGCCTTGAGCATTCCCCTATCCGCCACCTGGGGACGTACCTGGCTGCGGTTTCAGGCGCCGCCCAAGAGAAGAGGCTCCTGCTTTCCAGGGGAACCTTTGATACCTAAAGATAAACAAACTCACAAAGTATACAAAATGAATTGTTTAGATTGCCATGGGACTTATACAGGGATATCAAAACAATATTTACGAAAAAAAATCTATGGCCATAGTATAGTACTAGAAACAAGAACTTAGAAAATTCCACCACCCTTGCTAAACACTGCTTTGATCATAACCATCAATTCGATTATAAAAATGTTAATATTTTAACTGAAGAAACCAATTATTATAAAAGATCTGTTCTGGAGATGATTCACATAAAACGTGACTCCAAGTCTGTGAATCATAGAGCTGACGTTTAATCATTAAGTCAGATTTATACTAATTTAATTGATTAAAACCCTTGCAAATTCCTACATGCCTCTTTATAATCTTAAAATTATATTTCAGTCAGAATGCTCAAATAGCAATATTTCTAATAAGGTCTGACAACCTTTTTCTATTACCGTCTTATAAATTCATACGTTTGATGATGGTCGTGAGACCAAAACGTACTTAAAGACGAAAATAATTAGCATATGTGTTAGTGTGACCCATTTCCCGAGAATTTTACATAGAATTCTATTATCTCATAAATCTTTCACATCTGCTTCGACAGTGGATACTTGAGAGTTTTATTTTTTGGTCTCAGTCGTATTTCAAACGGTGCTTAGAAATGACTCCGTATTTTATAAGAAAATTGCGAAGCAGTGGATTCTTGATTCGTATACTTAAAACATTAATGTGTTACAATTTCGATTACTCGTGCTTCTGTTCGTTTTGCTGACGTGGGCATTTTTAATTGAAATTGCTGCGATAGGGACTCTTTGTGATGATTCAATCAGTTTTAAGGAATCCCATGTTAGACATTGATACGATGATAAACATATGTGTTAGTGTGACACATTTCCCGAGAATTTATACATAATTCATACCTGGGTCAAGAATCATTATTAATTTTCATTTAGTGATAAAAATATGTAGAAAAGTGAAATAAAAACGAATTTAAATTTACAAGAACTGCAAAGCTTACTTGCTGAAAATTGTTCAGACACAGAGTGACATTATCAAAACGAATTATCAACTAAGTTACAAGTAGAACTCATTATTGAATATGCTGCAATATTATAATAGACGGAGCCTTCGGCACTGCCTTAAGCCTGCTGGACTGATTCTTGTGTTAAGGAGCGCACAATGGACCCAATCAAGCGATCTAAGTGCTCCGGAGTTGTCCTCCCCGTCTTGATTGATCGATTGATTGATAATGAACGGAGGGCCGGACTATGAGTTTAGAAGGGGAGGTTATTTACAGAATAATTAATTAATCGGCGAGTTAGAAACATCAATTTGATCATTTGATATTGAATTACTAATGTTTTTAATATGCTTCAAAATATCTATTTCTCCTGAATATGTCCAGAGTAAAATTATGGTTGAATAATATAAGATGATCGGCGTAATTCGAGTCCTGTTTTTTAAGATGACAGCTTCTTAAATGTTCTTGAAAAAAATGCTAAATTTTTTTCTTTCTGTCCTATGTAAGCTGCACAAAAATCTTCAACTTATAAGTTCCCTATTTTCTAATTTTGTTCATTTTTGATTTTGAGTTTTATGAGTTATTCAAAATTTCAAAGGATAAATTATAATTTTGATTTTTTAGATAGGTAGATATTTTTTAAGAATACGCACCTACATATGTTAAGCTTCCAAAACTAATTCAAGGTTTTTCGATATCTTTAATTCGGTTTAGTTCAAAATTGTCTTCGTTTAATGAAAAATTAACTAATCTGTGAATCAATGTGAGAGAATTAGAAACTGCTTTCTAGCCCAGAGCGATCAGTAACGTCAGAAACTTCTAGTTCCAGACAGCTGTTTCGCTCTTATCGTAGAGCTCAGTGGAACTACAACGTGAGATATTTTGGTCTTTTTACCACGTTGTAGGCCGGTTATGACTACCTTCAACAGAGATCGTTCAGTAACGTTGCAAACTTGCTCGTTCAACTGGTGAGCTTTATGAGAAAAGCAAAACAGCTGTCTGGAATTACAAGTTTGTGACGTTACTGATCGATCTGGAATAGAAAGATCTTACCATTGTAATCTGCGAATCATAAGCTGCTAATTTATGTGATTGGGGATGTGAGGATGTGTTGGGTATAGTGGTATATTTACAAGTTTTTATCAGATATTGGCCCAAAGTATGTCAAAACTGTGGAAAAATATGTTACCTTGATGTAATTTGAGCCAATATCTGATAAAATCTCGAATATTTTTGAGAAACAAAAGTTAGCTTTCAGACCAAGACAAAAACTTACAAACATATTTTTTAATGCAAAAACTGAATCTAATATATTTCGGAAGTCAGGAGTTTTTAAGTTAACTTGTGGGGAATGTAATGCCCTATATATAGGTCAAACAGGTAGATCGTTTGAAGATGTAAGGAACATTTGAAGTCATTTCAAGTGAATAAAAGTAATTCAAAGTTTTCAAACCACTTTATATAGAAACCCAACACCGTTTTCCTCCACTAGAAAACCTAAATATTATTATGAAGGGTAGAAAACTTAATCGATTAGAATATATATTCGCATTAATCCTTCAAACAATCCACTTAACGAGCCAGTTGATTCCGCAAATTCCACTTTGTAATTACCGACAGTTTAATCCCTTTTTTTACAATCTCAACATAATTAACCTCAGTAGCTATGTGTACCACCAATTCTTAGAATCCACTCTTTCATTGTAAATTTTATATAAATACTATGATGTGTCAGCATTCTCTCAGTGTATGTTTTGATAATGAACTGTAAAATTCGAAATCTCAATCAACTTCCTTTTAAATAAAGTGATATTTAACAGAGTAAAATTTCTAGTTTTTATCTGTAAAAATGGAATATCACAAAGTAACGGACAGCTCCATTCAAATTGTGAGTAATTTGATGTTTATGTTTTCAACTTTCAATAATAATAGAAGGCGAAATAATTGAATTATAACGATCTTTTGTCTGGAGACGATAAAAATTTCAACAATCATTTCTTAATGTCTGTTCTGTGGTCTAATTAAAATCAATTTACGAATGAACACATTAATAATATCTTTCAATTAAGCAATAAAAACGTTATACAGATATAAACAACAATGATGTTTAGTTTATCGTTGTTTTTGAAATTAACTGTCGTGAATGTATTAAAATAAGATAATTGTCATTGATTGTAATTGAATCGTAACAGAAAATTTTAGATTTATCTGGGAACTTGTTTACTGGAAGCTAATCAATGATTTCTACAGTAGCGGATTTAACAGCTTCAAGAGCTCCTCTTCCCAAAAGTTTTTATAGCTTATTTTGTTTATGCAACTACATTTTTCCAAGTTTCCTTAACTGAGTATTCCAAAAGGCGCTTCGTAGAATAATCCATTGAATATGTGATGCTTTATTAAAAAATGTCAGTTTTTTTATTTTCATCTGATTCTGTTCCCGTGAATTTGTCATTACAATGTAATTGATAAAACCTTCTCTTCTCAATGTGATCTTATTGGCTCCAATTACAGAAAGATTTCAAATCTGATTTTTCCAATAAATTTTTCACCCGTGCTACAAGAACTTTGATCATGCTGAATGTGTTTTCAGAAGTATCTGGCTTCAAAAGCCTTCCAATTTCTCCAAAACTATAATAAATTGAGAACATATATTCATTCTTCGAGGTCCTCTATCTTTCTCCAAAATCTGGAGTGTATTGATATAATACGAAACTATCATCCTTATCCATCAAGAATAATGTCAACGTACTGAGGATCTTTCAACTACCAAGTCCCCACCATCAGAGTAAAGTAAATCAGAAATCAATTAATATGGTATATAAGGGATCACCCTGAGGTGGAAATAAATCTAAATTAATTAATCTAAAATTGCTTTTTCTCTCCATCCATTCTACTTATATACTATACATTAATACCTGATCGGGGCTGCTGCGGGCTCCGGCGACATCGCAGCAATCGCGTCAGAATAACCTAATCAGTTCGCCGAAGCCACTACTCCCCACCGGTCGGTAAGTAGGTACAGGTTCCCAAATCGTGTGCCCTCAGTAGTCTTATTGAAACCAGAATGACTGCCTTCTGCATTCGGTCTATCAAGATCTGCGCCGAATTCTTATAGGCCGGAATGATCTTCAAGTTCGAACGTAGTGAAGACCGAATTCTGCCCAAAAGATGATCAGAATCTAATACGACCTTGTGGCCTGGGTATAGCGTGCGGAGCTCGATCAGGAGATCTTGAGGATTTGTTCATTTTCCTCCTCTTTCAAGACTATATTCTTCTCTACCGAAGCAGAGAATTCGATGGCATACATAGTCTTGATTTGCTTATCGAGGAGGGCAACCACAGGCCTGTTTGCTTATACGGATCTGATGGTCAGAAACTCAATATCTCCTGGCATGTGAGATACCTCTTGGTCTATTCCGTACGAGTGCCTTAGATGGCAATACAGCACCCGTGGGCTGCATTATGGCGATGGGTGTACGCCGAGGCCGCTTTTGCAGAGCATGCGGACAGCAGGTGAAAAGAGTCTCAGCCGCCTTTCGACCGGCTCTGCAGCTGACATCAGGAATCTGCACACACACACCCACAGAAAAAAAAGCTTTCTCTTCCGAAATGACCACTTATATTTTTTATCAGTTTTTCTGCATCTACATGAAAAATTAAAGATACTTCACGCATAGCTTTTTTTTTGAAGATTTCGAGATTTTCATCATGACAAGTTTTTTTCTCTCATATTCATAATATCTGAAATTATAAAGTTGTGCCAAGTACCAGTAAAATTTTTGTTCAAATATTGTAAGTTGGTGACTCTCTCAAGCGATATGTCTGAGATCGAACTGTGCTATACAGGGTGCGAAAAATAACTTGCCACACATTGTAAATTAAATTTCCAAAATCTCCGTTATTTCAAATGGGAAGCGCCCTGTATATTATTGATCAATAAGAAGCACCAATAAAAGCTCTACAAATGTCATCAAGTATTCCCTATAGCTAAGTTTAACAGATTTTCTTAAAAAAGGCATTTTTTCGAAAAATGCCAATTTCTATTACTTTTTCATCGAAAACTCACCAAGCGATATTTTTTACCTGTAAATCCATATGTGACCAGTGATATAAGATGTGCATTTCATAAATATATAAGGTGGCCAAACTATTTTTCCTTTTTTATGAATTTAAGCATGTATCATATTTTTCTAGAAAATTTAAATTTTCCATTCCTAATTTATTAATGAAAATTTGAAATAGATATGAAAAAACCATAGCCTATCAATTATTGTTTACCACACTACCTTCTCCCCATACATTTCGAATTAATTGTTCTAGACAAATAATATAATTTTGTCAGAACAAGAAAAAGTTTGTTTGGCACTTATTAATATTTTATTAATAACTTATAACCACTATTAAATTTACTTTAGCAACCAACAATATTTTATCAGATTTAACCATTAAGTTATTTCATGTCAATTGTATTCAATTATTAGCTCGTCCTAAGATGTCACTGTGAAATAATTGTAAATATATTGCTATTCAAGTAATAATTTTGTATTTCAAACACAATTTATTATTCAATTTATGAGGAATTTGAACTTGATGACCAGCGAGACTCTAAAATCGTTCAATAGACAATTGTAAGAGGACGTCATGATATGTAACCCTTTACTGTCTACCAAAGATTAGCCTGTATATTTTGAGAACACACATGGCCCTATCAACTGAGGTGTGTGAAGTGTGGTAAATGTCAATTGATAATATATAGTTCTTGTAGCCATATCTTTCGGATTTGATTTTTATGTTAAACGTATGTTCGAAATGTAAACAACATTACAAACATGAACTCACCATTGACAGCCAACTATCCGGATAATGTAAAGCATACACTATCATTGTACACATTCCAACCTTTGAACCAGCATTGAGAAAAAAGAATATTTAGTACTGTCTTAATGAACGTATTTTGAAACGTGTTACCAAACGTGTATTCCTATAATTTTCAAGTAGATTTATTTAGTTTCCATTTGTAGAATAGCACTATTTTAATTTTTATTTGATATCTAATTTTACTAATAAACTAAGCTTATTTCTATATACTTTTTCATTTTACAGAAGAATGAATAAATATATCATTATTATTATTATATGTATGACTAGGTTTTATGAAAAAAATGTCAACGTTTTATAATTTTCAAGTAGATTTATTTAGTTTAATTTAATATTACAATTAAAAATAGCAGTATATTATATAACTAGTTCCATTATACACGCTTTTAGCGCACGAGCCCAAGTTTGGGAAACGACCGCAAAATATGCATATACAGAAAATTCGTTTGTGCATATACAGAAAATACTCTTGTTCATACAGGATGTTCCATTTCATCTGGAATTTATATAACTTAGTAATTTTAAATAGAAATACATTTGGAAATTTTTGGTTTTCCCATCTAATTCTAGATCGATACATGGATCTAAAATGTACCGTTTTCGAGGTATTCAAAGGTTTTTGAAAAATACCGTGTTTGCAATGCTCAGAATATATCCACGCGGTATATAAACCATGAGAGTTAGAAACATGCTATTATTTTCACTACCACTAATATGTGTATAAATCGTGGACACGACCAAATTCACATTGAGCACCATATCACAATAATGTACATGTTTACCTATTCAAATGTGGTAAAAATAATTATTAATGATAGGATTGATTGAGTGTATGGCGCTGGCAGAATCGCTGTATAAAATGATATCATTGTTTACGGACTCCAAGTTAGTAACAATAAATAATTTGACATCCTCATTCTAATTGCACTCCACGAATGAAATTGAATTAGGTCATGTAAACATGGCGACATTGAGCCACGTACCTATCATCCAGAGATTTGCGCTGTATTATACTTAACAAAGCCTATTCAGTTTATTCTGTAATGTAGAATTGTAGAAATAAAGACTAACCTCAGATTAAATTTTATATTTCATCTAAGGTGCTAACAATCAAGCACAATATAATATACAGAGTGGCCCATTTTAAATAATTCCTTGAAATATCTCGATAAATATACATCGAACGGAAAAATATTTTTGACAAAAGTTTTATGGTTTCGAGGGATCCATCTGATTCTATAGAAAAATGTCTATCAACGCTCCCCTTATGGTGGGAGAGCGGGAGAACTTCGAAATATTAAATATCAACTCCTATTTTGTATTGCAGATTCTGTTAGATAGTCAGTAATTAAAACCGGATCGTACATTATGGGCGCAAAATGATATGATCAAGTTAATAAATAAATTGTACAAGAATAAGTTAATTCCTATTGACATGAAAAATAAATTAATTTGCCATAATGGGCAAGCACCATGTATCTATGGGCTTCCGAAACTGCTTAAACCTGATATACCTTCAAGACTCATTGTAAGTTTATCCAAATCTATTAATAATATAATAGAAAAAATTAATTTTATGTAAAGGACTCATGGCATTTTAATGAGTCTAGCCATCAAGCCCAGCCCATTGACCATCAATTAATTTCCTCAAATGTTTCTTTATTTACAAATATGCCAATCAGATTAGCAAAGTAGCATCAAAAAACGTTGGGCAGGATTTAAAGACCACACACTCAGTCTAATCAATATTTTAGACAAATATTTGGCACAGCAATGGGATCTCCTATTTAAGCTACTATTGCTAACCTAGTTATGGAATGCTTAGAGGAATCTGTAATAAATTCATTAGATTTTCAACCCGTATTCTTCAAACGGTATGTAGATAATTGCCTAACGTGTGTTTCCAGGGATTAAATTCAGTATGTAATTAATAAATTCAACCACTCCCACTGTAAACTTCAATTTACCTGTGAAATAGATGTGAACAGAAACATAAATTTTCTAGATATCAACATGATTCAGACGGTAAAATAAAAACATCGTGGTTCACAAACGAAGTTTGGTCACAACGATATCTGCGATATAATTTAGTCTCACCAACAAGTTATACATAAAAGTGTTATGAACAGTTTTACAGATCCCATAAAACCGTCCCAAAAATTTGAAAAAAGTTCGAACTAGGAGAACCCGAATCAACATCAGGGTCTCCGTACGACCCCATGAGCTGGTAGAATTGGATATGTTGATTAATGACGAGCTTTCGGAATTCGCCAACCTTTGAGAAATCAATGAGGCCATGTATGGTGCCGCAAGGCGACTCGTTCCGGAAGAGCGGAGTGAGAGACCGCACTACTGGATCGAGAAAAAACCGAATGGTGCCTACTCAAAGTCTTGGCCAAATTCAGTCAGCGATGCAGCAAGTGTCTCGAATCCAGTGTGTTATGTATTTTATTTCTAGAGGCAGGGCTTTCTCGGACAAAATTAGGCATGACATGCTGTCGGCATTTCCGGCAAAAGGGCCTGGGCGTACACCCATCGCCATAATGCGACCCTACGGGTGGTGTATTAACATCTAAGGCACTCGTACGGAATAGACCAAGAGGTATCTCACATGCCAGGAGATATTGAGTTTCTGACCATCAGATCCGTATAAGCAAACAGGGCTGTGGTTGTCCTCCTCGATAAGCAAATCAAGACTATGTATGCCATCGAATTCTCTGCTCCGGTAGAGAAGAATATTAGTCTTGAAAGAGGAGGAAAATGAACAAATCCTCAAGATCTCCTGATCGAGCTCCGCACGCTATACCCAGGCCACAAGGTCGTATTAGATTCTGATCATCTTTTGGGCAGAATTCGGTCTTCGCTGCGTTCGAACTTGAAGATCATTGCGGCCTGTAAGACCTCAGCGCAGATCTTGATAGACCGGATGCAGAAGGCAGTCATTCTGGGTTCAATAAGAATACTTAGGGCACACGATTTGAGAACCTAAAGCTACTTACCGACCGGTGGGGAGGAGTAGCTTGGATTAACTGATTAACCGGTAATGAAATAGTTAATGATCAAGAAAAAAAAATGTTAAACATTTTTCTCTGAAGTCTCCGGAATGTATGGTAATGTTATAAAATGATAGTTTCATAATATTACCACACATTCACGTCAGAGAAAATTAGAAATATTTAAAAAAGTTTTTTTTCGCGAGTAGTAACTATTTTGAAAGGTTGCTTGTCTAACATTAAAAAAAGGGGCAGTTAAATTGGCCATTATTCTGTTTTATAAATTAAACTGGGAATAAGTTACACCTACTTCATCATTCAATTTTCAAAAAGTAGATTTGAAAGCACTTTCTGAAAGTGCCTAAGCTTGCGAGCACTTCACTATTTGGATTAATGATTTTTGCTTGAAAGCACTTTTATTGAGTGCTCAGTGCTTATTGCTTAGTGTTCGTGAGCACTTGATATCGGAAGAGCTATTAATGACTTTGCAATGAGAAAAAGTAGTAAAATTAAATTTTATCTTGAATAGCAGACTTCCGCAGATAACCAATCTTGAAAAATCTTGGCATCCGGATGGATTTCGCATCACAATAGCACAACTTGATGCCGACGTTTCGCCAACCATTACAGGTGGCATCTTCAGGGCAGGCTTGAGGCTATTACTCAGGATATTACCTTCTCAACATTTGAAAACCCATTCTCGAAAATTCCATTTCGCACATGATCATACAACATCAGGATCAGGTGCCAGAACAGAGTTAGCCACCGGAATAAAGGCAGTGAACTGTGTAGCGTGAAGGATTTTTTTCATACAATAAATACGGCTACAGAAACCAGTAGAATCAGTGTCACTTCAAGCCTCAAGCCTGCCCTGAAGATGCCACCTGTAATGGTTGACGAAACGTCGGCCTCAAGTCGTGCTATTGTGACGCGGAATCCATTCGGAAGCCAAGATTTTTCAATTAAATTTTAGTTTAAAAAAATTGTTTTTATTTTAAATTTCAATACGAGATAATTTTTGCTTGCACTTAATATACAATTTTCCGTATATAATATTTTGTATTTTCTTAATCCAAAGCATTGTAATTATTTGTATTAAAATGTCTCGGTTTAATTTTGAAAGATCTCCAGTGAAGAAAATGTCCATTATATTGCAATATTCAATAATAACATTGTTTTTAGATAATAATTGAAAATACATGTTTACAACTATATTTTGTAATTTTTTCTAATTTTCAAATGTTTAAAATTTTGTTGAATTTTTTTTTCAATGGAGATTTTCAAATTTGGAGTTAAAGATCTTATTGGTTCGAGGAAATTTTTCTTTTTTGATGATCGTATGTTTTTTTGGTGTAGAGGTAAAGGGTGAAGGAGCGGCAAATACGGCAACTGGTTCATGGGGCAGAAACTTATACTACACCACTGCTATTAGGGTTTCCTCCAATTCTTATATAAATTCAAATTATTACATAAAATATGTGAAATATGTGGCTGACTTTTTTATAACCTTATAGTTGTTGGTTAGATTTACTCCCTTATAATAAACTTAAATCAGAATATCATACGAAGTAAAATATTAGTTTTTTATGTGCCTGAAATGTAAAAAACGAGTTGTTCTTTATTAGTGATGGTACAATTGAAACACTAAGTACATACGTACAGCGTTACCTAATTCCCCATTTCCTCATTAACTCTGGTCCATAATCAACCAACTACGGCAGGTTACTGGATACGTTCAGAGCCCTTCAAATTAAATTTTCATTCGGACTTTACAAATCTAAATGGTAATGAAGTAGGAACTCTGGTACATTGTTTCTTAGGATTGTTCACAAATTAAATCAAATTAACATAATTAAGATGTACCGCATCATTAACTATCCTCGTTGAGAATATCACCAAGTTAATTTCATCAGCAAGGGCCGATTTAGATTGAAAGCAATACAAATAAGAAGGATTATCTGATAGTTATTATTAAATATCGGTAATGAGCCGAGGTAGAATACCTATTTTAGGCTCAATTACTAAAAATACATTGTCCAAAGTTGTGAAGTAATACATATAGGAACAATTATTTGTAAATAAATCGGATCACAATTATTTTGTTTTTTATAACAGAACAAGTCACTAGCCATTGGAGGGGAAAACACAAGCTTTACGTTGATATTTTTAATTTGTCATAACGGTTTTTAAAGGTAACTGACGTAGCACACACAACATCACAAGGGAGATTATTCCACTCAGAAAAAATGCTGTTAGCAAGGAAGCCTTTTTAAGTTTCCAATCGTGTCCTCTCAAACGTTGATCCTGGTTAAAACTGAATAGGTGATTTAAATTGCACTCGAATAAACCATTTAAAATACGATAGGTCACGATCAGATCTCCTCGAAGTCGACGTTCCATAAATGTTGTTGCGTCCAGAATGCTAAGCCTTTCTTCGTAACACGGTCTGTGGACGCCAAATGGAAATCGAGTAGCATAGCGTTTTACAGACTCCAAAGTCTTTGCATCACGTGACCATTACTCCAAACCGGGCCAGCGAACTCAAGAATGGGGCGTGTATATGTGGTATAAAGGTTTTAGAAGTGATGAGGGGAAATTTTGTGAAATGCCGTAGAAAGTAAGTAAACAGAAGTTTTTGCTTTTTTTGTTACTTTGTGTATGTGCTGGGTCCAAGATAAATCTGCCGAGATGGTCAGTCCAAGATCCTCGTGCTCGGTCACCGTTTCAATTGAATATCATTCAACTTGTAAATGTTGTGGGGGTTATGCTTTCCCATGTGCAATACAACACACTTTCGAATATTGAGAGGAATCTCCCACAATCTACACCAGATCGACATTTGGTCTAAATCTTCTTGAAGAAATTTGTAATTTTGGATAGGGTTTGTGTAAATCTTGCTATCAACGGCGTAGGAAGAGATCATTAACTGAACATAGTAACGAATATCAAAAACATATAAAAAGAACAAAAGAGGCCCCAGTACTGATCCCTGGGGCACACCACTATAAACGTCATATTCGGAAGAGTATGTGTCCTCCAATACGCACGACAAAAATTAGTCAGATAGAGGATATTTTCGAGATATCGCCATCGGGTAGACTATGTGTATTGAATGAATTAGTGAGAATAATTGATAAGGGAATGCATATAGAATGGGAGCAACGCTTAAGTAAAGTAGATGTTATTCCATCCAAACCAGGGGCACTGTTGTTAGCCAGCTTATTAAGATGTTCTTGAATAATATTTCTTTCAAATGAAATTTCTGAAATTGAGTCAGCAGTTCTGGTAGTTCGAATTTTTGGTAGATTCAGAGGAACATCTTCTTTAGTAAAGGAGTTTTGTACAGGTAGATTCTGTGCTCTGTAGATTATGAGGAGCTGCAGTGATTGCAAGTAGCTCTTGGCACGGAATAGAAAACCAAGTTTTGTGAAGCACTTTTCGAAATGGACCTCACATGATCGTCCCATGAGAGGGTACTCTTGGTGGTGATCCCGAACATGGGTATGGAAGACTTCATAGGAATAGTTGTACCTGACATCATCACATTAGATGATACTCTACTAGAGTATCAGATCCCCATTTCAAAATCGCTACCAGATCTCCATTAATTGCGTCAACCTGTTTCTGTCTCGCTCCTCTGGCTTCATTGAATGGTGTAAGGGCTCTAGATGGGAAAGCGGTATGAAGTGTAATATCATCTGCAATGTTGTGAACGGGACAGGTAGTCACTTCCAACAGATCGTTGATATGGAGTAGGAACAAAGTTGGTACCCTGTGGAACACCAGACTTAATAGCCATTGTGTCGGAGGATACCCCATCAACCACAACATGGAGTGATCTATCGGAGAGAAAACACGATAGTAAGCGACAAAGTTGAGGCCGGCAAACCCAAGAAGGCCTTGGTGCCTGACTTGGTCAAAAGCTTTGGAGATATCCAATGCTACAGATAGAGTACTGTTAATGTCCGAAATGGCAATAAACAGTTCAATAATCATAGTAATATTTAACAAAGTAATTGTTTTATATTTGTTTAAGAATTGAAAATCACTAAGTGACGCACAAATTAAATTTCATAATAATATCAATTTTATACTATTTTATCCAGAAAAGGCGCCCGTTTATTGTAAACTAACAGTTTATCTTGTTATTTACATTAAAAAAGTACCGCTGAGAAAGTTCTGTTTACTATCATAACAGTCTAAAAAATACCATCACTCAAGAAGACACCATTAACTCTATAGGGGTGTTTATATAGTATCTCTCGCTTGTTATAATGACTGGCTTATTGTTTGTTGCGTCTGGCGTCTAATCTACAGTGGCACCACTCACTGTCACTGTCCCATTCTAAGGGTTGGAAATTATCAACCGTTACCAATTAGCTACTTGGGATTAATACACTTGTTTACTTGCTACTTGAAATTTACCAAATTCCGATCATCCTTTTCAGAATCAGAATGTTTAGACAACAAAAACAGAACGCTTCTGTTGTGAAGGTAGCACTCCTCTCTAGTAGAAGTTTATTGCTTTTCACTAAAGAAAATAAACATAAATTACTTCTCATTCAGTACAAGTTTTTATTGTATCATTGTCCGAAGCATCTTGTTACCAATCAAGGGATCCTCATCCTAAGAGAATTACTGCCCTCTAAATGGTGAACCCTGAAAATGGATTGTTGTAAATATCTTCATTGCAGTTCAAGATAAAATTATGAAATTCAAAATGGTAAATGAGTTTACGATTCCTCAATTATATGTGCAAACAAAAATATCAATTTAGATCTGGAACGTCTAGAACTAGTAGGGTTAATAAATATTCCAATTTCTTTGTACGTATTTCTTTCCTAATTTTGCTTGAAAAATTCTGAAATTTACCATTTTAGAGTAAATTCGATTTGAAAATTATTTTTAATATATCTGATCCTTGTTTATATGACCTTTTTTCCTCAGAAAAGTGAGTTCTATCACCTGTTTCAGTTGAGCCGAAACAAACCGGGCATCATGTATATGTAGTTGAGCTTCCTTGATAATTAATAGTTTTCTTACAAGAACTAGAGACCTGAAAAATATTTCATGATACCGATTTTGCGTTTGCGTTTCTCCGCACTTACATGGATCTTTTTTGCACCGTATAAATCATAAAACAATGCCATGCTTATATTATTGTTGAACAACTTCTATTTTAATTGCAACGCAAGGCCAACTTTATATTTAGAAATCATCATTATTTTATAGTAATCTTGTATTTCTTATCGTGGTCCTCGATTATTACCAATAATATCCAGGTTAGTCTCAATTCAATTAAAAACAAGTAATTAATTAACAATTGACTGATTGATTTGTTTTTGCAAATCAAAGAAAAACACAACTTGCTGTGAATTCTGATAAATATAGATAATGAATAAATTTAATAATAATAATATAGGAATCCTAATATACAGAAACGAATGTATCATCATACATTGCACTCAATATGAAATAATTATATTGAAAAGAAAAGAATTAATAATGGTTTCAGTAAAATGAAACGCAAGATCCAAATTAAAATTAACACATAACCTGCCAATTTAGAATTTTAACTCCCTTATTAGTATTATCCTCATTCCTCATGTTGGTGCTTTTGTGTGATGTTTAGGTTCTTCAGGTCAAACCATAGACCTTCTAGTATTTTTTAATTTTATATTTTCTAAATTACTATTTTTTTCCTGTAATCATACTTAAATATTTCATTTCAGTGCACCATTCTTTCCATTCTGAATTTCAACAATGTAGTCTTGTAGTTGAGAAATTTAAATTTATACGAGTCACTTAATATAATTGCTGATTTTTTCAAATCTTCTTTGAGTCTAATATTTGTGAGATATTCATGTAGTTCATCAAGAACATTATTCATCATCTTAATCATTGATTCTACTAATTTCATTCCACTACAACGTATCAATATATCAGCAAATAAGTTGCCTAGGTGACACCGTTTTAGGGGTGACACTTAGGTATCAATTTAATTACAAATCTCAAAAAGAATTCGTTAGACAAACATTAGTTATTCGACGATACAAAGAATGTGTAATATTATATTATGTGTCAATATATTTTCATTCTTAGTAAAAACATTTATAGACATTCTATTAAACATTTATTATATGGTAAAAATGTTTATATTCGAATAAATTAGAGGGGGACACCAACATTGCCCCGAGTGACACGCACTCTGGCTACGCCACTGATAAGTTGATAAAGTCACAATCAATATAGATAATATAAGTAGTGATCCTCCCTAACACAATTCTCTTAGGTATCCCTCTACCATTTGGGCTACCAACTAAATTCTGGTATTTTATTCCCTATTATTGAGATATTGATGCAACCAAATCACCACAGTCTTCTCTCACCATCATATCTTATTTCCGTAACAATATCTTTCTTGCAATAGTTCCTAATACTCTCATTAAATCAATAAATACAGCAACCATAAAATTCCCCTCTTCAACGGTTTTTTTTCACTTGGAAGTTAATTGTACAAATATCTGAAGCCTTGGGGTGTCAATCTGGGATAACTTTTTCATTATCCATTCGGCAGTTTTCATTTTCGCACCATAGATAAAACATGAAGAGCGCCACTGAATAGATTGTTCGTTTGTTAGCATTTTCTTTAGTTTGAACGAGATATATATGCATACATCAATAATTGGGATATATATGATATTAATCATAAAATCATATACAACTATATCAATTCAACAATATAATTATAAGCTTTGATGGCAATCAAACCGAATAACTATATTTTTATATAGAAAACTGATTGAGAGACGCCGAATCTATAATATCCACAGTTTTGTTTCAACTTCACCACCTTGGTAAGTCTACGGGGAGCACTGTAGAAAAATATCAGGGCCACTGAATCAGTCGTTCTTTCATAATGCACATAGCATGTAATAAATTACTCTTGCTTCAGAGAAGCGACGGTAGAGACCACTTTGAATAATGTTACTTGTGAGTCCAATGCCAAAATTTCGAAATAAACGAACCATATTATTCGAAAAGGACTGAATCTGTTCGAATAACTCTATCAAC
Organism: Endomychus coccineus; assembly: GCA_958510875.1. Lineage (NCBI taxonomy): Eukaryota > Metazoa > Arthropoda > Insecta > Coleoptera > Endomychidae > Endomychus > Endomychus coccineus. The sequence continues at coordinate 30,702,084 of OY294067.1, read as the reverse complement.
TTGATTGTTTCGTCTATGAGACTCATCCACCATTAATCAAGCTTGAAATGATAGTTTTTAACTGAATGTTCGCTTTGGAGAACTTATATGACGTGGAATCTATTCTAGAATCTTCGTCCGCGGAAGCATTCAATTCAAGATAAGAACTGATGAGTTATTAGGAGTTTTTCTTTGTTGAATTGATACGACAAGCGGACACAGTGATCGAAGCAATACTTTTCATGCAACTTCCTCATTTAACTGATATAATAACAATTTCTTTTGAGTTTATGTTCAGTTAATCTATAACGAATAATTAAAGTAATATATACTGTATACAAGCTTTCTAGTTTAATTATAGTATATCAAACAACTAGCTGCATTAGACTTGTGCGCTAAAATAACTAACGAAACCAGTTTTCATCCTAATTTTTCTCTAATCCGCGGTTACCAAATGCATTTTTGAGAACAACAATTCTTTTAAATTAATTTAGTGAATCTTTACTTTGGTAGTTAAAGAAGATTTCATGTTATAACATTTATTAATTTTGAGACGTCCAATGACGCTTCTTTTGAAGTTATCTTAATTTTCATTTGCTATTTTTAAATAAAATGAGTGAAGACAAAGATATTTCGATAGGTACTCCTCCGGCATTTGCATATCGTTATAGAAGTCCAACACAGGAAAGCAGTTTTTTCGGATAATTACGACATTTTATGAAATTCAACATGAAGCAATCCCTATCTGCTTTAGTACCAAAATGTTCCTGATCTGAATCAGGCGGAGTTAGATTTATTCGTTGCTTTTCAATTCAATTACCTACCTACAAGTTGGGTATGTGAAATCTGTGAAAATGTGTAGTATTCAAGAATTATTTACCTAAGCGATATCATGGACGTTGATAATTCGTCTCACATGGAGCATGGTCCAACGAGAACATGAAACATCAAATAAAGTTTATTTAATTCAACATCTGAAAGAAACAAAAAGGAAATGGAGTCTATAGACGTGTGACTGATTGAGCAAAGCGGATGCTACAATTAGAATGCGTATGTCGCAAAATACACTGACCACTTTCCCACGATGGTCACTCTAATTCATCAATTAATACCTAACCTATTTATAGAGTATAATACGCATGCTGATTTACAATTTCATCTCTGTTCTAATTATAATGATGATGAGTGTGACGTAAAAAATGTTAGAATTAATGAATAACAAACAGTTTCATTGTTTCTACAAAATGCACTTACCGAAAAATAGCTCCTAATGAAGCAATATGAATATATTTTTTAACTATCTATTTGAGTTTATGTGAAACAAAAGTGCAAAAGCACAGAGACGATTGTATTACAAATGGACACTACACTGAATATTACATCGTATTAAAACTTTTACATTGTTCATCTGTGGCGAAACATGTGGTGGTTTCTTTTATTTGCAAAATGAAAGTTTATTTTGGAATTTTCTGCACTGTATTATTCAGTGTTTTTTTAAACTTTGACTACATGAGAGGAAAACCTATAATGTTAGAAGACCATAGTGCCAGCGCTGGAATGTTGGTAGAGGAGATGGGCATTCGAATTTTTCTTGAAGATTTTGATATTATAGACATAGTGAAAGCCCTAATAAGGTAAAGAGTTTCACAACAATTTAAAAATGAAGTCTGGTAAAAATAAGTTCGGCAGGTTCCGAGCTTGACAATGAAGGGGTGACTAGCTTGAGCTCGTCCAGTCCGCCTATCTGGAATCTCTCGTGGGGAACAACAGACGAGATTTCTGATGAACACCGACCATAGAAATATCTATGGAAAGGAGAAGATCACCCACCTTTCTACGATTTTCTAGAGGGGTTGATTAATTCGTAAGTGAGACATCATCAATCAGACGAATAGCTCTCTTCTGGATAGAATCCAAGAGCTTCAGGGTATGTTTAGGACAGTGGCGCCTCCTCGAAGGAGGCTAAGGAGGCTCAGCCTCCTCACCAATTTATCTTAATGATCATTCTCCATTCTATTTCCTGTTTCTCTGATAATTCTTTAAATTTTACAATTAATTCCCCGTTATTGGTAGTTATTTTTAATCTGGCAACAGTGGCCAGAGGCTAGATTATCTATATATCTCAAACGCTAAATACGTGCGGTCAACACAGTTGCCGTTTTCAAAGCAGTTCAATTGCCAGATAGGGTGAAAGAGCGAATATGGCAATACGACACGTGTCGTGTTCCGTTAGTTCTTGTTTTTGTACCGCGAGGCGAAGTAAGGTTAAGTAGTTAAGTTATAATTTATCTAATCGGTGAACGTTAAAATGATGAGTGACTTAGTTGCTGGGTTCTTACAAAATCCATTTAGTGGATTAACATATGATAGAAAAGTGTTTTGTTCAAAATAAACGGCCTTTACCGGATTTGAAAGGATTAGTGGTGACGATGACAGGTATGTTTCAAAATCGAAATACACAATAAATTATATTGCTTGCTATTTACATCTGATACAACTTCATGTTGGGGGCACTCGGGTTATGATGATTTGAAAAATTTAGCTCGTGGTATAGACAGACATGAAAAATCGCAGGAACATATTACATCGAGTATTAAGTTTAAATTAACCGGTAAACAGAAAATTGTTAAAGGAGGAAAACGTATAATTTGGTAGACAAGAAACTACATTATAAACAACTTTTTTTATAAAATTTTAGATACTATTAAAGGTCAAATTGAGATTCGATTTTCCGATTTACATGAATTGGAGTTTTTCGACTTGACGAATAGAAGATTTTTCGAATCTTTTTCAAAAGAGTTTCCCAATACACTTTTAGATAACTTAGTTCTAAAATATAAATTTTTTGATAAAATAGCACTGCACAATGAATTATGGGTTATATACCTACTCGGATAAAGATATTTTAGGCCAGTACGACATTCACGCCGATATGATAAAATATATGATAGACAATGATTTGCAACAAGTTTTACCTCAGTTTTATAAACTACTTTGTTTGACAGTCACCATTCCTGTCACGTCGGCATCGGTGGAGAGATCATTTTCTACTCTCAAACGAATTAAAACTTACATGCGAAATACAATGGGCCAAAATCGTTTATACAATGTTAGTTTAATATCTATTGAAAAAGATTTAGTAAAACACTTAAAACAAAATGATACATTTTATGATAATATTATTGATCATTTTTCGCAAACTAAAGACCGTAGAATTCCGTTAATATATAAAAAAAGTTAATAAACATAATAAAAAAAAACAAAATATGAAAAATTTCAAAAAAAAATAAAAAATATCAAAAATCCAAAGAAAAAAAAAACGAACAAAAAAATTTTTTGCCAAGAGAAACTCTACACCTCCACGTCGGTTCTTGCTTGGCAACAATTAATTTTGTCGTCACTGAAGTAGCTGGTACGGTCGCTGTGCAAAGGTTAAATTTATTGGCTGAATAGAGTATATTTTTACAAGAACGTTTTATGTCCAGCCTCCTCTCTTAAAAAGTTCACGAGCCGCCACTGGTTTAGGAGTCGAACTCCAAACATGTGAACAGTACTCCAAGATAGGTCGAATCCTGATCATGCCATGAGAGGGTGTTGATGATGATCCCGAGCGGATATGAAAGACTTCATATGAATAGCATATTCATATTAGGAATTGTGGGATCCGCCTTCCCGAAGAAGATGCCAGCTTGAGTTTTGATTGCATTAAACTCTACTAGATTAACAGATCCCAATTAGTGTTCATTTGTGATACAATGAATTTCCAACAAATGAAACAATTCGATCTTAAAATTGAAACGATTCTTGACACGAGAGGTCAAATACGATTGCCTATCCAAGTCCAAAACAGTTCCTACATCTTATTACGTTATTGGATAAGGGGCAGGTTAGAGTTTCAAAAATGAGAGTTGTGATGGGATCAATTTCAATTATGCTCTCCTATTCCGAAAAATTGATATGATATTATATTATGGAAAAGAATTTCTTATTCCAAACTGAAGAGTTTTCATCTTTGAACACCATAAAGTATAATAATCACCAGATAGAGTAGGAGTGGATGTAGATCACACTGTTTTGCAATACTGATTATCATTAGCAAAAAAATGTTCATGAAATGGCAAAAATGAAATATGAGAATAAGTAGAACAGAGGAAGTCTTCCCAACAGCGGACCGTATCCTCTTAAATTTAGGTTTTCATACATAATTCACGATGATATAATTGCAAAAAAATGATTCTTAACTGTTACCTTTCTCTCATTTGTCCACATTAGTCCAGTGATTGGTACTATTGATATTGTACACTGACTTCCATACCTATGCCTATAATAGTTATTTATGTATCAAGGGCCTTAATTACCGATGGCAAAGTTTGCGTCCCGAGGGCCTCTGGCCCGAGGGACAGCAATTGCCTGAGGTTATTAAGGCTCATTAATTCCCGTGGTACATAGATAATTTTATTTCTGACCGATTCCAATAAAATTTTGTTCATTTTTGAAACGGAATAAATGCACCAATTTACCGTTATATTTGAATCAGGTACCGTTGATTATAGGAGTTTTGTTATTGCTAGGTTGTTGCTATGTTACTTGTTTACAAACAAAGCTTTATTATCAAGTTGTGTTTGCGTTAAAAACGTGTTTTCTACCCCAAATATAATGGAGGATATTTTGAAAAATGCTGAAAAAGCAAGAGAATCATTACTTCCATCGAAAAGTGAAGCCGTATACAAAAAAGAATATAAAATATATCTGGAGTGGCTGACACGGAAAAATGTTATGCCAAAAGATGCCACTGAAACTGTATTTCTGGCATATTTTCAAGAACTGGTAAGGAATTTTCTATGTTTTTCGGTAGATTTGGTAGTAATTGTGTTTATTCGTTGCAGTCTGAAACGCATAGTCCGACTTCTTTATGGACTAAATGATCAATGCTAAAATCGATGGCGACCATACATGAGAAACGAGATATCACCAAGTTCAATGAACTAGAGGCTTTTTTGAAACGGAAGAGTAAGAGTTATAAGCCAAAAAAGACCGCTGTTTTATCTCCTAAAAATGTCATCAGATTTCTAAATATATATATATTAGCATTCCTTATTTTATTTTTACTTGTGAAAGGTTGAGGGAATTATAGAATCTATAATGTCCCAAGGGAGTTATGACTCTCATTATTGATAAGAGTAGCTATGACGATATAAGCTTATAATATCTCGGTCAGAAATAAAATTATCATATATACCGCGGGGATATACTGATCTTGCGGAATCATCTGATAGATCAACATGCCTCAGAATGGAGAAGCAATAATGTCTGCCGAACTGCCAAAGCGCTGCTTGGCAATGAGGTAGGCACAAGGACAAGCGAGACACTCACGTTGAGTAGTCAAGGCATCAGTTAATCTTCGAGATCTTTACACGTCACGGAAACCTGATGAAATTTATTAGGGAAGACCATCGACATATAGAATGGACTGCGCGTGGCAATGCTAAGCGTGGATACTGTAGACGAGAAAGAGGGAAAACTAAGAGGACTACTCTGTCTTTATCTATCGCGTTTCTATTGGTCGCTGCGTTGCCATGGAAATGCATCATGACTATATCTAGTTTTGCCAATATAACATAACAAACAGCCCTGTGCGCAACAAAGCTAGAATTAGGTCTCCTCTCTCTCTCTCTCTCTCGCCTGCAGTATCCGCGCTTAGCATTACCACGCGCAGTCCATTTTATATGATATGGGGAAGAGTGACACTCCGTATGAAATGCGTCAACATAAAAGACCTAAGCGTAAAGCAGATCTAAGGATTCTATCAAGCAGCGGGGTATCCAAATACCCCCTGAAAAACCTAGCAGGGGATTGTGTACAAGGGTCTAGGGTTATGTGCACTACACTTTTTAAGCCCGCTACCATCACAACCAATAACCAATTTTCTATATAAGTAATAATAAAGTAGGGGTAATAATGCCACAATGTAAACCTGAATGCGAACATAATGGATTTATCTTTCATCTGAATAATTCTTAGTAAAAAAACTGTTCTTTGGTAATGTACTGTACTAAGACATCTGCTTTATGAATCCATTAATACATATGGTTTTATCTTTTCAGTGCGAAAAAGGATGCAAATTATGGAATGAAGCTCTGAATTCATCATGCTATAAAATTTGCGTAAGTAGAAATACCTATACTTTCTATTCTATATTGAAACTTATTTCTCTATATCTAACAATAAATTCAAGAAAATAATTCAAATACAGTTCTTGTAATTTAATCATCCACTATTTGGAGCAGAATAGTTGTACGTACAACAAACATATTTCAGAACAGAAAACAGAAAGGGGCATCATTCAATATACACTCAGGAACAAATATATTACATGTTTTATCTTAGATCTCTTTTTTATTGAACACTTTTGCGATTTCTATTGCTAAACCTCCTACTTTAGAGTGGATAAAGTTAAAAAATTATAAACATTCGGCAATTCGAGTGAAAAAAATGTGGGGTATTGGATTTTCTTGGAAAATGTTTTCTGAATTTTAACACGTCAAAAATGGACATTTTCATGCCTTTTTCTGGAGATGATTTATCTGATTATATAACTTTTTGGAAATAAGCCCTGAAACTAGCTGGAATCTGTTACTCAAGAATTTTCTAGGGTGCTGAACACGAATATGATATTTAAAAATGTCCGTAATCCACCTGGACGTCAGTAATCCTGGGTAATACGTCGGGCTCAGGGAATTTACAGAAATTTTATTGAAAACGGTTCCAAATTTGTCACTTGGGGGCTTTCGAGGATGCTACACCCGAATGTGATATTTAAGATATTCCTGGTGATCGGTAACCCTGACTATAAAGTGGGACACAAGGAATTTTTCAGTTATTTTACTACAAATTATCTCAAAATTGTTACTCGGGGGGTTTTTGGGGGTGCTGAACCCGAATATGATGTTCAAAATATTCTATAATCCACCTGGTGATCGGTAACTCTGAGTATAACGTCGTTAACAGAGAATTTCTCAAAAATTTCATTGTAATTGGTATCAAACTTGTTATTTGAATACCTATAATACCTAGAAGTTGGGAAAACAAACATTTTGCCAAGAGTGTAAATATGCATGATCCTTACACCTTCTGAAATATTAAGAAAAGATGTTCCATATCATATTTTTTATTGATTAATTGTTATTTTATAAAATATATTATGTAAAAAAATAATTAATTCTTAACTTGTAAAAAAATTGCAGGTACCTAATAGAGGAGTAGCAATAATAACATAAACGTTTATTTATTTTTTTTAACTATATCTTGTTATGGAATTCATTTCATAATATATACATAAATCTTAGTGTGGATATTATACTATGGAAAAAATACCTACCATAATATGACCGACGTTATAGTCAGGGTTACCGATCACCAGGTGCATTATAGAATATGTTAAACATCATATTCGGGTTCGGTATCCTCTAAAACCCCCAAGTAACAAATTTGGGACCGTTGTCAATAAAATTTCTGTAGATTTCCTAAGACCGACGTATTACCCAGGATTACTGACCTTCAAGTGTATTATGGGCATTTTTAGACATCATATTCGTGTTCAGCATCTTCAAAAACCCCCGAGTAACCTATTCCAGCTATTTTCAGTCTTTATTTTCAAAGTGCAATGGCATGAAAATGTTCATATTTCACGTGTTAAAATTCCACTTTTTTTTCACTCGAATTACCGAATCGAATGAGCACCATTACATCAAATTTCGTTCATTCGTTCACGAATTCCAGGATTGGCCTAATTTTGTGTTAAATTCCCTGGACTAAAATGAATGATACATTAAATACACTTAGTTTTATTTTCAAGATCAGTAGATTTGAAATCATGAACGCAACAAGCCCCAAGCCTACGATTAACTAAGATTGGTTGTTGAAAATTCTAAAATATATGACCAATTCTTATTTGTATCATTGTAAGAAATACCAATTTTCAGTTGTCTTATCTCTCAATACTAAGTTTTTGATTATAGAATGGATACTCGGAGAGAATTACCCCCAAGGACATGTATTGCGTAATGGGATGTAACGACGCCATCGCCAAATATTTTTCTCAACTAAGACTGAGGATAGGAACTCCTCAGGCACCGGTTCTAGTGGCGGACTCTTTAAATGCTACTTCTCTCAAATTGGAATGGAATTTTCCTCCTGAAGGTAGAAGAAATGGATTGAGTTGTTACATCCAATGGAAATATGAAGAAATGTCGGCTACTTGGCAATATTGCCGCAACATCACTTGGAACACAGATAGTACTATTGCGGCGATATTCAATTTACAACCATACACAAAATACCGGGTAAGTAATTCATCATTATTAGTTAACATTACAATATATGTTCGTACCATCTACGCTACATTGATCTCACAAATAATATTATGTCATACATTAGTACTGATATTTCAATAAATTGATTCAGACAGATTTGAACACTTTCTATTAACCAATTTATATTACGCATTAAAACACACAATTAGTCAAATCTGCTCAATGGTCTAAATACTTAAAAAAACATCAACTGTATTGGATAAATAGTACAATAAATACACAATAATTCAATGAAATGAAGACAAAACAAATTCAGATATTTTGAATTTAACCTCGAAAAAAAACATTTTGACAATACTTTGTAGTAATACTACAAAACAGTTCACAACTGTGTATACACTATAACACTAATAAGTAACACTAACTTGAACATGACTCACAATCAACTTTGAAATTTCAGATTTATCGAAATCGAGAACTTTTTTCTATGATTTCATGTATGTACGGTATTATTACTATCATTATTATTTCTCTTTATATCGACTTGCTTACAATATATATTTTTTTTCAGTTTCGAGTAGTTCTAGTCCCCATACATCACGGAGAACCAATATCATCGGCAAAGAGCGTCGTTATAGGAACTCTGTCTTCTGGTGTCCCAGAGTCGGAGCCAGTTATTGTACGGGCATCTGCTGTAGATTGTACACGCATAAGTGTTCGCTGGGAACCCGGTCCATTCCCGCATGGCCCTCTCCTATCATACGTTCTCCAAATTACAGATAACAATCCACAGGTTCATGCAGAAGTCAAGGTGCGCTTCGTTTACTTCAAATACAAAGCTTTAGAGATAGCTATTTCCGAACGTTCAAACACTGCTCGAAATAATCGCGTGTCATTGTTATTGAAATGTTTGTCTCTAACCCTAACGACCGCCTTATTTTGTAGTCAAGATTTCGTTGAAAAGGATTATAGTTTTAATTTTACATACCATGCATTGTTAAACAGTCTAATAATCAATGTTTCATATGCTTGTAATATATTTTATGCCCTGCTCCCGCGAAAATTATTGAATCATTATCTTGAATTTTGAGTGAGGAAAACTTAATTTCAATCTACATGCAGCTAATGAAATTGAAGTACATTTTAGAAAATAAAATTAATTTATTTTTCGGGAGAGGAGAGGAATTAAGGAAAGTATAAGCATCGTGGGTATTCTTGTATAGTATAGTTTGTATTATACCGTTGACTTCCACTGGAAATAAACCAATTAGCTGATTAAACCTCATTGTATTGGTTCCCAGATCTTCAAACCGCAATAAATGGGTGCAGGATCGGTCAGCTTGAAAATATACCCACATATTCATTTATTTTTATTTTGAAGTTAAAAAAAAAATTTTCATCAAAGGTAAATAATGATCAATTGAAAACAATATTTTATTTTATTACTAAAGATATAATAAGTACAATAAAACTTGATGTGGGTACACAGAAAAGTCTTCCAATAATCAATTTCAAGTACTTAATTCTATTTTACATTATATTTAGTTCTGTTTCACTATTATTATTATCTTCATCTAAACCTAAACGGAAAAATCAAAGAAAATTACAAGGAAAAAACTGCAACGTCATCGAAATTACTGTGTGATAAGTCTCTATAGGAGTTTTTGGGTCGCTGATAACGAATTTTACATGAAAAAAATTTCAAAATAATATTAGGAAAATAATATTTTAGAACTTTGTAATTAGCAAATTCGTGATCAGATACTGAATAATCCCCTATGGTGACTTATCACACGATAATTTCAATCCCGTTAGAGTGTTTTTCCTTGTAATTTTCTTTGATTTTTCCGGAATTTCTCAAATAATTATTCTTTTGGCATTACTTTAAATTGTTGTATAGTTTAACGTAAACATCGAAAACATAAACATAAATCAACACGGCACTGAAAAAAGTCCATCAAAAAAAATGAGATTTCATTATGAAATTTTCGCCGTTTTTCCGGAAAATGATATGTTTGAACTTTATGATTAGCAAATTCGTAATCAGCGACCAAAAAACCCCTATAATGAGCAATTACACGATAATTTCGATGGCATGGAAAGATTTTATTTTTCGGTTTTCCACTGTTTCCCCAAAATGTTCCTGGATTTCTTCTACTCTAGCTCGAAATACGCGACTGTCAACCTCTGTTGTGTATAAAGCCATAATTACGCGCAAAATGATAAATTTTGCATGAAAATTACCAAACTTTCCCGATTTTCCGTCCATTGAATGCATTTTCCTGGAAAAGGTCCTGTGATTCATGTTCAGCGACCCAAAAAAATCCCACTAGAACCCATTTTGAAGGCTTAATTTTCATTTTTTAATGAAAATAAAAATTATCTCAAGAAGGGACTTGAAAAAAGGGTTAATTTTGAATCTAGAGGTGAAATGGGGGAGATTGAATAGTCACTCAGTAGTCACGAATGACCTTCATGATCCATATGTTATGCAAAACAATTTTTCGGATTCGAGTTTCTGTAAAAAAATTAGAAATTAGGCCTATTTCCCCACCTTACAGACTGAACTATTTGTTGTTGTAAGAACTAGGCAACATTCTTACTTGACAACTATGATAACTAGCATTGTCCATTACAATTACGCTTATGTTTAGGTGTATTTTGAAGAAGATGATTTCCAAACCAATCTTCAAAAACTTTTGCGTTTGTGTTGCTAAAAGTTGACCCAGGAGATTTGCTCGTCAGCTTCGACGTCGAATCACTCTTTACCAATGTTTCCATTCCGGACACCCTTTCTATAATTTCTCAACTGTTACTTGCCAAAAACACTTGCTACCCTTAATTGATTTTTGTCTATCTTCCACATATTTTCTGTACGATGGCAAGTTTTACGAGCAGTCCTAGGGAGCTGCCATGGGTTCCCCACTTTATCCGGTCATAACTGATATCTTCATGGAAACTTTTGAGGAAGATGCTATTGAGTCTTCTGTTTTCAAGCCGAAATATTGGTTTACATCTGTCGACGATACATGGTCGCCAAAATCTTGTTCCCTCCCTCAATCATCTAAATTCATCCCAATATCCTTTTCACCGAGAAAGTTGAATCAAAAGGTTCACTCCCGTTCCTAGATGTACTAGTTAATCGTTAGACTGACGGTACTTTGGAACATTCTGTATATACCCACTAACACCGATAGATACCGCAATGGCCTTTCTCACCCTGCCCAGAAGTAATATGACAGAGCTGTCAACTTATCCCAACCCCAATCCTTACAATCAGAATTGAAACACCTTTCATCTGCCTTATTATCAAATAATTTCTCCCCTTATAACATCCAAAAAGCCATAGAAAAATACACTTCGCCTAAAATTTCATGTCAACCTTTGGCCAACATATAACACAAGGTAACCTCCTATACCTACCCAAGACAATATTGAAGTTCCGGTACCCCTGAAAGAGATTCACGTGTTACTGGTGTCTAATTTTGGTGGTCCGGGATTAAGAGAAATTTGACATACATCGATTTAATTTATTGCGTCATAATTGGAGAGTCATCGGTGGAGGCCGAGGCCATCATAGGGTTGCCTCACATTTTTATACTAAGTCCTATACTACTAAAAATAAAATGATCGCTGATAAAAGGTTTTCTATCTATTAGTGTACTTTTAATAGAAGCGTGTCATTTATTTTTATTTTGAATAACGATTTTCGGGAAGCAGCGTGTTTGACCGTTCATTTTAATGTTGCGCTCAAATTAATACCATTAATTTCTTTTTGTTCAAAGCTTTTCTATTTTCTTTACTTTACTGCAACTGCTCGTCAGATAAGTAGAATATTATTAATTATTTTGTTCATTACATTGCTACTAGAGGATTATACCAAGGTCAGTACGTATGAACTTGTTAATAAAACTACTAAATTTTTTTTATTTATCTTCCTACTTTCTAAACCTCTAAATGTTTTACATGTTTTCGTTAACTAACACGCATGCTTTTCCTTATCTAATCGCTTTTGTCTTGCTTACAACCAATATGAATAGAGAAATAGAATTTTGAGGTACGCTTTTTTTGACGTAGGATATTTCCCCTGATGTCAATCATTACCTGATTCGGAATCTATCACCGACGAAAGCTTATAACATTTCATTGCGTATGCGAAATGGTGTAGGTTTGGGGCCACCTGCCCATGTGACTGTTACTACACCCCCAGAACCTTTAAGTAAGTATAAATTGGCCAAATTTCCCTAAAATAATTATCCTTGTTAAATGATAGTCACAAATTTAATTAGCTGCGCAGTCATAGAAGTTGTTATATTTCTCAAATCTATGGGCTGGTGATCTATAGTTCTCCAAGACAGGTGTTTTGACACTTGTTTGACATGTATTTCCAAACGCAGACACGTGTCTTAATGTTGTAACATGTAACTTAATTTCAAAGCATATAATTCTCAAACAGGTGTCTGAATGTCGAAAACACGTGTCTGAAAGTTCAAACACGTACATGAATGTTGAAACACGTGTCATACACGTGTCAAAACACCTGTTTCGGAGAACAATAGATTATCAGACATTAGATTGAAGAAACATAGATTACCAGATCATAGATTGGAGAATAATAACTTTTATAACTGCGCAGATACAAAAATTGTGTATGCGCTGTGGTGGATGACCTTGAAGGGAACCGTTTTCGGTAAAATGAGCCTTAGAATTCGTTATCGGGATTTACATGCAATAAAGGTCGATTTTGGTGGGAAACCGGTGCAGGCTATCTACTGTCAACTATTCTATAGCTTATCAAAGGGGTCCTTTTACTCAAAAATGGCTACTTTCAACAAGCTACCTGAAAATATTAGAATTAAACTCGTAAAAGAATCTGGTTTTCTTTTGTTGGTACACTTAGACCCTTATAAATTGGCTGACTACCTAGGAGATTAAAGCTAAAATTTTATATTGTTATTGTTCTCCCTGTAAGAGTATGACGAATCTTATGCCAAAAATTGTTTTGTTTTACCTGTAAACACTAATCTATGAAATGAATGAAAATTATTATTATTTACTTCAATTTTTCCAGTAAGAGGAACACAGAGTCCTATACTGATACTGGGAACAGAGCACAGTGTTATTGAACAAGGAACATATATTATGGACGAGCCGGTAGTTTTGTACGAAACAGAAAAACAAATTCGAGGTAAGAATTCAATCTAAATAATATGTTCAGATAATGGAATAAATTAATATTAGTCCAGTCACAAAAGTTGATTTGAAAATTTGATATGGTTAATTTGTATGTTATCTTATGTTTTTGAATGCTCTAAAAACGCGAAACCCAGCTTAAAAATTTCTGGAGTGCCGCTAGAAAAGTTCTATCCATTTTCTTGCGGAAAAACTGAAAATGTTCCGGGTTTTTTCATTTATTTAAATTAATTTTGAAATAAAGCCTCCAACCAAGGCAGAAGTCATTTGAAGGTTATGGGCCCGAGTTAATTGTCATTTTATGATTTTTTTATGATTTACAAAATTTTTTTTTCAAATAGAATAAAGATTGTAAAAATATTTTGCTTGTATGAAAAATTATTCTACTTTTCACTGGATTTTTTTTGTCGCCGAAATTTTAATTTTGCGAAAATCTGTAAAATTATGATTGCACGCTGAAAGATGCATATTTTGACTCAAAACGAAGAACATTTTATTGATTTTGACACATGTTACCTAAAATAACCATCAAAGCACATTTTGCTATAAATGCCGAATTATGGAGGGACTTGGAAATTTTTTCCCTTCGGAAAACTTGAGAAATTTTGAGGTTACAAAATTCGAAAAAAAAATAAATTCGAGATACTGTTAGAGCTCTCCATTAAGCGTATTTTGAGCTACTGTAGATCAATTTTGCTTCAGTAGAAGTCTAGATATTCATGTAAACGTGTTTGAGCCTGTAGCAGGCCCAATTTTGGGCCCGTCTGAAAAATTCAAAATTCAATGGAAAGTAGATGACTTTCTCTATATAAATCCAAAAGTGTGACCTCTTAGCCACATAAAAACTAATAATTAATAACATTTGTTTGATTCGCTCTAGATTTTTTCTATGATGGCGGGGAGGTCACACTTTTGAATTTAGATAGAGGAAGTCATCTACCTTCCACCGAATTTTGTTTTTTACGCTGAGCCCAAAATTGGGCCCGCTCAGGTCCAAACACGTTTACATGAATATCTAGACTTCTACTAAAGAAAAATTGATCTACGCGTATTGAAAAGCTCTAACAGTATCTCGAATTTGTTTTTTCTTCGAATATTTTAACCTTAAAATTTCTCAAATTTTCCGAGGTCAAAAATTTTCAAAGTTCCCCCACAATTCGGCCTTTATAGCAAAATGTGGTTTGTTTGTTACTTTGGGTAATATTTGTCAAAATCTACAAAATGCATTTCGTCAAAATATGCATTTTTCAGGGTGCGATCGCAATTTTACGGTTTTTCGCGAAATTCTAATTTTGTCGACAAAGTAAACAGTGAAAAGTAGAATAAAAAAGCCAATCTTCCACGCCAACACAATATTTTTACAATCTTATTTTCTATTTAAAAAAAGTATTTTGTAAACCGAAAAAAAATCACAAAATGGGCCTTACCTTGGGCCCATAACCTTCAAAAGTCTTGTACTTTAGCTCATTCGACTCGTTTTCAAATTATCTATGACTTTGGTTACTTCTATTTTTTTGTAGAGGCTTTATTTCAAAATTAATTTAAATAAATGACAAGACCTGGAAAATTTCCAGTTTTTTTCCGTCAAAATGGCCTTAACTTCTCTAGCGTCATTTAATATAATAAGATAAAAGTGCTTTTTATTGATTATTCTGTAAAAAAATCATTTGATCACATTCCAGCCATATTAAATTCTGCCGGATTCTTCGGTCGAGCGTACGACTGGACTATATGTTACTTTCAATAAGATGTACAATCAATTCTATAAGAGATAAAATAGTGTATTTTGTAATTAACAGGAATAGCAGTACATATTAGCAAGAAATTACTTTTCGTTTCCGAATCTGATGGACGTGTGGCAAAAATGTCGCTCATCAATAAATCTACAACCTACATTCTAACACCTGCTGAGATCAACTTCAAGCCTTTACATTTATCAATCGATTGGTTGAATAATCTACTGTACATCCTGGGTGAAGTTGGAGATGAACAGAAAGAAGAGGAGATGAATAGAAGATGGCAAATCGTTCGATGCAATTTGGATGGAAGCGCTCTGACAGTTGCCGTAGCTGGTTTGACGACGAAACCTCATACTATTGAGGTTGATCCTTACAACGGGTAAGTTAACATGCTTGTTGCGTAGGAATCAATCAATTAAAACGGGGGTGAACAAGTCCAGTGCACTTAGACCATTTGATTGGGTCCAATGGACGCCCACTGGAACAAGACTCAGTACGGCCAATACCCTCTATATACACAAGACCTGGAAAATTATATGTTGCACATGTTCCTTCCCTCCAGAAGGGACGGCTGCTCACACCTAGCTTTTTTATATACTTTATGACTACGCGAGAGAGGGAAAACTATAATGTTCGTGTGAACCAGCAATGGAGGAGATGGCATTCGTATTTTTCTTGAAGGTTTGGAGGTTATAGGCATAGGGAAAGACCTCACTAGGTAAAGAGTTCCACAACCTTGCTGTGGTGACTAGTTTGAGCTCGTCTAGTCCGCCTATCTGGAATCTCGTGGTGGAACAACAGACGAGATTTCCGATGATCACCGACCATGGAAATATCTATAGATAAAGGAGAGATCTTCCACCTTTCTACGATATTCTAGAGAGGTCAATGAACTCGTAAGTGTGACATCATCAATCAAACGAATAGCTCTCTTTCATAGAATCCAAGAGCTTCAGCGTATGTTTGGGAGCCGAACTCCAAATATGTGAACAGTACTCCAGGATAGGTGGAATTTGAGCTTTTTAGATTATGAGGAGCTGCTGGGATGTAAAATAGCTCTTGGCACGGAATAGAAAACCAAGTTTTGTCAAGCGGTTTTCGCAATGGACCTCACATGATCGTCTCATGAAAGGGTGCTGTTGGTGGTCATCCCAAGCATTGTTATGGGAGACTTCATAGTGATAGTTGTACCTGACATCATCATATTAGGGATTGTGGGATCCGCCCTCCTGAAGAAGACGCAAGCTTGAGTTTTGGTTGCATTAAACTCTACTAGATTATCTGATCCCCATTTCAAAATCTTTCTCCATTAATTGCGTCAACCTGTCCCTGTTTCGCTCTTCTAGTTTCATTGGATGATATAGGGGCTCTAGAAGAGAAAGCGTTATAAAGTGTACCATCATCTGCAAACCTGTGGACGGGACAGGTGATCACTTTAAACAGATCGTTGATATGGAGCTGAAGTTTATTCACTATCTAATGCACTTCAAAACAAACCTACATGTAGTAAAAGGGCGCGAAGCGCGCCAAAGGTCTCTTGTTTACATAAGAAACGCTATATGCAAGTTCGGATAAATTGGAAATGATTCGCTTATTTGTTATAGATATGTATTTTGGGCAGTCAAAGGTATCGAAAAAGGAGGGATCTATAGATTGGACTTATCCGATATTAGCAACGGCATAAAGCACGAGGTCCGTCCGGAAATGATTCTAAAAGATGCCAATTTAGGAGCTTTTACAATGGACCATACCAATTTTAGTTTGCTGGTGTCTATGCAAGAAGAAAATACTATCTATTCTGTATCCCTAGACGGGTAAGTGAGAAACTTGAATATTTTAAGTTCTTTAATCTTAACTTGAATAGTTTATGTCCGATATAATAATAATTGTTCTACCTAATGATCATCGACATATACATATGGACTGCGCGTGGCAATGATAAGCGCGGGTAGTGCCGGCGTGAGAGAGGGGAAAACGAAGAGGACTAATACTGTCTTTATCTACTTTATCTATCGCGTTTCTATTGGCCGCTGCGTTGCCATGGAAATGCAACATCACTGTAGCTAGTATGTTTACGTCCCGAGCCGATAGATAAAGACAGTATTAGTCCTCTTCGTTTTCCCCTCTCTCACGCCGGCACTACCCGCGCTTATCATTGCCACGCGCAGTCCATATGTATATGTCGATGCTAATGATTTGTCAAATTTGCTTGATTCATCTTATGAGCTTTCCATTATTGTAGGAAGAAACACTGTTTTCAACCAAATTGCTCAAAAAGTAGTACCTGTTATAGTACCGGGATATCAAAAATTATCTTCGTCAAGGGTGGTTGTGGAATCTAAAACGTATGTCTTACTTTACGTTTGAAATAATTATGTCATAATTTTCGCAATTTTATACGAATATTGTAACACTCAGAAGTTTTTAGCGCTTTGGACTCCGGGATTTTCACGTGGCCTATCGAAATTAGAAGGTTCGAATTATCTAAAAACATAATTGCATGAACGCCAGACGTCCTATGTAATTAGCTACGAACGAAATCATTTTGACATATGCCTCGAGGAGCTCGCTGCGCGTAAGTTAGAGTTTATACATTTTACCTCGGTCTTGTTAATTTGGGGCCGTTTCTCGCCCCGTACGACCGGCGCCAGTTGTAATAAAGTGTTTTTGGCTATGAGCCGCTAGCTTTTACCCGCTTTGTGTATATTTTAGTCGCGAGAAAATTCCCTTTGGTACGTCGCACGTTAGACGCGCGTAGATGAGATCTGAGAATAGCTCAAACTGTTTTAATCAAATTTTCCTATTTAATGGAGATTTATCGAAAAAAGAAGGGCCGTCGGGCACGGTCCGATACTAAATCTAACTACATGGAGCGAAAAAGGCATGCGAAAAGTCGTCGTAAAGCCGTATTAGGTACAACCAGTTTGCACTTTTCTAACTCGCGTGCTACGGGCTTCTCACGTGAACGTCATTCGATTTACGGAAAATTGAATATTTCAAAACAGTTTTTTACCCGGATTGTGGCCATCACGACCTCTGAAAAGGTTCAAAGTTCACATAATTATTTCGTAATTTATAGTTCATTATTGTTTTACAACTGAAATAAATAGGTATGAAATTTGTAGGTTATTAATGATGTCAGTATGACAGTGACATAATTATTTCAAACGTAAAGTAAGACACACGTTTTAGATTCCACAACCACCCTTGACCAAGATAATTTTTGATATCCCGGTACCTCGAAAAAATATATCTCCGGCGATTCGTCTTGCACAGCAGTTAAGGGGCATTAAGTAAGTCTAAAATCGCAAATGCGGGACCCCACCACTTGAAGAATTTTCTAATTCTTTTTTTTCTCGCACGGAAAATTTCATTTAACAATAATATTCGAAATTAAATTCTACATGACGATGCCGTTAGTTAGTATTTTGAATAGTAGATGGCTCCAGAGTTATTAAAAATCAGTTAAAACCGCGCAAAAATAGTTGGAACTTAAAATTTTAAATTGGTTTTGTAGTAACATTTAAATTATTATAAATTTTACAACCATTTTTATATGGGCACTTTCCAATAGTGTCACTAGTCACCTAAATAACAAGGTGAATTAGACAGCACCTCCCGTCGCAAACGCAAAGTTTGCGTTTGAACTCCAGAGAGTGAATCAATTTTCAGTCAACGGTGTTTTGATGCATGTGTTCGGGTGGTTGTCATCGTAACGGCACGTAGACTTATACTGTAACATGCTCTCACAACATTGAGGTGAATCAAAGGTAAGGAATGATTCAATGCTAGTGCGAGCCGTATATTCCAGCTCAGCTAGTACGTTTCACTTATGTAACACTTAAGTAGTTTGAATGTAAATTGGTTTTCAGAACCAAAAACAGTGGAAAATGTAATTGACTTCACCCCAATCTCTTGTGCACTCATCTTCAAAAAACTTTCAGAATTTCCAGTCGCAAAAAACATTATTGAACAGATATACTGATTTGAATAAAAAAAAACGCAACACCTAGTGTTTGTTGAGCAATATACCTGAAATTTTTATAGAAGGAATACTTCAATATAATCAAGAAATTATTGAAGTTTCAAGCCCTAATCGTAAAAATGAACATTTTTCACAGTTCTGTTCTCACATTTTTGTCGTAAACATTATCCACAATGCTTATAGTTCAACAACGTCAAAATTATCGCCAGCAAAGTGACTTTGAACGTGGCCGGATTATTGGTATGAGGGAGGGTGGATTTTCATTTCGGGAAATTGCCGACCGTGTGGATCGTAACGTTACAACAGTATTAAGATGTTGGGCGAGTGAACTGGGTGTAGGAATGGCATCATGTGCTCTTCAGTGACGAGCCGCAATTTTGTTTGTGGGCCCATGATGGGCGAAGCAGGGTGAGGCATTTACGTGGGAAAAGAAAAAATCTGCAATTTGCTGTTGAACGTCATACAGACCTTACATTAGGAGTAATGGTTTGGGGTGCAATATGCCATGGCAGTAGGTCACCTCTAGTTTTCGTCCAGGGCAACTCAAATGCAGCCAATTACATAACCAACGTGTTGAACCTGTTGCAGTACCATATCTGCGGGTGCTTCCATGGCCTGCACGTTCACCGGATCTCTCGCCGATTGATGTCCAGGATATAATCGGTATAATGCTGAGTAGTTTACGCCACCCTCTCACAATTTAGATGATCTTCGACTTCGTATCCAAGGAGCTTGCGATGGGATACCTTAAGGTGACATTGATCATCTCGTTCAAACTGTACCTCATCGAGTAAATGAGTGCATAAACAATCGTGGTGAGGTCACTCATTATCGAATACATTTTTTATTTATGTTTTTTATCGCTTCAACATCTAATCAGTTACTAGTGACATTAATCTGCCTCTTCTGTAAAAATTTCAATTAAATTCCTTAACTATTACTAGGTGTTGCGTTTATTATTCAAGTCAGTATATGTAGTACCTATATAAATTTTGTGACTGTTACTATAGCGTGAATTTCTACTATTAGTTTTGAGAATGCTTATATTTTCATTCGAGGATATGCCTCTTTTGTTCCAATTCTATTTTTAGAACGCTTTGCACTATCTTCTCAATATACTTGCTATCAAAACTATATTAATTACGCATTCTCTTCTTACAGTAAAGAGATATACAATACCAGACCAAGAGTAGTAAAATCAAAAATGCATAAAATCGTTTCATTGGCTACAGCCAACAAGAAATTCTACTGGACAGACGGTGATAGCGTGTTTTATGAAGAATACAAAGACGATTACTATCATAACTCTTATCCTGATTTAGCCTCAAGATCTTACAAAAGGCTCATCATTAATTTGGGAAGTTCCCAGCCAATTCCGATACCCGTTAATCCGCCAATTAACGCGCAAGCAATATTTGGAACCAACGAAGCTAAGACTAGTTGGAATGCACCCCATCTAATAGGTGGTCAAGGAAAAGGGGCTTGGCAAAACTGGTCTTACGAAATTGCATTCAAAGATGTGCTAACTAATTCCATACTCACATTGAAAGATATCAATACCACTTCATGTACGTTGAAAAATTTGAAAGATAACTCGAAATACATAGTGAAAGCTGCTGCGTACACCAATTTTGGTAGAGGACCTTGGTCCAAAGAATTCGTAGGCAGTACTCTATCGAATAAAACGGAAAAACCTTTCGTTCTTTGGTCTGCTGCTGAAGGATTGCTGATGTCTGATGCTACTGGGCAAAATGTCAAAACTCTTATCCACGGCAGTAATATGAAGAATTTCATAGTTACCGACATTGCATGGTACAAAGATCAGATATATTTAGTTACAAATAATTCACACATGCGTTGGTATAATATGACATCCCACAGACAAGGAAAACTTCTGGAATCGGTGGCTAGTCTAGCAATCGATTGGATTGGGCAAAAACTGTACTGGTCAAACCCTAAACAGCAAATGGTGAGTCATCATTATGTTCTATCTTAAGGATACTGTGCTTTTCCGATAAGCCACTTCCACTTAACATTATAACTTGTCACTGCGATGCAATCAGTATCAATGACGTATATAGACTGTATTTAAACTAAGATTATGAAAGAAAGCGAAATACTTCACGCTCAAGTTTCAAAAAGGGTTAATTACAACGTGTAATAAAGCGGCCATTATGGTAATTCTAAGGAATGAAAGTGTTACCTGCACTTCTTGGATTAAATAAACATCAAATATTCCAGGTAGTCAACAATCCTATTAGTAAACATATAATTACTTTATCGGAGTCCTTGTAATGAGAGATTGTTTTCGATAGAAGATAAATCATATTTCAATAAATGTTTATACATTTCTATAGCTTCTAATGTACCCAAAAACGGTTCATCACTATCTGTTAAAAGTGAAAGTCTCGATTTTGTAATTATATGACCGGTTCGTAAGACATGGTTTGCTACGGCGAATTTAACAATGTTATTAATACAAACATGATAAAAGTACTCTTTTAATCTGGTAAAGATATTTGTCTAGTTGAACTAACATATCTTTTATCACAGTCATTACACTGGATTTTATATACCTGATTTATCCGGTGTTTCGGAATTCGGTCCCGCTACCTGTGGAAGGGACTACCTGCTCACAGGGACCTTGTCCAAATCCGAAAGGGTGATTTCGTAATTCGGTCCGCTGTCGAAGCAGGTAGATTTCATGTGGGTATTAAGGATTATTTTTAGCAATTGTTCTTCTGAAGTGCAGAGTGTAAGACGTGTTTATTTGTGTCCGTTATTGTGATTTTGTTTGTTTGTTTGACATGGAAAATATTAATTTCACCTCTATGACGAGTGAAAAGGGTAAGCGTTTATTAATAATAGATGGGTTTAAATTTTGTTTTCAAAAATCATTATCTCATAATGTCAAGCGATACATTTGCATTAACATTAAACAAATAGTAGGTACATGGGACCCAATTCCGAAATCGCATTTTCGCTGGTGGGACCACACTTCGAATTTAATCCGTTACAGGTAGTCCCTTCCGCAGGTAGCGGGACCGAATTCCGGTGCGTCCGATTTATCAAGACGAAAATTTTACTTAACGTTTAAGAAGTAAGTGTTTTACTTAAATGACGAACTTCTTGGGGTCACTTGATGCGGGTGTAAGTTAGGTGTAAGTTTTCAGTTGAATTCATCGTTTTTTTGCTATATATCAAATGCCAATATCGGTATTTCCCATATCAGTTCCATGTAACTGCTTGTTAATTTTCTTATGAAAAGAAAAAACATTTTGGCTCACGCAATGGGAAATAAGTGATAAATATTCCGTGACTTTATCTGAAAGGTTATTTGATCTGATACGAATGTCCTATCCGATATTTGCCAACAAATTTTAATGTAATTTTTTTCACAATGCCCACGGGAACATCTCCTTCATCTGATCTCATTTTGATAACGTTTCAAGTTGAATATAAAAAATAGCATCCACTCAATCATCAGGAGATATTCCAAGTCGAATATTGAATAATATGTATATTGTTTTGAATTTTGCGAATTTCAAACTTATATCTTAGGATATAAATATAGGAGAAAATAAAGCAGGAAAGATCGGAAAAATAATCGCCCGAACCGATTTTGATGATTTTTTGTAATCGATTCTAGAAGTCATTTAAAAAAAATTTCACCATTTTATTTTTTCATGATATGCATTTTAGCATTTCTGCAGAGGAAAATGCATCTTTTTGAATGCATTTTCAGGATAGAATATTAAAAATGTTGAAAAAATGGCCAAATATAGCCAAAATAGGCCTGAATTACTTGCTTGGGGGGTTTTTGGGGTTGCTGATCACGATTTCGGTGCCAAATACGAACTACGACGCACCTGGGGCTCATGACATACTGGTACTATCGTCGTTTCTAGGGAATTCGGGAAAATATCTTTTGCAATGGAGTGAAACTTATGGTGGAGGTTCAGTTGAGGTTGCCGGTCATGACCATGATACTCAATAGTAACCAGATGGTCGAGATACCCCGATGACCTATGTCATCTCCATGGATCGTTTTTTATAATGCTCTGAAATGCAACTTTATTGGGGTTTTGGGGTAGCTGAAGAGGATTCCGGTGCCAGATTCGAACTAGCCACGCGCCTAGGGCTCAAGACATCCTGGTAATATCCTCGTCTCCAGCAAATTTGTGAAATTACTTTTGGAATAGGATGAAACTTGTGAAGGAGGGTCTTTTGGGGTTGCTGGCTGTGACGATGATCCTCAATATTCACCTGGTGGTCAGGATACTCTGATAACCTAAGTCATCTCTAAGGATTGTTTTTTAATATGCTCTAAAATGCAACCAAATTCCTCTCTCGGGGATTTTTTGGGGCGCTAATCATGATTCTGTAGTCGGGAACAAAAATAATAAAAATAACAAAATGATAAAACTGCTTGATTTTTACTTACATGATATTTCAAATAAATAATTCAAAAAGTTGAAGTTGAAGTTCGTGTTCTACAATATTGCTTTTATTGTTTTTTCTTGTAAACTTATCTGTTGTAGATTGATTCTTGAAAAAACAAACTTAATTATTGATATTTTAACCATTTTTTTCGCACTTTTTTGCAGGTTTGATCACTGTGCAAAATACCTTTTGATTCCAACTTCAGAATCGTGATCAGAGCCCCAAAAAACCTCCAAGAGACAAATTTGGTTGCAATTCAGAGCATATTAAAAAACAATCCATGGAGATATCCTAGGTTATCAGGGTATCCTGAACACCAGGTGACTATTGAGGGTCATAGTCACATTCGGCAACCTCAAAAGAACCTCCCTCACAAGTTTCATCCTATTCCAAAAGGTAATTTCACGAATTGCCTGGAGACGACGAAAGTACCAGGATGTTCTGAGCCCCAAGTGCGTCGTAGTTCGAATTCGGCACCGGAATCGTGATCAGCTACCCCAAGAACCTTCGAGTGACAAATTCTGGCCTTTTTTGGCTGTATTTGGACATTTTTTAAACATTTTGATTTAATCTCCTGAAAATGCATTTAAAAAGATGCTAACACTGTTAACATTTTGTTTAATGACTTCTAGAATCGATTTTTAAGATAATCATCAAAATCGGTTTTGCAGATTTGTTTTTTTTTACTTTGGCCTTTTTTCTGCTTTATTTCCCCGACTATCTGCTGTATGTGATTCTCCTGATAATGGAAAAATACCAAAATCTCTGAAATATGTTCCCAGATTTTCCGTAGTAATTTAGATGGAACTCAGCAGGAACCATCAATATCTACACTAGCCAAAGAGCTTAACATAGATTCCATTAAAGCGTACATGTACTGGTCAACTGGTTACGCCGTTGAATGTGCTCATCTCAATGGAGCAGACAAGATGAACTACCATAGTGCACAATTATTTTCTGGAAAACAAGGTAAAATAATAACATAAAATCAAATGTTGTGAATCTTTGTCTTCCGGATGGATTCCGTGTCACAATAACACGACTTGATGCCAACCATTACAGGTAGCATCTTCATTGCAGCCTTGAGGCTTGAACTGAAACTCAAGTCTACCCCGAAAATACCACCTTAAGGTTGGTTGGTTGGCGTGCTATTGTGACGGGGAATCCCCTGACATTCCTATTCGAGAATTCAAGACAATATCAAATAATAGATTTATTATTTCTTTAGTAATGGGTGTAACGTTGGACATGGATCAGAAATATGTTTATTGGATAGTTAGAGGTTCGGAAGGATCAAATTTGTTCAAGGCCGTAATGGCTGGCTATCACAGTGACAAAATTATTGCGAAAAAGGTAGCCAGTTTGCAGAAGCCCAACATGCAAGGTCCACTTTGCTATTTTCACAAAAGGTTACTATGGCTACAAGACGATAGGAGCGCTGCCATAAGTGACCTGGAAGGTCAAAATATCGCTACTGTTAGTGGAACCACCATGTCTGATCTCTCAATGGTTTACGTTGTTGATCCAACGCAACACATAATACCAGGTGCAGTGCCACTTATAGAAATAAAAGTTCCTCTATTTATTTCATAGATAATTTATTTATATTTAAAACTAATTATTACCTTCTGATGAACAAGAACGTAACAAAAGAATTTGTTTGCAGATGCAATGAGTTCACTAGATGACATTATCGTTATACCAGAAGTCATAGATAGAAATACGGTGACAGTCGTTGGATCTTCGGAATCGTTTAACATTTCTTGGAGACCCACAGATAATGTCAACTATGGGAGTGTTTTCTATGAAGTCCAAATCGATAACTTATCGAGGAATGATTCAACTGTAAGTATAATTGTGTTGATACACTCAAATATGATTCAACAAACATTTGGTACCATCTTGTAAAGCAGCAGATGACATTTCTTTCTCTTCAGGTCATTACTAGCTTCCCTTCTGTGAAATATTGGCAAACTGTTACACCATATACAAAATTAGATGTGACCATAAGAGCATACACATATTGGGGAACATCTGCAGAAGTAAGGGTTAAAATATTCTCTCCGCCCTCCACCCCTTCGGCACCAAGAAATTTGAGGAGTTATGTAATGTATCAAGCTAACTCTACCGATGAAAATATAGTATCTATAACATTCCGTTGGGACATGCCCCTATTTCCGAATGGTGTGATTCGAGGATTTAAAATATATTGCTGGTGCTATAAAAATGGAACGAAAGAGGATATATGTAAGAAAGCCGTCAGTCGACCGGATAAAATGGAGTACGTTTCCAAGAATTTGATGAAAAATGAAACGTATTTCTTTGAGGTAAATTATTATTAGACTAGACCAGGGGTCTCCAAACTACGGCCCGCGCAGTTAATGGCTTATTTGTTGTTGTGATAAGTTGGATAAAAAGACACAGAATGATAATAACTCGATTTTATTTACTTGCTAGGTAAAGCTTAATGACAAGTATAATACGCAGAAAATTTAACTTAAGCATAATAAATAACAAATAATTAAAATGAACCCCACTAACATTATAAAGATTATAACATATAAACACAAAAACATATAACATATAAACATTATAACATATTAATGAGATTTATGTAATTGTGATTTTCCACTGACAATAGTTTATAGTTGCGGACCAATTTTATTTGCACCAATTATTAAAAGAGATTTAAGATCATCGATTAACTTCAAAACATATAACATATAAACATTATAACATATTAATGAGATTTATGTAATTGTGATTTTCCACTGACAATAGTTTATAGTTGCGGACCAATTTTATTTGCACCAATTATTAAAAGAGATTTAAGATCATCGATTAACTTAGATCTTTAAACATTCTTTGGGAATTTCATTTTGGAGGATACTTTCTTGTACAAGTAGTACCAAAAACAGAAAACAGTTCACGGGCAAATTTATGCAAATTATCAAATTGTACCAGTAGAAGACTTTTATAAAATTCCAAAAAATTAAGTTTTGATACTGCTCTGTAAATTAATAATTTCCATTTGAAGTTCCGGGGCTATGGTTTCAATGTCAGTATCAAAAGGATTTTGGAAAATCTTAATTTCATTCGCAGTGACATCAAAGTCTGAAGAACAAGTATCAAAATTTATCTTCAAAGCACTCAAAGCTTCGATTGCAAAATCGGGAAACTCAGTCTCAGTAGTGCGGATGAATATTTCACATGTTTTAAAATGTATGAAACATTTTTTACGTAATTGTGAACCGTATTATTTTCTGCCGGAACGATTTGATATTAGTGTATAAATCAGGGAGAAGCTGATTTTCTCCTTGCAATTTCAAAGTCAGTCCGTTCATATGTTTAGAATACTAACTTCCACAGCCATTCGCTATTTTGTAATTCGGTAATAAGGCGATGCTTTTCATTAAAAAAAGTTTCGATCACTTCTCAAAGTTCAAAAAGCGCCGAAGGACTTTTCCGCAACTAAGCCAGCGTACGGCAGTATGATATGGTAAGTCATTTTCTCCAATATCTTCAATAAACTCGCGGAATTGTCGGTGATTCAGCCCAGTATGGATCTGATGAAATTAACAACTGATAGAACTTCAAACATATCCAAACATTTCCCGCACATGGACTGTTGATGTTGATGAATGATACAATGTAACAACCACCATCATTTTCTACAGCATTTGACACTGTGCAACCACTCCTTTATTTTTACCACCATCAGTGGTAATAGATTTCAAGTTTTTCCATCGAAGGTTCCTTTTATTAATAGAATTTTCAACTCCCTTAAAAATATCTTCCCCAGTAGTCATGCCATGATTACTACTAATATCAAGAAGTTCTTCATACTCTTCATACCTTTTATCTACTCCTAGGCTTTGAAAACAGGGCCCTCAAAACCCAAATCGGCCAATAATGAAATAATTGCAAATAATATAATTGGAATTTGTTTTTTTGTAAAATATTGAACATTTTTTGGCTTAGCAACTTTTCTCCCCCAACCGATATTTCCCGAATCATTTAAAAAAAAACGAAAGAAGCACCCTTTTTTCCCAAAAGTGAAAAAGTAGGAAGTAGTGTTTTTTAAATTTCTAAAAAATTGGAGCGTATGGATTTACCTAAAATAGAAAAAATTTTATTCTTGATAATTTTTCCAAAAACTCATAGTTTTCGAGATAGGAACGATTTTTTCGAGGAGTAATTTTTCTCAAGACGGACAGACAGACAGAAGGGTTTTTTCAGTTGATTTAAATTCAATGAGAAATACTTTGGGGGGGGGGTGATTTTTTCTCTAGGACTTTTTTAACGATCTTAGAAATGGCTTGAGTAAATGCAAAATGAAGAGTATAATAAATAATAACCTACTGTAAGAATTTAGATATAAATGAATAAAAGCCATATGACTTTTTCCAGGTAACAATTTCATTTATTCTCATGCCATTCTTTTCTTGATATTTCAGGCCCGGGCTCATACAAATATCAGAGATGGCAACATGTCGGAAACGCTCACGGTAAATGCGAATCAAGAAACACCTCTGCCGACTTTGTTGATCGCTTCGACGGATTCTATCTTCATCCAAGACATTGACGCGAATCAAAACTACTCTCTAATACACGGTATCAGCACACCCACAGAAATGGGTTACCTCATCAAAGAAAATAAACTGTTCTGGATTAACCAAATGAAAGAACTGCTAATGTTGAATAATGTGAATTCCAATAAGACGAAATTGTGCGACATCAACGGTGAACCAATTGGTTTAACTGTTGATTGGTTGGAGAGAAGTTTGTATTTCGCGGAAAAATTTAATGAGACGTCGATTATAAAAAAACTGAACTTGAATCTTTTCGAGAAGGGCATCCTCAAGATATCCGAAATATTCATTCGACCACACGTTATTTCTAAACTGGAAATATCGCCGTTTGCAAAAAAACTGTACTGGATCGAAATCAAGAATGCATGGACCAATAGATTGATGGAAAGTAATGCAGATGGCAGTAACATTCGAAATTTCTTTTCCAAACTTCGCAGTAAACGTTATGTCAGCGAATCGCAGCCTGGACATGAGTGTAATTGTCCCTCAAATCCTGACATAGAGAAGACTTTCTCCGTGGATCATTCAAACTCCACAATCAAACCGCTGTTGATATTTTACGATAATAATGCGAAAAATATAATATCCGCTGATAAAAACGCTTGCATATGTAATATAATCGCCAACCATTCCGTTGTGGGGAATTTCTTGCCACTACGGAAAATTAAATCGGATTTTAATACCCTATATTGGACCAGTTTGAAGCAAAACTTTCTTTACGCTTTAAAACGACAAGAAACTAACGTTATGTCGAAAGAAGTCAGCGTGTCGGATATATCGATATTTGGTCACCATGTTCAACCGTATCCTCCAAAGAAATGTCTTTCTCCCAAACATATAACACACCTGAAAGCATCCTTGAAAGGGAGAACATCTAACTCTTTGGTCTTGACAATGCCTGATCTGTTTCTGGAAGACAACTGTGCAGAATCATCAGTGGCTACTACTGAGTACCAAATTTGTTATGGTGAATATGGTGATGATTGTTTCGCTTGTAACAATCATTGCAAGAAGATGGTAAGATTCAGCAAGGAAATCGAAATTGTTGGATTGAAGCCGTTTTTAAAATACAATGTATGGATCTCTGTTAGTAATCATTATACCAAAGATGAAGAAAAGGTGATTGGTGGAGCCGCAGTATTCCGAACTGCTCCAGGAGGTATGTATATTGTATCTTGCTATCAATAAATGTATGTGCAATTCAATGAAGATAATATACCAAATGAGGCGTAGGTATCTGAAACTGTTGAAGTACTGAGGATCTTCCAGCTACCAAGTAGCTACCATCAGAGTAAACAAAATTATAAAACAGAATGTGCTTGTTCAAATACTATTATCATTTGAGGGATTACCCTCAGCTGGAGATAAATTTGAATTCATTTGATTGTTTTTCGCTTACAGTACTTGGATTATCCAATTTAAACAGGTTATAAAACTTTATAAACTTGATTAATAAAATGAATTAGGAGGGCAACGTGAAAAGTTCTTTAATATAAAACACAGATGGCGCCACAATCGAAAATCCCATGTGATATTTGTGATGTACCATCTTTAAATAGAACGCATTAAAATTTCCAAACTGATGTCATTCATTTCTGTTTTGACACACATCGAAAGCAAGCAACCTTGAAGATTTTTGTAAACATGGAATAAAAGTGAATTTCGCGTCTTAATTAAACATTATTTCTTGGGCGAAAAAAAAATGCAAACCAAAACATCGCTTGTTTACTTTCTGGTAGTATGACCACACGCCGAACGTTCTGGTCGTCCAATTGAGGTTACAACGCCAGAAATGAAGCGGACATGAGGTCACTGATCAACCATAACCTAAAGTGATATAAAATTGCCACCTTCGAAAATGATTGGCGAACTTAGATGTTCCAACACCATCTGCCGAAAAATAGATGTCCCAATGTGAATATATAATACAGTTCTCACGATTCAACGAATCGACGGGAAACAGTTGAAAATACTACCGCCAGATGACGGCAGGTTTGTCTATCAACTTCTAACACGAGATGTGTTTGTAATTTACTACTCATCGCTTCGGAGCGGTCACCTGGCGGTACCATATCTAACCGTTTTCTCGTCGATTCTTCATATCGCGAGAACTGTACTATCAATGCGTGGCATTGTGAATTACATTCTCACTGGGACATCTGCTATCGGGCAGATGGTGTTGGGACATCTGCGTTCGGGCAAGATGGTGTTGGAACATCTAGACTCACCAAACATTTTCGAAAGTGGAATTTATATCACTACCAGAGATGGTTGATCAGTGACTCCATCGTCAGCTTGTCTGGGGCTAATAGACGTTTTGTCACTGTTCAACCTGGAGAACCAAAACATTGTCTATTGACTTCTAACACGAGTCATTAGTTGAGCTGAGGAAATTAAAATTCCACATGATTGTATGTTTTTCTTCTATGGAAATCTTTTCGAAACACTGTAGGCGCTTGCAATAAGATTAGTTACCCGTCTCATGTCTTTGTACCTTAATTTTTTGTTGACATTTCGAAGTCTCCCATTTTTTACTCTTTTCATTGTAGACTGGCCTTTGAAATCTTCACATTCCCCTAAATTACTCTCCAATGTAAAATCTAAATAAAATTATCCACTATACACAATTATTAAAATCGGAACTAATTAACACAAGAATATTAGAAAGTGGCTGCCTCGTGCCGCATCAACACGACTTGAATTGATTATCCCGTTTTTGCTCTGTTCCGCGCGTATGACTAACAATTTATATTTAATATATCCTGATTTATACCATTATTGTCCAGGAATGCATGCTTCACATAAAATTTAGCTTATTCTTTAGACCATGGCACAGTTGTCGCCATTTTGATAAGAATTGACTTTTTTTCCCTTTACCCTCCATGTACTAGAATAATCTCAAAAAGTCTGGTGTGCAGTAATATTATTTAGCGGCGCATCGTCCGTCGCCATATCTCTGGGTTCGAATTGTCCTGTTTCGTACTTACTGATCTCTTTTTGCAGCTCCATCAAAACCGCCGCATGTATCAGCCATAGTTCTGAATCCTACACTGGCAAAAGTACTCTGGATACCACCAAAAGAGTTCAATGGGGCTTTAGTGTATTACGAGATCCATTGGCAAACGGAAGTGGCACGAAACGGTGTTAGAAAAAAAGAAGAAAAACCTGTTCTAGAACATCAAACTCTACACAATTCTAATAAATTGTTAACTGCCTATCTACGTAAGTTATCGCCGAATGAAACTTACACCGTCTGGGTACGTGCTTACTGTGAAACTAATGAAACTTGGAGCGACAGTGATCGAATCAGATTCATAACATATCCTGTCCCGAATAATTTAACATTATTGAATAGAACGTCAGACTCCATGGCATTATCGTGGATCATTTCGGATCATGTTAAACAGTCGAAAGTGCAATATACGCCATTGATGTTGAACGAATGGCAAGACATAGACAGTTATGAGGTAGACGATGATGGTGCACTATTTTTCCATTTGAAGGATTTGAAACCGAAAAGCGCATACAAGTTTAGACTATGCCTGACATATGAAAACTACACAGACATTTATATTTGGTCTCCGGATCGTGAGTTCACATTTGAAACGCTTGGTGAGTAGAAATGCAATTCAGTCATTGATGGAATTCAGTCCTTGTTGAGAATCCTTTGAATAAAATTTACGAATATGATTTTATATCGAGTTATTCCAAAGTAAATTGCCTGCCACGTAAACTTGTTGATTATAATAATTTAGATTCATGAAAAAATTCTAATAAAAGGAAACTACTCAAAATGAATGCCCAAAAATAAAATATTCTTTAGTTCGAACTATTCTGCGGAAAACATGCAACAATATACAGGGTTTTGATTCAGTGATGTTTCCTGTATTTTTCAAAATATTTCTATAAGATGTAGCTTGAATGAACACCTCGTTCTTTTAGGAGATAGACCGTCTCCTCCTGGTATGCCAGTGGTACACTATTTCAAACCCAATGTTTATAAAGTGTGGTGGGAAGCCTCCAAAGATAATGGCGCACCTATAGACCTATATAAATTGGAAGGTATGATACTTCGTCATTTCCGCAGTAAAAGAGGTGCTAGCAACAATAGAACTGCATATTTCTACACAGCACCCGCAGTTGAAGAGGATGTTAAAGAGTGGATACAATTATATAATGGAACCGGTGAGTGTGAGCAAAAATATCGATAGACGCTCAGGCTATTTTTTGCCTATGTTTCTGAATAATTGTCCCTATCAAACAGTTCACTGCATCATCAACGATTATTGTGGTTTTTCAGAAACGTCGTGGATTATAGATGGACTAAGTGAAGATTTTAAGTATATATTTCGGGTGATGTCGTTTAATTCATATGGATGGAGTGATCCTAGCAAGGATAGTTCAGAATTTGATCTGAACGAAGCTGCAAGAATGGCTGACAAGCAAACCGCCATGACAGCTATAGTTGTCGCCACAAGCATTACCATGACGTTTATCTTTGTGGTGGTAATTGTCATTACATTTTGTAAGTATTTTTCAGTATCTAAAGTTGTTCACTTCGTAAAACTATTAAAGGATTTCATATTGCATTAAACCTATTCAATTTGGGGATAAAGAATAACAAATACAAATTTGTCGAAGAAATGCATCATTGTAGATAAGTAGATACAGGACACAATTGAAACCATATAAAATTCAGAATTTTTCAACATATTCTCTAATCTATTTCAAATGATCTGCAATATGTAATATTGGGCTTAACCTACTCCAATATAACCAACTACCTCAGTAAGTTATATCTCGGGATCTCGTAATGTATCGTATCCTCCGATCCTTAATTGTTGAAGGGTGGCTTAAGGGCGTCAACAGCTTTGATAAAAAAACAAGAAAGAACAGTGAATCAAGTATTTCTGACATTACATGGTGGTCAGATAGTTGATGATGTAAATCAGAGAAAATAAAAGAACAATGCTTCAAACTAAAAAAAATGATTTTTGCAACAATTAGCTAAAATTTCAATGGAAGTAGAATAACAAAAATTAAAAACTTCGAATAAGCAATTGGTAAATGGTATTTCAATTAAATTTGATTCGAAAAGAATAATAAAGTTCAGTAAAATTCAATTACCTTATGAAATTCATAATTTTTCAGTATATTCTCTAATCTATTTTAAATGATCTTCAATATGTGTGAGGTCTCAGAGATTTTTAGTCACTGTATGATTGGGTTTAACCTATGCCCAATTTAACCAACTAGCTATATTTTGGGATCTCGTAATGAAACGTATCCCTCGATCCTCAATTATTGAAAGGTGGCCTAAGGGTGCCAACAGCTTCGAAAAAAAAGACAAGAAAGAACAATTAATCAAGAATTCATGACATTACGGAGTGGTTAGATAGTAGATGATGTAAATCAGAGAAAATAAAACAACGATGTTTCAAACTTAAAAATGGTTTTTAATCCTCCAATGGAAAGCTTTAGCAAACATGTGAATGATTTACAAATTGGATTTTGATAAAGCAAATTAACAATTATATGATTTTAATAAAATAATTAAATAACAAAATTTTAATTGGAACTTCATGCAACAGTTAACTAAAAGTTCAATGGAAGTAGAATAACAAAAATTACAAACTTCGAATAAGCAGTTGATTAATAGTATTTCAATTAAATTTGATTCGAAAAGGACAATAAAGTTCAGTGAAATTTAAGTACAATTTGAAGAAAATCCTAATTTTTGGGGATCCTACCAATCAGCCGAGCGTGATAATTTGGTTACGTATTTCAAGTCCTTTGAACTTGCCGTAGCTACATCAACTTCGCTATGCCAGGTAAAGTTCTGCAGGTTAAAGGACAGAGACGTCATCGTTCAAACCTGTGAAAAAAAGACAATACAAGTAGTAACGTGACCACAAATTCAAAACTAAGGTAACACAGGCAGCCGGAATACAAATTAACTCTATCAACTGTTTGTGTTAACCACCACCAAGTTATACGTAAGATTATTGGAGAGAGAATTGAAAACAAATTAGTATTATTATTAGAGAAATAACCAAGCCGAATTATTTTTAAGCAATGCCCCTAGGTAATGTACCAAAAATTAGCGACCATGAAAAAATTTTGCATTTAAATGAGCCTCTTTCAAACGAATCCCCACTCAAACAAAATATTAGATGTAGAAGATACTACAAATTGAAAATTAAATTACAATCAAAAAGCTGGGAACTAAACTGACACCGAATGGTCGATCTTTTCGCTAACCATGTCAATATTAAATATTTTTGAGAAAAATTAGTTTTTTCATTCACTGTAGTAGTTACGCGATCTTGCGATCCTGTATATATGATAATAATTATAATACTGGCACGTAGAATGATCACAGTTGCGGCACGGTACTGCCAAAACTTTGCCAGCCCTTGTTCTAGTATAATAAATTGAAGAATCTATAAAATATCAAAACACTGTAATCGTTGATTGCATCCTCATCTAAAATATAGACTCATGGTTTATTGCTCTTGTTCTCAGTTGCATGTAAATGTACAAATAAGAAAAAAGAACCGCAGCTGATACACATCCCTAGAGGACCCGACGTAGAATTGGCTACTTTAAGAGAATTACCTCGACGAGGAGTACACAGTACCAATATACTTTACGTTGCCACTCAACCCACACCTGAAGAAATAAAACTCTTGCCACACATCAAAAGGTAATACGAAAGTAATATGTGAAGACTGGTGACTATTTACAGATAGTTTGATGATTCTTGACTAGACCCAGAAGGTTGAAAAACAGCTATTAATTGTTAATTACTTCCTTTAAATCCTTTGGAACTAGTCTATTGTATTATGTTGAGGGTATTTGCATACTGCCACCTGATAGATCAGATAGTTCAGGATGTCGGATGTCAAGTTAGGTAGATCTCCTTTTGGTATGCGCCTAGGATGAGTGTCCTTCGTTCTTCAAGGTAGGCTGTGGATGGAAGTTTAGTCCTTCTCTTCGCAAAACTAGCAGTCTTCTTCCTCTACTAATCCCAGCTTCTTAAAGTGCCCTTCCAACCGGCAGTGCCCTCTTAGAATTCGCATTAGTTGTCTGAGTTTATTTTTGCATAGATGGATGCAGTCGTTAGATCTCTTCTGTTTATAGTTTCCCAGAAGTATATTTGCTTGTCTCAAACCTTGTAGTTCTATTCAGTGATGGAATATTTCATTGCCTACTTTTTTCTTGAGTTCTTCGAGTAATTTGCTGATGCCTAATCCGCAGAAGAGTACAGGTTTCAGAAATGGTGTTTCGAACACTTTTTCTGTGAGTTCGTCTCTTTTTTCGTTACTCTTCACGCTGGTGTGTCCCGGAATCATTTAGATTGTCTAAGCATTCCCATGCCATTTGGATCAGATTACGTGGGAGCTCAGACTATCCGACATAATGACTATTTTCTGTGTACGGAAGTCTCTTTCTATATTGAATTTGACGCATTTCCCTATGGCGTGAATGTTCGCTTGGAAAATGCTCGGCGATTTGCCTAAGCTTTCAGATTATTCGGTACCAGGCCCAATACTCCTATTTCAATTCCTTCTGTTGTTTCAGAGCCATCAGTCAACAATTTAATAGATTTTCTATAGTCTGGAGATGGAATTTTGGTCCCATTCGCTTTTGCTACTTAAAAAATAAAGTCTTTCACGAAGCTATACCTTTTTTCAATCTTATATTAGGGCTTGTCCCAGGTTTGCTGATTCACATTGAATGGTCCATACTTAAGTTTGGTGATTTCCTATCTCATTCTATTCGTTGTGCTCATCATCATACTCTCCACTACCATATGGAAGGGTGTTTGGTTTATTTGTTGATACAAGTAACATTCAATACCTATTCGTCTAAGTTTTAGCCAGAGAAGTAGTTGTTTGATGTCTTGGGGCATTAAAAGAACTCTGCTATTTAAAGTATTTATTATTATTTATTGGATTGATCCATATTCCTCACTTGCTGGACCAGTCTTCCCTAATGTGCGGTCCAATCAGTGCTTCAGGCAATCTACAATCGTTCACTTGTTGCAACCCTACCGAGCAGTGGATTGTCTCTTTGATGTAACTCTTTGAAATGCCCTCCGCTGGTTCGGGGCCTTCCAAGGGTACTTTGGTCCCCAGTTTTGCAACCTCATTTGCTATTTAAAGTAACTCACGTATGAATGTAATTCATATTATATACCTATTTATAATTTATCATTTGCAGAGAACAAATTACTTTAACGAAATTCTTGGGGAGCGGAGCGTTTGGAGAGGTATTCGAAGGGAAAGCGAGAGAAATGGGAATTCATAAGGGGGATACAAAAGTAGCAATAAAGGTGAAGATTTTGTAGCAAATTTGAATGCCATTATAATTTATGATGAAATATGTTTTAGACATTACGAAAGAGCGCTTCGGATCTGGAAAAGACCGAATTTTTGCAAGAAGCTCAAATGATGAGTCATTTCAAGCACGAACATATCTTGGAATTACTTGGAGTGTGCCTCGATAATGATCCTCATTTCATCATAATGGAACTGATGGAAGGTGGTGACCTTTTAACGTATTTGAGAACGTCCAGGAATCCTGTGGTAAGTACCATTGAACTTTCTCGTGTGTATTGTTTTCTTTCAAATGAATTTAACCTCAAACATTTTGATCTGAAAGATTCTTTGGTTAAATCCAAAAAATGATTAAAATGTTATCCACAGAAGTGTTTTATATTCAAATGGTATTCGGCTTAGAATAACATTTAAACGTACGTTAATAAATTATGTGTGACTTTCCAATTACCGTAGGGCAATTGAAATTACCGGGTATTCGTTTGAAATCGATGTCACCCAACAACCCCACTCTCCGATAATAAGCTTCTGAAAATTGAATTGAATGAAATCATCTCGCTGATAATAAAATCAAATAAGACCCACTATAAAGTCCGTCTTTAGATGAATCTATAATTTTATTTTCTGAAAAAAATTTAACCTTCAAATTGCTGTCGACACTAAAACCCGAAACAATATTTTCATAAAATGAATTTAAAAACAAAAACTGTTTTCAGAAGTTTTATGAAAAAATTTGTTTGTGAATTTTTAAATGAAGTAATTATAATTTAAAATATCATAATCTTCGAACCAGGCTTGTAAATCAATCTCATCGCAATGCTCAAGGGTGAAAGGTTTTTCTTCAGCATGTTTCTGTTCAATTGGAAATTTGTTGACAAATAGAAAGGTTGATTCGGAAAATCTTGGACAAATTTTGGAAGTTTTCTAGGAAAAACAAGTACAGATCGATCACGTTTTGTCTGGACGTTTGAAACCAAAGAAAATTGTCTATAACCGTTCAATTGTTATAAATAAAACAAAATAACGTTCTTAATTCACAAATTTTCTTCTCGGAAGCTAAAGAAAATTTTGACATTTCGTTTTTGTTTATCGATGCCTTTTTCACCATAGAATATGCCATATTTTTATCTTTGAGCAATATTTTTAGTAACCCCCAAATATAGTTAATACCCACCATATTATCGAGTTTCCCCCACTTTCTCACTCAAACCTTACGTGAATGTGAAGCTTAGGAGTTATCCAATGAAAAAAAATCCTATTAAGCCCAACAAATATTTTCCACATTTTCTCATTTTAAAAACACTCGATTCACTAGAAAAATGTGTACGATTCAGTATAATAATAATAATAATAATCTTTGATTTTTATTACGCTACGCACGCACGTTACACACTGGTCTAGATTGAACGTTACCTTTTTTTTTCGTGTACGAGTGTTTTTAAAATGCTTAAGTGGAGAATATTTGTAACACTTAGTAGGACTTTTTGTTAGGTTCATTGGAAAACTGCTAAGCACACATTGACGCAAAGTTTGAATGGAAAAAATTATAAATTGGATTTTAATACAATACTCTTTTCAGACGCATTTTATTACATAATCATAGTCAACACTAATAAACCAAACAATGTTTGATAAAGATAGAAATAATAAAACCTATCGAAACACCAAGAAACCTAAGATTGATTTTATTTCTAGTAATACTAAAAGAATCAAAAAACCAGGAAAAACTTCGCTAAATGTAATTATAATTTTATAATATTTTTCATTTTCAGGCAAACACACCGTGCTTAACATTAATCGAACTACTGAAGATGTGCGTTGATGTTTCGAAAGGATGTAGATATTTAGAAGAAATGCATTTCGTACATAGAGATCTTGCCTGCCGCAACTGTTTAGTTTCGTCTACAGCACCAGAATCTAGAATAGTAAAGATAGGAGACTTTGGATTAGCCAGAGATATTTATAAGAACGATTACTATAGGAAGGAAGGCGAAGGGTTGTTGCCTGTACGGTGGATGGCTCCTGAATCGTTAGTCGATGGAGTCTTCACGTCCCAATCTGATGTTTGGGCTTTTGGGATACTTTTATGGGAACTAATGACTCTAGGTCAACAACCTTATCCTGCAAGAAATAATTTAGAAGTATTACATTATGTTAGAGGAGGAGGAAGGTTAGGAAAACCAATAGACTGTCCAGTAGAATTGTAAGTAAAATATATTCCTATAAATAATTCTTATACGTTTGGTTAGGATACCTAAGAAGTAAAAAAGCATTCTGAGAGAAATAATAGTGAAACCGTATCGTAGAAGCCAGTTTCATTTCATTTCCGTTTTCATGGCGAAACATTTGTAAAATAAATTCATATTTATATCTGTCGTTGTACGACATAGAATTTTTTACACTGATGATAGATATATTTAGGAGCATATTAATAATACGATGTTTTAATTCAAAATGTCATTTTCAGACACTCGTTAATGCTCAAGTGTTGGGAGTTTGAGCCTGACAATAGACCTTATTTCAAGTATTGTTTAGAAGTACTAGAGAATCTGCACCAACAAAACCTTAGAAATCCAAGAACAGGAGCTCACGAAGGACAATATATAAGTACAGTTCCAGAATGTAAGTATCATAGATAATCTTTGTCTCTTGAAATTCCACATCACTTATTCTGATTATGGCCTACTATGGTTCAATGGACCCCCTAAAGATTACTCGAGTAAAATTCGAGATACTCTAGCTTTCTCTTCATTCTAAATGTATATGTCAGAAATCGTTAACTAAAACCAAGGTGGTATCAATGGATTTATATAATTCACATTATTTTGTATATTTTCCCTCACATTGATCTAAACGATTATTTCAACAGTAGTTATACCAACTTCATTATAGGTATCTGTAATTAGAGGCAGCATTTGATTGTATACTTTTGGGTTACCTATAGTCACATTATTGAGTTGGAATAATAATAGATATCAAAATAATTTCCATTGATATCAAGACTCAACAAAAATCGTCATGTTTTTGATAACCAATTTGGCCAATGGTATGTTTAAAAGACATGGTCAGTGCAAATTTTGATTTCATTACTGATTAATGGCATTATACTTATGTTTGCACAATTTGAGATAATCAGTTATTGAATGCATTGATTTTCAGACTTCCACGGAATATCAAACGCCGTATATTTTCGAGATGAAAATTTTAACAGTACAGGTAAACTTTAGGTAATTTAATAAAACTACTTCACCACTTTCAATTTCCCAATTCTGGTAGATGTATTTCGCACTTTGTTTTGCATTCTAAATAGCACTTGCACCAAAATGTATCATAATTTCCTGATTGTCTAAAAAAATTGCCCTACTGTGTTATCGTACGCTTGTGGGGATCAGCTCTTAAGGTTGGGCGGTTTGCCCTAAACTGACCCGTGGTCCTGGTTGAGGCATAGGGATTGAAACACAACACTTATAAAAAGAGTTACACTTTACTCAACGTAGAGTTCGACGCCATTATGGCTTAATGTCTCGCTCTATATAAATACAATTGGTACAAGTACAAATCAATGAGAATACCGTCAATATCTGAATGATGTGTATGAATGATTGAATGTCCTACACAAGTATATATATATTATGTCATATACTGTTATTGTTATTGTCCTAGTTAAACTAGTCTAAGATGTCAAGGTAGAGGTGCCAAACAATATGTTTAATATATTAACGCAACATTAAACATATTGATTTGTGGGTCAGCTCCGAGATGTAAACATATACTTATAATAACATTACTAAATAGAAATAAGGTCGCATTCTATAATTTGGGGATTTTAGGTAATCTCGTATAGGGATGGAAGATTCCTATACTACACGTTCCTACGAATATCAGTTAACTTTGTATCTTTTCCACTTCTGGTTGTGTGGCAATCTCAATTACAATAGCTACTATTACAAAGAGATACTTAGCATTCAAAACAATTACAATTAATGTACCAAAATGGGGATTTCTAATTGCGAGAATTCTGCGTATTCCAGGAGCGACTAGTAATGCATTCGTCATTGCTGATATAACCGTTTATTCTGAACAATACAGCATTATCAATATTTGGTAAATTAATCATCAATTAAAAGTATATCGACTTGACAACAATCATAAGAAAGAAACAACTTGATAAAAGCTTGAGTCCTTGAGTCTTCCATCATATTAGTCAGCGCCGTATAAATGCACCTACCACATAATGTGGCTATTGATATAAATGTACCTATGTACTCTATAATCATCTTTACTAATAGTATACTCTGTCTATAGTCACTGTACTCTAACTTATCCCTGATATACTCAAACTCAGCATGCGTTGTTTGATTGTTTGAACGGTATAGGTACCTATTATGGTGTATTTTGTAGGTAATGGGAAGAACTTTCAATTTATACAATGTTCTAAATTGGATTAAACATTAAAATATTTTGCAGGTGCATCCTGGAAACCGGAAAATGAAGAGCAAAATAAGGAGAACACTCCATTCTTAGACAGAGATAACGAAGGCACACAGTTGAAGGCATCGACAAGTATACCAAAGTATTTAGAATTATTGTATGCTGCAAATAATAGTTCCTTAGAAAACGACGGATATGAAATTCCGAATCGAATGTTACAAACCAGTGACACGTCGACCAGTACAAAAAATAAAAAATATTCTTTGAATAACTCAGAATGTAGTAATGTTAAATTAGAAGACAGTAATAGTAAAAGTGCGTAGTAATAACTATGTGATATTGTGAGTGAAAAACTGAAGAATCCAGTAGAATATGTGTGATGAAAATGGAGACCGTGCAGAAATTTCGATTTTCACCTGAAACCACAACAAGATTAAATAAGATTCATTGACTTTGGGTCACTATTTTAATCGAGAACACTAGAACAACAAACTCGGGAGGCACATATACGTGAAAAATGCCCATGTTTACTGTATCTGCGCAATGAATAGTGCAGATCTCTTCTGTGCACTGACTGGGCCTTATTAACGCGTCTTTTATCTATATCTTACTATTACTATCACGGTATCACGACATAACTCGCTTTTACTTTACCAGCGAATGATTATTACCACGAATTAGCTCATTCCGCACATAAAATTTTGTTACCAATTTTTTTCTTTCTCATTTTCATTTAGTTCATATTGTGTTCGAAAAGTTTAATGCAAATTGTTGAAATTAATATCGAACGATCGAAGATTTATTCTTATTAGGTCATTGAATGTGGGGAATTCGAATTTTCTGGAAGTATTGAAATCATACGAAACTATAATTTTCAATAGTTATAATTCTCAAATAGTTCATGTTAATTCTTTCAAATATTGAATTTCTATCCTCCTTCTAACGTCTTCCTTTTCCTTTTTTCGCTTTCCCTTTGTCACTTGTTCATCCGGTTGTTCCCGATTAAAAGAAATCAAATTCACTTACAATTGTATTTTGATATAATAAATATGCTCATTCGCTTTTGCAAAATATACTGGTAATAAATTATGTATATTCGTAATTTCTGTAAGGCTCATATTGTCATGCATGTGGATTGAAAAATGAGCCACTTGAAAAATTACCACGTCGAATAATTATTTATATCGGGATACCAATTAAACGTACAATACTAGACTAATTAGATACTATGATGTTTAAAAGTAGTAAAATTGAAGCAGCGTACCGTCGAAAATTGATAAAAGTACGCCGACTTTCAGCACCTTTTCGTCGCTAGTATTACACTCTGTAAAGAAGACTGCAACTTTTTGTTCGAACGTGCCTATCGAGTCTTAAGGTCCTTTTCATGCTGCCGCTCAACGCTCAATACTAGCGTCAAAACCAAAGAGTTCTATATATAGAGTAGACTACTAAGCCTTTCACTGGTAAGTTGATGGACATTCTGTTCTTCTCGCACAAGTACTGCGCTCTCACTCGCACGATTTTCCCTTATTTCTCCTCTAACTATACCGGCGGTGTGCGCGCGTTATACTTATTCTTGTATTCTTATATTCTTCGGTGTAGAAGGGGAGACCGTGCGAGTGAAAGCGCACTACATGTGCGAGAAGGACAGAATGTCCATCAACTTACCACCCTTTTCCTATGCTTAACACACTACGTGTCTACTCTATATATAGAACTCTTTGGACAAAACTGGTCATATGATTGTTTCATAACTTTCTCGTAACTTTTAGCATAGAGTGATTGAGCTAAACTATATTTAGCTTAATCGCTGACATAGATTCACCAGAACCATAATCCAATCAATAGTTCAAATATTGCTGCGGGAGATTTATTTATTCGCAGCAAATAGTAGCGAAATAGTACAATTATGGAATAATTATAGACTGCAGCCCTCGCCTTCGGCTCGTATTTTCAGATTTGTGCAATTTTTTCTACGGCAAAATATTACTAACATTTAATATTCTAATTAAGACGTGAGCATAGCGTACGAAATCGTTTCTTGAATCGGGTTATATGGCAAATGTATATCCTCGTGCAGCGGCCGAATGGTGAATGCACAGCACATAAAATTTTGACACAAAATAGATATGATGCTCAAAATTTAGTGGCATAAAAATTCAATGTCGTACCTTTCGTGTTCGAGTTATTGAGCAGAGCACTCTATCGAAATACTCGACGCGATTTGCGCACTGTTTGGTGCGCTAACTATCTGGCCGATTGTAGAGAAATAGTGCTAAAGGATCGAGTCTGCGCGACTAGATAGAATGCGGCTCGCCCAAATCTGCCTCGGTTGGGAAAGTGTTTGTTACCACATACTGTCTCTGACAGCAGTGAATGAGTGAAAATAGTTGTGTATCATTATCCCGCTGTTCAAATTGTATAATAATACTATTTGTTAACACTAGGTTAGCTAGATAAAGCCTTTGGCATTTTGTAACACAGAACAACTATAAAGTTTCCGGCTTCCTAAATAGTCACGCACATTAATCTATCAAACTTCACTCTACAAGAACTATTTCTGAACTAACTAATGAAATATATTTAGAGCGTTGAAACTTAAATTCATTGATATCATGAAATATTGCGCTTGTTCGTCGCAGCTTTGTGCTGCCAATTTTAAAATCTAAATTAACTAGTCTTAATTTTGGCTAATTATAGTTTTACTATTGTTTGCATTGCATTCATAGATAACTCTACTACCGGTAGTAGATTTATCTATGATTGCATTAGTGACTAGGTCATTGAAAACTTATTTATCGTATTCGTAGTATGCTCGTAACGTCATATATCACAGGAATAAGAAGGAATTTTGATTCTCTCAGCAATCTGGAAATATATCCAAATATGGCATAAACATAGGTGAAAATCGATAATTTCTGTACAGGTTTCCAACTACCTGACTAGACATAAAATTAAACTCAATGAGCACTACCAGTAATGCGTCATTTGGAATTTATTTCGTGTCTCGTCTTGTCGATAATTATGATACCAATGTACAAAAAAAAAAGAATTTCTGCGAAATACTATACTGTGAAATCATACCATGGAAGCTTTAATATAGAAATCTCTTTTAATGTTGTTTATATTGTAAATAT
Source organism: Endomychus coccineus (assembly GCA_958510875.1). Taxonomy (NCBI): domain Eukaryota; kingdom Metazoa; phylum Arthropoda; class Insecta; order Coleoptera; family Endomychidae; genus Endomychus; species Endomychus coccineus. The sequence goes on along the minus strand of OY294067.1, from coordinate 30,657,931 downwards.
TTAATTTAATTTAAGCTATTGTTCAGATGTATTTTCCTAGTTCAAATGTCAAATGTGTAAAAAATTGACAATCCCATTTGACAGTATTTATATTTTTTGACTATTGCAAACCACCGAAATTAATACATAATATGAATATAAAAATGACTTGCAGACATTGACCTATATTTTTATTTCCAAAAACGCATTGAACCAAAAGTTGTTTAATTTAAATCTTACCTTGAGAGATAGGGAACTGTCTGTAAAATGTGATGTACTTGTTAATTATGAATTAAATAGAATACTTTCAAATTCCCGATTTTTCTTATTTTTCCTTTTTGTTTCTACATAGATGTAACAATAAAAAACATGTTTGTTGGAGATTATAGTTTTATTGGAAGTAATTTACCATCATTTAGATCCTATGTACATATGAATGAAAATATCAACTTAAAAAAATAATTAATCAGCAGCTTCAGTTTTTACTTTAACCTCTTCTTCTTCTTCTAGTTTCACATCATCATCTAAACTTTCATCTTTACTATTCTCATGCAGAAGAACATATTCTCTTGAACTGAATCCAAACTTTATGACATCTTTCTCCAGAAGCTCCACATATTTTTTAGGATCTATTTTTTTATTGTTAATGAAAGTACCATTAGCTGACTCTAAGTCAATAAGGTATGGTCGAACACGTTTACCTAAAAAAGAATTGACTTAATATGCTAATTCTACTTTATATGATTGATGAGGTCCTTGTATCTTCCCATTTTGGGTGGAGGACCAAATTAAAATGTCTGAAAAGTATTTTTTGACAATGATTTGCGGGCGGGGGTTTTTACATTAAAACAGATCAAAAATATTATATTTTCAAAAAAGTTTACTTATTACATAAATTCACAAACTCCATATTTTGAGTGATAGTGCCAAGTCCACTACAACAGGGCTCTTTCCCAGGTCACCCTCGGGGATCGCCCTGAAAGTTGTTCCTACCTTTTCTAGTATTCAATTATGTGCTTTAAAAAATTGTTTAGGCTAATTTTCGAATATTTTACGGTAATAAGACGAATTTTATTTTTTACTTAAAAAAATAGGCCAAAAAAAAACTTCATTACGTTCTCCTCGGCGCAATATCGACACTTAAGACCCGAAATTTCGGAAATCGTCATATTTGTCAATGTAGAAAAGATAGGAAAAACTTTCAGGACGATCCCCGAGGGTGACCTGGGAGTGAGTGCTGATTTCATATGGAATGCATCAAACATTTTCAGACAATTTTTGAGGTTTATTAAATTGTGGCCTGTTGAAAATCATATTTGATAGACAGGGAAATGAATCTAAAGTATAGGTTCAAATGCAAAAGTAAGCAACTAATCCCTGTAGGAATATCGTCAAAAGTAACCAGATTGAACCTTTACATAGACATAAACATCGCGATTTACCAGAACTTCCATCGTCTCTGGTAAAAGATACCAGGCGATACTGTAGTGCGGCGTGTTGCTTGGAACAAGATGGATGATCAACTGCTAAATCCACCACTTTTCGTTCTCTTCCTATCAAATATGCACTTTCTCTATGAATATACAAAGTTTGTAGTGCCTTTTCACCCTTGAATGGATACAACCGCCATCGACGCCTCGGTTTTCTTGCCTCTGGTGGTTCGCTATATTTAACTACGACACCTTTGTAAGTATTGGTCTCTTCAGTGAGTTTACCAGACAGTCCAAAATTTGGTTTTTGTTTCTCCACTCCTGATTTATCTGGTTTGTTGTTATCATTATCTTGTTTCCCCCATTTTGCTTTGGTATGATCAAATGAGCCACTTCTACTTCTATTTCTTCGTCTATCATTTCTGCAAATGCATTTATTAAAATTGAAAACCCGATCTATAAAAAATATTATAATTAAAACTTGTTCACATTTACATATTTTTTAAGGTATCATAATCATTATTTATTTGTCATTGTCATTTCTGAAGATCTCCATAAAGTTATTCATTTTCCAATTTCTAGTTTTTCACTTTGACTGAAGTCAGCTTAACATCATTTGTAAGTATAACATTTATAATCAGGAAAACAGTACATACTAGAATGACAAAGAGCACTAGAAGAGATCCCAATTCTAATATTATAAATATGGATGACTTTGACTACAAACTTAAATTTGAATTTATTTAAGATTTGACTCAAAATAATGTAATATTAAATTCAACTCAAAAAGTTCTTTATAGTAACATTAACATCGTGATGAACGTAAAACTAAATAATAAAGATTCTTGACCCAGTATGAATTATATATAAAAATTCTCGGGAAATAGGTCACATTAACACTCTGTTTTAAATTTTCGTCTTTACGTACGTTTCGGTCTCACGACCATCATCAGAAGACTTATTATGTCTAAAACTTGATTACTTAAAACTAATTGTATTACACAAAGCGTCCAAATCAATTAAAATCCCCACGTCGCCGAAACGAAAGGAACACGATTAAACGTCGGCGACGTGGGCATTTAAATTGAAATTGGTGCGATTTGGACGTTTTGTGTAATACAATTAGTTTTAAGTAATCAAGTTTTAGACATAATAAGTCTTCTGATGATGGTCGTGAGACAGAAACGTACGTAAAGACAAAATTTTTTAAAACAGTTACTTGTTATAAAAAAAGTGTCATAAACAGCCTTACAGACCGCGCGGTAAAATTGTCCCACGCAGAGGACCGTCCCAAGAATTTAAAAATTGTTCGTAATACACTGGAAATGAATGGCTACCCAAAAACTTTCTTCAATGCGATCATTAAAGAGAGAATAAACAGAATCTATAATGGTTCTTCATATAAAAATAACACAAAAGATATTAAAGACAATTATATAACGTTACCATACATTCCGGAGACCTCAGAGAAAATTAAGAAATGTTTGAAAAAGTACGATATAAATGTCGCGCATAAACCTACTAGCTGTGTTGGAAAATATTTCTCAAATCTAAAGCCTTTAATACCTAAAGATAAACAAACCCACACAGTATACAAATTAAATTGTTTAGATTGCGATGGGACTTATATTGGAATCTCTAAACAATATTTACAAAAAAGAATGTACGGCCATAGGTATAGCACAAAAAACAAAAACTTAGAAAATTCCACCGCCCTTGCTAAACACTGCTTTGATTATAACCATCAATTCGATTACAATAATGTTAATACCAATTATTATAAAAGATCTATTTTGGAGATGATTCACATAAAACGTGACTCCAAATCTGTAAATCATAGGACAGATACGCAAAATCTAAGTCATATCTATACAAATTTGATCAAATAATATCTCTTGCAAATTCCTACATGCCTCGTTATAATGTTAATAGTATATATTTAGGTAGAATGTCAAGTATACCTCCTGTCACGACAAAACCTTTTTCTATTAGCTCGTAAATCTAACATCTGGTTTGAAAGTTTATACTTAAAAATTAAATTTTATTTGTCTCGTCTCAGTCGATCACTTACTGTGTTGACATGAATACGCGTTTATTAAGAAATCTTCTTAGCAGTGGATTTTTGATAATTTTACTATAGCATTGAGGTTTACAATTTCGTTTAATCGTGTTTCTGTTCGTTTCGGCGACGTGGGCATTTTAATTGAAATTGGTGCGATTTGGACGCTTTGTGTAATACAATTAGTTTTAAGTAATCAAGTTTTAGACATAATAAGTCTTCTGATGATGGTCGTGAGACCGAAACGTACGTAAAGACGAAAATTAAAACAGAGTGTTAATGTGACCTATTTCCCGAGAATTTTTATATATAAGTAAAACTAAATTAATTCACTTAATTCTGTTAATCTGTACTAACATCAAAACTGCGAATAATTGTTGAACAACTAATTTCGAGGCAAATACCTCGAAGGATATTAATTTAGAAGGAATATATTCATGAATAGAGAAAAATAGCCTGTTCAACATTACAACTCAGCACAAATGGATGTTGTGAGTGAATTATATTCCATTTTTTTTAATGGTATTCATTGAAATTAGATTGTTGTTTATAAGAATTCAATTGTATTCATTCAGTAATAAAACAAAAGTAAAATTATTTATTTTTATCAGAAAGAAATTCTTCTATTCATTGTTGATCATTTAGTATAAAATATTAATAAGTATTCTTTAATTGATTCAGCATCATCTCCCACACATGGTAATGATTAACTCAAAACTATTAGTTAGTCACAAGATAGTTGTGTAATCTAGTAATGGGTATCACTATTTAGATGCTGTCAGAAAAATTCAATGCCATGTGTTATTCATGTATTCTCAAAACAATTGAGTAACATTTTCCAAAAATAGCTGTCAAATTTTGTTTTTTAGTGTTTTTACCCGATTCAAATTGAGACAAATAAATATGACCCCATTTCAAACCAAACTCTTCCTCTCTTATCACATTTAGATATAGCTGTGTGGTCAATAAATGTAGAGGTATGCAATGTTGTCACATGCCAATATAATTTCATCATCACCTAAATAACCTAATTCAAAATTCAAGATGATACCGCATTTTTTCCCATTACATTTCATTCTCAAAAACGAAGAATTGAGTTTGTATGAATACTAACTCACGCTTGCTACATTTCTCATTCTTGCTTGCAGATATATAAATTTTTAATTGATCATTTCATCTATTTATTCCCACTTACCTATTGTCACGCCTATCTCTAGGGCTGTTCTGTCGGTTTTTGAAATTTCTATGGTCTTCTCTTTGATGTCTATATCTCTCAGGCCACTGTCTATCATTTCTTCCATTTCCCCAGCGATTGTCTCTCCTATTGTCATTTTTGTAATCTGCCCTTGAATTCTTATCACGTTCTCTGTCATCTCTATTTCTTGACCTACTATCACTAGGTAATCTTTCCTCATCTTCCTGATGATCATATTTGTGAGAACGAGGTTGACTTTTATTGTAACTGTCTCTTTTCTCACTTTTATCTACCTTGTTGTTTGATTTTTTCCTGCAACGAATTTATTAAATACATGTAAATCTTTGAAACATTTAATGAAATAAACACCTAGAGTCTTTAGTCTCTTCATTCCTCCTCGAATATTTATCATATTCTAATACTGGGGATTTACGCAGTGGTTTCGACTTTTTCGGATTATTTTTATTAGACCTTCCACTGGAATCGCTTTCATTTCCACTAGATGGACTTCTTTTCTTTGAAACAACTTTTGATTTGATTTTTCTCTCCTCTTCTGAACTGCTACTATCAGAATCAGAAGAACTACTTGAACTACCACTACTTTCATCCTTCTTATTCTTCTTTGGAGCCATTTCGATATGCAACACAGTTGTTTTCTCTTGCAAAACGCAAATCAAAACAACGTACAGTATGAATAAAGGTTAGTTTTGTTGTCAAGACATAGAATCAATTGGTATAGAAAATGAAGATGAATCCACTACTAACTGACCTCAGAGATATATCAACTCTGATTAAATCGTAATCTGAAATGAAAAAGGGTGTAACGTATAACGTAGTTTGCAAATGTTACAAGAAAAATGTATAATTGTTTCTCATATTTGCTCACTTCAATAAAACAAAAATGTTTTTTTATAAATATTAGGTATTTGCACGGTCGAATATACAGGTCTGGAAACTCTATGTATGACTTGAGTGTCTTACATGTCGCCAAACTCGTAGTCCCTCGCTCAGCCACCATCTGGCGCATAGATCGAAGTTTGTTGTCAGGATGTCAAGATTAGGCGCCATATCATTCAAACACGGTCGTATATCATAGTCAAAGTATAAAGGTCTGTTCGAGTCTCCCTACCATCGTTTTTCGCGCTAGGTGAAGTCACCTAGCTCCTCCAATCACAGCCTTCCTCTCATCGGCTCGTCGCCGGCACGTAACAACATCATATTATGTCGTCGTCAAAAACATTAAATAAACGAAATAAACGACCAATCAGATTGCACTAGAATTTTAAAAAGACTAGATGGGAGGCTCCAACAGACCTGGTTTATTCTTTGACTATGGTCGTATACGTGCCAGAGAACATTCCTAGACTCATGCGATACCCTTTTTTGGTACTACGCTTAGCGGGCTCACTTCTCACATAGGAAACAGCCTCGAGTTTCTAGACCTGTATATACGACCGCGATTGGGACGTGCCACTCTTGCCGAATAGAATCACATCACCAAACTATCACTGAAATCACAGAACAAAATTGATACTTGATTATTATTCCTAATCTATGACAGATGTTGTGTTTGTGTCTGATTTAACTCTATTTTCTGGAATATCCTTCACACTAATCAGACTCACACATCAACTTTTATTTGATGAACTGTGATCCTTATATTGATTCTAATTGAGGTTCTGTTATTAAAAGTAGAGTTGAAAGCAGAATTGATTGTTAAGAACCACGCGGAATTTTGAAATTATTTCTGATCGTTGAATTAAGAAAAATGGAACAAAAAATAGAGGAAGTTAGTAGAACTTTTGATTAGGTATATTGAATTTTTCATTGTTAATCTTAATTCTAGATAAGAAAAGACATAACTGAGTTGGAAACTCTTCAATCCCAAGTGACAAGGCAAAAAATCAAAGACATCCTGAGTATTGAATTGCGGAAGCTTGTTTCTGAACATGTTAAACTTGTGGAATTGTTAAAAAATCAAGATCCTCAAACTTTGCCTGTGGCTGCTAGTGTCTCTTCTGTACCGAAACGTTATCAAATAAAAGTGAATAATTATGGTAAGTTTTTGAAAGTATAAAAACCAACTAGTGTTGAACTTCAATAGATTGTTCTAACCTTTAACCTTATTCAAGTTGGAGCAACTTGATTAATATGTGTATTTATTAGGTACGCTCCTAGTACTTATGATTTTATATTCAAGATAATAAACTAACCTAGAACTGTATGAGCAGTATGCCCAACTGGTGGGGTTTATATTGTATTACTATTTTTTGATAGGTGGTTTTCATCCTGTGAAAATTTTATTTTTGATTTCAACATTTAGTGAAAATTTACTTTTAGAAGTATGACGCACCCCGTATAAAATTCTTTAACTTACACTTCCACATTCTCAGTTGTTCATGTTGATGCATAAGAGGGGAAATTCTATCATGATTCATAGTTTAATACATTTAATACTTCTTTGATTCCAAGATAATTGTATTATTTCATATTAATCAACATAGATCGTGCTTTAAAAGAACCAGTAACAAATCAAGAAACTAAAATATCAAGGAAAGAATAGGGTGGGTTTAAATTTCTAGGGACATCAGCATATTACTAATGTAAAGTTTGGTTAGTTTCCACCAGCAGGTTCCTTTTTAGTCCAGGCAATAAGCCGGGAAAAAGGCCATAATAAAAAAAATATATATAGTAAGCTAGAATTTCAAAATTTTTTTTGCATTTTGTTCCTAATACCTCATAGATCATTCATGACTATCAAGACCGCGGGGGTAGAGCTTTCTACCCCCCAAAACGGGGTTTCAACCCCCAGAGGAGCATTCTTATAAAAACAATCCAAAAGTTTGGAAAATTAATGAATTAAGAGCCAAAAATGACCCCTAGTATGTTTTTTTGGGTCGCTGATCACGATTCCACATTTTGTTTTCTCGGAAAACTCCCTCCAGATGGGAAATTTGGAAAATTTATATATAATATATAATTTTGTAGCAAAAATGACCTCAAGTAGGTTTTTTGGGTCGCTGATCACGATTCCGCTGTTATTTTTCCTAAAAAACTATCCAGATGGAAAATTTGAGATTTTCCTGAGATGGTTATGAATAATAAAGTATAATTTAGTTGCAAAAATGACCTCTAGTAGGTTTCTTGGGTCGCTGATCACGTTTCGCTGTTATTTTTCAAAAAAAAACTCCAGATGGAAAATTCGGGAAATTTGAGATTTTCCTAGGATGGTTATGAATAATAAAGTATAATTTAGTTGCAAAAATGACCTCTAGTAGGTTTCTAGGGTCGCTGATCACGATTCCGCTGTTATTTTTCCCAAAAAACTCTCCAGATGGAAAATTCGGGAAATTTGAGATTTCCCTGAGACGGTTATGAATTATGAAGTATAATTTTGTTGCAAAAACCTACTAGAGGTCATTTTTGCAACTGAATTATATATTATATATAAATTTTCCAAATTTCCCATCTGGAGGGAATTTTCCGAGAAGACTAACTGCGGAATCGTGATCAGCAACCCAAAAACATACTAGGGGTCATTTTCGTCTCAATTCATTAATTTTCTAAACTTTTGAATTGTTTTTATAAGAATGCTCCTCTGAGGGGTTGAAACCTTTTTTTGGGGGGTAGAAAGGTCGACCCCCGCCGTCTTGATAGTCATGAATGATATATGGGGTATTAGGAACAACATGCAAAAAAAAATTTGAAATTCTAGCTTACTATATATTTTTTTTCCGGTTCATGCCTGGACTATTTGAGCAAATCTTGCATCAAGCTGGCGCTCATGTAAAGTATCAAATCAAGAGATTTGATCAAAAATTAGTGAAATTAGAAAATCAAAAAATGTTGCCTTAATAATCAATTTATCCACTGTATAATTTCAGCATGGGATCAGTCTGCAAAATTTGTTAAATTCTTTATTACTTTACCCAAAGTCCATACAATAGCTTCAGAAAACATTGAATGCAAGTTTACCTCAAAATCTTTAGAGCTTCAAGTGAAAGATCTCGAAAGCAAAGATTACATTTTTACAATAAATAACCTCTTGCTGCCAATAAATCCAGAGACAAGTAGTTGGAAAGCCAAAACAGGTAATTTACAAAAGTTGGTTGAATCATTATTAACGTCTGCATAACCAAATTAATATGTTTCAGACATGATTGTAATAAATGTTGCCAAGATAGAAAACACAACTTGGTCTCATGTAACAGAGCTTGAAAAGAAAGCGAGTGATGCTAAAAAATTCACTCCAGAGAAAACTGAAGATAAGGGCAGTGAAGACAGTATTATATCTTTAATGAAGAATATGTAAGTTACACTGAAACAGATTTGCTTCTTCAATTTAACCAACTGATCTTTAGGTATGAAAAAGGTGATGATGATTTGAAGAGAACCATTGCTAAAGCTTGGACTGAAAGCCAACGAAATGGTCCTGGTCCTGCAGGCTTCTAGATGTTTAATTACTTCCTCAAATGATATTCATTTTGGTAATTAATTTCAATGTGAAAATCGTTACGTTATTCTTTACTGGTTACTCTCCAAAATGGTTGGTCCCAACATAATCTCATTGTATTTGGAGCCTAATGGAAAAACATTTTTTTAAATAAAGTTATTATCTGTATTTGAAGTTTTCATCATAATTCCATATATAATAAAAATTCATTTTTAATATAAAATAGTGTCTACAGACTAATAAGTAGAAATATCCACTAAAAATATTGTTGAACTACTAAGCACCTTTCAGCTACCAAGTAGCCATGATCAGAGTCAACTTGCTCCAAAATCGTGAATGATTGGCAATATTGCTTTTGTTAGCATGGATCAACAGATCTGCTTGCCTAGGTAACACATGTATTGCAGAAATCTATTGAAAAACATGGGGAATCTCTAGCTGTAGCATTGGAGATTTCCAAATCATTTGACCGAGTCTGCTACCAAGGCCTTTTTGGGTAACGTCGGTCATACGTTTTGCCATCTCGACTTTGTCGTTACTATTGAGTTTTCTCAGAAAGATCACTCCATATGGTGGCTATCAACGTTGGTGTTCCACAGGGATCTGTCTTGGCACCAACTTCATTTCTACTCCAACGATCTGCTGGAAGTGATCACCTGACCCGTCCACAGCTTTGCAGATGATATTTCTCTTCAAACCACTTTCTCATCTAGAGCCCCTATACCATTCAATGAAGCCATAGGAGCGAGACAGACAGGTCGACGCAATTAATGGAGATTTGGGAACGATTTAGAGAGTGGGATCTGATAATACAGTAGAGTGTAATGCAACCAAAACTCAAAGTTGCACCTTCTCTAGGAATCACAATCCCTAATATGATGATGTCAGCTACAACTATTTCTGCGAAGTCTTCCATATCCATGCTCGGGATCACCACCAACAGCACTCTCTCATGTGAGGTCCATTGCGAAAACTGCGTCACAAAAACAACAACCCAGCAGCTCCTCATATTCTACAAAGCACAGATTCGACCTGTTCCAAACATACGCTGAAGCTCTTGGATTATATCCCGCGTAAGATTCCAGATAGGCGAACTAGACGGGCTCAAGCTAGTCGCCCCTTCATTGTCAAGGTCGAGACCTGCCGAAGTTCTGCCTACCAGACTTCATTTTTCTATCCAACAGCAAAGTTGTTGAACTCTGCCTAGTGAGGTCTTTCCCTATGCCTATAACCTCCAAACCTTTGACAAATTCGAATGACTGTCTCCTCCCCCAACATTCCACCGCTGGCCCAGACAATCTTCGAACATTATAGGTTTCCGTCTAGTGTAGTAGAAGTATAGAAAGAAAAAAAATACTTCAATAGTATTTATGATGGATAAGGGTGATTATTTCGTAGTTATTAGTGTTGTAATGTACCCACAGTTGTCAACTCTTAATGTATTAGTGTCCATAGATTTTATAATTTATTATTTCGACTGCGTCTTCTGTATTCTGCCGTACCGTGCGCAGTGTGCCAACATCTGAGGTAATTCACTTGGGTCAGGCAGGATATATTCACTCTAAAGTCGCCGGATACGTCTCGGGAGCGTAGTCAGGATATTGGAAAATTCAATGAATTTTACTACATTTACATTATAATTTAAAATATCATCTTCTTTGAGCCAAGTTTGAAAATGAATCTCATCATGATGTTCTAGAGTATCTTTCTAGGTTAGTTATGTTGTAAATATTCTCTGATAATGTCAGGAAAATGTTTACAACATAGCATAGGTATGAGTTTTTATTGAGAACGAAAGAATCTATGACTTGCTCTAATCCATTTTTGCTTCAAACTCTCGTCTCGTGGAAATGCAAATGAATAATAAGTGTTATATATATTATTGGCACTTAGATGGCATTCTTATATAAAATGATACAAAATAAAAATAATACATTTCCTTACCAAGATCAAGATATCCTGGATAAAACTGATAAAACCTTCTGAACGATAGATAAAACAAACTGTTTATAACTCAAAACACTACTGGTCTAATGAAATCAAAATGGTCGTCTAAGACACTAGGTAGCTAATGAATAACACGATATTGTATTGTCACAATTATCACTTCACTCAGTCTCTTAAACTATAGACAAATTATTGGTTCACCAGGTTGAACAGAAACAACACCGGCTATTAGTCCCAGAGAGCTGTTTCGCTTTTCTCATGAGCTCACCAGAGGTAAAAGGGAGACATGTTCATGATAAGAGCGAAACAGCTGTCTGGGACTAAAAGCGCGTTGCTACTGTTCAACCTGAAGAATGAAAACTTTGTCTATTGACTTGTAACATGAGATGTGTTTCTAATTCACTATGCACTCTTGAACTATACTTTTGTTGATTTTTTTGCAGCTCAAATAAAACCTTAGTTCTTATCTATTACTATATATTCTGTAAGTAGAATAGATTCACCGAATGACGAATACTTCACTGCATCGGAAGACTCTCACCGATCGACTACAATATGCAAATATAATGTTGAACGCACACGGCATGCGGTTCGGTCAACCCGACTCGATCATATGTTTTAGACGTAAACAAGCCCATGTTATAACCTTCAAAATTTTTGGAAGTTTTAATCCCTATGATCTCACACTGTGTATTACGAACATTATAGGTTTTTCAATTGGGTAGTCAAAACTTAAAGAAATGTGCACTACTACATTTATGATAATTTATTCTTTAATATAAGTGTTGTACACGCCGTTAAATTCCGCCTGCACTTAGTTGACCTCTGCAATTGTTTCTCAACAATAAGTTAATGTCGTGAAAAAAAAAGAGATAATAAACAAGGATGGCTGACTTAATGATTAGGTCATTTATGGATTAAAGAGTAAAGGTTGTTTGTGTGGGAAGAGATTAAGAAGCGGATCTTATTTAAAGATTCCTGCTACTCTCCGCTTCTTAATGTTATCTCATAAACTTACTGTGGTAATCTAATTATTACATTTTAATCTTTAGTGTAAACAACCTGTATTCTTGGAGTCCATAAGTTAGTTGTAACCAATCTAAAGTCCTAACCAAAACAAAAACGTAGAAAACCATGGATTACTGAAGGACTAATTATTTCTAGTAAAACTAAAAGTGAATTATACAAAAAACTATTAAAAGATCCTGATAATGAAATTTTAAACATAGAGTATAAAAATTATACCACTTTTATTAATAATAACGTGGAAACTTAACTATAGTTTCAACACCGAAGTGCCATTATCAAACAATTAGAAAATTATGAAGAAATCAATGAAACAGTTCAAGTATAAATAGAGTAGAGTAAAGTAGGGTTGAGATTAAGGGCTCAACGGAAATTCCAAAAACAGGTAGATCCTAGGAAAGTATAGTATTACATAGTAAACATAGCAACAATTTGCGAATTAGTGTGATTATAATTTAATATTCTAAGAATTATTTTAAGAGCGGTTTGAAAGACACATGAAAAGATCACTTTGATATAGGTCTAACTGATCATTGATGATATTTTTATTAATATTAGCAATATGTTCGCTTACTGTACCAAAATATGTCAAAGCATAACATTTTATCACGCCATAATTTTAAAATCAGTTTCAAACCTCAAAATAAACTTTGCCATCTTATATACAACGCCAAAGACAAAATCAATAAATATAGTAAACCTGGAGTTTATAAGATGATTTGCCCAGACTGTGATGACTTTTATATTGGTAGAACTTGTCGTAATTTCAAATTAAGATACGAAGAACATTTTCGCTCGTTTAGACTCAACAAAACTGACTCAACCTTTTCATTTTTTACAAACTGGTCATAATTTCCCTAATTTAGATAGCCTAAGCATTTTACATAACCAAACCAGAGGTTTTAAATTGAATACATTAGAATCAATAGAGATTTATAAGGGTGTCAAAAACTCTAATGAAATATCCTTAATGATCAGTTGGACCTATATCAAAGTGATCTTTCCATCTTTCAAACCGCTCTTAAAATAATTCTTAGAATATTAAATTATAATCACACTAATTCACAAATTGTCGCTATGTTTACTATGTAATACTGTACTTTCCTAGAATGTACCTGTTTTTGGAATTTCCGTTGATCCCTTAATCTCAACCCTACTTTACTCTACTCTATTTATACTTGAACTGTTTCATTGATTTCTTCATAATTTTCTAATTGTTTGATAATGGCACTTCGGTGTTGAAACTATAGTTACGTTTTCACGTTATTATTAATAAAAGTGGTATAAAAACAAAGTAGTTATTCTTTCATATAATCAAAATGATAAATTACCATAAAGTAACGGCTTCCACCATCGATTTTTTTTTTAATCTTCAAGTAATTTATATAAATGTATAAAAAAATGTGTAATGAGAGTAATATAAAAAAAAAATTAATAACATCGATAAAATCAGAATCAGGACAATTACTCAATGATGATAAAGATATAGCAAATGAATTTAACCAGTATTACTCCAACCTTGGCATAAAATTAGCAAAAAATATAAAAACAGCAGGATACTCTAATAAATCACTAATAACGATACAACATTCACTCTTCCTTCAACCAGTAACTGATTTTGAAATTCAAAAATATGTTAAAGAACTTAAAGATAAGAAAGCACCTGGAAATGATAATATTACTTCGGAATTATTTTAAAAAATCTTACCCAACATACTTGATCACCTGGTATTTTTGGTAAATTTGACATTGGAAAAAGGAAAATGGCCGTCAGCTTTTAAAATAGGTATAATTAAACCTCTATTTAAAAATGGAGATAAAAAAAATGGTGAACTATAGACCAATCTCTCTAATATCAAATTTGGCAAAGATACTGGAAAAAGTTCTAAAGTCTAGATTAAACAGTTTCTTAACAAAACACAAGATATTATCAGACAAACAATTTGGTTTTACAGAAGCCAAGTCAACAAAGGATGCCATTGCATACTTAACATCACATTTATATAAGGCCTTAGATGAAAATATGCCCTCATTATGCATTTTTGTTGACTTGGCAAAAGCCTTTGATACGGTATGCCATACAATATTGTTAAAGAAGCTAGAAAACTACGGGAACAGAGACTTGGCATTCGACTTATTCCACAGTTATTTAACCAATCGGCAACAATATGTTAAAATTAATGATTCCTTAAGTACCCCAAAAAATGTACAATATGGTGTTCCTCAGGGGACTGTTTTAGGACCAATATTGTTTACTATATACATAAACGATCTATTAAAATTACCAATTAAGGGAGAGATCATAAGCTTTGCCGATGAGACAGTAGTTTTCTTTGAAGCCGACACTTGGGAATACTTGAAGATTTTAGCCGAAAAGGAATTTTGTATTATAAAAAATTGGTTTGATAACAATTTACTTACCTTAAATAGTGATAAAACAAAGTATCTTTCATTTTCATCGTATACAAACAGTCAACCATCTTTTCAAGAACTCGTAATAAAAATAGATTTAAAAATCAAATCTGAAAACTCGATTACGTACTTAGGAATCGTGATAGATAAATATCTGAGATGGAATTTACAAATAAATTGTATCATTAATAAAATTAGGGGATTACTGTATAAATTCAAATACATAAAACAGTTCTTAAATATTTCAGAGCTCAAAATATTATATTACGAATTGATTGAATCGCAAATCACATATGGAATTATTGGCTGGGGTGGAGCTAATGACTATTTAAAAAATCTCGAAGTTATTCAGAAATGGGTGCTTAAAATCATATTTAATAAAAATAAATTCTATCCTTCAAATGATTTGTTTAAAGAAGCCCAAATATTAGATATTAAACAACTTTACTGCAAAGTCACACTAATTTATCATTTTAAATTAAAAAACATTATCTTTTATGATACACATAAACACAATACAAGATTCAAAAATGCAATATGCATAAAAGAAAAAAAATATACAAATTGGAAAAAAACATTTTAGCTTCCTCCTATATAGAATTTATGACCACATTCCAGTTGAACAAAAAAAAGTTAAAGTCCTAAATACTTTCAAAAACAAAATTAAAAAATGGCTACTATTAACACCAAGAAAAACTATACATAATATAATTAACATTAATATATACATGCCTCCAACAAATTTATAATTATAAATAGATAACAAAGAATGAGACACAATATCTAAGAACCTAGATATACGATGCTTACGTGATAAAGAAAATAATTAAAATGACTAATTATAAAAAGAAAATAATTCAATAACATCACAAACAAATACCTATTGGGTATTTCTGTGAAATATACCTTCTGTTTGTTTACACCACCAGCATAAACTAAGCTAAACTGTATTTGTACCTGAACTTAGTCTGTAAATGTTTTGTATTTATTTTGTAAATCTGGTAAATAAACATTGTTATTATTATTATTAATCATTAAGTCGGTCCTCTTGGTCATTCTCTTTATATAGCTAGTTGATACTTTTGTAAGTTTCTGTATGACTGTTCACGTGAAGAAGCCATTGTGTGGCGAAACATGCGTTTCCTTTTATTTTCACAAGAAAATTTTATTTTGGAACTTTTCTACAGTGTAGTGAACATTTGTAATTTTGTTACTGCTTGTTAAAACTTTATCATATTTTTTGTCTTCTCTTATCAAATCCCCATTTCAAAATTACTACCATCTCTTCATTTATTACATTGACCTGTCTCTGTCTTGCACCTGTGGCATCACGTAGGGGCTCTAGAGGAGGAAGCGGTATGAAGTGTACTATTATCCGCAAAGCCGTGGACGGGACAGAAGGTCGCTCCCAACAAATCAGTTATATAGAGTAGAAATAAAGTTGGTACCAAGACAGATCCCTGTGGAACTCCAGCGTTGATAACCGATGTTGGAGCTTTCTAGATATTAGATGAGGTCGATTACGATTTCTTTCTCCATTACTTTAGCGATAGATAGTAATGTAATGGGTCTATAATTATTAGGAAGGCTCTTTCTGTATTTTTTTTTGGAATTGGTTGAACTGTAGCTAACCCCCAGCTGGAAGGAAACACACGAAGTTTGTATGAAAGGGTGAATAACCTGCAAAGAACTGGGGCACATTTCTGAGAACTTTGGTGGAAATCCGAATGGCTCCATATCCTTCCTTGTATTGAGATCAAGCGAAATGCGCCCAATTTGGCCGACGAAAGTCTATTTCGGGCATATGGTTATCAATGGTAGCGATATTGGGATGATCCTTGGTTTGTGGAAATACATGTAGGCATGAAAACGTCATCGAATTTGTCAGGAATGTATGTATTTTAAAATATTCATCATCCTGGCATTACAATGAACACGCAATCATTTTAGTTCTCAATATTTGCAACCTCCTTTGTTTTTTTGCATATTGCAATATTCAAAAATTTTCGATACTTTACCTGTGGAAGGAAACGGGATTCACACACTTCGGTGCACCGCAAATTGAAACAACAACATTAAGAAGAGGAAATGCTCGTTACATTTTTCGTATTCAAATATAGGTATAGTATCTAAATTTTTTACTAAAGTTGCAGCGGCAGCAACTTTGTAATTGTTTCGCTATAGGAACTGATTCCACCAATTACCTCAGGATGTCGGCATAGTCGGATAATTTAAAAGGTTTATGCTGGTGTCCTATTCCAATAAAAAAAATCGGTTGTCTGTAAAGTCGGTTTACTGACGATAGTTGAACGTGACAACGTCATAAGAAAATACTGATGGAATGATTTCATTTTTCAAAAGAAAATTTTAATTTTATTTGTTTGATAGATATTTTGTATGGTTATAGGTAAGGTAAGGAGGTAAATGAAAATCACAATTGAATTGATCAAGTTACATTTATTTGTACGCATAAATACAATTATGTCAATTTTTATTTATTTTTTTTACAATGTACATCGTGAAATACTCTGGTTCGTCAGGTTGTTTTTCCATGGTGCGATTGTAAGCGGTTCTGCAAAATGAATCGTCGTTCGAAACAATTTAGAAAATTTTTTCATAAAATTCTTCGTTCAGAAAATCATTTTAAATTTACAAAATATTTGAATAAAATGTATTGTTTAAATTTCTACACGACTGTTAAATTTTGAATAATTTATTATAAGAATAAACTGTGATTAAATTATTGTTCATAAATCTTAAATTTAAAATTTGGGAACATCATTAAAATTTTTGTAACTGTAGCTTTTAAAAAGCCCGCCTCAATGTGTTTGATGTAGGAGAAAATTGTTCCCTTTGACGGCTGGCTGGTCCAACCTATCATTTCAGACACGTTGTTATGATATGTGGAAGATTTAACATTTGTTTTAATTTTTTGAAATCATAGCTATGCTCGATAATTATTTCGATCGAATAGTAAAGCAATTGATTTTTTACTCATCGTGAAATAGTTCTGTTAACTTATTGTTATAGTTTTGTCAATTATAGCATAACCTACAATCGCTGCACTAGCGGACCGATGCTATTTATTTTAATGATGAAAGCACGAATATTCGACAATATATCACTGAACATATATTTAATATCGAAAGAATCATTACCTTTATCGCCGCAATTATCGTTGCTGTAAACAATTGACACCACATTCACTTTTCACTGCACTTCATACTTGACGAAAACATGTAAATGTATTATTGTATAGCAGCTGTCCACGCGGACGCATCGCTCACTCAAGTAGGAGAGAGACAGATGTCGAACGCTGCCGAACGCGGAGGCCGATTAATGTAACGCTTCAGAGCGAGGTAACGCCGCATGAGTCATGTTTTTTCGTGCGTGCAGCCGGCTCCATCGAATTATAAGACGTTGTCACGTCAAAAATAATATTGAGACTAGGAAAGTAAAACTAAACATTATAAATAGTCTTTATTACAAATATCCGGAATGGTTAAATTTCCAAAAATATACAAATTGACATTCATTTAAATTATGTAAATGTATATGGCCTCTTTTTATTAAAAAATATAAATGGTGAGTGCTGTATATGTACGCCCACATTCCTCTTCAAATATATACACTAATAACTACATAATAATGGTAACTCTAGTTGCTGTAGACATTCATGAATAATGAAATAAATATTCAATATGTTACATAACTTCCTAAATCTAATGATATAGAAACATTTCTTAGCGACACTAAAGATTCACAAAATAGTTATATCGTTTTCAAAAGTGCCAATGTATCCCATCGGATTGCATTCTTTATTCAAAGTTTTACAACTTTCCAGTAGATTCTTTCAAGTGATAGTAGGTACTATTATATTCAAAATAACACTGCTCAAAGCATTCCTTTCTCATTTCATTATTTGAACTTTTATAGTTCAAAGATAGCCTTAGTCCTTATCCTCAATCACTAAAACTGTAATAATTAAATAATTAATATGTTGAATCGGTTTTCATATGATTCTAGTGCATTTCAATATGCAGCATTTTTCTAATTCCTATACTCGATAATGTTTTATCCTATATCTCAGCGTGAATATTGTATTAAAAATATTGATATGCCACTTTATCTTCAAATACTTTTATAGAAATAAACCCTAAAGGCACACGCAGAATAAACATTTGCAATTATTTTATGATTCTTTGAATGCGATAGCAATCGCTTCTTTTATTGGAAACAACGTGAAATTCATCTTTCAGTAATATAATAAACAATTCCTGCGTTCTTAAATTCATATGGTATCACTATTTTCAAAAATGTTCAAATTGCAATATTTTATCAAAATGAATTGAACATTTGAATAAAACAACATAGAAACGGTGATTTTCTTTACTACATGGCTATTTCTTAATTTTCGGAGTGTGCAGACTGCTAGATACCAACAAATTAAAATTTGAATTATTCAAATAGGGATATGCATGTTTCTCAAAACGGCAAATAAAATAATGTAACAGAAAATTAAGAAATATTGTTTGTAACCACCAATTCCTTGAAGATGTACAATTTAGGCATTTACATCATGAAAATTTATTACCATTCGAATTTAAAATATCACAACACATCAATTCATGCTTTGATAACAATTGAATTCTGCAATTCGCTATTAAAATATCCTGTTACACTAAATTATCAAAATAGAAAATACGAATTGATATATCAACTTATGAACGAATATCTTTTCATCATAAATAGTTAATCGATATACCTACCTATAGATAAGCAGTGGTTATTTTCAACATGAAGAAATAAATTTGAAAAAATAATAATTATTTTATTATGTTTTTAGGAAATATGACCGTCTATAAATAGTGGAAAATGTGAGGAACAAATTTACCATATAATCAATATTAATGACTTAAATTCAAAAAACTGAACGAGATGGCTAGAACAATTAAAAATTTTCACACAATCATATGTGTAAATAACCTACTTAGCTAATACACCAATTTTAGGTGTACCCACCTTGATTATGTGAAAATAATTTGTAACCTATAATTAGTGACTAGTAATATTGGATTGTGATGATTCCTTCAATTCCTTGTTTAATTCGTGAAAAGCAGTGGACATTTTTTCTCTGGTTTCATTAAGTAAATCATCTAGATCAGCGATGGTCTTCCCTTCTGTAGGGATTGGTGGTAACGCTTGTAAGATGGCATTCCCTGCAAATAATTCACTGCCAATTATTGTCCTCTACAGAATATTATTGAAAATTTCAATATATTTTATTGATAGATAATTCTTAAATTTGGACGGCTGCGAGTGTAATGATGCAACATCAGTTTGAGATATTTTGAACAACTTACCTCGATCGAAACGTTTGTTCTTAGAATCCAGGAAATAGTAATGTCCAATTACTATGGGTAAAATAGGCAATTGGGATTTTATTGCTAAGTGGAAGGCACCTTTTTTGAAGGGGTGAATTTGACCGTCACTGCGCCTAGTACCTTCTGGGAATATCCACAATTTAGCCTAAAATGTCAGAAAAAAATTGTAACGTTCTAACTTCACCTTATGTAAACTGGATTATGGCTGTATCAAATCTTATACTGTGTGACAAATCACAACTTTACCCCGCACTAGGAAACTAATTCAAATCATTTCAGATATTTTGGTGGTCATAAAACATTCACCATCTACTTGACGTTAAAATGTTTTTAAAACAAAAGGTAGCTATATATTATTCATCAAGAATTGCTCTCACGGATGAAGGAAAATGTTATAGTTTAGTCGAAAATAAGTAAATTCGTAAAGGAAAATAACTTCATAATTCTGAAAAAGTACTTACTTTACATTTCTTTATCATTTCTGTTGCGTCATCTAGAATTTTCTTTGCTGCATCACCTTGCATTCTGGGTATATAAATCATCCCAGCAAGCCAAGATGCTAGACCAAAAGGCCAGACATAAAAAATTTCTTTTTTTCCAACAGCTGTACACATTCGCATTAGATGCCATACATGCCACATCCCTAGAAAATATTCATTCCATCATTAAACATAAAATGAGGTAATACAAAATTAACAAGGATAGCTCCGCTCAATCTAGTATACGTCGCCTACGATATTGTTAATATATTCGTTCTTTTAAATTGCCGGAACATAAGAGAGAATGTGTTAAGCGGAAATATTGAGGGCAGAAACTGAGAATCACGGTGTGAAACAATGGGTTCAAGATGAATGTGGATTGTGAAACAAGAAGAAGATATGAAACTAGAGAAGTAGGATAACGCACTCGAATAGTAGTTAGGTTTTGGTTTGGTTAGGTTTGCAAGGCTGGGATTTTGATTTTGATTACATGAAAGTGCAAGTCGCCAATTCGTTACATTCTAAGCGGAAACTATAAATGCAAATCTGATTGAAACAGGAGGCAAACAGTGTCCCCACCCCTTCTCTTGTCCGCAAACACTGCTTTAGTAACGTATAGGCGATGCTGTGTCTATCTATAGTCATTGGTCTTTTTCATGCGGAGAATGGAAAGGAAGATGGTGGAGTCCAGAGATCCTTTTTAAAGGGTCTAAAGCTCGCCGGCGTACTAATAATATAAAACAGTACTGATAGGGGGTTACAAGTATTGTACTATGGTAGTCCTTTAAGGACGCAACAGGAACAATACCGCTTGACTACAGTTATCACTTGACATCCTACGTTTTGCCAGTTCGTGCACATGAGGATTGCGTTTCTCTTATCTTGTGAATAATATTTGATGCATAAAGGTAAATATTATATTGATTAAGTAGACTGAACTGCGTTCAGTAGAGAATAATAATTTCTTTTCATAGCCCATAATTTCACCAAGTATGAAAGAATATAACCCACTTTGATGTCACTGTGTGACGAAACAATAGTCAGCAATTAAACATTACATTTTTATTTCATTAATCTTCGAGTGTTATTTCATTATTTTACACATTTTCACTTCCCTCACCCTACTTCGAAATTCGACACAATATGCAGGTAAACATAAAATTCGTGGCATAGGCCGATTTTGACTACGAAATTCGCCACGAAGATAATTATTAATTTTAAAATTCTAAAATACAATGAAATCCTTGTTGATGCAATAATTTTGCCACCATAGGTATCCAAGTAATATTTTTACTTTTACAAAAAATTTAATATGATTGAGAAATTAAATTATTTGGTCGGTTTTACTTTATTTATAAATTAAATTAGTGTAATAAAAAAATGTGTAACATATGATCAAGAATATAATGTACTTTAATACATAAATTTTACATAACCTTCGGAAGAAAAACATTGACAATGTATACATAATAATACTACATATTTTATGGATTGTGTCCATATATATTTGAAACAACTTCAACAAAATGGAGGGTAGTTATCTTTTGTTGTTCCAAATCTAACAATAATTTTTGCAAAAAATCTTGTCTCCGAAGTTTTTAGATTCACACTATTACATTTTAAGTACACTTCTATTTGAACAATTTTTAACAAAACATCCATGAAATAAAAAATATTCGGTGAACTATAATAAAAAGAGTTATTTAAATGAGAATGAAAGGATTCTCAAGCGTTCGTGATTTTATTTAGAGTTGAAGAAGCTTCAGCCCAAATGTGGGGTGGAAAAGTGGCTTAGTCGGATATAAAATAATCCACCAAATAATCAGCAGAAACCGTTAACTTATCGTCACTTGATTCTATCGCAAGTAACTCAAAAACAAAACAATCGCTTACCAGATTTGGATTTAAAAATACCATACCAAAACAATTTTTGTTTTTATATTCACCACTTAGATAACCCCAACTTTTGTATTTTACGGTACCAAGACGTACGATGGAAGCGGCAACCAATAATTGTAACGTTATCCCACACTTTACGAACTGCATTATGAATGACAATTTCTTAATCAACCACTACTTTCTCAGGAATTAAACCTAAGTTGTTACGAGAACAAATAAACTTATTTTTTTCCAAACATAGTCTATAAGTTTCTTCTGATTTGTTTTTCAGTAAACACTAGCGGTATATAGTCCATTTATGTAACCATGTATGGTAAATAGTTGTGTGAAAAATTTTGTGCAGTATTGGAATGTGCCATCCATGTATATAAAACTCGACTTACATGAAAATTTCAAATTTTTTGGCAGTTAAAAATTACAATTCCATTTCGGAAATCATTATCCAGAACAAAATTTTCCTCTCTTGACGTTTTGTACAAAAGTTCTTGCAGATAACGGTAAACTTCGTTGGCAGAGCGAGGCAAAGTTGGCAATGTGTTGCGACGTGTATTGTACATATTTTCTTATACGCATTTTGAGTCACGGGAAGTCAATGTTTCTGAAGAAAAATTTGAGGGAAAACCATTTGTAGCTAATTCTTTATGCAATATTTTAGTTGGTCCCTCTGTAGGTTCTTCATCCGCTGTTCTTTTGCAGGCAACGCTAAGAACTTCTAGCAATTTTTTCTTCAGGTTCGTGATTATGCTGATTTTTAACGTTATTACAACAAAACTACCCGATTCCCCAATGGTATACACATAAGCCTTACATTTAGGCCGTTTGATGCACCTCCAGACAGTTTCATTAGTTGAAGATCGATGTTTAGAAAACATACATTTTCGTACACTATTTGAATGTTTCCGCGTTCACTAATAATTTCTTTCACAAACGACTTTTCAAAAGAATTGGAATAAGTTTGGAAGCAAGGCCCTGTCTACCCTTAAGAAGCAGTAAATCTTCAATTAGCCATGATAATCAACATCCGCCCATCCTTTCTGTTTTTACGAAAGAGTACTGAGTGACGAGTTTCAGGCACCCTTAAAATTTACCTGAGCAAGTATCCATCTTCAGTTTTTTAAATGGAATTATAGTATTTCATTGAAATATATATAACATACGCATGCTTTCAACCTGCAGTCCGAAATTCTTATTTTAAGATTAAGGTAAGAATAGGACAATAGTTATAACCTTGCTGGGGGTAAAATTCCTCCGATTCCGAAATAGAGCAAATGGGTTGATGGAAGTGGTTGACTGCGAAAGTTGTTTGCCCGGAAGTATTCAATTACAAAGTCAAGGTGTTATTAAAATGAGGCACTTATGTACCTATTTGTTTATGGAAAAAAAACTTTTTTTGAAATATTTATTATTCCCATTACTTTTACGAAACCTTCATCTGTATATTCTGATTATTTAAATTTTAATTCCAATGCCCTCATCAATGATACAAATAGTTTTCCTAAAAATGTTCCATTCCTTCACACTCTCCCCTATTAATTGATATATTGAGACTATCTGAGAATAAATTAAAAAAATTAAAGACGAAATGTTGCGTTTACGCAACGTTGGCTATTAATAGGTTTACATATATCTCTTGTATGATTAGTTTCTTAATATTATAGTCTGGGATGGAAATGAGTGACAAATCTCATGGACAATTATAATTAGAATGTGATTGTGATATTGAAACCTAATCGATGAATTTTAGTTTCTATGGAAGGGCCGAATTGCTGACTCATTTTAATGATATCCACATTGGACGCTATTGAAAATTAGCTGATAACAATTTTACTCACGTATCTTAAAATGATGTTTGAATGAAGATCACGCGCATTTCATTTAATGATATACAATCTCAAAATAGTTAATGAGACAAATATGATAATTTAATATTATCTCATGGTTCACTACATTTTAGGTCAGGAATTCATAAAAAATAATTAGAATCATGCGATAATATCAACGGATTGTAATGCTGCAATAAAAAATAAGAAAAAGGGCACCTTCTAATCTCCGAGTCACGAAGATAATAATTTTTTTTTGTTAATTTCAAACTTCAGTAGTATATCAAAAATTATTTGTAAGACTAAAAATTGAATGTTTCAAGGATCCTGGCCTATTAATAATATATCACGATTGTCACCACGTTACATGAAAGACTATAATTAAAGTAACTGAAAACAATTAAAGCTGGCAACATTATTTAATAACAATAAAAAAAATACGAGCAGTCACCGAGCACTGCTGACAGAAGTGAAACTGACATTATGAAGTAAACAATTTATTTTATGTTATCTTTGAATTATTGCAGCATCCGAAATTACAGTTTTATTATTTCTAAATGAAAATTAGTATAATTAGTTTTTCTTTAGTTTTCACAACTGTCAGCATTTTAATCAACAATTATATACATTTTTATATTTAATAATAAAAAACGTGTAATGGGCGGTTCAATTCCTGTAAAGAGTATGAATGTAACCCGATAGCCATTATCATAAACACACATTATTTAATTCTCAAAACATATTATTTATTGATATTTACATCGATATAAATGAAAGTAATGTTAAACAGCATTTTCTACATTTGCGTCGTCATTATCGGTAACTTCGACGATACTTAAATTATTAGATTAGATCCAAGCATGAAACTTACAGTGGAATCTGGTGTGCTCATGTATAAAAACAGGCTACTATTACTGATCACACATAATTTAATTATTACTTTTTACTCTGTAATAATTAAAGTACGAGTTGTATTGCAAAAAATTTCCATTTTTTCAGTTAGCATAAAAATATAACTTTCGTCTGCACGAGGACGGAGGATTGAGTAAATGAATAACGTCGAGTATATGCGTGCTGTTGTAGCTATAGTGTGTATACGCAGTGTATACGTATACCTGTCCTTTATACCGTAATCTAGAGCACTGGCTCACACAGGCAGGCTCACCAACACCGACTCAGATATGGACACGTGTGTAGGCGTTTAGAGAGATGCCTGACGCCTGACCCGAGTCACGCACGGCCGCAGTTGCGCACGCAGCAGTATACATAATACCTAATATATATAGCTACAGCGTGACGGGACGTGACGGACTCATGGTTTTACCCCTCATCTGAAATAGCTCAACACGCCTCAAGAAGTTTTCCCTTCAAAAAAAAAACCTAAGTCAGTTAACCGGAATTACTCCTCCCCACCGGTTGGTAAGTAGCTTCAGGTTCCTAAATCGTGTGCCCTAAGTAGCCTTATTGAATCCAGAATGACTGCTTTCTGCATCCGATCTGGGCCGAGTTCTTACAGGCCGGAATGATCTTCAAGATCGAACGCAGCGAATACCGAATTCCGCCCAAAACACCGATTATTAGAACCACTAATACGACCTTGTGGCCTGGGTATAGCGTGCGGAGCTCGAACAGGAGATCTTGATACTTTGTCCATTTTTCCTCCTCTTTCAAGACTGTGTTCTTCTTTGCCAGAGCAGAGAATTCGATGACATACATAGCATCATGGCGATGGGTGTACGCCGAGGCCGCTTTTGCCGGACATGCCGATAGGTGGAAAAGCATCTCATGCACCTTTCTACAGGACCTGCATCTGACATCAGTAACCTGCACTACCCATTGCGGCGATATACCAAGATGTTGATTACGCCATCTTGGCAAGCTGCGGTAAATCCCTCATTCTCGGATTTATATCCCGGCTGATCTCAGGTAGCCCAAGGTTAGCCTGGTTGACAAGCCGGGCGTTCCGATGTTCCGGTAGAAAACGTCGTGTATCGGTTTGTCAACATGCCGCCTGAGCATAAAATGGAGCGGCATTTATCTGGGCTTTCAGGTGAGAAGATTGAGACTCGAGGCTGTCGTCTCTACTAATCTGAAATTCGAGACAAAGTTCTTTCGCAGATTTTTGTGCTGCCTCAACTATAAATGCCCACACTCCGGCCAATTCGTCGCTTTTGACAAGGCACAGGAGGGGGTCCGAACTCCTAAGAACTTTACAAGCTATATTCAGAACTACACGTCGAGGCAGACCCTACAGACTAAGGAGTTCCCTACCTCCTCGGAGACGTGGAAGATAAATACGGGAAACGGACGACCAAGGATGCAAACTATGATGGATATGCATTATTTTCCTGGTTTCTTTGACGCGTCTATGCAGCTCATCGACCGTCTATTTCACCACTCCAAAAGAGTGAAGCAGGACTGGAACGGCGAGCATATTTCTTGCAGAGGCATTTTTCTCATTCGAAAGATCTTTCGAACAAGGTTTCTGTATTTGCCGCGGAGAACCACCTTTACCTGGGAAGCGTAATAATTATGACGGTGTTCAATTCCCAGGTATCGCTAGGTCTCTCCTGCATCAAGATGTTTAAAGATGCTTCCGTCGGCAAGCTACATATTCTCATGCACTTCCAGAGAACGTCCTCTCTTCAAATGAGACACTGCGCACTTGTCCAATCCCAAGTCCATGCCTACGGCTCGTGTATATTCTTAAACCACGTTTAGAGCTTGATGGAGGTTTTTCATTTGCCTAGATAAAAGCCATTCACCTACAATTACCATTTGCCATTCAAACAAAATTTGATATTAACGGCTTAATTGTTGGATGTGTTATTGTCACCTGCTTTGCAAATTGGCAGACCAAATTCAAAATAATCAGAAAAAATTCCAACAGCAGAGCTAACATTGAGTCAGTGGCAGAAAACCACTTGGCGCAGCGATCGAATGTATTAGTGCATTTGAAAAACTAACATTATTCACGAAAGTGAATTAAAATGGAATATCACAAAATAGTAGAGCTCAACTCAATACAGAAGGTGAAATAGCATAATTGAGATAATAAAGGTAACGTCATACAACGAGTGAAACGAAATAGGAAAATGGAATTACAGATATCTCAAAAAATAGAACTGATAAAGCATGAGTGCTTTTTAATGGGTTAACAATAGAAGTTGTTGATATCTGGAAAAAGTTAATATAAATTACTATACATTTAACAGCCAAGTATGTGAATGTAATTTTCAAACTTGCCGCGAATGACGTAACTTAAAATTGCCTGAGCTATTAGATAAATCACCCAGCGTAGTATTGAGAATATCTAGAACAATATTTTATCATGGTAACACATGGTTATCTAAAACCACTAAATCGTTTCTACCACGGATGTGAAGTAATATTGGATAATAAAATATTGAATTATTATTATTATTATTATTCATTAGGATAAGAGTCGAGGATAAAATCTTACGTGACTCAATTATACATAGTAACATTTGTGGAAGCTAAATAACACCTATTTGAGAAAAATACTAAATAATATCAATATTACAAAATACAACAGCAAATAGAAAAATTAATAGATAATAAGACCTACATTGGACTACATCAACTGCTGAATAGCAGAGAATCAATATGATTTTTAAATCAGTTTACGGAAGGTGATTCAACCGTGTTCAAAGTATTCCATACACCAAATACTCCATTGCAAATAAAATGTTGCTTACAGGATTTTTTATAATTTTCATGCCTTAATTTGAAAGAGTGGCCACGTAAACGCGGGTCTGCAGTAATGTTAAATATATCACAGAAAATGTATTTTGAAGGATTCTGTACGTTGTGATTAGATCACCACGCCTAAGTCTATCTTCTGCTTTAGGAATTTTAAACAATCCCAAACGATGCTGGTAATCAGGACGAATAGTCCCAAACGGCATTCTCGTAGCTCTTCTCTGCACTGATTCGATTAAATTTCTATGGCGCGCAAGCAGTGGACACCACACCGAGGAACCAAATTCAATTATAGGTCTCACATAGGTTTTATAAAGAAAGCATGATGTTTGCACTGACAGATAGGAAACAACTTTGTTAAACAAAAATATAGAAGTATTCGCCCTCTTGCACATTTCTTCAATGTGGCGCGATCACGTGAGGTTATCAGAGATAGTGATACCTGAGTCTTTCTGTGAAGTAACCGTGCTTAACTTCAACCCATTAAGATGGTAGAAAATAAGTGGATTGTTCGTTCCAATGTGAAGTACAGTGCATTTGCTCGCATTTAATGGTATCAGCCATAAATGACACTATTCCTAACTTGAAATATTGCGAACTGGTAGAGGAAACCGGTCCTGGAATATCGGAAGTATAAATTAAGAATAATGATGGGCCAATCACATATCCTTGAGGTACGCCGCTAACTACATCTACATATTGTGAACAATTTGAATCAATTTATGGACGATTTCTGGCATTGTAACCTCATTGGACGACCAGAACGTTCGGCGTCAGTAAACCATTTGTGAATTGTTGCAATCGCTGGTGAGGAGTCCCCATAATGTTTAACAAGCGATGCTTTGGTTTGCATAATGGTTTTTCCACGCAATCAAGACAAGAAATTCACTTTTTTTTCATGTTTACAAAAATCTTTAAGGTTGCTTGCTTTCGATGGGTGTCAAATAAACATATCAGTCTGAAAATTTTAATGCGTTTTAGTTAAAGATGGTACATGGGATTTCCAATCGTGGCGCCATCTGTATTATTTTCAGGGACTTTTCACCTTGCACTCGTATATCGCTTGCATGATATTTAATTATTGCTTCTGAATCATTGAGTGCAACTTCTGTTTCAACAGTAAGTTTTCCAAAGTGTTTATTATTCGGTTTGAATGGGATATTATATCAAAGCCTTTGTTAAGTGAATTAATTTCTGATTGACTGAAGGTTACTTCGGATAAGTTGACAAATCTACGTTTGACAATGTTAAAAATCTAAATAAATGTTATCCCGTTGAGAATTCATTGAGTTTTAACCGTTTTGTTGTAAATTCTGAGGATGTTGTACCAAAATAGGCTAAAAAGTGACCAAAAACTCACCAACTTGGTAAGACATTGGTGATAAGGCAACTGTTATCCGACTAGATGAACAAATAAGAAATAAGATTATACATATTCAACGTTTCGGAAACTTATCGATGCATGGGAACTCGTTTCTCTATTTGAAATTGATAACATTTCAAATAGATAAACTATTTAAATACTATCACATTACTGATGGGAATATATTAATACATATTAGCGTTTCTCAATACAGATCATGGTTTATTACATAGTAGCAAATGTATGATACTGGGAGTAAACAGACATTACAAATAATCTGTCATTTATTCCTACATCTTCAACATTTGTTTTCACAAGATAACGTTTTCGTTGTTACTAGATAAAAGGAATGACTATTAAGTGGTATAAAGCTGAAATTTGAAACGGTTATACATATTTATAGCGCTTACAAAGTTATGAAAAAAACTTCCTGCATGCTGCAGATGAGGGTAATTTTTTAATTCGCATATCCCGTTGTAAAGGGTATTGTTGAATGGTTGTTTTAAATATTGGTGATATGCCTGAAACACTTTTTCAATAAGGGATTCGTTTACGAAATGTTAAGCTATAAGTAGATAAACTTTCTTCAAATTTTCCTTGTAAAGCTGTACTTCTTTATCTTGAATAGTAGACTTCCGCGGATAGCTAATCTTGGCTTCCGGACGGATTCCGCGTTACAGTAGCACGACTTGATGCCGACGTTTCACCAACCATTACAGGTGGCATCTTCAGGGCAGGCTTGAGGCTTGAGCTGAAACTGATTCTAGTGATTTGTGTAGCCGTATTTATTGCATTCACGCTACACAGTTCACTGCCTTCATCCCCGTGGTTAACTGCGTTCTGTCACCTGCTGGAAGTAACTTTCCTGTCCCCTCCAGAGCCACAATGAAGCCAGAAGTGAAAGACAGAGACAGGTCGATGCAATAAATGAAGATCTGCCAAGAATTTTGAAACAGTGATCTGATAATCTAGTACAGTTTAATGCAACCAAAACTCAAGCTTGCATCTTCTCCGGGATCATATTATCCTAAATATGATGTCAGGTACAACTGTTCCTATGAAATCTTCGATATTCACGCTCGGAATCACCACCAACATCTCCTCTCATGGGGCTGTCTTGTGAGTTTCATTGCGAAAACTGCTTCATAGAAGCTTGGTTTTCTATTCCGTGCCAAGAGGTAATTTACACCGGATCGTAGTAGAAAAACTATTTCTTAGTCTTAACTAACAATCCCTGAATTATCTTTATATATCCTTTCATTATTATCAAGCCCTCCCTATAAGTGAAACTTTCAATATGCAGATGGAAATTTTGTCGGAAAGAGGAAAAGAAAAATTTTCATTCGGTGGTTTTATTTATCAATTTGATGCAGTAAGCAAATGAGACCTCAATATTAAATTTTGGAAATGTGAGAGAAGAGATATTTGTAAAGCGAGAGTGCACACACGTGATGGATACATACACACGATTCTTCCGCGGCTGCAGTGTGGCCAGTAGTCACCAGAATCTAAAGAAGAACAAAACAAACAATGGAAGGAACAGCACAGATAAGTGTTCAAAATTGCGTTGTTCGTGTACAATATACATAAAAGTATATGAAGAAGAGAAGAATAACTATTCTTGTATTCATTTTACATATTTTTTCGCATTACATGCAGCACAAGGAAAATTACCAAGCAGCTGCGCTTTGAAAAAAAAAACATACGGCGGAAACGCAATGAAATCCATGCTGCACCTCCAAATCCATTGAGTTAAGCAGATTCAATTATGCCCGAAGTAAACAAAATTTACGAAGTACAACCGGGGGTACATGAGAATTTTCTGTTGGATGATACCGAGGAGGATCAAAACAGAATTATAATTTTTGGAAGACAAAGTTGGTTTCCTCTTTTGGATGACACAACACGGAACGCCGATGGAACTTTTACTGCTGCCTCCTCACTCTTTGCACAAATATATACGGTGATGGCAGTGAAAAACAATGGAGTACACCCTATTTTTCACGCATTGGTACCTAACAAACTGCAGGCTATCTACATAAAAATTAATTCCTCATTCAAGACCCAACCATATACATTGCGACCTTCACTGATGCCTATATATAACCTTCACACTTTCAAGAAAAATTTCAATGACTGCCTCCACCGCTGATCACACGATGTTTTACGAAGATTATAGGTTTCCCTGTCGTTTAGTCAAAGAAAAATAAAATATACTAGCCCACTATGTCGTATCTGCTATTTTATTTGTAATAGCAATCTTTGCTCAAGTCAATTTAATTCATATCATGCCCCCTGAACTTTACAGTGTCAAAGCCTTATCAAAGTTGAATATTAAAATTTAAACCCAATTTCTTATTTAAAAAACCTCTTTTGCATTTATTCAAACAACGCCACATTTAAAGTGTTTCGATAATAATGAAAATCAAGAATATTATGTTCGATTTTATAATTCACGACAATTTTCACCGGTGATAAGTAAATGATAAACAAAAATCTATGATCACATTCCGGAAAATATTACCTCAAGTCGGACGTTATGTGACCATAACTGCATTACGGCAATCACCCTGTTAATTGGTCGGAATAAATGATATAAAGTTAGTTTCCTTCGTTGTTGAATTGTTTTGTTTGATAATGATTACAAATAAATTTTGTAACCAGATGGTTGAAGGTTATTCAGAATCAATAGGGTTCTTGATAAAAGTTATAGAGGTTAAATAAATATATCCACGATAGTTCAAATCAACAATATTAGCCATATGTAGAGAAAATATTGAGTGCAAAATAAGAAAAATCTATTCTATCAGAGTCAACTTTATCACCGATATTAATTTTTCATTCATGCTGAAAAAACTCATATTTGTTGTTGATTAGAACTTACCCGTGATATCTACAACACTTTGATGATTTGAAACTATAATACATGCTTTTTCTTCAGATAAATACTCTTCACCCCTCACAGACCAATTTACACCAATAATTGGTGCAATAATAGAACAGGGGTAGCTAGCAGTCCTATAAAATATTTTACTTTACGAATATATTCAGAACAATTTTCACAGAATAACTTACAGTAGGTGCCGGCAATCCGTAGGCTTATACAGCCCCATATACGGTATTAGTACAAGAGAATTAAACATACACACAGCTGTATAGAAAGAAAACTTCAGATAATATCTAAAGACATGACTAGATTGGTATAATAAAGGTAAAATTAATATGCAACTAGCTAAAATTACTTCCGAATATGAAACAATCATATCTGTTTACGGAATGGTCTGGTATATTACGCGATTCACTTACTACTACTTCAGTTCGAAGTATAGCATAATTTATAACCATTTGAAACACATGGAATAGGTTAGATATGAGATCGATAAACTTCCATCGTTGATGTTAATAATTATAAAATTTCTGTTTGGTTCTGACCTTTGCTTGCTTAAGACAAACTGCCGATACTCTAAACTACCATCAAAATTCAAAATTTTAGCTTTACGAATGAAAGTGGGAGAAAGGCAACCCGGAACCGACACTCATAGGGGTAGAGCTAACATGATTATTTCAGAATGCGCAAGACTTAGGGGAGGGTTTCTCCGCATAATAGGGACGAAGGGTGTATTTATATTGTAGGAAATTTAAATTTGAATCACAATCGTAGGTACTCGTTCATATCCGTTCGTTCAAATAAATTGACTACTCGAAACAAATTTGCTTATGTTTGAGATGGAGGTGGAAGTATAAAGTAGTCAGTTAAGTATTTTTCGTTGATATTTGTTATATTTAGGTATGTTGTCGATTGGCAATCCACAAATATCTACTTTTAATTTCTATTACATTTTTGGAGTGACAGACGAACCATAAAACTGATGCAACGATTATTAAACATACAAGAATAGACATATTAAAATAATGATTGTTGATCATTATGTGTTAATCGACTATTTCCCTCAGGTAAATTTTACCTGATAGAATGGAGGCTTTGGACTATTAATGAATTATATCGATAATCACATAGTGCAATTGTCGCTTTCATCTCATAAAAGCACAACGTTCAATAAAAATATTTTTAAGCTATTGCATATAGCTTTTAGCGCGGCGACCGAATCAAGAAATTCCGTAACGAAAATAACTTAACATGTAGCTCGGCCGAGCGTTCGCTTAACGTGTATGTATAATTGTATATGGTACGACTATACCAAGCTCGCACGGATCGAGACGAGCTGCTCCGAAATCGGACGAATACGTAAGCAGCTGTTTGTGAGAAAGTATATAGGTGTATAGGTAACTATCATATCTTTATAATGCCACAACAGTGAATAGCAGTTGCTGGTGAATAGCTGTACGCGTAAAATTTGTGTATAAAGTGTTTTAAATATGAATAAACAAAGTGCATTTATTAATGAAGAAAGTGATGAAAAAATAGTGAAAGAAAATGAGTGAGTACTCTATATACATACATTTTATTTATCACAAATGCAGTATTTATCAAAACTTGTGTCAAATTAATTAATTTGAAGTATCTAAAAGTGAGAAATTTCGCTATTTTATACGAATGTTATAACACTCTAGCGCTTTAGACTTCCGTGGCCTAACGAAATTAGAAAGTTCGAATTGTATAAAAAGACAATTGCATGAACGCCAGACGTCCCATGTAATTAGCTACGAACGTAATCATTTTGACATATGCCTCGAGGAGCTCGCTACGCGTCAGTTAGAGTTTATACGTTAGACGCGCGTAGCTGAGACCTGAGAGTACCTGTTTCTATTTTAATTAAATTTTCCTATTTAATCGACATTTTGGGGCCCGAGACTATGCTATTTAGTTGACCCCGTTCATAAACTAACGACATGAAGTGAAAACCGCATGCGAAAAGTCCTCGCAAAGACGTTATATGTTCCGAAGATTTGCACTTTTCTACCTCGCGAGCTACGCGCTCCTCACGTGAACGTCATTCGGGTGTTGAAATTGGAACAAAAATTTAGTTATTTGCAAATATCTCCGGAACCGTTCATCGTACAGAAAACATCTTTCGCGAACATTTTTTACTCATAGCAACAAGCTATGTTCTATGCGACCAAAAATTTTTTTTACTCATAATTCGTGAAGATTTTGAAGGGGTAGTGGATGTTTTTCTCCCCAACTTCTACGCCACTGGAAAAAATATATTTGAACCGCCAATGTTTTCTACACAAAAAAGGTATTCTTGGTTATAACCTCTAAAGTTGACCGTTTTCGAGAAAAATCAACTTTTATGTAAAAAAACATGGTAAATTTTTTGGTTTTGTTACTTGTTCTAACGTTTGAATGAATTTTTTGCATATATGTTAATAGGAACTTTTTTCTCGAAATCAAATTTTTTATCGACTGTTGAAGTTCTGCTACTAAAACTTGGGACATGCTGTATATATATATTCACTCTTCACTATGTATATAATAGAAACTATTAAACCAAGCACGTGTACTATTTATTATCTATGTTTTTTGTGTAACTTGAGTTAATATCAAAGAAAAAACTTGAATTAATATCAAAGAAAAAAAAATACTGCATAAATTAAAAATAAATAAATAATTATAATTGCATAAGTTGAGAAAAATGCTATGCAATAGCTTTACCGCGGCAGTCCCCGAGTGCCACACGTATCTTTTTAAGTAATAAGAGACTTTTGCTTATTGTGACGACGACGCGTTTCTAGGTATATTACTTTTGACAATTTACTAGTGAATTAATTTAAAATACTTTCATGCCTGTCCTCGTGAATTGATTATTCAAATATGTTTAGATTAGAGCACGGTCGTATAGACAGGTCTGGAAACTCGAGGCTGTTTCCTATGTACGACTGTGGGCGTCACGTAAGAGTATCATCTTGATCTCTATGAAGAGTATTCTTATTCTGTGACATTTGACAGTTAACTTGTAAACAGAAGGAATACCTGCGTTTTCAGCAAGAATGAAACTGCATTGTGCCTAAATGCAAAACGGGGTACAAAAGTGCAAAACAAAAAACTTCTGTTTTTAAAGTGCCGAAAGATGCAGAAATGCGAAAAAAGTGGATGCCTGCGATTCCGGGAAGAAATCGTTTCAACTCGTTATAAGGAACATTTTATAAAGAAAAATAATAGTGAAAAATAAGCGATAGCCGAACATATTTTAAATACAGGTCACACCATTTCTCAAGAAAGTTTATCACTTTTAAAACACAGTACAGACAAATACCTAGGTATATTAGAAGGGATGGAAATGTATAAACAAAAAAGCAATTTACTAAATTTCGATTTATCTCCTGCTGAGGGTAACCCTTTGTTTACATTAATAGTATTTAAATAGGCACATTTTGATTTATAATTTAGTTTACTCTGATGATGGCTACTTGGTAGCCGAAAGGTCCTCAGTACTTTAGTAGTATTTTTAGTGGATAAGGGTGATTATTTCTTATTTATAGTGTTATGATATATCCACAGTCTGAACTCTTTTATAGTTTATTAGTATACATGTATTTTGATTGTAATCCTAATTTAATTAAAAAAATGTTTATATGCGATCGATTATTTTCAAACATTTCCTTTTTAAATTACTACCAAAAAAAGCCTTAGATAATAAGTACATACTCCGGAAAGAAATCGTTTCAAAGGTCTTTTATATGTACGAAAAAGGGGAAGTTATTTTTAAGGTGAGTAATACATTTTGACAAGAGTAACAGTTATATTCCTCTCAAATTAGAATCATAAATAAAAGAACACATTTAATTGATAATTATTTAAATGATTTATAAAAATATAAGAATCTACACATCAGTTTGGTTGAATTTTATAAAAAATTTACTAGTGGCAATGAGAACAAGTCATAAATTAAAAAAATGCAGTGATCCAAAATACCTATGAAATAACAAATATATATATATATATATATATATATATATATATATATATATATATATATATATATATATATATATATATATATATATATATATATATATATTACAAATCAACACTACACTGTAGTGTTCATTTGTAACATAATGGATTTCCATTCCAACAAGTAAAGATCCTTTACAATCTAAAAAAAAAATATATAGTAATAGAGGAAAAACATTGACAAATTACATAGATTCTTACTACTTCTAACTAAAAATTATAAAATTACTGTTTTGCTTTCAAATTAACAAGTGTTTCTTTCTTTATCTCTAATTCAGCAGGGCTTCCCTCATGAGGTCTTGCTGTTCAAGCTGCCATTTCACATCATTTTGACCTTTTTTTTAATTCCATGTCTGCAATGGCCAATCTTTTGTCCAGGAGGAAATAATATTTCTCCGCGATTGTCGAGGATGTCAATTCCCGAGAAACTAAAGGTCTTCTCCTACTGGATGTTGCATTTGCCAAGATAGTTGTCTTTCGAGTTCTCAACATGCTGCTCTTGAATTCCCTCAGTCCCCAGCCTGGTTGATTCTGTCATAAAAAATATTATGTTTCTACGATATATTTATGTTTTCCAAAATACCTTACCACATCAGTAGTTTTGATTTCATCGTTAGAATTACCAGGTTCGTCACAATTATCAGGTTCCATTGGCACATTGATTGAATCCTGTGAATAATAGATTTTTAATGAAGAGAATAAATTGAGCTACAACTTTCCGCACATCCATGTTTCTGTTGCTGTAAAATTTTTCAAGTGAATGCACCTCTCTATACCTCGATTCTGAACATGAAGAATTGAATTCATTGCCTACAGCTTTCCAGGCCTTGTTCTTCTCAGCAACCCTGACACCAATAGTTTTCTTGCATTCAATACTGTGCTTATATTTATGCACAAGACTTAAAAGCAGTTGCTTCTCAGTTTCCGAAAAATTAGGGATACGGCTCTTCTTTACAATAGTTCTCTACGAAAATAACAGTTTTCAGTAGAATTCACTACGACAATTGTGTATTATATTACCTTATTACTTTCCATTTCAACGGTGCAAATGGGCATTAGTACAACGAGGTCTATACATAGAGTAGACAACTAAGCCTTTCACGGGTAATTTGTCGGACATTCTGTCCTTCTCGCACATATGTACTGCGCTCTCACTCGCACGATTTCCCCTTAATTCTCCTCAATTATGACGGTATGCTCGTGTTATATTATATTTCAAAGTTCTGTTATATTCTTATACTCTTTGTGATACTAATAAAAATGGTTGGCATTTGCAAATCTTGTAAGAAAAATAAAAACCATATAGGAGTTTTTTTAAGTAAGTTTTTTTTATAATAAAATACGTATAATATAATAGAATATATACATAACCTATATACGTGTTTGTTTATTTTTTTTTGTAGATTTAAAAAAGAGTGGTGTGAATTTTTTGATTTGCATGAAAGTCAAATATCGAAGTCTTCTACAGTTTGTAGTGATCATTTTGAAGATAAATATATAACCAATACTGGTAATAGATATGTATTATCGTCAGATGCTAAGCCCACTATTAATAAAGCTGTAAAGAGGTACTGATATATATATACACAATCAATTTGAAAGCAATGTTACTATTATTTATTATTATATTTCTTGTTTTAGACTTAATTTTAATACAAATAAGACTTTGCCCGATACTTCAATTGATAATATGACTGATGTTGTTACGACAACATGACAACTTTTTTTATTGTGTTACACACTTATACACATTTCCAATATATTTATTTAACATAATAAAATTATATTATGTTTTATAACTTAACATAATTATCACTCTTGGGGATTGAAGTACGTATTACTTTTTAGATTCCACCTGGCATTTTTATTAGAGGCATAAGTTTATATTTTATAAACTCTAAAACTTGTTTGTTATACGATATTTCCTATGACTTTTCCAGAAATCAAAATTAAATCTACTCTCCTCACAGATCACCACTTAAATTAGAAACAAAATCAAGATATACGCATTCCGCATTGCTTTATATGTACGTAAACAAATAATCTGACAACTCGTCCGCCATACTGGAATGGTAAAGCAGATACCTAATTATCATTTCGGATCCCTATATTACTTCTTCTGCTCCACAACTTTAAAAAGCGCGCCTATTTGATTTTAACAACTTCCAGAAAGTTAAAAATTCGGTGTAGAAGGGGAGACCGTGCGAGTGAGAGCGCACTACGAGCGTACTACATGTGCGAGAAGGACAGAATGTCCGACAGGTTACCAGCGGCTCCCTATGCTTAACACACTACTTGTCTACTCTATACTAGACCTCGTTGCATTAGTAACACTGCTTGTGATTCCGGGAAGAAATCGTTTTACCCATAGATAACTCTACTACCGTACTACCTAGTAGAGTCAGCTATGGTATTACATCCCTCGTGATCCAAGCGCTAGCTAGTGGCTGAGCGAGGGACTACGACCGTGGGGACCCGTATGCGACTCAACTCAACCATAGAGTTTCCGGACTTGTGTATACAACCGTGGATTAGAGATATCTATTTACTTCTATGGCCTATTTTTTGACGTTTAACAGTACATTGATATTCCCATCAGTTCCATAGAGTAAACACTTTAGACTTTACAACTCTTGAGAACGTAAGAGGTCAGGTCTAGGTATCTTGTTTATACGCAAATAAAATAAGTGTTAAAATTTCGATCTTCACTAATTTAATATTGCCTCGAATTCAATTGAACTATACCTAATTACTTATACTGAAAACTGGAACGTGCCCTTAGTCTGCCAGCGTGCCAGCCTAATCTGAGAGAGAGAGAGAGAGAGAGAGAGAGAGAGAGAGAGAGAGAGAGAGAGAGAGAGAGAGAGAGAGAATAAGAGAATACTGTTGGGAACTAATAACCAAAAAGTTCTATATATAGAGTAAACTCTTCATCTCAAGACATTTAAATTAAAATACATGTGTTCGAGGTCAAGGAAAATCAAATGTGTACAAACAGGAACATCAATCACTATAAATAACCTACTAACCTAGTATTACCAAAAATATAAAAACAAACTAACCTAGCCGCTTGGAGTTTTGAAATCGGGAGCCAAAATGCATTATCGGAAGGTTCACCTCCTTGGCCACAACCGTCGATGCAGGTTCAACCTTGAATGCGGTATATCAACAGTTAATTCGCATAATATTAACTGTATGGGTAGGAGGTACCACTCTTGCCTAATATCCTCCCATACGAAGGATCAACGAATCGATTATTAAAGAAAAATGTGACTACACATATTCTTTGAATAAAATTCTTTGTTGTCGTTTATTTAAATTCTTAATTAGTAATAAATAGTTTAAATTGGACCTTGTAACTTGTTATGTATGTACAAATAATATTTAAGGCAAAGATAGGCCACCAATCTAACACTCCTATCGAAACATGTGGCAAATGCTCGGCACGAAAATAGTGGGTCAGGATGCTTGTGTGTAGACTCCGGCTGCTTATGCATTCGCTTCTCATTAGAGTAGGTTCAAAACTCCAAGCGCCAAGGTCATCGCAGGTTACTTGTAAATTTTTTCACTGGTTAGTTTTTTT
This sequence comes from Endomychus coccineus, assembly GCA_958510875.1. NCBI lineage: Eukaryota > Metazoa > Arthropoda > Insecta > Coleoptera > Endomychidae > Endomychus > Endomychus coccineus. Next base: position 30,618,260 of record OY294067.1, on the reverse strand, counting down.
AATTTTTATACATTCTTGGGAATACTAAGTTGGTAGGTTATTTGAAAGTTTGTTTTGTAGTTGATTGACTTTCCTTGCCCTTGTACAACAAATGTATTATTAAAGCTCATGTACACTCGGACATTTTCACCAACATTCATGGGTCGACTCCAACTTGACTCCACAATTCCACAGACCTGTTCTAAGCTGCAGACACCTATCACAAATTGTTCTGTGGTTGCAGTGCTGTAGTGCTGTGCTGCTGTTGCATGCAGTATCTGTCTTCTGTCAGAAGTTTTTAAATTTCTCTTTCAGTGAGAAAAATATATAACTTATTTCATTTCTTACAATTAAAAATTATTCGTACATCAAATTTGTTTGCCTTATGTTGGGTTTTGACAGGCGTCTAAGTATAATAAATTTTTGATTTGCTGTCAAACGTGTTTATTCTGTCATCAAAATTGTCAAATTTCACCGATTATTGGGAATTAAACCTTTAAAAAATGTAATTTTCAAATGTTTTTCACTTAAAACATTGGCTAAACAAAATGTCTCAAAGCGAGACATTATTGAAGCCGCAACAGCGTTTAGATTTAAAATGGTTGAAAGTAGATTTACAATCATTATTTAAATGTCAAGAAAGTTTAATAAATCATTGGAACGAATTGATTATTGATGGAGAACTTACAGGACCATTTGCAGATGAATTTGTTAATAGTGTTGGTGTTACTTCAAAGAAAGGAGAACTTGGAAAATATTATTGTGGCCAAAGGGTACATTTATATAATATAAACATTACAGAGTTATCTCATTTCACAAATATTAACTGTTGCAGGTATTAACTTGCACCTGCTGTGATGGAATCTGTGGTCCTAGTTCAGGTTGCAATTGTTCGTCATGTCAGAAATTGGATTTAGAAGAACAAGAGCGTAAATCCCAAGTAAAAGAAAAATTGTTAATTCCTTCTGTGGAAAGTTTATTGAGCAGGTGGTCATGGGGACCACAACCATGTAGGTGTTATTTTTATTTTTTTGATAGTTATTTAGGAGCAAGTATCATTACAGTGCACAATTGTTGTACTTGACTACTCATAACACTGAAAATAACATCTAAGAAATTAGAAACTGAATATTACGTAGGAATACTTTTCATTTTATCTTCAGTTGGATGATGAAGAGAGAAAGGTCATCATACTGAGCTCTTGATGGTATTTATTAAAACTATATCTGAAAATAATCAACAAATATAAAATATTCTTTCAATGCAGACATCAAAAAATCTTATTTTAAGTCGAAGTTAAAAACTCAGGAATTCAACATAAAATAATATTACTATTCTGTAAATTGGATCCAGAAGTATTAATTGATGGTTGAAGTAACAAGGTATATGATATTAAAATTTACTGCAACACTTGAAAAAATGTTACCCTAGAAAACAAGCAGAACATAAACATCCCAATTAAAATGTATCTAATTGATCAATGATGTTGATTGGGAAGTAGCAATTTATTAATAAAAACAGCTAAATATGTGATGTAAATGAAATTTCACACACTATTTCCCTCCAACTCCCAAATTTTTTAACTACTCAATACCTCGAATACTTTTAAAATATCAATTCCAATTTCATGTAGCTTCTTATCCTAGAGAAGAAGGGTGATACTATTTCATTTCCTCATTGGATAATATTTTTCGAAATTTGAAAACATTCAGGTCTTCCAGAAGTAAACTATTTTAAATTCTAAGGCTGCGATGATTTAAATCAAGTGATTTAAATCAAATGATTTAAAAAAAAATCAATGATTTAAATCAGAAAAAAAATTCTGCAAATAATTCGCTTTGATTTAATCAATTGGTTCAAATAGACACATTTTGTATATGTATTAAAACAAATAAATAGCTGGGGAGTAGGGTTACAATAAAATAAATGTTATTGTGATATGGTGTCAAGTAGATCATTCGCGATGTGGCCTCTGTTCGGAGGTTTATACCCTGGATTTAATTTTCCGATCATCGCTTTGAATTCCTTGTGTTCGACACTGTTGAACGAGCTGTTCGTCGCGTACACGTAACGTGCAACCTGTTTATCGAGGGCTTCCTTCTGCGTGGCAGTTACAATGGTGACAAAACTCTTCATGTTCGATGCAGCTCCAGATTTCAGCTTCTTTGCTGGAGCAGCTTCAGAATCTTTGGATGACGTTGGGCGTTTGTCTGGTCGAATTTCTGCGACAAAGAGTTTTTTGTAATTTGATTGCTCATTCTATTGATATTTATTGTGCTTAATTTTTTGAACATTATAACTTTAAATAAAACACACCTGCGGGTTCATCAGCTTCATCCTCGTCATGATTGAATCTTTTTCACATTTATCCCAATGGGTTTTCATCCGTGCAACAAGGCCTTGCAGTTCTTTTTGGCATTTCTTGCATTTGGCACGCAAATATTTGTCCCCTTTCACCTCATCGAAATGTTGCCAAATCGCGTCTTTTTTCCGCCCACTGATTGTTCCGAATACGCGAAAAACTCCGCAAACGGGCAGCTAGTGCTAGTGCTAGCTAGTGCTCTACACTATCGCCAACATGAACGAGCAAAGAATAGACCAAATTGTACCCGTGTTTCTAACCATGTCTTTAGGGTTTTAACTATTCCGCTATTGGTACGTCGATTCAAGGTGGCGCGATTGTTTCACCGCGAAATTCAAAACTGTTAATTACAACGATACAGGGTATTGAGATGGGATTATGTTATGAATGTGTAGTTTTACTTGTAATACAAGTAAGAATATGCATTAAATTGCATAAAAATCCATTGTTTGATGAATAGTGCACATAAAATCAACAAAATCTGATTTAAATCAAAAAAATCTGATTTAAGTCAAAAAAGTCCGATTTTTTTGTTTGTTTTTTTAAATCATGATTTTTTTCAGCCCTATTAAATTCCAAGAGAATTCCCCATCATCACTTCCCAACTCTACTATCATCAATTCCCAAGAGCAATTTGAGTGTTGATGAGTAAAAATTTCTTTAAAATAACTGAAAATTTAGCGAATCTGGAAAAATTGTATCAAATGTACCTACTGTAAGAGATCATTACCGTGGCAAACTCTCGAATCTTCAGTTTATGTGGTATAACTAATTTACGAGAAATTTTAGCATGACTATTCAAGCGTTCTTTTCGCGTTCTTGAAAAATCTAAATTTTGCACATTGGCTACTTTGCCTGATGTGGGACAATATTTCTTCCCACTTGAAAAAATCGTTTCTTAAATGCATATGTTTAAATACTATTCCATCACTACTAAGAAAATATAGGAGAAAGCTAAATCAAGTTTCACTATAGAGCGCTGTGTATAGTATGACAGTCAGACAACTGTAAATGAATATTTCGTAACAGGTTCTGAGATTGTATAAAACGGTTCAATAAAAGAAATTTTGTTACAAGCATAGCAATAATCGTTCCAATTAGGATTATTTTATATTGTAGATATGAAACGAAAGATGCTCTTTGGAATGATGCCTCATTGATATTGAGAGGTTTTTAATTTTATCCCCAATGATGCAAGATGAGATAGATACTTTTATGACGTAATTCCTATATTTTGCTCTACTTAACACATAAAAAATATGGAATAAACACTCGTTTTCTATTGATTTAATGAAGCATTCATTAAACTTGAATTGTATCAAAATATCTTTTACAAGGTGTTTTATCATATTATTTAATTGGCACTATTGGGAGACATTTTGAGAATTTCATAATTCCTAAAACATTGGCTTCTCAAATAATACATTCCAACCATCAAATTTGAAACAAGCAAATCATCTAATAATTTAGAAAAATGTACAATTAATTTACTGAAATATTGTTTCGAGGTTTACCAAGTGTAAATTATAATAATTTATTAATAATAAAGATTCTTGACCCAGGTATGAATTGTATATAAATTCTCGGGAATAGGTCACATTAACACTTATGCTTTATATTTTCTTGTCTATACGTACGTTTTGTCTCACGACCATCATCAGAAGACTTATTTTGTCTAAAACTGGATTACTTAAAACTAATTGTATTACACAAAGCGTCCTTATCGTACCAATTTCAATTAAAATGCCCACGTCGCCGAAACGAACAGAAACACGAATAATCGAAATTGTAACACCTCAATGTTATAAGTATAATATATCAAGAATCCACTGTTAAGACAAGAATGTCAAGTGTATATCTTCAGTAATTGACAAACCTTTCTCTATTAGCTCATAAATCTAACATCTGGTTTGAAAGTGAATACTTAAACTTAATGGTCTCGTTTCTAGTCGTTCACAGACTTTGTTGACATGAACACGCATTTATTAAAAGTTCTGCTTAACAGTGGATTCTTGATATATTATACTTATAACATTGAGGTGTTACAATTTCGGTTATTCGTGTTTCTGTTCGTTTCGGCGACGTGGGCATTTTAATTGAAATTGGTGTGATAAGGACGGTTTGTGTAATACAATTAGTTTTAAGTAATCCAGTTTTAGACATAATAAGTCTTCTGATGATGGTCGTGAGACCGAAACGTACGTAAAGACAAGAAAATATAAAGCATAAGTGTTAATGTGACCTATTCCCGAGAATTTATATATAATAATTTATTAATTCAATTTATAAAAACACTTTTTAACGCTAAAATTTAACATTGTTTCACTTGCACAATTTTATCAACAGAATAGGGGCTTAGTAAATTCAGTTTAAAGATCTCATCTTCCGCAAATATTTCTTCCAATGGGTATTTAAGAGATCACATCTTTAGACATAATTTAGTTCATAACCCTATATTCTGATGATGCCACTGTGTTGGTGAAACGATTGCATACATTTTACAGTTAAAAAGTGCAATCGTGATTTTATAAGATAAATTAGTGAACTAAAATATTTTTCAGCACTATGGCAGCTGAATGAATGTATGTTAAGTCTGAATAACGAACAAAAGGCCTTATGTTCCGAAGCGTCAAACTCGACGTTATCTATTACAAGACTGCACTGTAGACTAACGATCTTTAAAAGATATTATATAGCATTGAACCGATTGCCAGAATCACTAGAACCTCAACAGCAATTTGGTAGAAGAACAGAAATTGAAAGCTCAGATGAAAAGAGTTTCAAAACGAGAAAAAAGGACTCGTTAAGTACGAATCCTGCTGTTGGACTTGCCAGAGTGGGATCTAGAGCAGCTCTTAATTTTTCATTTGCCTTTTTACAAAGAGCTTGGCGAATGGGTAAGTGATTTTATACCTTTGCTAGTGTTTCTACAGAGAATGGTTTCTAGGGGAAGATACAGATCTGTGCAGTGAATTATTAACGGATTCACTGGAAGCCTTGCAGCTATTGCCTGTCGCCACTTTATTTGAAGAAAATAACGTTTCCCCAGTATGGTTGGAAGTTGTCGAGCGTTCAGCTAAATTCTTGAGGCAGGTAGTAACTGGGTAAGAAACTTGTTCAACCCCTTGCATAAGAGTGTCATATGTAAACGTGACGGTTCGAATTACAATGTCCTTACATGTAAACACATTTCTTGTCTATAAAATAGAACAGAAATTAGGGCAACCCATAACGCGACGACATAATGGGAGAATTTGTGCAATAACTGCTAATTTTTATAAATATTGTTAAATGTAACGAACTGACGAAGTTTTGATTGATTCTGCTAGTTCCTTTCCAGAAATATAAATCTAGATCAAGAAACAATTTCTGTATATGAAAAATTGCTTTCTTTCAGCAAGAAAAGAAAGAAACTTGTCGGAATTGCCGTAAATTGAATGTATACATTTTCCGAACTCATGATTTTTTTCTTCATACAGCATGGTCACTTTAAATGATCGTTCCCTATACATAAGGTGAAGGTAGTGGATTTCATGTTTCTATTCAGTCAACACTTTTTTTAACTTCTTTTTATAAGCACGTTCGGAAAGTTGTATCATGTCGTCGAGTCCATCTAGTTGTTTTAATATTCCTTGAAATAATATAAAAGTTCAAAAAACCAAGAGACGCACTTTTAATGGATACGCGCTAAAATGAAATAACGTTAATATACTTCGGGCGGTGCTTGGACACTATCGGCACCAGGAAAACTAAATTTGGTACTCAGGATATTTTTAGTATGAAAAATCGACTTAGTCAGGTCAATGGGATTCATCTCTTATTTGAGTTCTACAAAATGAATTTCGATGAAACCTTGTGCAATGGGTTATTAATCACATCAAAGAAAAGACAAAGAAAATTAAATGGGGAAATGATCGGAAGTGGTAGAACACCCATTTTATAACGAGTTCCGTAAAAAAATAAGATACTTTTGGCCCACGGTCGTACATTCAGGTCTGAGAACTCGAGGCTGTTTCCTATGTGAGAAGTGACTCCGCTAATCGTCTACTGTCGCGTAGTACCAAAAAGGGTGGCGCAGTAGTCGAAGAGTGTTCTCTGACACTACGCCGTGTTCTCTGACAACTGTCATTCTTGAATTGTAAACACAAGGAATACCTGCGTTTTTAGAAACAAATTACGAAACCGTGCATTGTGCCGAAATGCAAAACGGGGTACAAAAGTGTAAAGCAAGAAACTTATGTTTTTGAAGTGCCGAAAGATGCGGAAATGCGAAAAAAGTGGATGCTTGCGATTCCGGAAAGAAATCGTTTTAACGAGGTCTTTTATGTGTGCGAAAAAGGGGAATTTATTTTTAAGGTGAGTAATACATTTTGACAAGAGTAACAGTTCTATTCCTCTCTCAAATCAGAATACTTAATAACATTGCTTGCGATTCCGGAAAGAAATCGTTTTACCACTTCGGTCCAAGCGCTAGCTAGTGGCTGAGCGAGGGACTACGAGTTTGGCGACGCGTAAAAGACCCATGTCAAACATACGAGTTCTCAGACCTGTATGTACGACCGTGTTTTGGCCCAAAATGAGCTCTGAAAAATTAATGTTTTCCGAGATATGGCCACTCGAAAATTCCTAAAAGTGGGGGAAGGAAATAAATCTGAAAAAATTTAGGTGGATGTAGAATCAGATTAAAAGTTAAAAGTTAAAAATTTATCTGCAATTTTTCTCGCAAGTGAGTTTTGTATGAGTTTTTCCGGATAAACCCATTTCTTTGACATTGTAGCGCTCCAAATATATTCTATTGAAGAAATTGAAAATATTCAAACGTATTGAGACCATCTAAACTTTTAGTTTCTTGAAATTTTTGTTACTTTCATATTTTCCGAGTTACAGACAGTTTTCCGTGACGACAAAATTTTTAAATCATTCTACAGAAACAAATGGGTTTTTTGATAAAAATGTCTTATTTTAACCGTCTATATCACTTCTTATATTTTTATCATTATAAAATAAAAAGAAACATTTGTTTCAGTATGATTAAAAAATTTAGTCGTCAATAAAAAAGATAATTAATGCGGAAATGATCGGAAGGGGTAAAAAAACACCCCTTTTATCACGGATTCCGTAACTTGTTGAATTTGGGTAAAAATTAAAAAATATGTACTTACCTTTTTTGACTCAAAATAAGATATTTATACTCTTTTTTTTCTGAAAAATTAATATATTCCGAGACTTTGATACTCCAAAATTCCTAAAAGTGAGGGAGGGGAAATCTAAAAGGTAGAGAAAAATTTGAAAACATTCAGGTGAATGTATTATCGAAATGGAAGTTTCTTTCTCATTTTCGAGTGCGTTTTGTCCCAGTTTTTCATGAAAAACCACCCATTTCTTTGACATTGTAGCGCTTTAAAAAAATTCAATTGAAAAAATTTAGACGTATACGTTGAGGCCTTCTAAACAATTTTTGGTTCTTGAAATTTTTTTGGTATTTATCAATAACTTTTTCTCAAAAAAAACATTTGTTTCTGTAGAATGATTAAAAAATGTAGCACTGTTGTTGTCGCGAAAACTGTCTGAAATTCGGAAAATATGAATGTTAACAAAAATTGTTTAGATGGCTTCAATGTTCACGTTTGAATCTTTTCAATTTTTTCAATTGAATAATTTTGGAGCGCTACAATGTCAAAGCAGTGGGTGGTTTTTCCGGAAAAACTTGCAAATAAAAAAACTTTTATTTTGATTCTACATTCATCTGAATTTTTGTCAGCTTTATTTCCCTCCCCCCACTTTTAGGAATTTCGAGTTGCATATCGATGCGATAATATTAGAAGTCGGTGGAAATTGACTTCCAAGATTTATTTACCTACATATATAGTCCAGGCAACGAACCAGAAAAAAAAATATAGTAAGCTAGAATTTCAAATTTTTTTTTGCATTCTATTCCTAATACCCCATAGATCATTCATGACTATCAAGACCGTGGGGGTCGACCTTTCTACCTCCCCAAAACGGGGTTTCAACCCCTCAGAGGAGCATTCTTATAAAAACAATCCTAAAGTTTAGAAAATTAATGAATTAAGAGCCGAAAATGACCCCCCGTATGTTTTTTGGGTCGCTGATCACGATTCCGCAGTTAGTTTTCTCGGAAAACTCCCTCCAGATAGGAAATTTGGAAAATATATATAATACATAATTTATAATTTTGTTGCAAAAATGACCTCAAGTTAGTTTTTTGGTTCGTTAATCACGAGTCCTCTGTTATTGTTCCCAAAAAACTCTCCAGATGGAAAGTTCGGGAAATTTGAGATGTTCCTGAGACGGTAATGAATAATAAAGTATAATTTTGTTGCAAAAATGACATCTAGTAGGTTTTTTGGGTCGCTGATCACGATTCCGCTGTTATTTTTCCAAAAAAACTCCAAATGGAAAATTCGTGAAATATGAGATTTTCACGAGAGACGGTTATGAATAACAAAGTATAATTTTGTTGCAAAAATGACATCTAGTGGGTATTTTGGGTCGCTGATCATGATTTTGCTGTTATTTTTCCCAAAAAACTCTCCAGGTGGAAAATTCGGGAAATTTGAGATTTTCCTGAGACGGTTATGAATAATAAAGTATAACTTTGATACAAAAATGACACCTAGTAGGTTTTTTGGGTTGTTGATCACGATTCCGCTGTTATTTTTCCCAAAAAACTCTCCAGATGGAAAATCCCAAATTTCCTATCTGGAGGAAGTTTTCCGAGAAAACTAACAGCGGAATCGTGATCAGCTACCCAAAAACATACTAGGGGTAATTTTTGTAACAAAATTGTACTTTATTATTCATAACCGTCTCAGGAAAATCTCAAATTTCCCGAATTTTCCATCTGGAGAGTTTTTTGGGAAAAATAACATCGGAATCGTGTTCAACGACCCAAAAAACCTACTAGATGTCACCTTTGCTACAAAATTATACTTTATTATTCATAACCGTCTCAGGAAAATCTCTAATTTCCCGAATTTTCCATCTGGAGAGTTTTTTGGGAAAAATAATATCGGAATCGTGTTCAACGACCCAAAAAACCTACTAGATGTAATTTTTGCAACAAAATTATATTTTATTATTCATAATCGTCTTAGGAAAATCTCAAATTTCCCGAATTTTCCATCTGGAGAGACTTTTTTGGGAAGAATTACAGCGGAATCATGATCAGCGACCCAAAAAGTCTACTAGAGGTCATTTTTGCAACAAAATTATAAGTTATTTATTATATATAAATTTTCCAAATTTCCCAAACTACCTGCGGAATCGTGATCAGCGACCCAAAAAACATACTAGGGGTCATTTTCGACTCTTAATTCATTAATTTTGAACTGTTTTTATAAGAATGCTCCTCTGAGGGGTTGAAACCCCGTTTTGAGGAGGTAGAAAGGTCGACCCCCGCGGTCTTGATAGTCATGAATGATCCTAATACCCCATGTATTAGGAACAGAATGCAAAAAAAATTTGGAAATTATAGCTTATTATATATTTTTTTTATTATGGTTTTTTTTCCGGGCTTATTGCCTGGACTAATAGGTGAAGGTAACAGAAAAGGGTTAAATATTACTTTCAATTTTCATTACAGAGACATAACAAGCGGACGGCAAAGCTGTAATATTCCCCTACAAGATCAACATACTGCACTATTATTATTATTAGAATTAGCTTTACAGAAAGGCACGCTAACTAGTTTTTTAGATGTTGTATTACTGCTTCTGAATTTATGGGAGAAAAGGACACACTTGAATGACAATAGGTAAGAACACATTTTGCTGAACTTAAAATAGAACTAATTAAGATCTTAATTTAAATTGTTTTGGTGATGCATCTTAGTCTGTTGTATTTTCATTCAAGGTCTGTGTCCGAAATGGCATCTGCTCCACTTGTATCATTTTTAAGGAGATTTGCAAGTGTACCCCCTCCTCAGTTTGTTAATTATGCTAAGGATATAATGGAAGACTTGCCAAGTTGTACAAAAGTTTACTTAGATTTAGTGGCTCTTCCCGAGGATGACCACATTGAGATTGATCTTAGACAGGCAGCAGTTTATTTATTATCACATCTGGATCGCTTGGCAACACCTTACATACCTCCAACAACATTCAACAAAGTGAGTTCCCCACACGGAATTAACTCTGCAAACCACATGCAATATACCACCATAATCTTAATTTTTCTAATTCTTCTAGTCTGCCTGTACCCAGAACGGGCAAACTGTATGGGCTTGGGGCTCATTGAACTGGATTACCGGCAGTAAACCACAAACCTGTGATTCACTCTCTGAGTTTACTATCAAACAGTTGTGTTGTTCTGATAATTCAATCGTTTTTTTAACCACCACTGGAAAGTTGTATTCGATGTACTATGTGTCTGAGCCTCAATGTCCTCAAATAATAGAAGGTAGGTTAAAAATTCATACTTGTTCATAAGCTTTTTCTTCCATGTAAAAGTAATGAAATATTCATAAGCTTATGAAAGGCAAACAAACACATTAAACTGGTGTTATTTCTGGTAAAATAACTAGACTTGAGAAACATGCCATGGAAAAATTAAACGAAGTGGAAAATTTATCAATTCAAATGAATTTCCAATGAGTAAATACATTTTCAATCAAATATCGATTGGAACAGTTGAAAAAGATTTATTTCGATTATACTTCTTAGTTCATAATTATATTATAATTCTCGGGAAATAGGTCACTAACACATATGCTTACTATTTTCGTCTTTACTTACGTTTCGGTCTCACGACCATCATCAGAACACGTATCACTGTATAAATCTTGATTTCTTAAAACTAATTGTATCGCCACAAGGCGTCCTTATAGCACTAATTTCAATTAAAAATGCCCACGTCGCCGAAACGAACAAAACAATCGAAATTATAACGCATTAATGTTTCAAGTATAAATTAAGAATCCGCTGCTAAGCAATATTGATCCAGATGGTTAACATTAACATTTATCATAGCTAGCATTCGTTTTCCATCCTATATCCTAATGTTCATATCTAGGCAATTTCACACAAATTTCTATTTCACAAGTAAATTGAAGTTTTTAGTGGAAATTGTTAAATTTATTAATCACGCATAATTATATTTATCATGAAACTCAGTATTCAACTTTTGTGTGTGATATTTATTTCAGGCTTAGAAGAGAAGAAGGTGGAGAAAGTTGCTTCCCATAATGAAGGCAAACACTTCCTAGCACTAACTAAGGACGGATGTGTCTGGTCATGGGGTCATGGAGATGGTGGGCGATTAGGTAAGTTTTACAGGCAAAATTCGATAATGGTTCTGGCAGATTATTGTTTTATGTTAGTAAAAATGTATTGGAGTTCTGCAAAACGATAACACATGAAACAAACAGTGTTGAGCAATAAATTTAAATGTTTTCCTACAGTACAACTTGTTTTGGAGGTCACATGTTATTTTCGGGAAGCCATTATTACTTTGAATTGAGGATACCTACACTTTCAAAGACATTTAGATTATATAAAGAAAAAAATTTACTAGATAAATAAAAATATAAATACTATAATTCAAAATCAAATAATTGATATAGTTGATAGGACCCAATCAAGCTCCGCCCCCGTTTTGATTGGTTGATTGATTGATTGATAAAGTTGATAACATCAAATATTTTAGTTTTTAGCTTGATAGTATGTCAAATTTTAAAGCACATTTAGATTATATAAAGGAAAAAAAAAAAAAAAATATTTTTCTTTAATAGATTTAAATATTCCGATTGAATAAAAGTTTATGATGCAATTATTCACGGCAGTTTACAACATTCGTTTGATAATATTACTAAGATAGATCACGTGGTGGTTGACGGAGTGTCCTCAGTTACAATCAGTGGCGGCTCCTCTAAGGAGGCTCAGCCTCCTCATCAATTTTTCTTAATGATCATTCTCCATTTTATTTCCTGTTTCTCTGATAATTCTTTAAATTTTACAATTAATTCCCAGTTCTCAGTAGTTATTTTTAATCTGGCAACAGTGGCCAGAGGCTAGATTCTCTATATATCTCAAACGCTAAATACGTGTGGTCAACACAGTTGCCGTTTTTCCAACCAGTCCAACTGCGAAATAGGGTAAAACAGCGGATATGGCAACATTATCTGTAGGCTAGCTTCTCGTTCGCACTCGGTCGAAATACGATTACTTCCTGCCCTGCGAGCTGCGAGGCGGCGACACGAGACACGTGCTCCATCAGTTATTGTTTTTGTTTCGCGACCCGAAGTAAGGTTAAGTTATAATCATCTGTTCCGTGAGTTGTTTAACGTTAAAATGTGCAGTTGCTGACTTCTTAGGAAATCCATTTAGTGAATTAACATATTATTGAAAAGTGTTTTTTTTAAATAAACGGCCTAGTGATGACAGGTATGTTTCAAAATCGAAATACACAATAAATTATATTGCTTGCTATTTACATCTGATACAACTTCATGTTGGGGGCACTCGGGTTATGATGATTTGAAAAATTTAGCTCGTGGTATAGACAGACATGAAAAATCGCAGGAACATATTACAGCGAGTATTAAGTTTAAATTAACCGGTAAACAGAATATTGTTAAAGGCGGAAAACATATAATTTGTTAGACAAGAAACTACATTATAAACAACGTTTATATGAAATTTTAGATACTATTATAGGTCAAATTGAGATTCGATTTTCCGATTTACATGAATTGAAGTTTTTCGACTTGACGAATAGAAGATTTATCGAATCTTTTTTAAAAGAGTTTTCCTATACACTTTTAGATAACTTAGTTCTAAAATATAAATTTTTTGATAAAATAGCACTGCACAATGAATTATATACCTACTCGGATAAAGATATTTTAGGCCAGTACGACATTCACGCCGATATGATAAAATATATGATAGACAATGATTTGCGACAAGTTTTACCTCAGTTTTATAAACTACTTTGTTTGACAGTCACCATTCCTGTCACGTCGGCATCGGTGGAGAGATCATTTTCTACTCTCAAACGAATTAAAACTTACATGCGAAATACAATGGGCCAAAATCGTTTATACAATGTTAGTTTGATATCTATTGAAAAAGATTTAATGAAACACTTAAAACAAAATGATACATTTTATGATAATATTATTGATCATTTTTCGCAAACTAAAGACCGTAGAATTCCGTAAATATATAAAAAAGTTAATAAAAATAATAAAAAAAAACAAAATATGAAAAATTTCGAAAAAAAGATAAAATATCAAAAATCCAAAGAAAAAAAACGAACAAAAAAATGTCTTGCCAAGAGAAACTCTAGACCTCCACGTAGGTTCTTGCTTGGCAACAATTAATTTTGTCACTGAAGTAGCTGGTACGGTCGCTGTGCAAAGGTTAAATTTATTGGCTGAATAGAGTATATTTTTACAAAAACGTTTTATGTCCAGCCTCCTCTCTTAAAAAGTTCACAATGGCTATCAACGCTGGTGTTCCAGAGAAATGTATCTTGGTACCAATTTTGTTTCTGCTCCATATCAACGATCTGCTCGAAGTGACGACCTGTCCCGTTCACAGCTTAGCAGATGATTGTACACTATTCCGCTTTCTCATCCAATGAAGCCAGAGTAACGAAACAGGGACGGGTTGACGCAATTAAAGGAGATCTGGCATAGATTTTAAAATGTTCGGGATCACCACAAACAGCACCCTCTCATGGGACGAAAATGTGAGGTACATTGCGAAAACCGCTTCACAACTTGGTTTTCTATTTCGTTCCAAGAGCTACTTTGCATCCCAGCAGCCTCATAACCCAGAGGACGGACTGGGAGAACAAGGACTCTGGGCCGCTTCCGCCAGGGGGACTCGTGTGGTTCACGGACGGGTCTAAGACCGGCAAGACTAGCGGAGCCGGAGTCTAAACTCTCTAAAACCATACTCTCTATGAGCAGGAGAGGCCTAAAACTGGTGACAGTTCTCACAGGACACTGTCATCTGAATAAACATCTACACACAATGGGCGTTGTTGAAGACCCAGTTTGTAGTATATGTGGAGAGGCGGATGAAACTGCTTCTCACATCCTAGCAGAATGTCCAGCACTGTCTTCTCTTAGGCTACAACACCTCGGCAGCACACATAAGCCGCTTGAAGCCATAAGAGACATCAGTCCATGCAAAATCTTAGCCTTCGGCACAGCTTTAGGCCAGCTGGACTGATTCTTGTGTCAATGAGCGCACAATGGATCCAATCAAGCGGTCTAAGTGCTCCGGACTTGTCCGCCCCCGCTTTGATTGATTGATTGATTGACATAAACATGGATACTGACCTAAAGGTAGATTTTAGTTTTGTAAAATAATTATAAATGAGAAAAAACAATGAAAGCATAGATATCTATTAATTTTAGACAATTTTCCTTATCCCACTCCATTTTCATCAATGTGTATTATTTGTTGGTATTTGAATAATAAATTGCAAGCCTGAAAGCACCACAAATCGTCAGGCATGCTTCGAACAGACCGAATTACCGTCTAGCGAATAATAACTTCCTTTGAGCAATTCACTTTTACCAACTAGTATTATAAAAACATTCGACTCTGAGAAATGTCCACACTACGCGAATTCGTTTGTTCTGTTCGTTCGGACTAAAATGCTCAACTCTGGACGCACCATAATACCACTATTTGACTATTGACAAAATTTAACATTGGTTATTTTGTGTTTTTTTCAGGTCATGGTGATAACATGTCCAAAGAAGAACCCTGTATCATCCAAGCTCTATGTAACGTCGATATTATCGATATAATATGCGGCAGTACATACAGGTAAGATATCGTCGTTTTTACCAGATTTTCCAAAAGCTACAATGATGAAATAAAATGCCGACATCAATGATTATAGTAGAAAAAAATTTGAATAAACCGTTTTTACAGTGCCGCTATTTCATCAAACGGAGCTGTTTATACCTGGGGCAGAGGTAATTATGGTCGTCTCGGTCATGGCACTTCCGAAGATTGTTTAATACCAACGATAGTATCTACTTTAACCGGCCACCATGTGGTCAAAATAGCTTGCGGAGCTGGTGATTCGCACACTTTGTGCGTGACCAGTTTGGGTAAGGTGTATAGCTGGGGCGACGGAGACTACGGGAAACTCGGTCGAGGTGGCTCGGATGGTTCGAAGATCCCACGAATCGTAGAGAAATTGCAACACGTCGAAATCGTCGACGTCTATTGCGGCCCGCAATTCAGTATAGCTCTATCCAGTGACGGAAAAGTATTCACATGGGGAAAAGGTGACGGTTGGCGATTGGGCCATAATACGGAAGAACACGTAAGATACCCCGAGATGTTGGAAAGTTTGCAAGACAAATGCGTCGTTTCCATCAGCTTGGGAGGCGGGCACGTCTTGGCTCTGACAGACGTCGGAGAGGTTTACGGTTGGGGAAAGAACGAGAATAAACAAATCTGCGATTCGTCGGAAGCCTTCATCCAACAACCGATCCTCATCGAGACATTGAAGAGTCAGAGGGCGACTGCCATTTGTTCCGGTCCTGCGCAAAGTTTCGTCTTGACCGATACCAATTCTTGGACATCTAAATCGTCGGCACCCTTCGTTATAGACCTTAACGAACAAACATTCAAGTGAGTACAAGATAACTTGAGTACGTCATAATATATCAGGGTGGTAATCTTCAGTCAATTTTAAGAAAAATAATTCATATAGCCTGTTCACGATAAGAAAAAACACAGCAGCATGTTGTGCAGTCAGTCAAGTTTGCCAAGTTTTCAATATTTTTGAATCCAACTAACCTAAACCTTAGGGATAAAGAATTCTCATATGATCATACATATGCTCCCCCACTAGCTTATTGCACAAACACATTCAATAATAAATATCACTAAAAATTGCACATTAACCAATAACACAAAACTATTCACTTTATCAAACTGCAACTAGGACATTCACCTCAACTAATACACCTGAAAACACATTTTCACCAATCTTAATTTTGTCTAAGAAAGCTTTATTTAATTGTTATTTATTTCTGTAATTTTTTAATAAACAGTTTGTTGAATTTTTAAGAAAAAAAATCTACAGAGAAGGTGCAATCACCGCGTCGCCCCTCCCTTAGATCCGCCACTCGTAAATCCTTCGTGTTGAAATTTTCTTGATACAATTATTGTATTTTCCCTTTTTTTATATGTGGAAATATTAACCAATTTTGGTACATAACAAATCCTTTCAGATGTGATATTTTCAAGACCTGCAATAAATCAATGGTAAATGGGTAAGTAGTAAATAGAATAACGCATATATTCAATTGAGGGCCCTGTACGAATTTGAAGTGGGAAGCAGCAGTTAATTTCAAACACTGACTCGTGACTTGAATCAGTCAGTAAATTTAATTTATTTCATTGTACTTGCAAAAAAATCGATTGAATTAAATAAATTGCTTCTTCTTTTTTTATCAAGCTGACAATTCATAGCTTTGTTACTACTTTTGTTTTTGCCGAGGTGATGAAAACCCGTTATGGGGAGGTTATGAGCCTTTGGATCTACTGTGAGACTCACCTTTTCAGGCATAATAACTGAAAACTTCACCCCCAGGTCGCCTTTGTACAGTCCCATTTTGTTAAAGTGTCCTTTTACTGGCGCACGACCAATCATGAGCCCTGTTACGACTTTTATTTTTTCCCTATTTAGTGCTAATATAGGTATGTCATTCTTTTGTTACAAGGGACTTTGATGTATTTCTTCCCATGTTCGTTTCCTGGTATTTTTTCCCAGTATTCGGGATGCTTCAGCTATTCATTCAGGGAGTACCTGAATGAATAGCTGAAGCCAGTTTTGAGTTTCTTGGGTATACTCCTGCACCTACATCTTTTTCAGTCTTGGACCCGTCTGTATACCAGATCTTTCCTTGTAGAATTTCGGTTTGTATGTTCCCATTCAGTCCTTTCTGGTATTAATACCCTGAATGTATTGTTAAAAGAGTATCGCGTTGGAATGTGATCTGTTCTCATGCCTAACACGTCACGATTTTACATTGCTCATGTGTCCAGGCCCAATGTGAAAATTCTCCAGTGTATGTTGTATTCTGAAGGCACCAAGCCTTGCCTCTCATTGGATTACCAATTGGAGGGGAGGTTATCCCAGTAGTGTATCCATTTCTACAGTGGGCGGCGTTGATTTCATGGCCCCTCTGATCCCAAGGCATGCAAGTCTCTGGACTTTGATTAGTCTTGTCGTGTTTTAGGCCACCATACCAAAGAGGCTTATTTTATTGCGGGTTTTACCACTATGTTGCATAACCAGTAGAGCATGTTCGATCGTAGCCCACATTTTTTCCCGAAGAAGCGTCTGGCCACTAATAATGAGGTCTTCGCTTTTTTAATTACTTTTCCCAAATGTTGGCTCCAAGTCAGTTTCGAGTCTAGTGTATATTTAATTTCTCCTTTTATCTGTACAGTTTCTCCTCGAATCTTCAAAGGTCCCAAGCCCTCTAATTTGCGTTTACGAGTGAATGCTACCATGGTGGCTTTGTGAGGACTGATATTCAGTCCCTCTGAATCCGTCCAAGTTATTACCAGATTCAGAGTCTCTTGAATTTGATCTCTGACCGTGAAGTTGTATTTTCCTTGTATCATGGCAACTATGTCATTGGCATATCTAAGGGTTCTGTATCTTTGTCCTGGAGGGTTCACAGTAGCCCGTCCACGACCAGATTTCACAGGAGCGGAGAGAGTACTCTCCCCTGCGGGCATCCTCTGGCCACTAGGGCCATCACGGTCTCCTACATTATGGTTGCATGTATCATTCTGTTCCTCGGCATTGAGTATCCATACCACACTTGGTTTCTCGATTCCGCTGTGTTTGAGGAGCTGATTGAATCAATGAAGGTGTTGTCAAAAGCTCCTTCGATGTCTAGGAAAGCCGCTAGGATTTCTTTATTTTCCAGCGTTTTTTCCACCTTTTCCACAAGTTGATGAAGTGCTGTTTCTTGTTTCTTGCTTTTGAGAACTGGTGTGACCTGTATTCAAAGTATGTTCGGCTACCGCTGTTTTTTCTTTTCACTATTATTTTTCTTTATATGGGCAAAATGTTCCTTATAACGAGTTAAAATATTCCTTCTGGTTTGACCCACATAGCATTTTGAACACGACACGCAATTGATTTTGTAAATCCCGAATTTGTCGAAATCGGATACTTTAGCAAAGGTGTTGCCTAAACGGTGTTTTAGCTTGTTCTTACATCTATAAACTGGTTGCATTGCAAATTTAGAAAACAAACTATGGAATTTATAAATTACTGAAGAATGATAAGTGAAACTTTTGAATTTTATTGAAGTATTTGAAGGCAATGGCTCTAATTTGGCTAGTTGGCTACTGTCCAATTTCTTTTTTTGTTTAGTAATTGAATTATTGATCAAAGATTTGTGACAACCATTGTCCAACGTAATTTGCTGAAGTTTCTCAACTTCGTTGTTATAATAGAACTAGACTATTAAACGGAGCTATTTTATATCTAAATGGTGTAGCTGAATCCGCCGAGGTATACCTATTTCTTTGAGTGGGTTTTCTGTATATGTGAAAATTCAAGTGATTACCATCTTTTATAATGTTAATATCAGGGAAAGGAAGCTGATTATCTGTTTCTACTTGACAGTGAATATCGGTGGATGAAATTGGCTATTAAGCGTGTTCAAAAAGCCATGAAAATCAAAATCGTTACTTGTAATCGCGAAAACGTCGTCACAGTATCTATACGAAACTTTTGGAAACTGATTCAATTTTGATTTTAAGGAGGTTTCAAGTCAGATTAGAAAAATATTGGCCAAAAAAGGAGAGAGTGCCCATTGCACATCCGTTTGTTTGTTTATAGTAATTTTTGTTAAAAGTGGAATAATTTTGCTCCATACATAAAGATGTACGGATCACGTATTCTGTGCAGTTTTTATCGGGGATAATAATATTTGAAAGCCATTTCTACATACTGTTTATTGACTCAGGGATTGGAGTAAATATTGAAACAACATCAAATGAAACGAGAGCATCACCAAGTTTAAGTTTGAAATCTTTAAGTTCCACAGAATTTTAATTGTTAATCTTTACCATACGTAATTTTAACAATTCTGAAATACTGCTCAACCAATTTGAAGAAAATTGGCTGTTGATCACCACCCTGCAATTTTAACGTATGTATACGTTCTGTATAATGATTTCAAAATATTTAGAAAATATCACTCTATGTGGTTCGAAAGGTATTAAAATACGATTGGTTGTTGCCAAGACTAATCATTTAATCTTTCTTTTCCAGACTGTTGGACCAACTCCTCGAATTTGTGGTTGTTAATTGCCATTCTGCACAAGACAAAGAGTGTATCGCCGTAGCTACTTTAAATTTGTTACACCTTCAGGTAACTTAATTCTTAAAATTGTGTAGCATTCCTATATATATCTTTTTTTTCAGTTGCACAGTATCATAAGTAACAATGTGAATCCGAAAAAAGTAGGCCTTGCAGCTAACAGTAAATTATTGGGCAGCTTAAAATCGCAAATAGTATATCTTGCTAGTGGTGCTAATATTACACCCAGTATACAGAAAACATCTCAAGCTGCTCTACAAGCTGGCTGGAGTATTTTGTTACCTACAGCGAATGGACGGGCCAGGACATTGAGTTCTTTATTACTTCACTCTGGTAAGTTTCTGAAGCTCCTTGAGTGGGATCTTTCTTGGAAAGGATTGAAAATGAAATATAAAACCAAATATGTTTTTATTTCAGATGTTGAACCTAAAATGTGTAAATCTGGTCACAGATTCATGACCGACCTATTGGTGTGGAGTTTGATGGCTGATGGTGGTTTGGAGACGGCTCTAAATGAGGCTCTAGGTGTTGATATGACTGAATTATCCGAGATTGATGAGAATCTTGATCAACCTTCGGCACACGTAACCATTCCACTTTTGTATCTTGTCCGTCAGCTAGTCAGGTAAGAAAAGGGAACGACCGCACTTACATGTGACATTCCCGCCTTGATTTGGCTTACCTGCGTTACTGGTAAAGTGATTAAACTTGTTTTATTTTTGCAGAAATAGTAGCGCATTAACCCAAAATTGTCTGAAAGAATTCGCTACCTCCAACAAACTTCATCAAACGAATAATCTGTCGCCCAGCCTCAATTTGTTGTTGAGATTTCAAAGACTCTTAATCGGAAGGATTTATTCGAAGAATTCCGAGTGTCAAGATGCAGCTCAAACGCTCCTCATCAAATATCTACAATGTTTTTGTTCACACGTGACAGTTACTTTGACCGTGGCTTATGACGTTAGCATACTCACCTCTAAAAACTTCATGTATGTTATGCAAATCCTCAAAAGCGATATTATAGGTAAGTGAAAAGTAATTCGTGGTACCAATAGGTATCTTGTAACGAAGCTTGGAATTTATTTTGGGTCAGGCAGAAAATATGCGCAAACTCCGGATAAACAGTTCATTATTTCAACAGAAATGACTCCGAATGTGCATTCCGTGGTAATCAATGTGTAGTGACTTTTCTAAACCTCCATAATTCCGAATAAGTGTAATTATTTCAATAAATGAATCTGACATAGCGCATTCATACCCGCTTTAAAATTTGTATTCATTTCGATTCACTTATGTTGCAAAAAACGGGGATATTAGTATGATAGAATTAGCAATAAATGTCGGTAATTTTTGCATAATTCTGAGTTCGGAGAAAAGAATTGCTTTAAGTAGATAATTATGATACAAATTGAAGGAACTAAAATCGAACATTTTTTAATCGTCGCAACAGGTCCAAAAAAAATGGTAAATATGGCCAAAACAGGTTTTTTGCGTCGGACATCGTCGGATTTAGTTAAAAAGAAAAAAAATGTTAATAACCTTATGCGCCGTAAAAAAACGGAAAAAATGAGCTGCGAATGAACCCGATTGGGCCAGCGATGACCCCGCAAATGGCAAAAAACCATCGATTTTGCTCGAAATTTAAAATTTCCATAACTCTTGTTCTTTCAAAAATTAAGAGCTGAAATTTCAATAGGTTGTAGCTTTTGTGCTCACCAAGTACCACACAAAATTTCAGCAAGATCGTATGTACACTTTTTGCAAACCGCAGCTTAATGCAAAAAAATGCACTAAATACCATTATTTAAAATAATTGTTTTAGCAATTTTTACGGAAGATAAGAGGTTGAAAATTTGGTAAGCTATTCATTAACTATTGAAGAAGATGATCCCGTAAAAAAAATAGCGCACTACCGCACCACAACTTTTTTAGGGCCATTTTACAAAAGTACTTTTTTCCGCATTAAGCTGCGGTTTGCAAAAAGTGTACATACGATCTTGCTGAAATTTTGTGTGGTACTTGGTGAGCACAAAAGCTGCAACCCATTTCAGCTCTTAATCTTCGGAAGAACAAGAGTTATGAATATTTGAAATTTCGAGCAAAATCGATGGTTTTTTGCAATTTGCGGGGTCACCACTGGTCCAATCGGATTCATTCGCAGCTCATTTTTTCCGTCTTCTTACGGCGCATAAGGTTATCAAAAGCTTTTTCCTTTTTAACTCAATCCGACGATGTCCCACGCGAAAAACCTGTTTTGGCCATTTTCACCATTTTTTTTGGACCTGTTGCGACGATTAAAAAATGTTCGATTTTAGTTCCTTCAATTTGTATCATAATTATCTACTTAAAGCAATTTTTTTCTCCGAACTCAGAATTAAAAACTCCAAAAAGCTAATTCTATCACACTATATGTAAAATGTGTATGTGTAAAAACTGCGTACAACCAAAAAACTGTGATAATATTCCTTTCCCAGCAGCGGAGGAATTGGTGGAGCAACATGAGCCCGAATTTTAGATACAGTGTTTTCCTAAAGTACTGATTAAATCTATTTTTAGCCAAACTATCCATTTCTGAGGAATCTCATGAAACAGGTCGAGTTTTAATCTCAATTTGACACATTTATAAGGAAAAATTAAATATACTGGGTGATCCACGTTTGAGTAATGTCCTCCGCGACAATTTTTTCAAATGGAACATCCTATATATTATTCAATTTTTGGAATCTCCTTGGAAAGCTAAATTCAAAATATATCACACACGGTTTGTATACAGTGCGTCCGTTAAATTCAGTGCTCTCGAGTAGTGGATAAATTCGTAAGAAATTTTTGAAAAGAACGTTCGAACCCGTCGAATTTTAATTTCATCTGGGCATTCTTTCACATTTAATTAACACATACAGAATGATTCGTGTAGGAGAAATGACGTCATCGGTATTTCTTGATGGCAACCCAATTTTATTTTCATGCGACCCATACTGAAGTTACCTTAGCGTACGTCAAAAAGGTTCCCAGTCTCTCGTGGAATATGGGGTTGCCATAAAAAAAGACCGATGACGTCATTTCTTCTACACGAATCATTCTGTATGTATTCATTGAATTTGAAAGAATGCCCAATTGGAAATAAAATTCGACGGGTTCGAGCGTTCTTTCCAGAAATTTTCCCTTTAATTTTTTACGTATTTATCCACTACTTTACGAGAGCACTGAATTTAAAGGAAGCACTGTATACAAAGTCTATGTATGATATATTTTTGAATTCAGCTTTCCCCGGAGATTCTCAAATTGAATAATACATAGGGTGTTCCATTTGAAAAAATTGTCTTGGAAGACATAACTCAAACGTGGATCACCCTGTATATTTAATTTTCCCTTATAAATGTGACAAATTGACATTAAAAATCGATCTGCTCTGGAAGATTCCACAGAAGTGGATAGTTTGGCTAAAAATAAATTTATTCAGTACTTTACGAAAGCACTGTATAGAAAGTAGCTTCACTGTCAAGCATTGTTCGGAACATAAAGAAAAAGGCCACGGCACAAAATAAGTACTTGTAGTGTGATACAATTAACTTTTTGGAGTTTTTAATTCTGAGTTCGGAGAAAAAATTGCTTTAAGTAGATAATTATGATACAAATTGAAGGAACTAAAATCGAACACTTTTTGATCGTCACAAATGGTCCAAAAAAAATGGTAAAAATGGCCAAAACCTGTTTTTCGCGTCGGACATCGTCGGATGGAGTTAAAAAGAAAGAAGCTTTCAATAAGCTTATGCGCCGTGAAAAGACGGAAAAATGAGCTATGGATGAACCCGATTGAACCAGCGGTGACCCCGCAAATTGCAAAAAACTATCGATTTTGCTCGAAATTTCAAATATTCATAACTTTTGTTCTTTTCAAGATTAAGTGCTGAAATTTCAACAGGTAGTAGCTTTTGTGCCCACCAACTACCACACAAAATTTCAGCAAGGTCGGATGTATACTTTTTGCAACCCGCAGCTTAATGCAAAAAAAAGAACTTTTGTAAAATGGGATCATCTTCAATAGTTAATGAACAGCTTACCAAATTTTCAATTTTTTATCTATGGTATTTCGTGCTCTTGGCTGTGTGGCACGCGTGGAAGGGAGAGCTGCCGGGCTAGTCCACGCACACTACCGGAGCTCGACTATCCGGCGTTTTCTAGCGTATGGGTTCAAAATGCAAACGCTCGTAAAAAAAACAACAATTTTTTGTTTGCCTTGTACAGCGCTTATGTTCTTTCACACGAGTAGCTACTGTACGACCTGTTTCACCAATGTAGTCTTCACCGCAAGAAAAGGGAATGATATACAGACCTTCTAAATGAAGAGCAGGAAGGGGATCTTTGATAGGTTTGTAATATAGTTTATTTAGGTTTCGAGTAGAAATATTATGCCTCTTAAGAATTTTGCAAACTCGATCTGTTATATTTTCAATATATGGAAGATAGGCAGTGGATAAAGCAGGCTCAGATTAATTTGATGTTTTAGGCGAAGTGTATTTCTTATGGCTTTTTGAATGTTATAATGGGAAAAATTATTTGATGATAAAACAGACCTTTCTCCTCTTCATTTAGAAGATGTTTATAGTATTTCCTGTTCTTGCGGTAAAGTCTACATTGGTGAAACAGGTCGAACAGTAGCTACTCGGGTGAAAGAACATGAGCGCGACACCAGTATATCTTTTTGTTAAGAATAAAAAGTGCCATTGGTTTTCTTATATCTCGCCAACTTCATAAGGTGGAAGTGAAAATATTGTCTTA
Organism: Endomychus coccineus; assembly: GCA_958510875.1. Lineage (NCBI taxonomy): Eukaryota > Metazoa > Arthropoda > Insecta > Coleoptera > Endomychidae > Endomychus > Endomychus coccineus. Next base: position 30,593,787 of record OY294067.1, on the reverse strand, counting down.
AAAATTAGAGGAAATAAAACTTTTTTGAAACTACACCCTATTAACTTTCCGCTAAACTTTCTTCATTTAATCAACCTTCTAATTCGTATAGTTACCGGAATCCGAATATGCAAAGCTAAAAATGGTTCACGCTAATAAATGTCAAGCAACAGAGTCAAGTCCACAAGCACTGTGAAAAGTATAATGAAAAAATTTGCAAGTCAATTAACGAAGAAATTGTCAGTATAATACCCGCTTTAGCATTTGATGCTTCCTATCTACCATGCGTTACTCATATATTCAATATTTACCACTGTATCGGTAATAAAGGGACAGAAATAATAGAACTAGTAGATAATTTTAATTTATTTCCCATCACTGATTATCTTATACATGAATGAATATTGTTTCAAATTCAATGGTAGGAAACAACTCTTACAGACTTCCCGACCGAAGCGAAAACCCATTTAAGCAATGTTATAGGTAATGTTATTATTCCAGTTATAATACGAAAGGGCAATGTCACTACTTTCAGTATAGATCCTCCCAATGTCTTACCTATAAAGGATATTATTTTGATGGGTAGGGATATCGTAAACCCAATTACCTGGAAGGGAAGCTTAATCACAAACCATATTACTTTTAACGGTGCCTGAATTATGAATCCAAGTAGTCGGAATGGTATTTTTATCGTGGATCCTATAATTCTGAACAAGATGTTGATTATGTATGCCAACAAACTTAATATTGCTAAAGGAAATCCGACCAATACTTCTATTATCAAGAACACCACTCTGAATACCACACCGGTCATTAGTTGGTTTCCAAAAATCAGTAGTGGTTCAAACAAGTCGGAATTCGTCATTTTCTCGTTTGCTGGAAAAAGTACAAAATAATTATGAACTATGTAGGCATGGCAATAATTACACTGAACGTCAAAAGTCTTGGACCCCCATTCAGTCTTGTTAATGAAATGTTTTGTTAGAAAAACAAAAGATATCTATCAAAGTATATTGTTTGTTCAATCTATTTCTTGTTAAAGAATTATTTTACACAAACTGGGATACTTAGAAATTTAGAAAGTAACAAATATGTGAATTTGTTGAAAAAAATTATTGAATAAAAAAAGTAATGAAACATGTTGTACACTGACAAATAGTCGGTGTGACCTCCTCCACGTTGGAATAACATGTTGACACGTCTGTGCATTGAAATAATCAAGCGGTTTATAGTGTCTTGTGGAATATTGTTCCATTCCTCTACCGCCGCGACGACTAATTCATCCGCAGTCTGAGGTGGGTTAATCCCACGTGTTTTCAATCGGATTAATATCCGGCGAGTTGGCTGGCCAATCCAATCTATTGATATGTCCTGCTTGAAGTGTATCCTGCACCCTTCTTGCGCGACGTGGTCGGGCGTTGTCGTCCAGAAATACAAAATTTTCGTCTAATTCGTTACGTATGGAATATATAATGGGCGTAATAACCTGTTCGATGTAAATTTGACTGGTCATATTCTGTGGACTGTGTGAATTAATGGGATGTGGCGGTTAAACATTATTCCTCCCCAAAACATTTCAGTACCCCCTTGATAGGGAGCAACTTCCCGGGGAAAATTAAGTCGCTGTTGACGACCTGGTTCTTTCCAGACTCTTTGCCGATTGTCATCACTCACCAGTCCAATTCTGGTTTCTTCTGTGAATAACACCCACCTGCACTGCTGCAAAAGCCAACCCCTGTGCTCTCGCGCCCATCGTAGACTGCACGATGTCTTGGAAGTAGAGTGGGGACCCGTAATGGTCTTCTAGCGCGTAAATTTGCATGATGGAGTCTTCTTCGAACTGTGGGTGTCGATATAACACGACGTAACGTACGCTGAAAGTGACTTCTGAGAGCTGAAGCTGTGCGGTGTCTGCGAGTATATTGCACCAAATAACGATCTTCCCTTTCGTTAGACACTCGAGGACGTCCACTACTTGGTATGTTTTCCACTGTATCGAATTCTTGGTACATCTGGACTATTCGCACAACAGATGTTCTAGGAATGCCCAACATTTCCGAGATCTGGTAATTAGAGTGCCCTCCATCGGGTAAAGCAGTAATTCTTGTTCGATTAAACGCAGAAATTTCACGACCAGGCATGGTAATCCAAAAAATCGAAAGAAATTAATACACTTGGCTAAATATGCTTCCACTGCCACTGCTGTCAAAACATTGATAATAAAGTCAGGATTCATTATTGACATCTCTTTTTTGTCTTTTTCATACCTTAAATACATGTTACTTTTTACCACAGTAAGAAAAATAATCGGGCTTAATCGAATCATTTGATATATAGGGGGTCCAAGACTTTTGACGTTGTGTGTATTTTGAAGATGAATTATTGTGAACTTATATGCTGTCCAAATCGATTAGATTAGAATGAGGTATATTTTTTTATACGGAAAAGGTCAATTAAGTTAGATTTTGTTAAAAATGTAATCCCCATACACATATCATCATCCCATAATTTAAACTTTATTTTTCAAAGAATCTAGTCAAATATTATCAATTTTTGTTGAAATGCTCTACTGTAGTATTTCTGATATTTCAAATCCCATTGTATTGACTAGCTGAAAATTAAGTATCCAATTGGATGCCCATAAAATCAAACTCTTGGCTATCGATCTGCAGAAAGGTAAGACAAGGAGATTATTTGAAAAGTAAGTAATGAGATATCTGTCTTTATTTAAAGCATTCTGACACGTCAGGTCCTGCATATTATAGCAACTTAACTGCAACATAACAAAACCAAATTAGATTGCATCGGAAATATTATTGTCAGAAACTTGTGACAAAGAAATATGTTCTGGTTTATAATTTAGTTTATTCTGATGATATTTGGTAGCTGAAAGGTCCTCAGTACTTTAATAGTATATTTGGTGGATAATGGTGACTGTTTCTTATTTAAAGTGGCATTTTCTTTGAAGTGAAAACTTCTTTAGGCGCGTTGAGCTATTTCAGATGGGGGGTAAAACCATGAGTCCGTTACGTGCCGTCACGCTATAGCTATATATATTAGGTATTATGTGTACTGCTGCGTGCGCAACTACATGGGTCAGGCGTCAGGCAGTCTATACACTTACACACGTGTGCATATCTGAGTCGGATACTCGACGTTATTCATTTATTCAATCCTCGGTCCTCGTGCAGACGAAAGTTATATTTTTATTGAATTTATTAATTGTACATTGTGTACTTAGTATCGTATCTACGTGCAAGGTTTTAAATATTGTGAATATAATTCTTGTCATAAGAATATAACATTAGTGATGTGTATAAGTGAGAACTTTTGCATGTGTACTACACATTGATGACGTTGTGTTATATCTAGTTTATTATTTTCGTTGTTCGAATGTTGGATCACAGCATCAAATATAATAGTGAATATCGTCTTGATGTTTTTTCAATACTACTAATACGAAAGTACAAAATTTTATTTCAAATAATCATTTGTGGTGTAATTTACGATCATACTGACATTTGACGGAAATGTTTATATGTTTACATTTTGCGTTTCTTTTTAGATTATTTGTTCATTGATCTGAATTGAAGATGTTTTCTTTTACCACCATCCGTAGACATCTTCAATTCGGACCAATGCTGTTTAACATTACTTTCATTTACATCAATGTAAATATCAATAAATAATATGTTTTAAAAATAAAATAATGTGTTATTGTAATGACTATATCGGGTTACATTCATACTCTTTACAGGGATTGTACCGCCCATTATACGTTTTTTATTATTAAATATAAAAAAATATATAATTGTTGATTGAAATGCTGACAGTTGTGAAAACTAAAGAAAAACTAATTATATTAATTTTCATTTAAGAATAATAAAATTGTAATTTCGGATGCTACAACGAGGACAACAACTCCATACTAAACTCCATAGACAATAGTATCTGTGGCATTGGATGTCTTCGTTGGTTGTCATAATGCTGAGCAACAAAATTTCGTCAGGCAGAAGTTGCATAAAATGAGAACCGATGATACGGGTGGATTACCATACAAGTTAATTTTAGTTCTTAACCGACCATACATGATAACTAATAACATAGATGTTGGGGATGGATTGTCCAATGGCACTGTCGGAAAATTGTGTCATGTAGAAAGAGATGATACTGGTGAAATCATACGAATTTGGATGAAATTCCCCCAAAATAAATTGGTTGCTTCATAATGTCAGTTTTCACTTCTGTCAGCAGTGCTCGGTATTTTTGTTAATATATGATAAATTGTCATTATTCTTCGTTTAAACTATAATTAATTCTCACAGACGACGCGTTTCGATGCTAAGCTACATCGACAGGACAAACACTAAAACTTTAAATTAAGCTGAGAAAATAACTGTATACTACATATTAGGGATCTTCGTAAAAAGTGGATACTGACCGAAGAAACCAAAATTTACACTAATTGCCGATATATTTCAAATAATTGACCGATCCTACACAGCTATATCCAAACTGAAATTGGGTTAATAAAAGGTATTTTCGGGGAGAAAAAAAATTCTCATCGAGACAGCTCTGAGAATAGTTATCATCTGTCGAAGTTGGAAGATTATTTTTATTCAGTACAGCATTTGTAGTAATTTACATACCTAAAATACTTTCAAATATTTTTAAGAAAATTAGAATTCACACACTTTGATGATTTCTAAAATTTTCCCTTCATTTCATATTCTGGTGGCGAACCATTGAACAATGCGAATGAATAATCTGATGTAACAATAATTGTCAAAATCCAAGAACCGTATTAGCAACTATTTTGTAACCGATTTTGTTGAACTGATGCGGAAAAATTATTTTTTTAGTACAATGAAATTTGCTTACTTATTTGATGCTAACTCACGAAAGAAAGGTGAAATACTTTTAGCAAAGGGATTACGCGACCTCGGGTATATTTCCTTATCTATGGAATATTGTTGATAATTTTTCAATTTCTAATCGTACTTTTCGTAATATCAGTAAATACACGTAATAATTATTTTACCTACGTCATTAGCAATAATAATTACGGTTTTCTGAAACGTCGAAACTACAGTATTAACTCGATAAGGTTTTGGATACGGTGGCGAATACAACACCAAATGAGTGCATTTTTAGATATCTGAATACGTATTTCGGCAGATCAATAAAATACTGTATTTACCAAATGAACCATGAAACCACGTCAAGGCTAAATGTTACATTTTTAACCAATTGAAGAATACCTGTTTTGTCCACTTTCTGCAAAAAATATCCATCGCTTATTTAATGTAATTATGAAGAGGACGATGACAGAATAGAAAGTTCAACATGGATAGAAGATTAGTGTATTTTTACAATATTTTTGTTTATATTGAATAATTTTACTTAGAAGTGTTGATTTTGTATATAACAAATCTATTTTTGGGATTTTTTTAAGCATCCACATGTCGAAAGAATTAGTTAATTTGTCCAATATTTGAGTGAAACTAATCTAATTCTCGTAGATTATAAAATTGAGAATATAGCGGTAGGCGCAAGCGTCAAATGATCTGTTATGAATAATAGGATTGTGTGTGTGGAAACTAAATTATTCCAAATATGTTACAATCGAGATATAAATGTATTTATAAATATATTCATTTATTGCTTGTTGGCTTGTGCCAAATAACAATGATAATGTATTTCTAGTCTAGAATCTAGACCTTTCCAGTGGCGGCTCCTCGAAGGAGGCTAAGGAGGCTAAGGAGGCTCAGCCTCCTTACCAATTTATCTTAATGATCATTCTCCATTTTATTTCCTGTTTCTCTGATAATTCTTTAAATTTTACAATTAATTCCCCGTTCTCAGTAGTTATTTTCAATCTGGCAACAGTGCCCAGAGGCTAGATTCTCTATATATCTCAAACGCTAAACACGTGCGCTCAACACAGTTGCCGTTTTTCCAACCAGTCCAGTTGCTCTACATCAAGTAAAACACTAGAATTGTTCTCTGTAGGCTAGGCTCTCGTTCGCCGTCGGGACACGTGCTGTGTCAGTGCTTCTTATTGAGTCTTGCCACGCGACGCGAAGTAAGGTTGGATTAAAATTTGTCTGATCGGTAAATTATTAAACGTTAAAATGAGTGGAAGTCGTAGTAGTGATTTAGTTGCTGGCTTTTTAGAATATTCATTTAGTGGATTAACATATGACAGAAAAGTGTTTTTTTTTTTAATAAACGGCCTTTACCGGATTTGAAAGGATTAGCGATGACAGTTATGTTTCAAAATCGATGATTATTTAATACTGATAATTATAACAAATATTTATGGTTAACGGGATCTGAGGTACACAATAAATTAAATTGCTGGTATTGCTTGCTATTTACATCTGATACAACTTCATGTTGGGGGCACTCGGGTTATGATGATTTGAAAACTTTAGCTCGTGGTATATACAGACATGAAAAATCGCAGGAACATATTACATCGAGTATTAAGTTTAAATTAACCGGTAAACAGAATATTGTTAAAGGAGGAAAACATAATTTGGTAGACAAAAAACTACATTATAAACAACTTTTTTTATGAAATTTTAGATACTATTAAAGGTCAAATTGAGATTCGATTTTCCGATTTACATGAATTGAAGTTTTTCGACTTGACGAATAGAAGATTTTTCGAATCTTTTTCAAAAGAGTTTCCCAGTACACTTTTAGATAACTTAGTTCTAAAATATAAATTTTTTGATAAAATAGCACTGCACAATGAATTATGGGTTATATACCTACTCGGATAAAGATATTTTAGGCCAGTACGACATTGATTTGCAACAAGTTTTACCTCAGTTTTTTAAACTACTTTGTTTGACAGTCACCATTCCTGTCACGTCGGCATCGGTGGAGAGATCATTTCTACTCTCAAACGAATTAAAATTTACATGCGAAATACAATGGGCCAAAATCGTGTATACAATGTTAGTTTCTTCTATTTAGAAGGGGCCTCAAAATAGATCCATGTGGGACACCAGTCCTCACTTGAGATGAAACCTGACCATTCACAGAAATGACTTGGGTTCGATTACATAAATAGTTTTGAATAAATGTTGGGGAACTATTTAGGATGTTTAACAACAATTTATGATCATGTGTATCGAATGCCTTACTAAAATATGCCGAATCCAAAAGGCATTATCTATGGTTCTAAGTTTTATAAATTTTAACCTTTGTCTTCAGAAAGGTAGTTCAAATTATAACCATTTCGTAAGAAAAAACTACCATAACGACAACAGAATTCAACCAAAACCATTTTTAATTGTCTATATTATTTTGAAGCGTTAACGTTTAATAATCATCTTTTTTTAGGGATTCTCTTACCGGAACTGATACTGAGCTTGATATTCCTGGAACAAGAAGTTGGGATGTTCCTCACCACTCTCAGTTGGACGAATATATTCGACGACGTCCTGAAATCTCTAGACAAACTATGTAGATTAATCCAAGATATAGACGCTTACGACAATGACGACATCTCATGGCCAGGTGTTACACAGATTCGTCCAAACTTCCTTTTGCAGAAGTTGCATGACGATTTGCCGCTCATAAGAAAATCCGATCTAGAGAACCATAATAGAGATGGTGGACTCTGGGTCATCGTTAATAACAAAGTGTACGATGTACAGGATTTCCGGTAAGGCCAAAATAGGAAATGAACTTATCGATAACCTCTAGTCAAAAAGGCAACTTTTGAGGTTCTAGAGAAGTGAGAACTCTAGAGTAATAGAAATTGAAATTTAGGATTTTTCATGTCACATCCGGGGTAGTTAAAATCCTCTTGTTTTTTATCACCGAAAATTAACTGTACTAGCAGAATGTTTTTGCCTTTTTCTCCGAATTGGAGAAATGCGATAGCTTTTTGAAAGTTTCATTACCAAAAGAATCAAGATTCGCGTCAACAAAGTAGAACAACTTATGTAAAATTACTGCACCAAATCTAATGGTCTGCCAAAAAAGGACATCCACTTTTATATTTTGCCTCAATCTTTGAGAAACCATTGGCGAAATATGTAGCGTATTTGTTAGTACACTTTTTCTCATTTTCATTAACTTGAAAATGCAAGAAGAATCAAAAATTGGTATTTAGTAGGTTTTTTGGGTCGCTGATCACGATTCCGCTGTTATTTTTCCAAAAAAACTCCAGATGGAAAATTCTGGAAATTTGAGATTTTCCTGATGAGACGGTTATGAATAATAAAGTATAATTTTGTTGCAAAAATGACTTCTTCTAGGTTTTTTGGGTCGATGATCACGATTCCGCTATTATTTTTCCCAAAAAACTCTCCAGAGGGAAAATTCGGGAAATTTCAGATTTTCCTAAGACGATTATGAATAATGAAGTTTGTTGCAAAAATGGCCTCTAGTCATTTTTGCTACATTATTCATAACCGTCTCAGGAAAATCTAAAATTTGCCGAATTTTCCATCTGGAGAGAGTTTTTTGGGAAAAATAACAGCGGAATCGTGATCAGCGAGCCAAAAAACTTACTAGAGGTCATTTTTGCATCAAAATTATAAATTATATATTATATATAAATTTTCCAAATTTCCCATCTGTAGGGAGTTCTCCGAGAAAACTAACTGCGGAATCATGATCAGCGACCCAAAAAACATACTAGGGGTCATTTTCGGCTCTTTATTCATTAATTTTCTAAACTTTTGGATTGTTTTCATAAGAATGCTCCTCTGTTTTGGGGGGTAGAAAGATCGACCCCCGTGGTCTTGATAGTCATGAATCTATGGCGTAATAAAATGCAAAAAAAATATTTGAAATTCTAGCTTACTATATTTTTTTTTATTATGGCCTTTTTCTTGCCTTATTGCCTGGACTATTAGCTGTATCGGTTTGTGTCAATAATTCTATTCATTTTCTATAAATGATTTCCATAATTTTTCTAGCTGTGATAACTCTTTTACAACAGAACAGTTACAAAAGAATGCTGGTAAAGATGCTACTCATATACTAAATAGCTCACCTTATAAACAATCATTACTACAATCGATGGACAATTACGTTGTCGGTAATTACTGTCAAACAGAACCAGATATTACTCACGTGAATTTGGACTCGTTACATTTATGTTCAACATTATTGGATACTGAAAGATATCTAGGTTATCTACTGGGGTTACATGCTCATAATTTGAGACAAAGTTTACCTCTTCAACAAGATGAGATCGTATCGAAACAATGGTTGAACGCACTTTTCTTGTCGGCAGGATTACAGGTAAGTGTAGTTGCGACTTTGTGAAATTTGTTTGAGGCTCTACTATCCACAGATTGATCAGCCCCCTTCGCCATATGAAGAAGAAAAGGGTGATACGCGAAGCACAAATTCAACTGCTGAAAATACACCAACAGAACCTAAAGTGAATATCTCACAAAAAACGCTGAGAAATGCCCAGTTGCCAATTGATAGGATAAATGCATTTATAAACGCATTGGCGGAAAGTCGTCTATCAGTAAGTAGATTTTATTCGAGTCATTAACACAAGGCATTGAAATTCCAGTATCGTTAAAACGATCCCGAATTATTAAGAGGAATTTTTGTCTATATATTCAATAGAAAATGTGGCATCAAATTGTTACTACTCACAATCCTTCTAAATATCTAGTTTTGAGGTTCAATTTTGCACTTCATTCTCAAGTAAATAAGACTCCAAAGAATCAAAAAAGGTTCAAATGAGTATTAAAAAATGAATTACGATTTGTCGCAGAAACCACTTTTTGATCCATATCCAAGCTTCAAGGAGTAGGAAAGATTTTTACCAAAAAATTTGAAGACATTGATTTTAACCATAGCTTTTATCTAATGCAATATCATCCTGCCAAAAATTAACATATTAAACCCCCAAATGTTACCATGCAAGTTATATAATTAGACTCTAGAATTCCTTGAATTTGTAGTATCTATCTATCAATTAACTCTGGCAACGAGATAGATTGGAAATGATTCAAAAAAATGAAGATGGATTCTAATAACGTCTTAATTTAACCTAATATTGTAACATACATTTTGAAAAGAATGCTCGTAAAATTATTTAAAGCACTTTTCAACTGCGATGCAACCATTATCAAAGATACATGTAAAATGATCCTAAAAAAAGTAAGGTTATGAATGAGAAAAATGTTGAGAGAAGGTTAATTACTACCAGTAATAAAGCGACCATAATGCTAATTCTAACGAAAGAAGATGTTACAGGTACTTCTTGGTTAAAATAAACATCAAATATTCCAGGTAGTCAATATCTCATTAGTAAACAAATAATTACTTGTAATACTTGTTCCTGGACTTAATAGTTTTATCGGAGATTGTTTTCGATAGAAGATAAATGTTAATAATTTTCTGTAGCCTCCAATGTCCCTAAGAAGGGTTTGTCCGTGTGTTTTAAGAGAGAACCAATTTTGTAGCTGTTTGACTGGTTTGTAAGACATGGTTTGTTACGGTTGACTTATCAATGTTGTTACTGCGAACATGATAAAAATAGGTAAATAGTCTAATGATTGTGATAAATGTTATGTTGGCTTAACTAAGAGGAATATTTCTACCTGATTCAAAGAGTATTTTTATTATGTTCGCAATAATAACATTGATAAGTCCGCCGTAGCAAACTATGACTTCTGAAACGGTCATACTATTTACCAAATCGGGTCTTTCTCTCTTAGAGAGTTTGGAGACTATAAAATGTATAAACCTTATCATTTATCGAATTTTGAATTATCTCCTATCGAAAACAATACATTATTACAAGTAACCTCAGGTTAACTCCAGGAACAGTATTATAAGTAATAGTCTAGGAGCCAGAGCGATATTGATGGTCTGAACATTAACCCGATGGCACTATGGTTTATCGTTAGAGGACGGTTCAATAACCAATTTATCTCACAGACCGAATTTTCACCGGGTGCTGGATCTCGAGATACAGCCTCCGCAGATTTGTTTATTTTTTGACTGGAGGTTAACCCTTTTCAAGTTGCGGTTACTTGAAAACCCATTCTTAAACACTTCCATCATTTTTTATAGTGTCCGTTTATCAGGCTGACCAGTTAGGATTGGATCGAAAATGAACTGCAAGTTAACCCTCCCAAACCTGGTGGAAAATGTTCTTTGGTGTTGGAAATTGTTAAGACACCCTATGCCATCAAAAGTTATGGGTCCATTTCCGAGTAATTAGCCATTATTTGGACCAAAAAATTTTTTTTCTCAATTTGTGGCTGAAGCTTGCGGATTACAAGGTAACATGATGGCATCATGTTAAACAACTTTATTGGAGGTCAAATAAAGATTTAGTATTATTGCCATCACTCCTTGCCTATTTCAACCCCTCAAAACCCCCTAAAACCACCCCCAAAACAAAAAAAACGGCCGTTTCGATTTTACATCCAGCAAGAATCTCAATAATTGACTAATTTATCATAAAATTGGTCACATTAATCATATTATTGATATTTTTTGGGGGTGGTTATAAAGGGTTTTGGGAGGATGAAATAGGCAAGGAGTGATGTCAATAATTTCAAATATTTATTTGACCTCCAATAAAGTAATTTAACATGGTGCCATCATGCTACATTGTAATGCGCAAGGTTTAGCCACAAAATGAGAAAAAAAAAACATTGTTGATCCAAATAATGGCCAATTACTCGGAAATAGACCGATAACTTTTGATGGCATAGGGTATCTTAACAATTGCCAACACCAATGAACATTTTCCAACAGGTTTGGGAGGGTTAACTTGCAGTCCATTTTCGGTCCAACCTTGTCAACCTGACAAACGGACACGATAAAAAATGATGGCACATGGTGGAAGTGTATAAGAATGGCATGGTTTTCAAGTAACCGCAACTTGAAAAGGGTTAACCTCCAGTCAAAAAATAAACAATTTGCGGGGGCTGTATCTCGAGATCCAGCAGCCTGCGAAAATTCGGTATGTGAGATGAATTGGTCATTGAACCGTCCTCTAACGATAAACCATAGTGCCATCGGGTTAATGTTCAGACCATCAATATCGCTCTGGCTCCTAGACTATACCTGGAATATTTGATATTTATTTTCAGCCAAGAAGTGTTTAGGCAATACCTTTGATAAAGATTTCGACTTTGACCAATCTGGAATTTGCTAATTGATTATGATTATACTAACTTGATATGAACAAAATTTTGCCCATATAACGAGAAATAATAGCGAAAAATCAGTCTTATCAGAACATACTTAAATACAGGTCACATATATCTCAAGAAATCACTTTTTAAACACAGTAATGGCAGAAATGCAATCTAATGAATTCAGATGTATCTGTTATTCACATTACTAACTCAAAATAGTATTCAAACAGGCATATTTTGTTTTCTAATTTAGTTTACTATAATGATGGCTACTGGTAGCTGAAAGATACTCAGTACAGTTTTTCCAGTGGATAAGGGCGATTTTTACTTACACAGCAAATAACTCTTATAGTTTAATACCAAATAAGTCTAAGAACAAAAGAATTTGATTATAATTCGGATTATTATATTAATCACTGGAATTTACTGCCTTCATGTTGCATGTATTCCTGATTCAGGTAACTGAAATTACTAATAATTATTTTTATTTAACTAGGATTCATATGTAATAGCTTTCTTAGCTATTGTAGAGCAACATTCAAAACAAAATAATTTTTTGACAAGAATGGACTTTTCATTTGAACATCCTATAGAAGAAATAGCTAGGGTCTTGTATGCTGTTCTAATAAAACATTTAGGATTGGGCTATATTTTACTTCCAATTTTAGATGCATGTAAGTGGATAGTAGTATTCAGAATTGTTTGTAGAATTATTTCAAGGAATCATTGAAATTGTATCAATTTATTTAAATCAGTAGTTGATTGAAACCTTTCAATGCCAAAGTTTTGATAGTTAAACAAATGTCTTCAAAACACGTTAGTTATACAGGATGTCCACAAAGGGTAGGGGGTATTTGTAACTTCAATAAAACAAAAACTACAAGTCCGAAAAATATGTTTTTATTATTGTTATTTAGAAAAAATGTTGGAGAATTAAGTGCGAAAGATTATGTTATCCAAATGTCGACCCTCTTGCTGCTGGCACTCCTCTAACACGGAAATTAACGGCCACTCGTCTACACATCTCTTTGGAAACGGCAGCCATTTCAGTGCGGATATTGTGCTTCAATTGCAGTAGAGTTCGTGGTTTTTCATGGTATACCTTCTCTTTAAGATATTCCCATAAGAAATAGTCAAGGGGAGTAAGGTCGGGGCTTCTCGGGGGCCAGTTGATGGTGCCTCGACGAGAGATCACTTTATCTGGGAAAAGTTGCTTGACAACTTCAAGTGATTGGTTTGAGATGTGGCAAGTGGCTCCATCTTGTTGAAACCATGTTCCCACATCAAAACCTTCAAACTCCTGCAGTTGTGGAACCAAAAAGTCTCAAGATGTCGCAATACCGTTCACTGTTTACCCACCGTAAGTGCTCGTCTTCGCCGGTCTTCAAAAAAATAAGGCCCAATGATGCCTTCACCAGACATGGCAGCCCACACAATAACTTTCGAACTATGTAATGGTTGTTCATGTCTCTGTCTTGAATTTTCGTTGGCCCTGTAGCGGCAGGTGTCTGTTTACGTGACCATTTAAGTGAAAGTTCGCTTCGTCTCTGAACAGAATGTTTTCGAACGTTCGGAAACGTTGAAGCAATTCATTTGCAAAATTCAGCCGGAGAGGATAGTTTAGTTTTTGAACAAACTGAATTTTGTATGCTGTAAGATGTAAATCCTGCTTCAGAATATTGGGCAATGACGATTTCTTAATGTAAAATTCTTGACTGCGTTTGCGAACTGATTGAGACGGATTTTCACGCACTGAAATTCTCACTTCTTCAGTCATTTGTTGACTTCGAACAGAGCGCGGGCGACCTTGATTGTTAATTTTTACAGTTGAACCGGTCTTTTCGATAATTCGAATCCATTTTCTTATGGTATCGTCCTTTGGTGCTTTCCGTACGTTAAATTTTGCACGATATAAACGTTGAGTTTTGACTATAGAATCACCATTTCCATAAAAAGCGCGATGGTCTCCCGGGTACACCTCCATGGCTACTAAATCTCCAAAGAGCAGTGAAACCTATCCTTATCGCACCCCTCCAAACGACGCCGTTACATGGGCGGAGCAGTTACAAATACCCCTACCCTTTGTGGACACCCGTTAATAGATGCGAGTTAAATTTCATAGTTTTAGTTCAAATTTGATGAACAAATATCCTTATTTCTCGAAAATGGATAGATTAATGTTATGTCAAATTCCTAGCCCAGAAATATCAAACTATATTGTGGTAAGTATTACTTATAAATATTAACTAACTAATCATTTTCTTTTGAACTAAATTGGCATTGATAGAGTTGAAGTTTCATCACAGTTTGAAGTTAAGGAAATTAAGGAATCGTTTGGTCCCTGATGCAATGTAATTCATACATTTTCAGATTCGTCACAACCGCCAACGAAAGTTCCTAAAGCAATAGCAGAAATGGTGAAACTTGTACATTCTACCAAATGGACTCTAATAAAAATAAGGCAAGAGAATAATAAAAGCTATAAAGAAATATGCATACCACTTTTAGAAAAATGTAGATTTCTATTTTACGATGTGAAGCCAACAATCAGCATAGAAATGGAGGCTTATAAAAAAGTGAATGTATTGTACAAAGAACCTAGAGTCAGGACATTGGTTAAAAAGGTGATTAAAGATTTGAAATGTGGTCGGCACACTTCGGAAATTCAGAAACCGGAAGATATTGTGAATGCTACAATCCAATCGCAGAGCATCGAGAGACACAAATCTAACGAAGACATTAGCAAGTTAACCGTCAAACGAACGACATCTGATGGGAAAATGAGCGAGTCTAAGAGCGAAACGGACGATGTTAACAACGAGATCAAAAAGCAATCGGCCGAAAGTCGAGCTATAACTGATTCATTCAATTCAAACTCGTCGAAATGTGATCCAAAAATCTCCAAGAATTGTAGCGACATGAAGACGGAAGTAGAGGAAAAGTGGAACGTGGAAAAATTGGGCATCGAACCTAGAGCTGATCAAGGAGATATGGATAAAGAGAAGAAGATAGAAAGCGATATTGCTCTAAACAGTATTATTAATAAATTGACTGAGAAACAGATGAAAAAAGTGACCAACGAAAATTTGGGTTTGATGAATCTTATAATTCAATTTGTTTTGAATATGAGTTGTGATATTGAAAGTTTACGAAGAGCGATGTATTGCCAGGTGTGTTGCAAATTATTTAATATAAGTAATAGTGTAATAACTAGCCCTTCTCTGGTTTACTTGGTTTTCTAAAGGTTATCAATTCATTTATTTTATCAAATTTGTTCATATATGAGGCATTCCATATGAAAACAGCACTCGTTCCCAGGTCACCATCGGGGATCGCCCTGAAAGTTTTTCTTACCTCTTCTACATTGACAAATATGACGAAAATCTGAAATTTCGGGTCTTAAGTGTCGATATTGCGCCGAGGAGAACATAATGAAGTTTTTTTGGTTTTTTTAAGTAAAAAAATAAAAAAAAATTCGTCTTATTATCGTAAAATATTCGAAAATTAGCTTAAAAAATGTTTTGAAAGTACATGATCGATCGGAAATTTTCCGTAGAATACGATGCTGCAGTCTGATAAGAGATATCTTGCAAGGAAAATGGGAAAAAAAATTTTTTTTTTTGAAATTAATTTCCCAAAATACCTACATATTTTTTTTCTAACCTGGCTAAAACTCTCACAAAATGTGTCTACTTAAGGGCGAAAATGGCCCGGTAGTGAGTTTAGCCCAATTTCACCAAATTTTCATTGCAATGCAACAATGGAGCATCCCTGTAGACATAAAGCTGGCTGGACTTACCGAACGAGTAGGTGGTGAAGAACTCTTGTTTTCTAAAAGTAATTAGTTTTTATGAAACCATTGAAGCGGGGCCACCCCACTCGCAAAGTTTAGAAAATATGTTTAATTTAGAATAACGGGGGCAAAACCCTGCCCATACGTTATAAAAAACGTCCTATAGGAATCTGACTGGGCGCGTGACTGCTCTTGTCAACTCCACGTGGATTTATCCTGACTCAGGAAAAGTACCATTGCCCTCGTGCGACGCTTACGTTTGCAAAGCGTGATTCCTTGCTGGCCTAGAAGTCAATGCTACAGGAAAGAGGGCTTGAATTTGAATTACAGTTGCTAGGCCTGTCTGGTATATCGTGTTCAATATGTAATAATTTATAAAACTAAAGTAATAATCCGTCGGATTATTACACTAGATACGAATTGAAAAACTAATTTAATTCAGTTTGGATGTACCAGGGTAAAGAGTTGAACAAAAATATTATGATTTAATTATTCAAGGAATTATAAATTTTATGTATTCAGCAATATCACTTGATTCTAAATGAACGTAGTGAAAATTCTACCACAAAATCCAATAACGCAAGCTGAACTAGAAAACTAGAAAGTTTTCTAAAATATGATTTAAGTGATTCGTGAAATAGTCAAAGCAAGATTTAGCTCAAGAAGTTACAATATAACTGACTTTAGTATTGTGAGTTTGATTTTTTATAATCTTAGATAACCACTTCTATTTGAGCAATATGTTTGGGGGTAGTAACTTTTGCACAATAAGAGAGAGGCTTGTCCCAGTCTAGTGAACTGGATACAAAAGAACTATTCTATTTTTGTTGACAGGGACCTTATTTAGACTTCCTTGAATTTAGGTATGAATGGAAATTATGTCAAACTAATATTCTAATTACATGTTTAATAAGAAACTACCGCGTCCTGCATGTATTATGTTATGGTTACGTGAATACATTGTAGCTTCAAAGGAAAAGACCTTTGTTTAAACCATAGCAAGTGATCAACCTGCCGTTTCGAATTAGATCATAAAATATGTCTTAACTACTCTTAACTACCAATATACTGTAAAGCACTTGTTCTCTTTAGAACCATTTCTGTTAAATACGTAATTTATGATTTTCTATTGAAACTGTGAGGAACCTCTTCGACTTTATCGACATTTTACAAATTATAATGACCCTTCCTTGACAAGGATTCAGAAACTACACATCTTGTTTCCGTCCCATTTCACCATATCCTTCATCTTCATTCGATTTTGCTCAAATGCCAAACACATTTTGGCAAATGATCATTCCGTTTTAATATTTTGGTTATTATATTTTAAATAGTAGATTTCCGCGGATAGCAATAGTCGCAAGACCATGACTTTATTGCTGATGTTTCTCCAAACATTACAGCTAGCATCTTCAGGGCAGGCTTAATATGAATGACTCAGTTTTGAGCCTGTCCTGAAGATGCCACCTGCCATGGTTGGCGGTAACAAAGGCTTAAAACTGGCTCCTGAGTATCTGAAGAGGATGTAGTGTCTTTGTTCAATAATATACTTTGTATTTCTAGGTGAAAAGATGTAAAATTCGAAAGGAAGGAATGTCTATGATAAAACATCTACTGAACGAAAATTATCTGCTCAATTCTGTGAAATATTCCATCATCAATGGTTATCTGGGCCTCGATAAAAAGGATAATATGTGCCATTCCCTGGACAACACGCAGCTTACCACTCCTTTCCTTAAAACCAGTTTATTGTTGTCTCAGCTCTCCATCACAGAATGGTGCATCGAGAGCTTGAGGGTTTATATTTTGAAAGATTCGCCAACGAAGTCGAGTAAGACGAAATGCTCAAATGCGAAAATTAACCTGAATCTTGGCACATATTCGCTGCTCCGGGATATACCAAGAGCTAGAATGTTACTGGCTGTATTGGGAATGCTGGCAGCTAATAAATACATATCGCTGGAGCTCAGTCCTCTGATCAATAGCGGTGTAATAAGTTCGGTACTAGCTTTATTGAAACAAACTGGCTGTGATCAAAGTATTGTGAGAAAAGTATCTGAATTTTATGTTTTATACGCCGATATGATTGAGAGTCATAAACCAAAGAATAATACATTGAGTGGACCAGAGCTAGCTAGTCTGATGAAATTGGGAACAAAAGTGGTTAGAGGTATCGATTGGAAATGGGGAGATCAGGTAATTATTTTGAAAATAGTTGAAAAAAATAGTTTATAAATTCCAAAACATACTATACATTTACATATTTTTAAACTGGAAAGATCGAAATTACAATCAACCAGTTTGATAATAAAGGTATTATATATAATATTTAACAAAGTAATTGTGCAATTTTTTCTAAACAACAAAGTATACTATATTATTTTATGTGAAATACAAAATTTCATGAATAAAATACAATTACATTATCAAACTGTAGAATGCAGTTTCTAACTAAAGTTCATTCACAAAACATAATGTATACTGTTCTGTTCTGAAAATGAATTGGATGACCTTCAGATCCTTTGGGGAGGAGTGTCAGTGAGCAAAAGGTCGGCGTTTCCTCTGCCTTTGTATAATCTATACGCCCACTAGACCAATTTATCTCATAAAAACATTGAGCTGTGTCCCATCAAGAATCCTATTATGATTATTGGGTAGTGCATGCTTATTTTTATGGATTCGAAAACATCCTTTCTCCTGAATTTGTCTATGGCTAGAACTATTGTCCCGGAAGAGAAGTCCAGTGTTGAGTAAATTATTCAGCTGCTGTTCTGAAGATTTCCTATTAGTCCAAGCAATAGATGACGGCCTATTGTTAAATTTGCAGAAATTAGTACCTGGAAAAAAACTATGAGCGTATAGGAAATTAAATTTAGAGGCGAGTTTCTGTTTCATGCAACGCGATCCGAAAT
This sequence comes from Endomychus coccineus, assembly GCA_958510875.1. Lineage (NCBI taxonomy): Eukaryota > Metazoa > Arthropoda > Insecta > Coleoptera > Endomychidae > Endomychus > Endomychus coccineus. The sequence continues at coordinate 30,574,954 of OY294067.1, read as the reverse complement.
GGCGAACATGACCTAAAAAATTGACAAAGTTGCATAAAGCGGTTTTTCTTGAATAAGTAAAAAACTAATACACAATTCTCGGGAAATAGGTCACATTGACACATATATTTTTATTTTTACCCTCGTCTTTACGTACGTTTCGGTCTCACGACCATCATCAGAAGACTTATTAATACAATAACCTGATTACTTAGAAATACTGTAATAACACAAAGCGTCCTTATCGCACAAATTTCGTTTAAATGCCAACGTCGCGAAACGAACGGAGACATGAAATCGGAACTATAACACAGCAATGTTGCAGCGTAAAAATTAAAAATCCACTATTAAGTAGAATCATCAATAAATACGAACACATTTCATAAATGTCTGCGAGAGACTAACAGACAAAGAGTTCTATCTTCTTTGCTAACAGACGAGACAATCTCAAGTGTTCATTTAAGCGCCAGATGTCATAATTTATTAGGTGATAAAAGAAGGTCTCTGGCCTGTGGGAAATACTTTAGCCAATTCTACCTAAAGTAAACTTTTACATTATAAGGACGTAAGTAGGAATTTGCAAGAATATTAATTAATTAAATTAGTATAAATATGACTTAGTGTTTGAACGTCACTCCTATGATTAACAGACTTGGAGTCACGTTTTATATGAATCATCTCCAGAATAGATCTTTTATAATAATTGGTTTCCTTAGTTAAAATATTAACATTCTTGTAATCAAATTGATGGTTATAATCAAAGCAATGTTTAGCAAGCGCGGTGGAATTTTCTAAGTTTTTGTTTCTTGTGCTATACTTATGGCCATACATTCTTTTTTGTAAATATTGTTTAGAGATACCAGTATAGGTCCCATCACAATCTAAACAATTTAATTTGTATACTGTGTGGGTTTGTTTATCTTTAGGAATTACAGGTTTTAGATTTGAGAAATATTTCCCAACACAGTTAGTAGGTTTATGCGCTACGTTTATATCATACTTTTTCAAACATTTCTTAATTTTCTCTGAGGTCTCCGGAATGTATGGTAAAGTTATATAATTGTCTGAATTACCTTTTACGTTATTTTTATATGACGCTCCATTATAAATTTTGTTTATTCTCTCTTTAATAATAGGATTGAAAAAAGTTTTTGGGTAGCCATTCAATTCCAGTGTATTACGAACAATTTTTAGATTTTTGGGACGGTCCTCTGGGTGGGACAATTTAACCGCGCGGTCTGTAAGACTGTTTATGACGCTTTTTTTATAACAAGTTGGTGCAACGGAATTGGAGTGAAGATAGCGTTGAGACCAAACTTCTTTAGTAAACCACGAAGTTTTTATTTCTCCATCTGCATCATGCCTAATGTTCATATCTAAGAAATTTATGTTTTTGTTAACTTCTATTTCACAGGTAAATTGAAGTTTACAGTGGAAATTGTTAAATTTATTAATCACGTACTGAATTTTGTCATTGGGAACACACATAAGGCAATCATCTACATACCGTTTAAAAAATACGGGCCGAAAATCTAATGAACTTATAACAGATTCCTCCAGGCATTCCATAACGAGGTTAGCAATGGTAGCAGAAATAGGAGATCCCATTGCTGTGCCGAATATTTGTCCAAAATATTGTTCACCGTACTGAAAATAAGTGCATTCTAAACAAAACTTCACAGCATTTATAAATTCCGATTGATCTAGAGGTGTGTGGTTTTTAATCTCTGCCCAACGTTTTTTGATGCTATTCAATGCCAAATCGACTGGTATATTTGTAAATAAAGAAACAACGTCTAAGGAAATTAGTTTATGGTTTACGGGTACGGATTGATTTTTTATAAATTCATTAAAATGCCATGAGTCTTTCACATAAAATTCATTATTTCCTATTATATTATTGATCGATTTTGATAAAAATTTTGATAAATTGTAAGTAGGCGCTCCTATATTACTAATAATGGGTCTTAGAGGTATATCAATTTTATGTAGTTTTGGAAGCCCATAGATATAAGGTGCTAGCCCATTATGGCAAATTAATTTATTTTTCAATTCAATAGGGATTATCTTATTTTTGTGCCAATTATTTATCAATTTATTCATGTTATTTTGTATTGATAAAGTAGGATCAGATTTTAATTTTTTATAAGTTGTTTCATCATTTAAAAGGTTTTCTATTTTCTTTTCATAGTCATTTCTATGCATTATGACGGTTTTATTACATTTATCCGCGTTCAAAACTAAAATTTCAGGGTTAGCATTTAAGAACTCTTTTGTTATTTTTGTATGATAGTTAAGACGATTCTTTGCAGTACCTACTTCTGCTTTCTGTTTGTTCTTCTTGTTTGTCAAGATGTTACAAATTTTGTTTCTAATTTCATTCTTTTCTTCTAAATTTTTATTCCTGATTCCACATTCTAAATTTGCAATTATATTGTCGATAGGCAGTTTTTTGTTATCAGGCAATGCAAATTTCGGACCTAAGCTTAACGTATGCTGCACCTCATCCGGAATTTTTGTTTCGGTTAGATTTTTCAACCATTGTTCATTGATATTTTGTTTTTCATAAGCTACGCCTTTCATTAGATTATTTATCTTTTTAGATTGTATGGCTTTTATTTTGTTGAAATTTTTTTCGAAATTATTTTGTTGATTTTGAAAAAATTGCGAGATAAAGTTGCTATCAAAGTTTAAATAACAGGATTGTTTAATGCGTTTAATTTTGTTTTCAACCTCTGTTACATTCGCGCATGCTTCTTTAATGCATAAATTTAAACAGCTTTTATGAAGCGAATTTAATAATTTTGTGTAAGCCTTCTTATTTTGCAACCTGCTAAACATATTCTCCTTTGATTTAGATATAATAAAATTTGGGAAAACTTGCAAACTCCTACATCTTACCAGAAATATTCTGCGATTCTTCTCTTTTGCTAATATCTTCATTAATTTTCCGTATTCCTTCAAATCTCCAGGATAGGTGGTTGTTCCTTCCATATTAAGGCTTATATCCCAGCCAAAATTATAAATAAAGATTCTTGACCCACGTATGAATTAATACACAATTCTCGGGAAATAGGTCACATTGACACATATATTTTTATTTTTACCCTCGTCTTTACGTACGTTTCGGTCTCACGACCATCATCAGAAGACTTATTAATACAATAACCTGATTACTTAGAAATACTGTAATAACACAAAGCGTCCTTATCGCACAAATTTCGTTTAAATGCCAACGTCGCGAAACGAACGGAGACATGAAATCGGAACTATAACACAGCAATGTTGCAGCGTAAAAATTAAAAATCCACTATTAAGTAGAATCATCAATAAATACGAACACATTTCATAAATGTCTGCGAGAGACTAACAGACAAAGAGTTCTATCTTCTTTGCTAACAGACGAGACAATCTCAAGTGTTCATTTAAGCGCCAGATGTCATAATTTATTAGGTGATAAAAGAAGGTCTCTGGCCTGTGGGAAATACTTTAGCCAATTCTACCTAAAGTAAACTTTTACATTATAAGGACGTAAGTAGGAATTTGCAAGAATATTAATTAATTAAATTAGTATAAATATGACTTAGTGTTTGAACGTCACTCCTATGATTAACAGACTTGGAGTCACGTTTTATATGAATCATCTCCAGAATAGATCTTTTATAATAATTGGTTTCCTTAGTTAAAATATTAACATTCTTGTAATCAAATTGATGGTTATAATCAAAGCAATGTTTAGCAAGCGCGGTGGAATTTTCTAAGTTTTTGTTTCTTGTGCTATACTTATGGCCATACATTCTTTTTTGTAAATATTGTTTAGAGATACCAGTATAGGTCCCATCACAATCTAAACAATTTAATTTGTATACTGTGTGGGTTTGTTTATCTTTAGGAATTACAGGTTTTAGATTTGAGAAATATTTCCCAACACAGTTAGTAGGTTTATGCGCTACGTTTATATCATACTTTTTCAAACATTTCTTAATTTTCTCTGAGGTCTCCGGAATGTATGGTAAAGTTATATAATTGTCTGAATTACCTTTTACGTTATTTTTATATGACGCTCCATTATAAATTTTGTTTATTCTCTCTTTAATAATAGGATTGAAAAAAGTTTTTGGGTAGCCATTCAATTCCAGTGTATTACGAACAATTTTTAGATTTTTGGGACGGTCCTCTGGGTGGGACAATTTAACCGCGCGGTCTGTAAGACTGTTTATGACGCTTTTTTTATAACAAGTTGGTGCAACGGAATTGAAGTGAAGATAGCGTTGAGACCAAACTTCTTTAGTAAACCACGAAGTTTTTATTTCTCCATCTGCATCATGCCTAATGTTCATATCTAAGAAATTTATGTTTTTGTTAACTTCTATTTCACAGGTAAATTGAAGTTTACAGTGGAAATTGTTAAATTTATTAATCACGTACTGAATTTTGTCATTGGGAACACACATAAGGCAATCATCTACATACCGTTTAAAAAATACGGGCCGAAAATCTAATGAACTTATAACAGATTCCTCCAGGCATTCCATAACGAGGTTAGCAATGGTAGCAGAAATAGGAGATCCCATTGCTGTGCCGAATATTTGTCCAAAATATTGTTCACCGTACTGAAAATAAGTGCATTCTAAACAAAACTTCACAGCATTTATAAATTCCGATTGATCTAGAGGTGTGTGGTTTTTAATCTCTGCCCAACGTTTTTTGATGCTATTCAATGCCAAATCGACTGGTATATTTGTAAATAAAGAAATAACGTCTAAGGAAATTAGTTTATGGTTTACGGGTACGGATTGATTTTTTATAAATTCATTAAAATGCCATGAGTCTTTCACATAAAATTCATTATTTCCTATTATATTATTGATCGATTTTGATAAAAATTTTGATAAATTGTAAGTAGGCGCTCCTATATTACTAATAATGGGTCTTAGAGGTATATCAATTTTATGTAGTTTTGGAAGCCCATAGATATAAGGTGCTAGCCCATTATGGCAAATTAATTTATTTTTCAATTCAATAGGGATTATCTTATTTTTGTGCCAATTATTTATCAATTTATTCATGTTATTTTGTATTGATAAAGTAGGATCAGATTTTAATTTTTTATAAGTTGTTTCATCATTTAAAAGGTTTTCTATTTTCTTTTCATAGTCATTTCTATGCATTATGACGGTTTTATTACATTTATCCGCGTTCAAAACTAAAATTTCAGGGTTAGCATTTAAGAACTCTTTTGTTATTTTTGTATGATAGTTAAGACGATTCTTTGCAGTACCTACTTCTGCTTTCTGTTTGTTCTTCTTGTTTGTCAAGATGTTACAAATTTTGTTTCTAATTTCATTCTTTTCTTCTAAATTTTTATTCCTGATTCCACATTCTAAATTTGCAATTATATTGTCGATAGGCAGTTTTTTGTTATCAGGCAATGCAAATTTCGGACCTAAGCTTAACGTATGCTGCACCTCATCCGGAATTTTTGTTTCGGTTAGATTTTTCAACCATTGTTCATTGATATTTTGTTTTTCATAAGCTACGCCTTTCATTAGAAACTTTTTTCAATCCTATTATTAAAGAGAGAATAAACAAAATTTATAATGGAGCGTCATATAAAAATAACGTAAAAGGTAATTCAGACAATTATATAACTTTACCATACATTCCGGAGACCTCAGAGAAAATTAAGAAATGTTTGAAAAAGTATGATATAAACGTAGCGCATAAACCTACTAACTGTGTTGGGAAATATTTCTCAAATCTAAAACCTGTAATTCCTAAAGATAAACAAACCCACACAGTATACAAATTAAATTGTTTAGATTGTGATGGGACCTATACTGGTATCTCTAAACAATATTTACAAAAAAGAATGTATGGCCATAAGTATAGCACAAGAAACAAAAACTTAGAAAATTCCACCGCGCTTGCTAAACATTGCTTTGATTATAACCATCAATTTGATTACAAGAATGTTAATATTTTAACTAAGGAAACCAATTATTATAAAAGATCTATTCTGGAGATGATTCATATAAAACGTGACTCCAAGTCTGTTAATCATAGGAGTGACGTTCAAACACTAAGTCATATTTATACTAATTTAATTAATTAATATTCTTGCAAATTCCTACTTACGTCCTTATAATGTAAAAGTTTACTTTAGGTAGAATTGGCTAAAGTATTTCCCACAGGCCAGAGACCTTCTTTTATCACCTAATAAATTATGACATCTGGCGCTTAAATGAACACTTGAGATTGTCTCGTCTGTTAGCAAAGAAGATAGAACTCTTTGTCTGTTAGTCTCTCGCAGACATTTATGAAATGTGTTCGTATTTATTGATGATTCTACTTAATAGTGGATTTTTAATTTTTACGCTGCAACATTGCTGTGTTATAGTTCCGATTTCATGTCTCCGTTCGTTTCGCGACGTTGGCATTTAAACGAAATTTGTGCGATAAGGACGCTTTGTGTTATTACAGTATTTCTAAGTAATCAGGTTATTGTATTAATAAGTCTTCTGATGATGGTCGTGAGACCGAAACGTACGTAAAGACGAGGGTAAAAATAAAAATATATGTGTCAATGTGACCTATTTCCCGAGAATTGTGTATTAATTCATACGTGGGTCAAGAATCTTTATTTATAATTTTGGCTGGGATATAAGCCTTAATATGGAAGGAACAACCACCTATCCTGGAGATTTGAAGGAATACGGAAAATTAATGAAGATATTAGCAAAAGAGAAGAATCGCAGAATATTTCTGGTAAGATGTAGGAGTTTGCAAGTTTTCCCAAATTTTATTATATCTAAATCAAAGGAGAATATGTTTAGCAGGTTGCAAAATAAGAAGGCTTACACAAAATTATTAAATTCGCTTCATAAAAGCTGTTTAAATTTATGCATTAAAGAAGCATGCGCGAATGTAACAGAGGTTGAAAACAAAATTAAACGCATTAAACAATCCTGTTATTTAAACTTTGATAGCAACTTTATCTCGCAATTTTTTCAAAATCAACAAAATAATTTCGAAAAAAATTTCAACAAAATAAAAGCCATACAATCTAAAAAGATAAATAATCTAATGAAAGGCGTAGCTTATGAAAAACAAAATATCAATGAACAATGGTTGAAAAATCTAACCGAAACAAAAATTCCGGATGAGGTGCAGCATACGTTAAGCTTAGGTCCGAAATTTGCATTGCCTGATAACAAAAAACTGCCTATCGACAATATAATTGCAAATTTAGAATGTGGAATCAGGAATAAAAATTTAGAAGAAAAGAATGAAATTAGAAACAAAATTTGTAACATCTTGACAAACAAGAAGAACAAACAGAAAGCAGAAGTAGGTACTGCAAAGAATCGTCTTAACTATCATACAAAAATAACAAAAGAGTTCTTAAATGCTAACCCTGAAATTTTAGTTTTGAACGCGGATAAATGTAATAAAACCGTCATAATGCATAGAAATGACTATGAAAAGAAAATAGAAAACCTTTTAAATGATGAAACAACTTATAAAAAATTAAAATCTGATCCTACTTTATCAATACAAAATAACATGAATAAATTGATAAATAATTGGCACAAAAATAAGATAATCCCTATTGAATTGAAAAATAAATTAATTTGCCATAATGGGCTAGCACCTTATATCTATGGGCTTCCAAAACTACATAAAATTGATATACCTCTAAGACCCATTATTAGTAATATAGGAGCGCCTACTTACAATTTATCAAAATTTTTATCAAAATCGATCAATAATATAATAGGAAATAATGAATTTTATGTGAAAGACTCATGGCATTTTAATGAATTTATAAAAAATCAATCCGTACCCGTAAACCATAAACTAATTTCCTTAGACGTTGTTTCTTTATTTACAAATATACCAGTCGATTTGGCATTGAATAGCATCAAAAAACGTTGGGCAGAGATTAAAAACCACACACCTCTAGATCAATCGGAATTTATAAATGCTGTGAAGTTTTGTTTAGAATGCACTTATTTTCAGTACGGTGAACAATATTTTGGACAAATATTCGGCACAGCAATGGGATCTCCTATTTCTGCTACCATTGCTAACCTCGTTATGGAATGCCTGGAGGAATCTGTTATAAGTTCATTAGATTTTCGGCCCGTATTTTTTAAACGGTATGTAGATGATTGCCTTATGTGTGTTCCCAATGACAAAATTCAGTACGTGATTAATAAATTTAACAATTTCCACTGTAAACTTCAATTTACCTGTGAAATAGAAGTTAACAAAAACATAAATTTCTTAGATATGAACATTAGGCATGATGCAGATGGAGAAATAAAAACTTCGTGGTTTACTAAAGAAGTTTGGTCTCAACGCTATCTTCACTCCAATTCCGTTGCACCAACTTGTTATAAAAAAAGCGTCATAAACAGTCTTACAGACCGCGCGGTTAAATTGTCCCACCCAGAGGACCGTCCCAAAAATCTAAAAATTGTTCGTAATACACTGGAATTGAATGGCTACCCAAAAACTTTTTTCAATCCTATTATTAAAGAGAGAATAAACAAAATTTATAATGGAGCGTCATATAAAAATAACGTAAAAGGTAATTCAGACAATTATATAACTTTACCATACATTCCGGAGACCTCAGAGAAAATTAAGAAATGTTTGAAAAAGTATGATATAAACGTAGCGCATAAACCTACTAACTGTGTTGGGAAATATTTCTCAAATCTAAAACCTGTAATTCCTAAAGATAAACAAACCCACACAGTATACAAATTAAATTGTTTAGATTGTGATGGGACCTATACTGGTATCTCTAAACAATATTTACAAAAAAGAATGTATGGCCATAAGTATAGCACAAGAAACAAAAACTTAGAAAATTCCACCGCGCTTGCTAAACATTGCTTTGATTATAACCATCAATTTGATTACAAGAATGTTAATATTTTAACTAAGGAAACCAATTATTATAAAAGATCTATTCTGGAGATGATTCATATAAAACGTGACTCCAAGTCTGTTAATCATAGGAGTGACGTTCAAACACTAAGTCATATTTATACTAATTTAATTAATTAATATTCTTGCAAATTCCTACTTACGTCCTTATAATGTAAAAGTTTACTTTAGGTAGAATTGGCTAAAGTATTTCCCACAGGCCAGAGACCTTCTTTTATCACCTAATAAATTATGACATCTGGCGCTTAAATGAACACTTGAGATTGTCTCGTCTGTTAGCAAAGAAGATAGAACTCTTTGTCTGTTAGTCTCTCGCAGACATTTATGAAATGTGTTCGTATTTATTGATGATTCTACTTAATAGTGGATTTTTAATTTTTACGCTGCAACATTGCTGTGTTATAGTTCCGATTTCATGTCTCCGTTCGTTTCGCGACGTTGGCATTTAAACGAAATTTGTGCGATAAGGACGCTTTGTGTTATTACAGTATTTCTAAGTAATCAGGTTATTGTATTAATAAGTCTTCTGATGATGGTCGTGAGACCGAAACGTACGTAAAGACGAGGGTAAAAATAAAAATATATGTGTCAATGTGACCTATTTCCCGAGAATTGTGTATTAATTCATACGTGGGTCAAGAATCTTTATTTATAAGTAAAAAACTATAGCTCGGATCGAAAAAAGTTGGATGAGAAAGTGGTAGGTATCAAATAGATCTATCGATTTGCTTCTATCGTAATTATCGATGTCTTTCATACTTTTCGAGTTATATTGAAAAAACCGTTAAAAATCGGGGTATCGAGAATCCGTTAACTATCACGTTTCCATACTTGTTATTTGCCGTACGTATAGTCCATGGCAAGTTTAGAAAGTGATTTTTTTTAGATTAAAATATCGATAATTTTTCGAGGTATATCGATTTTTCGAAAAAAAGGCGCTCTCATAAATTGGCTAGATCTTCTCAGCGGTAGGTTCTAGAGTAACGATTCTGGGCCTATTTTCTTGAAGAGTTCTGCTATACTGTTATTAAAGAAATATAGCGATTTTTCACATTTTAAGGGTAAAACAATTACTTTGAAAAATTGCAATTTTTTTAAACATTTTTCTCAGCTTCACATTTTTTATTTTCTGACGAAAATCGATTCCTGACATTTTTTTTTTCGTGCGTTCAATGTGGCTTGTGCTTGCAAAATCTTCAATATCTCGGCTTTATTATCTTATCAAGCAATATGACTTGATTCTAAATGAACTTAGCAAAAATTCTACCATAAACACCACAATGCAAGGTTAACTAGAAAACTTGGAAAGTTTTCTAAAATATGATTTAAGTGAATCGTGAAATAGTCAAAGTGAGATTTAACTCAAGAAGTTGAAATATAACTGACTTTAGTGTGGTGAGTTTGGTTTTTTACAATCTTGGATAACCACTCCCACTTTAGTAATATGTTTGGGGGTAGTAACTTTTACCCAATAAGAGAGAGACTTGCCCCAGTCTAGTGAGCTGAATATAAAAGAACTATTCTATTTTTGTTGACAGGGGCCTTGATTTTATGACCTTATTTAGACTTCCTTGAATTTAGGTATAAATGAAAATTATATCAACTTGATATTCTAATTACATATTTAATAAGAAACGACTACGTTCTGCACGTCTTATGTTATGGTTACGTGAATAGATTGTAGCTTCAAAGGAAAAGACAGGGTAAAAAAACCTTTGTTTGAACCATAGCAAGGGATCAACTTGCTCTTTCGAATTGATCATAAAAATATATCTTAACTACCAATATACTGTGAAGCCATTTCTGTTAACCTTGTCCATATTTTACAAATTATGATGACCCTGCCTTGACATGGATTCAGAGACTATACATTTCGTTTCCGTCCCACAGATACAAAGAGCCAAATGTATTAGTTTTTGTTGGGACGGTCGTACTAAGAAATGAACTCATGTACTTAATTTGTCCGTAATAAAAGGCAACAAAGAATATCCTATTTCTATTTACGTTAATGGGTGTTCTCAAAACCCAGCTTGAATTTTAGCAACATGTTTCATATCTGAATAAATTGTAATTGGTAATTAATAAGGCAACTTTGCTACAGTACCTACCAAAGACCTTAATGAGTAACAGCATTTTCTTAGCCTTTTGCAAAGGGAATCAACATCTCAATATTGAAACAATTTCTTTGTTAAATGTCTACCTTTATTTAACTCAATTGCAAACTACAGTTCTATTTCAAAACAATGTTTAGTGTTGAAAAATACCAAATTGTAATCAACAATTTAATAAACCTTGTAATATGTATTTAGAAAAATAATTTTGTTCTAATTGTTTGAATGAAAATTATTAAAATTTAAATGTTGAACTTTTGTGATAGATATCACTTCTCATTATTTGAAATTCATTCAATTAGGATGGAAATCCTCCGGGTGAAGGAAGGGTAATCGGTGAAGTGGGTGATGACGGATGGGTGAGGGTGGAATGGGGGAACGGAACTACGAATAGCTACCGAATGGGTATTGAAGGAAAATACGATCTGGGCTTAGCTTCACCACCGTCACCGGTAACTTCAGAAACAGAAACCGAGGAACCGAGCGAAAAAGGTTAGTAGTTCTTATTTCGCCATCTGCTCCCCTATAATCATAATTTACAATTTCAGGATCGCAGCTCGTCAGAGATAATCAACTTATAAAACTGCTTCGTATTTCCAGTATTAATTTTCTAAGGAATATTGCAATTAGTGCAGGTCTCTGTAATCAAAATCTCCATAAAACCACCATACACGGCTTGAGTAGTTTGTGTTGTTCCACTTTGAACTCGAATAATCTAGAATGGTGCAGTTTGACGTTGGTACGCAGTATTTCACAAACTTTCCAAATATCTAAAGCCTTCAGTACTAAACCTTGGATAACTATGTTGATTGGTCTGCTTTCGGCTGGAACTAAGGGAGGAAATGAACATAACCTTCCCAATCAGGTAATCATAGAATTATATTTATAGCAATGGAATGCAAAAATTCTGCGTAATATCTCATAAAAATATACAGGTGTTCGAGTTCTAATGAAATGAAATTTGTACTCTGCCATAATCGATTGTTTGCTGCTCAATTGAACTATTTTCAAGGTGCGGCTGAACCGGAAATTGACATAAACTTCGTTATTCAAACGGAAAGCTATATTTTTATTGTGTTTTTAGATTCCTCTTCCATTTTTAGAAGATTTCCATCAGCTTTCTCTATACCTAAGTGTAGCCTGAAAATATTCTGAGTTTTTTGAAGATCAATAACTATCAATTTTGAATATTTCGAAATCGTCTTAGGGAAAAACAATTTCCCAAAATTTGGGGAGACGTTTGCAGAAGTTCAATTACCCATAACTCATTTTCTCCAAATGAATCTTTATCAATGTTCTCTTCATCTATGTTTGATAGTTTTCAAGTGATGATGGCTTATTTGCCATTTAGGGAAGTTCATTTTCCTATAGTTTACCATGGAAATGAGAAGTGTCATGATTTTCAACAATAATCCAACAACCGAACATTTCCATGACAAACTATGCGAAAATGAATTCCCTTTCCCCCAATGTCAACAAAAAGTCATAACCTTTAATTAATTTAAGGTTTCAAGATGGAAGTTGAAGCGAGGTTGCATATGTATTAAAATTAATCCTTCTAATTCAGTTTTACATATACCTAATATTTATATCGAGCACATACACTTACGAACGGGAATGCGCAGAAAGCACTTTGCGCAGTAATAGTGATTTCCCTCACCTGCGCTTTTTGGCATGAGAAATTATAGCCGAAGTGCATCATTATTCTTATGATCAAGGGATTATTGAATTGTCATTTTGGCGTTATCTGGTGAGATGAAGATGGAGGTAGTCAGTTACTTTCTAGTTCTAGTTAGGATGATTTAGAATTTGTCGAGTGTTTAAAAGAATAGGAGCAATTCAACCAGAAGATAACAAAATTATAATGTTCAACTAATAAAGAACCTTTGTGTAATTGAACATTGTTTTGGCATACTGAAGCAAATATTTACACAAATGTATCTTGTTAAATGAAGAAAAATTGGTTTAATTGTCAATTTCATTAGAGTAGCATGTGAAACTTCATAACATAGCTAAAAATGGTAGATGACAAACTGAAGAAAATGAAAAGGGAATCTCGAATTATTAGTTATGTAATGAAGGAAATTGAGAAACTTCAGCAAATTGCGTTGCACAATGGTTACCACAAATCTTTGATCAATAATTATCACTGTTCAGTATGTAATAAATTCCATAGTTTGTTTTCTAAATTTGTAATACAACCAGTTTATAGACGTAAGAACAAGCTAAAACACCGTTTAGGCAACACATTTGATAAAGTTTCCAATTTCGACAAATCCGGGATTTAGAAAATCAATTGTGAATCATCTTCAAAATGCTATGTGGGTCAAACTAGAAGGAACATTTTGCATATATAAAGAATAATAATGGTGAAAAATCAGCGGTAGCCGAACCTATTTTGAATATAGGTCACATTATTTCTTAGGAAAGTTTATCACTTTTAAAACAGTGCAGACAAATATCTATGTAATTTAGAAGGGATGGAAATCTATAAATGTAAAAGCAATTTATTAAATTCCGGTTTATCTCCAGCTGAGGGTAACCCATTGTTACATTAGTATCCCCCAATAGTATTCAAACAGGCACATTTTGATTTATAATTTAGTTTACTCTGGCTACTTAGTAGCCTAAAGGCCTTCAGTGCTTTAATAGTATTTTTAGTGGATAAGGGTGATTATTTCTTATCAAAAGTGTAATGATGAACAGTTAACAAATGTAAAGTTTCTTAGAAATAAAATGTTCTTTTTTTAAATCTCTATGAATTTGGGATGATTCCTATAGTTTCTTACAATGTTAAACAGATGGATTAATGAACAATCCATTGTCAATTGTGTTATTGCCAGAAGTTATGCATTAACCATCAGTTAGTTTTTCAACCTGGTTATTATATGTATAGTCGAGGAAATAAAGCACTAAAATAGGCCAAACCTTCCAAACTTGGCGCAGTTGGATGGATTGAGATGCGGTTTTCTGCATTCGATTCAGAAAGTGATTTAGAAAATTTGTGCGGTATTTTTTTTTTTTTTGCAGAATAAATTTGTTGTATTTCTACAGCCAAAAAATGCACTTTTTTGAGGTGAATAAAAAAACGGACTCGAATTGGTTTCTCGGGGGGTTTTGGGGTCGCTGAACACGAATATGCTATCAAGAAAATTCCCTGGGGTCCCTTCGGACCTCCCTCGGGTTATCCGGGCGTCCTGACGCCCTGATATCGATGAAATTAATTTAAAAATTATCTTTAATGTTTGTTAACTGTTCAAGAGGTGATATAAAGGTTGCTAGTGATGATTACGACCTGGAAAAACTTTTCTGCAATACCTGCTATACCCTGAGTCCGGGTAACTACGTCATCTTCTAGGAATTTGTTAATTTTTCTTCATAAAAGGTAACAAATTCAGACTCTCGATGGTTTTCAAAGTCGCCGATCACGACTATGACACTCGCAATGTTCTGCCAATTACCTGGGGGTAATTTGTCACATTTTATGAAGAAAAATCAACAAATTCCTTGAAGATGGCGTAGATACACAGGACTCCAGAGACCCGGAAACACCCCCAGGTTATTTGCAGAACATTGCGAGTGTCATAGTCGTAAAAGGCTACTTTGAAAAGCCCCGAGAGCCAGAAATTAACAAATTCCTAGAAGATGATTCAGATACAGAGGGCTCCAGGGACCCGGAAAAACCCCCCCAGGTAATTTACAGAACATTGCGAGTGCCATAGTCGTAATCGGCGACTTTGAAAACCCCCGAAAATCAGAATTTGTTACCTTTTATGAAGAAAAATTAACAAATTCCTAGAAGATGACGTGGTTACTTGGATTCAGCGTACACTAGGTATTGCAGAAGAGTTTTTTCACGTCGTAATCATCACTAGCAACGTTTATATCACCTCTTGAACAGTTAACAAACATTAAAAATAATTTTTTAAGTAATTTCATCGATATCTAGGGCGCCAGGACGCCCGGATATCCCGGGGAAGGTCCAAGGGGACCTCACGGAATCTTCTTGATGGCATATTCGTGTTCAGCGACCTAAAAAGTCCCCGAGAAACAAAACGAGTCCACCTCAAAAGTGCTCTCAGAAAAATGCATTTTTTGGCTGTAGAAATGCAATAAATTTTTTTTCGCAAAAAAAAAATACCGGACAAATTTTCTAAATAACTTTCTGAATCGAAAGCAGAAAACCGCATCTCAATCCATCCAACTGCGCCGAGTTTGGAATGTGGAATCCTTTATTATCGTCGATCGAGCACTGATACAGCTGAGTATATAGTGTGTATACATACGTGACGGTGCCCAAATGTCTTGAAAAACATGTTTTATGTAAAAAAAACTCAGTTTTTTTTCTGTACCCCTTGAAAGAATCTTAAACTTATTTTTAGTACAATTGAATATATGAAAATAAAACTCATAGAGCTATGATACTACGTAAATAAATGATGTGTCAGAAATCCGTTCTAATGTGTGTAGGTTGTGTATCAACACAAAGTGCCATTGCGCAGAAACCTGATACGAACAGTCACAAAAAATCGGGAATTGTGAAAATCAATCGGATCACATTCAAAACAACCTTTTCCATTTCAGATTTTATCTGTTCGATTACTGCAAACAGTGCTCCAGTCTTGGGATATGGATAATCAAGAAATAACTCCCCTCCTTGAGAAACTACTGAATATACTGGGAAAAATAATACTGACCTGTTTGTACGATACAGGCAACAAACCGGTTTCGGCCACGAAATCGCTCGTCCTTTTAACGCAGTCCCACAGTAGCACTTTAGCCCAAGAGATCATCAACTTGCTTCGCTACTTGCACGGCTTGGTCGGTTGGAACCAAGTTCTGAATTCGATTCTGATGCAGAAACTCAACCTGGCCGCTTACTTTTTGACGGACGCCTGTTTTCAAACGATCGCCAACGAAGGATTATCGAACGATCAGCAACATTACACTGTCATCGCCTGCTTGAATGTAATCGGAGCGTGGGACTTTCGACCGAGGATTGGAACTGTAGTCGAAGTTGATAATTCCCAGAGCACTATAGTTAGAGTCACACCTAAAGGCAAGATTTGTTTACAGATACACAATTCCGGCGATATTAGAAAAGTGCCAGTTAGTAATTTGAAGGTGATGCCGCAGCTTCAGTTCAATTTTGAGCGTATGCCGATGAGCGAAAATTTCATTAAAACTTGGGTTTCGCTTGTTATGAATCGCTCCAATACTTTTAATTCGCACGAGAGAAAACCTACTCACGGTAAGTGTGCTATTTTTAAGATGTCAGGCTTCTGAATTTCTGTTGCTGTTTCGCCAAATTATTATTTTATTATTCATTTGTCGCATCATTTCTAATTTTATGTTCATTATCTAAAACTGAACTCATTCTCTGTATAAAGCAGGATCTACATTACTTAATGAAGGGCATGGAACTTTGACGTGTGTTTAAAAAGGCGGTCAAATACTCCCCCAAAATATACTGCATGAATTTTAATTGTGTTCACTTGTCTCAAACCCAAAAAGGAAAGTGATTGCGGTTTTCTACTGGTTTTTCATGAATGTTAGAATTTCGAAGTTTCTGTTGGTGCTTCACTAAACGATGTTAATTTATTAATTTGTGGGGCAGCATTGTTACATTTTTGTTCATTATCTAAAACTGAACTCGTTCTTTGTACTGATAGTCGAGGCAATGTAGAGCAATATTTGCAAAAACCTCTATTTTTTTCGGGCAAAATGGGGCAGCATCGTTACATTTTTTTTCATTATCTAAAATTGAACTTATTCTTTGTACTGATAGTCGAGGCTATATAGACCAATATTTGCAAAAACCTTCTTTTTTTTCGCGCTAAACGGATTGAGATGCGGTTTTTGGCATTCGATGTTACCACTTTGTTTCTGGCGCTCATTAGAAACTGCATTTTTGCATCAAAAGAATGCATGTTTTATTAATCGATGAATATATTCCAAAATTAGTACAATTTCGTTACTCGGGGGTTTTTGGGGTCGCTGAATATGAATGTGATGTTTAAAAAAGTCTCCAATGTACCTGCGGCACTATGACAACTCAGGAACATGCTCCAATTGCATGCGAAATGCATCGAAAAATGATTACTTGGGTTTTCAAGATCGCTGATGAGGAATATGACATTTAAAAATTACCTACTTATACCTGGAGGTCAGGACTTCCTGGAGTACTGCACCCCCCCTGGGACATTTATTCTAATTCAATGTAGAATGCATCGAAAATGGTTACTAGGGGGGTTTTTAAGGTCGATCACGAATATGACATTTAAAATTTACCTACATGTACCTAGAGGTGAAGACTTCCTGGAGTACTGCTTCACTCCTGGGAGATTTATTATAATTCAATGTAGAATGCGTCGAAATTGGTTAATCGAGGCTTTTTGCCCGATTATTTCGGGTTTCGTAACTCTACCATCGTGTGATCCTAAAATTTATGGATTCCTATTATTAGATAAGAACAACATTTGTCAAGTGGCGTAGCCTTTCCCAACCAATTTTCTGAGTCACTGGGTATTTTTTTAAATAACACATTTTTTTGATTCCTCGTTAATTTTGAAAAAAGAAGTTATTCCAGAAGAATTTGAGGCACAGCTTACAAGATTTTTTAGTTTTTATGTGAAGTCCTATAAACTCAACTAGCCAATTGACGGACCGGCGAATATATCTTCGGATACGGTTTCTTCTTCTAAAATTTGCGAAAAAAACACGATTCGTATTTCGCACGATAATGGTTATCTTTTAACAAAACAACTTTTTATTTGGCAAACAACTTAACAAAATTCAGAAATAAACTCTTGTAACAACTGTTCAAAATAATAGCCCTTTTGCTGCATGCAAAATCTGATGCGTCCGATCATCGACTGATAAAAGCTGGCAGCTATTTTAGATTTTCTCGCCTTCAACTTCAATTATAGCGTAAATGGCCGCAAATTCTTTTTCTGAGTTGACCTAATCGTCTAAAAAGAGATCAGAGACTGTCGACTTAAAATCGCACTCAATATAAATTCTGCACAGTTTATTTGGTCGTGAATCTGCTGAAAATCAAGTTTACTTAACGTTATAATGAACATGGCACAACTCTTTTGACTCATTTTAATTAGTAAATACTTTTTCTACCTCTAAATTATGTTTCATTTTCATTCTGTGCGCCATCTATCTTCATTTTACTAAGTAAACTGTATACAGGGTGACTCAGGTTTTTGTAGACAAACTGCAACAGGAGATAGAACAAGTGTTTTTAAGAAGAAAAGTTCCTATAAACATGTGTCGTAGAAGGCTTCGTTTTCGAGATACAGGGTGTTGAAATTGAAAAAAAAAATTCGTTCCTTGCGAATATCTCCGGAACCGTTTATCGTACGAATGACAGCTTTTGTAAGCATTTTCTACTTATAGTAAGCTATGTTCTGTGCGATAAAAAAAAATTTTTACTGTTAATTGGTGAAGATTTTGAAGGGGTAGTGGGTGTTTTTCTCCCCAACTTCTACGCCACTAAAAAAAGTACGGTTTTGAGACAACCATTTGAACCGCCAATGTTTTCTACACAAAAAAGAAACTCTTGGTCATAAGCTCTAAAGTTGATCGTTTTCGAGAAAAATCAACTTTCATGTTGAAAAACATGGTCAATTCTTAATAATTAAACAAAATTTATTCAAACGTTAGAACAAGTAACAAAACCAAAGGATTGACCATGTTTTTCAACATAAAAATTGATTTTTCTCGAAAACGGTCAACTTTAGAGCTTATGACCAAGAGTACCTGTTTTGTGTAGAAGAAAACATTGGCGGTTCAAATGGTTGTCTCAAAACCATACTTTTTCCAGTGGCGTAGAAGTTGGGGAGAAAAACACCCACTACCCCTTCAAAATCTTCACCAATTATGAGTAAAAAAAATTTTTTCACCCCACAGGGCATAGCTTACTATGAGTAGAAAATGCTCACAGAAGCTGTTTTCTGTACGATAAACGGTTCCGGAGATATTTGCAAAAAACGAATTATTTTTTTTCAATTTCAACACAAGCCTTCTACGACATATGTTTATAGGAACTTTTCTTCTTAAAAACACTTGTTCTATCTCCTGTTGCAGTTTGTCTACAAAAAACTGACTCACCCTGTATATTTTAACTGTCACAAAGTTGTTATATCATTTCTAAATAGAACAATAATCGACTAGATCGCTTAACTATGTAGCTGCTATTCAAAGTTTATTTCGCCATTTTTACGTCATTCAAGATGGCGGACCGAAAGTTAATTTAGTTTAACTCTCCAACCAATATACCTGCCAAAAATGTGTTAATAATTTTTGTGCGATAACCAGTTATATCATCGTATATAGCGACTTCTGGTATAACAGGACCTATGCTATATCTCGAAAACGAGATTTGTGGATTGAGGGTTCTTTCTTAGGGCTCTTCAATTTTATTAACTCACAATGTCAAATATGACAATAGCAAATTTTCGATGATGAGGTCTTTCTAGTCCAGATCGATCAGTAACGTCACGAACCTATAGTCCCAGACAGCTGTTTAGCTCTTCTCATAAAGTTGCTCAGTTACTGAAGGATTTCCTCCGCAAACGTGCTCGTCCCACCGATGAGCTCTAAGAGAAGAGCGATACAGCTGTCTCGGACTATAGGTTTATGACGTTACTGATCGATCTGGACTAGAAATACCTTGAATTGTAGTCTTCCGCGGATAGCTAATCTTGAATCTTGAAAAGTCTTGGTTTCCGGATGGAATCCACGTCACAATAGCATGACTTGATGCCGACGTTTCGCCAACCATTACAGGTGGCATCTTCAGGGCAGGCTTGAGGCTTGAACTGAAACTGTTTCAATCATGCTATTGTGACGCGGAATCCATCCGGAAACCAAGATTTTTCTAGAAAGACCTTATCATTGTTATCTGACAAAAGCCAAGTGAGATAAAAGAGTACATTTGTTTCTAATTCTCTTACATTAGCAAATTTTCGTTTTGCAATTCTATTTACCGATTCTCATCAAACTCGGGCTGAAAATATCTAGTGACTTAGAAAATAGGGTGGTAAAAGAGAGAAGCAACCCCTCTTTGGCTACGGTATTGGACATTTTTGACAAATGTTTCTAATATCAAATTGTAAAGGTCTATTTGCATCTATTTTAGGAGCACTGTCAGAATCGCTGTACAGGTCATGAGTTACGATAACAAAAAACAAATTTTTAAACCGAACTTTGAAGGACTGGCCACTTAGGAAGTGTTTCTAAAATCATTCATGGCGACTTATTTTCCAATGGGATATTGACTGGCAAAGTATTGCTATTATAAATTAGAACCATCTATATATGCACGTATCAAAGTCGATCGAACTAATACAAACCAATACTCGTATTACATAAAATGCATATATTTTCGAACCTTTCTAAATCTAGTAAATTATTCTTTTTTTATTAAATTCTATGTTTTGTTTCGGAAAAGTTGTTAGTTTCTTCTTGTGAATAAAGGAATGAAACACTCGATACCTGTCTCGTAAAACATCATCAATTCATTATTCAATTGATTTTTTTATGTACATTTAGCACGCAAATAAAATATTTAATACATTTTTCTGAATGAATGCTCTCAGGCCAAGTGAACGCAGCGTATCTCCGAAGCCAACAATACTCGCTCAGTGCTCTAAATGCTACCAGAATTTTACTTACGAATCAGTATAAGCTGCGCAAAGTTATGAAATACGTTATCAATGGAATGGATCAATCCCAAGAACAACAGTCGATCGAAGAAGAACTCAACCAGCAACCTGTGTTGCTCATCCAAAAGATTCTCGCGAAAGCCACGCAACCCAGTCCTCTCAAGCCGGGTTTCAGTTTGGAGGAAATGCAATTGGCTGCATTGAATCTAAGCCAGTATTTGGCCGCCGAAGGTTCATTTGACACGACATCTATTATATCCAACGATAAATCAATTCCAAAAAATGGAAACAAATGCAGTAATAGCGAGCTGGCTACTCCGAATAGTGAATGTTCCATCAAGAGTGTAATCAGCGAGAAGACCAACAAGAGAAGAGAACTTGAAGAAGACCTACCGTCTCATCCGCTGGTTTCGCCTATTGTCGAAATGGGTTTCACTAAGAAAGCTGTAGAAAACGCTATTAAAATCTTATGTAAGTATTCCTTCCATTAAAGTTTTAATAGTATTAATATACGAATATGTTATCAGGGACATGATATTTTACAGCTTATATTAATGATTTGTATAAAAAACCGACAGAAATGGCGCAATCTTCACATTCGGTTAGGCACACATACACGCACAGACAGAGACAGACATGATGTCAAAAATAGTCTAGATCGATTCAAAAATGCTCTAAACGGATGTATCCGCGAAAATCCGGAAAATGTTTTTTGCCCTGATTACAATACTTCCTTTATATTATATACTAAGTATAAGTGAGGGAAGTAAAAAATGACTTATGGGTACCTGAACTTCCCAAAATGTGTTCCCAAATTAATTTCGGGAATTTCTTATAGTTTTTCCCCAATAATAAATACAGCAAAAGCTGGATCTCGCTTTTACTTCCGGATGATCGAAAATTATTTCGAAATATTCAAGATAAGAGAGTTATTGATTTAAAAAAAGGAAGGTTAAACTCAAAAATTTTCAAAAGTCTGAATACGAGGGCAAGGTTAAAAGTCCCTGAAAAATAAAACAAATGGCGCCACAATCGAAAATCCCATGTGACATTTGTGATGTACCATCTTTAACTAGAACGCATTAAAATTTTCAGACTGATATGTCATTCAGTTCTGTTTTGACTCCCATCGAAGGCAACAATCTAGAAGAAGATTTTTGTAAACATGGAAAAAAGGGAATTTCGCGTCTTGATTAAACATTATTTATTGCGTAGAAAGCAAAGCATCGCTTGTTAAACGTTATGGGGACTCCAAACTATCCATTGGAACGATTCACAAGTAGTTTACTGATTTTCGTTGTCTTAGTATGACCACAAAGGACGCCGAATGTTCTGGTCGTCCAATTGAGTTTTACAACGCCAGAAATCGTCCGTAAAATCCATGGTATGATATTCGACGATCGGGGAGTTAAAGTGCAAGAGATTGCTGAGGCTATGGGCATCTGAACCGAACCGGTACGGAACATTTTGCATGCTTTTTTGAATTTGAGAAAGCTATCTGCCAGATGGGTGGTGCATTTGCTCTCTGTTGACAACAAGCGCGACCGTGTGACAACTTCAAAATAGTCTTTGGCGATGTTCAAACACGATAAGACGATAAGAAGGACTTTTTGCGCCGTTTCGTAACCGTGGACGAAACTGAATCCATCACAACACACCAGAGACCAAAGAACAGTCGAAACAGGACTTGTCCTGGCTAACAGAAGCCGAAAAAGACCAAAGTGGGTTTATCGGCCAACAAAGTCACAGTTTTTTTGGGGTTCATATCGATTACCTTGGAAGGGGCAAAAATATCACCGGCGTATATTTCGCAGAGCTGTTGGATCTATTCGACGCCGATTTGAAGCGAAAGCGCCGCATTTGGTAAAGAAAAAAGTGCTCATCCTCCAGGACAATGCACCCGCGCACAGGTCCGCAGTCGCATTGGCCAAATTACATGAATTGCGCTACGAATTGGTCCCCTGCGATTTCTATCTATTTCCAAACTTGAAGAAATGGCTCGGCGGAAGGAAATTTGGCGCCAACGATGAAGTCATCGCTGAAACAAAAGCCTATTATGAAGGATTGCCGAAATCGTATTATTTGGAAGGGATCGAAAAATTAAAAAAACGTTGGACGAAGTGTATTGGGCTACAAGGAGATTATGTTGAGAAATAAAATAAGTTTTGACCAAATAATTCATTTCTTGTTTCATTTTTCAGGGACTTTTCACTTTGCCCTTTTATTTCGAAAATGACTTGATATAGATAGGTATAGGGAATGCTGATGGAGATCCTGTCAAAAAACCATGATGGATCTAAAAACGGAATAAAATTTATAACCATTTTGATAATATTTTTATTGAGCAGCAAATAATCGATTATGTCTTTACAAATATTCAGATTGGTATCATTATCAGAGCTGAAAATGCTTCTAACTATAACTCGCAGTCCATTTTCATTGTTTTTCATTGAGTATATTGTTTAATAACTAAAGGTATGCCATTTTGAGAATGCAGTCCACTCTGTTATTAGGTGCAACTCTCACTGAAATATATCGTTTATGCCTAAACAGTGGTGTACCTGCAAATGTCGTTGCTCTAGATGATTACGAATTTCCCATTTATGCAAAGGTTAATGTGATACAGACGGATCTGAAATCCAGGTAACGTGCTGCCAGTAGAACAGAAGAAAATGATCTAACATCATTTTCAGGGAAATGTACATCTAGTTCATAACTTGAAAATGCCATAGTAAGATTCGAAAATTATTACAAATTAGACAACCTTGCCTATTCTCTTCTTGAAGATTCTGCTTGATATCATTGCATTCAATGTTAAGACCATTTGAAAAACTTGCTAATAAGACTATAGAACTTCTTAATAATTTATTTATTGTGCCAAGTTCCATTAACTATAAGGATTGTTTTGAATTATGTAATTTTTTTCTAGCAATTGATTCAGAAAATGTAACTACTCCAGAATCTGTAGTCGCATGGTTGTTGGATCATCCCAAAGTTGCAACATCTGAAAGTGAATCCTCCAGTTCAGTATATGAGTCTGATACTGAATCAGTTTCTTATGATAATGGTTTGGTGGCGCAGTCAATGGCACCATATGTAAGCATACATTTGAATGTGTACCATTTAATTCACGTTATGATCTACAAAACTGTATTTTCTATTTTTCCAGGGTGAAGAAGGGTCTTCGAAACCACAAAGTTATTCTCGAAGGTTTCAATTTCTATCCAATGACGAATATGCAATGTACGTTCGTGACAACGTGGAAGTCGGTATGTTGGTAAGATGTTGCAAAAGTTATGAAGAAGTTGAACTGAATGATATAGGAAAGGTGGTCAAAATTGATAGAGAAGGACTCCACGACCTCAATTTGCAGGTATTAAATTTGAATTTGAATGATGAGGAAACCTAAAAATCGAAGAAAAAAACCCTAAATCAATAATCACATAATCTTTTATTTATTTGAATTATTTTCTATTTAACGTCCATTCATCGATTGAAATTAATTAAATCATCATCTATGGTTGTGCTAGAATTATTCACCCTCAATCTCTTATGTGTTTAAGGTGAATTGGCAACACCGAGTTGGTACTTATTGGGTTCGATTCATCCATGTGGAACTGTTAGGATTTCCACCATCTATACCGACTCCTTCCTCCATAAAAGTTGGGGATAAAGTAAGGGTGAAACCGAACGTTTCTACTCCTCGTTACAAATGGGGTTGTGTTACTCATGAAAGTATTGGAGTTGTTTCAGGTAAGTTTTTTTGTAATATGATTATTATTTTCTATTCAAATATCCAATTGATAAATCAATAGTAATTTACATTATTAAAAGCTTTCTCGATTAAAAGCTAGTGGTGAAATGTTGTTTTTATTTGTTAATATCGTAAAATATATATGGATTTACAGGTGGGGTATCTAAATAACACCGAAAAAATGTAAGGGGTGTTTGTTCTCTGATGAAAATTACGGGAGTTCTTTGGTATAACATTTTTTTAAAAAAGCCTTCCCTGAAAAGTTATGCTCTTCCAAAAAATTGAAAAAAATTTTTTTTTCTGTTTTATCTTCTCTATGTATTAAGCTATAAAAAAACGAAACTTGGTGAACATTATCTGTCAATAAAAGTAGACTTTTTGAAATTTTTTCAACCCTGAAGTATTTTTGTAAGGAGTTGAAATAATCAACCCCTAAGACATTTTTCCTTAAAACTTTTTTTCGATAAAACTTTTTCATTTTAAAAAACATGTCTTGAAAAGCCCCATTCATTTACTAACTTTTTGATCTCTCCAAGTTTTTTCGAAAAGCAAAGGATTTATGAGAAGAAAAAATTTATTGCAATCCATTTTCACGGGAGGTTGTAAGAAGTGACTAAATAAAGGTGTTTATTGTGGCCTATCTTCAAATGTATTGTTTTCAAATTATTTAATATTAGATTTATTACTTGGATAGGTTAGTTAATTTCAGGGTAACTTGAGAAGATAAATGATTGGGAAAAGTTGGAAACATAGTACAGTCAATACGGTATTTTTTAAATAAAATTTTTGAATAACAACCGATCGGGGTGAAACAAAATGCATTCGACGGAAATAAATATGTAGACAAAAGGACCTCAATTTATTTTTCTCCAAAACTTATTTTCCCTCCCAATACCCTTAAATTAGCCAATTTCTGGGGAGCTCATGAGGCAATAAATAAAAATTGAGAAAATAATTGAATACTGCCGAATAGGCCAGAAAATGTCTACTCGGGGGTTTTCAGGGTCGCTGATCACGATGCCGACGTCAGATTTCCCAAATTCCTCTTCCCCCCTTCTCTGATCCCCCCATTCGGTTCATCCAGCAATTTTGGAAAAAATTGATCAAAATTGGATGAAACGGTGGACTTGGGGGTTTTGGGGTCGTTGATTACGATCCCGACTTCAGAATTGTAAAATATCTCATCCCCTTTCCTCTAATTAACCCCCATGCTGTTCATCCAGCATTTTTTGAAAAAATCAAGTATTGGGGGGGAAAATAATTTGGGGTCCTTTTGTCTGCATATCTTTCACCATCGAATGCATCCTGTTTCAGCCTGATCGGTTGTTATTCAAAAATTTTAAATAATCGACCTATTTTTATACCTATTGACTGCACTATTAGGGCTCATGTTAAATCACATTTTATTAAACAGTAGTCAACTATATAGTTAACGCAGTGATTCCCAAACTGTGCGCCGCGACCCCTCGGTGAGCCACGACCTCTTCACGGGGGCGCCGCGAAGTATTGTAAAAGCTTCATAATTACTTTAATCTGGACATTTGGCCAAACTAACGATGATTTGCATTCTCATCCATCAAAATTTAATATTAATAAAGTGAAACAAATAATGAAGATACACCAGTTTCATTTATTTTCATTTCTTATTTACGAATAGTCATACTTTTACTTAGGGTGGGGCGCCGTGGAAAAATTTTAATTGTAAAAGGCGCCGCGACTGGGAAAAGTTTGGAAACCACTGAGTTAACCTATGATTCTACTAGGCTAAGAAATTCAGAACTAAAAATAAAAGTGAACAAACCAACAAATGAATGTCGTTGAATTATTTAATGAGCCAATCATTATAAAAAAATCTAGAAACATTTTGCATAGAAAACCTAATTTTCGATTGAATTCCTTGCAAAAAATACGGGACTCTTTGTATTGTAATGTTCAGTAGTAATAGTTTTGGTATTTTTTTTCAGCCATTTCTCCAAACGGTCACGACTTAACCATAGATTTTCCCAAACAACAAAATTGGACTGGTCTGATTCCCGAAATGGAAATCGTGCCCAGTTGTCACGAAGGAGTGGCGTGCAGTAGTTGCTCTGTAAAGCCGATTAGAGGGCCACGGTTCAAATGTAAAATTTGTGAAACATTCGATTATTGTGAAAATTGCTTTTATACCAAACGGAATCATCGACATTCTTTCAATAGGATCAATGAACCAGGTAAAATCAGTCCATTCGACTTGAAAGTTTTTCACTTCAATTTTTATGTTTAGATTCACCAGAAATTTATGCGGGAAAGCCAGGCAAATACTACAGACATGAGACTGTTGATGCAGATGGAGAATTAATTTCGGAATGGGGAAGATGTGTGAAAAACGTCACGGTGTCTTCTAAATATGCCGCCAAGCTGGACATTCCAGGTTCTGTTTGGCAAAGTTGTGGAACCCAAGGAAAGGTAATTTAAGTTACATCATGATTTTCGGTTCATGCAGTGCAGACCTTCATAAATATATTATTTGAGTGCTAATGTCTCATCCTGATAAGTTTTTCTATTGTGTTATTTCAGCATTGGATTCGATTGGAAATATATCCTGATATTGTTCTAAAAGGTTTGAAGATGGGGGTTGATCCGAGTGACAACACTTATATGCCTTCTTCAGTTGTTATAAATGGAGGTGTATCTTCTAATACGTTAACCCAACTTAATATTGTCAATATAAAAGTTCACGATACATCGGTTATCCTGTTGTCCAATTTGGATAAGGTAAGACTCTTATACAAATTCTATTGAATTCGAATGTAATGTGAAATATTTTCACTCCAACTTAATTTACTTCGTGGTACTATAATATGCATATTATCTATAATTTTGTTATAAAGTTATTACACTATGTAACGCACTTTTCAGCCTAACCTTCTCGATGTTTGCGTTCGATTCTACATCTATTTCGAATGATTAAAAGCTACCTTAGAAGTTAAAACGTTTGTTTTTGCACTTAGGGCGAATTTTTTCCAAAAGTAAAACTTCGTTGTGAATATCCTGGAATAACTTTTTATAAACTTGACTCAGCACCAGTCTATGATATATTAAATTATTCGCAATTGTGTTTAGAAGTGAGATAAACAGTTTAAAGTTGCCTATGTAAAACCTACATTTTCATCTTTGATGTAAAAATCGCCAAATAAAAAATCGTAGAGCCAAATTCAGATCTAAATACCGTGTTTTCGCGATTTGTATCTGTAGAGTGACTCAATACGAAGAGATTGATACGATTCCGAAGTACAAGTACAAGTATTAAAAAGTTATAGCGCGTTAACCGATTAAGTTAACCCATCAAGGCCCAGGCAAAACGCAGCCTAATTACAGCCAAACTAACTACGCAGTTCATACCATAAGTGGGAAAAAAATTACCCGTGTTTTCTTTTATGCGGAAATAATTGTTTAAACAATTGTAAAAAATCATCGGAGTTCTTTCGATTGGAGGGTACCGATCGACTTAGAAGATCAAATTACTACGAGATATAAACTTATCCTCGCATTTTGCACAATTGTTTATTGTTAAAACGCTGATAAACAATTCAGCTGTTGAAATGTCGGTTAGATAAATGCTCAGAAAAGTGCAAAAAAATGAAACTAACTATGCAGATCATAGAATCAATGAAAAAAAATTACCTGTTTTCTCAGTTTTTATAGTCCTCGCGACTTTTTCTGAGCTAGAACGAACCTTTTTCAAAAATATACACGCCCAAAAAAAAATACTCGTCATTTTCCGGTTTTCGCCAATTTCTATAGGGTTCGGACGAGCGTCAAAAGGAAGGTGTCCAGAAAAGTTCATCATCATTGATAAATATTCGACAGTAATCGTGCATCAAAGGAAAAAATTTGAAAAATCGTATTTGAAGTAATAACTCGGAAACGGAAAATCGGATCGCCAAAAACAAAATATCGTCGGGGCCCCCAAGTATTGCCCAGAGAGACGTGAGGTGAAATTTAGTAAGAAGCAGAGAGAAACATCTCTCTGGTAAGAAGAGGGGATGAATCTCGTAGCTTAACCTCGGTCATTTATTTAACAATGCATTCAATGCGCTAGCGCACTCTATCCTTACATCTCTCTGGTATTGCCTAAATACTTACCAAATCTCCAATATCCTCTCCTAACCGTTTTCGAGTAAAAGAATGATTAATGTAAAAAAAAACATTTTTGACGACTACAACGGCATCGGAAAAATTACGATGATTATAATAAGAAACCCGCGTTAAAAAGGTTGTATTATAGTGTGAATAATAGCGAATACCAACCTGGCAGCAGGTGTCAGTATGAAACATAGAGTTGTGAAATACATTATGGAGACCATTTGGATAAAATTTCAATGGAATATGAGTATAATTTAACGAATTTCATTTCTATTATCATTTCCTTATATTTTCTGTTCCTATTTCATTTACATTTTACCCGCGCAGGAGTGTCAGAAAGCTATCTTGCACAGCTTTTTAAAGATTATTTTGTCTATAAAATTTTCAATTTACATAAATTTTGTCATTACCTACTAAAAGAGGTGCTACTCATCAGTTAGGATAGTTATGACCAGTATAGTTTTTATTCAAAAAATCGTAACGGCTGTTACTTTGTGATATCAATATAAATATTGATATAATAAAACACTTACTATTTTGTTTTTTATCATTTATATTATAGAAACACTAATGTGGCTATAGATTCGACAACTTGTAAGGTTTTAAAGTAGGGGGCCATTGTAAGGTTTTGAAGTGACCTTTTGTGTCTCGTAGTGATACGTGTCCTTAGATTCTTGATTGATCGGATTACCCAGAGTGCCAACTGCTTTAGCCAAAAAAAGTTAAGATAGAATCCTCGATCAAGAATTTATGGCACTACGAGGTAGATAAATGTTGATGATTATTTTAGAGAAACTATAGAAGTTTCAACCTAACAATGTGGTTTTATTCCCCTAGGGAATTATAATAGGAACAAAATTTTTTTGATTTTAACATACTTATTTTATAAATTATATAGTTCAATACTACAAAAATTGAAAGTGAAACAAACTAGAATTCTTAATAATTTGATTAATTAAATTGAAATTATTAATTTTATAAAAGAATATAATTTTTGAACCAAAGGTTCAAATTTAAGAAATTAAATTGTAGATGAAAACAATTTTGGTTAGAGAACACAAACAACTGATTATGAAAATTTGATTATTCCAACTAAGAAAAATGTTACTGTCCTTGAAACTTCGATGAGCTTGGAGGAGGTGCTCTGCCAGGAATTAACCTCTACAACACGACACGGGAAAAAGGATGGAGACGTCTCGATCGTTCAAACTCTGTAATACAGACTATAAGAGCAATACTTTGACTACAAGTTCGAGGGACAAATAACTAAATCAGTAGTAATTATCAATATAATCCTACAACTGATTATGCTATCTTCCCAAATTGTATATTTAAAATTATTAAGAGGATTGAAATCTTGAAGAGAACTAGGAAAATACAATACTAAAATCTGAAAGAGAATATTTGGATAATAAGTTACGTATTGAAACTATTACAATTTATACTACAAATTATATGTAAAAATGGTATTCTTAAAAAAAATTTGTGAATTAATTTAGAAATGTCAGATAATCTAGTCGGTGATCCCATAAAGTAGTAAATGAGAATTTCGGCTTTATTTAAGTTCACCCAGAGCAATAATTATTCCGTTATCTCACCAAGACTTGCCTAAAGAGACATATTCATCACAAATTTATATGAGGAAGGTCAAAGAAGGGAGATACGGAATACCACGCAACCACATGTATAATTGCTAGGTTAAACAAGCCTTAGAGAACGACATCAACCATTACTAACTTGACAAATTAGATTCTGAATAAAGACAAGAGAAAGAACATAGCAAATGATTATCTAATTTAGATTCGAAGAAGCAAAATTAATCTAGTGTGAACACGTGGATGAGTCGATATTCATATAATTATTGAAAAATATCATCGATCAGAGAACTAGGCTTAGATACAATTAGACATCAAATTACGTGTTCACTGTCAATAATAATCTTTCAATATAACCAATTAATAAAAGATAAGATAAACGATAATAATAACCAATAAGAATCACACCAAGATAAGAATCTGTCGATTTCCGTTTTCTAGTCTCCCCGTCTCATTGCGTGTCGTGAGACCTCTCGAGTTTTCGTGCAATAAAATAATCTATTTGAGCTATTAAAATATAGATGTCGTTGACCATTTCTTTCCAAGTTAAATTATCTATAATTCCGAGCGAAAACCGTTACTAAGATTATTCAAGCAATAACGTATAAAAAGTTACAAACTAGGGTGTCGACTTCAAAACGATACTGATGTATGAATAAACATGAAAGATCTTGAGATATTTATAGTAAAAAGTGGATTGGCATTTTCAAACCGGAACCCCACTGATTACTTGTATCTTATTTTGACTATAAATATCTTAAGATCTTGTTTATTCATATATTAGTATCGTTTTGAAGGTGACACGCTAGTTGTCCAAACTATAGTCACGTTAGTGTTTCTATAAACAAAGTAATAAGTGTTGTATGTATTTTATTTGTTACTGTGGTGGCATAATTAAAAGATGTCTAGTGTACATATGAGTGAGCATAATCATTACAGGTGGAGTGCGCAACTATAATTATATTTTGATTGAGTTGTTGTTACAGCATTATCCGTTGATTGAAATTAATATCGTCAAATGTAGAAACAACGGTATCGATTGTAAAGTACACGGATTGTCAGTTGTTGGCCTCAAGAAACAACCCTACGGAGAATTGAAAACGTCGGTGTCTTTCCTAGCGAACGATTGGGATTTGGTTCAAGAACAAACACCTTCTCAATCTACAGGAGGTGAGTGTTTATATTCCATTTAACAAGTTGACATTCCTCCAATCAAACTATTTATCCGTTATTATTAAACCTACATTGGGTTAGAAATATTTCTGGACCGCTTCAAACTCCGAATTCAGATTATTTTCATAAAACCACTCCACTATTATACAAAATTAGAAATGAAAGAATAGAGATTCAAATAATTCTGTAACATTTCACCAAAACCATCTATTGCAATTTCTTGTTCTTTATTTAATATCTTCAAAAGTATGTTAACAAAATTTTGTAGTTACTTTCATGGTATTTTTTCAGAGAAAAGGTAAGAACAGTTTTTAATCTTCCAAAAACAGTCAATGCAATCATTTGATAGATAAAGCTTAAGTTCTCCAGGTTGAATAGTGACAATACTTCTATCAGTTCCGGTTAGCGGTTTCGCCCTTCTCGTGAGCGCGTCAGTGGAACGAGCCGGACGAGTACGTCACTGTTCAACCATCTCCGGCAAAGATATAAATGTAGTATCTAAGCTACTAAGAACTGATTGATATTAATGTTGATATTTAATTCCACATAATATTCCATAATATATAGTACTTTTTAATCTTCCTAATCTACATTGATTTTAATAAAAAAAGTTCTCTATATTGGATATTATTATCTCGACGGGGCCCACAAACATTTATCCAGTACAAAAGTTCCGTTGGGAATTGTTTGGGGGAAACAAGCTGTTCCAACAACATCTACCGAAAAAGTAGATGTCCCACTGAGAGGGTTATTCACAATACCACACATTGATAATACAGGTCTCGTGATTAAAAAAATCGGCGGGAAAACAGTTGGAAATACAACCACCAGGCGACGGCACCGAATCAAGGCACAGTGAATACAAAGACAGTCTGGAGAACCGAAACTTTGTCTATCGAATGATTTTAACACGAAATGTGTTTGTATTTATTCACTACGCATAGTCAATAAAATGCCAAATATAAAAATCCATAGGTATCTCCGGTTCTAGGTGGTTTTATTATTTTTACCGCTGGCTTAAAAGTTGTTATTAATTCTGCGCATCTCTGTATCAATTCTTATGAATATTTGTTTCTTCGACAGTATTTTTCTTAAATAGGTATTACTTTCTGTTTTTAAATCGATAAACAATTATTTTTCCCGTCTGTGAAATCTGAAATTAAAATTTAAGGTCTTGAATTTTCAAAATCTATTGGTGAAATAGCATCAATTCTTAATTTTCATGATATTTGTTTTACTACCAATTTCTAAAAGAACAATATTTCGATCAAATTTGCCACAATTTATCCGTTCAAAGGGTAAATTCTCCACAACTGTCATTATTATTATCAAATTGATTTTATAAAAACTAATAGAGCAAACAATGGTGTCACATTATCATTACGAAAATTAGATAATTTATATTCACATGTCCTCCCTTCCTTCAGTGACTAAAACAAAAAACCTGACTGTGACCTATTGACCCGAAACGCTACTCTTTCATTGACAAAAATTGTGACTGAATTATAATATCTTTATTTAGGACAAGACAGTAATGGAGAAACAACAGGCTGCAAGGTATATGTCTGGGGGCTCAACGATAAAGATCAACTTGGAGGGATGAAAGGATCTAAAGTAAAACTTCCTGTTTATTCCGATTTCTTAAGCGATCTGAGACCTGTTCATATAGCGGGTGGTTCTAAGTCCTTATTCGTAGTTTCTCAAGAAGGAAAAGTTAGTATCTGTTGCTTCCTGGAACTTTCAAAATGTGTATACTTGTTTTAATTTGCAGCTTTATGCTTGTGGAGAAGGAACAAATGGACGCTTAGGTCTTGGTCATAACAATAATGTCCCGTATCCACGTCCCATACCATTTCTAAGTCAGTACGTAATTAAAAAGGTTGCAGTACATTCTGGTGGCAAACATGCAATGGCATTAACTTTGGATGGGAAGGTATGATGTAGTTTATTATCCGTGATTTACCACCATTATTGAAAAAATGGGTTTTTTTTTAGCCCCTGAAATAAATTACAATTTAGTTTGATTTAGATTTGCATTGAAATGCAGGTTTAAAATTAATTCTCTTGAAATATTAGTTAGTTTTTTGGGGAAGTTATGATTATAAGTGAATCACTTGATCTTCTTGGGGTCAGTGTAAGTTTGGTGTATGTTTTTTTCAGTTGAATTCGTCATTTTTGTTTGTTTATCAATTTGTTTATTAAAGATGTATCGTATTGATGAAAATTGGTATGACTATGAGTTCTATTAAGTTCTTTGTTATAGTTCTCTTTGTTAAGAGGAGTTGTTAAATACTCAAATTCGCTTTTATTAAATCATTATACTATAAATAAATTGAAAAGGAATGAGTTTTACATATGGCAAAATTGCACCAAGTTTAATTTATCATGTGGAAAAATGGATACTGGAAAACAAGAATAGATTATAGAATTGAACACTTATGATCTCTGTTCTGTAGGTATTCTCTTGGGGTGAAGGAGAAGATGGGAAGCTAGGACATGGAAATAGATTGAATCTTGATAAACCTAGAATGATTGAAACTCTTCGCAGTAAGAAAATTAGAGAAATTGCATGTGGAAGTTCCCATTCTGCTGCTATCACAAGTAATGGCGAGTTGTATACTTGGGGACTTGGCGAATACGGAAGACTGGGCCATGGAGACACTGTAACACAGCTAAAACCCAAAATGGTAAGTTTTGTTATTATCAAATCAAATATTAGTGTCCATACTTTATGGTAAACTGGGTGAGTTTTTCATCTTCACACAAAGAAATGACGTCATAGCAGTAGGTGATACAATGTTGTCAGGTTGACCAGGTATTCAATGTTTTTGAATACAACTAACCTTAAACTTCCTAAAAATAAAACTGAATACGCCTGTTATCACATCTCCTTCAGCTTATTGTACAATCACATTAAAATAATAAACATCACTTCACTGCTTACCTACTATAGTAAATATAACATTCACCTCAACAAAATCACCAGAAAGCTCTAGTGAATTTCCAGTATTGTACTTTATTTTGCCTAAGGGAAGATTTATTTAATTTAATATTTAGATCTAACCACTATTCTACAATTGTTTCAAGAGCATCTGCATTTACAACATCTTTATCTTCGCATTGCCGTTTTCTTCAAAGTAAGTTGTTGAGTCTTCAAATTTTCGCAGTTTAAACAGCACTTGACGTAAATGTAGTTGAAACTACTGTCGTGAGAGAACTGTTTATGTACTTCAGCCACGGTATAATATAATGGTAATGCGTCTCGTATACTGTTTATACATGACGAAAGCGTAGCCTGTGAACTTACAACTCTTAATATAATTTGTCTCTGATAATTTGTCTGAGTTGACTTGGTCTCTTTCAATGCGTTACATACTTTACCATCTAGCATAGTTAGCGCCAAATTGTGAATTATGGATATTTCCTTATCTTCGACCATGACTTTGGTAGGAGTTAGAGCTAGAATTTCTTCTTTTACAAGTTTAGTTTCGGAAAGTATTAACGCGGCCGTTTCTTTTTGAAATATAAATTTTATGGGGCGACAGTACCTAGTTGACCCAGGAACACTGTTTTGCCATATGTCCAGGCTATGAACCGGAAAATAAAAAAAAAAACATGTAAGTTCGAATCAAAAATTTTTTTTTGCATTAGCTTCAGGAGGTTCTCAGGATCATTCATACACCTTAAAACCTCTTGGGAACCCCAACCCCACCCATTGGGGGCGAAAATGACCCGAAATCTCCAAGTCTTGAATTGTATTTTCTACAAAAAAAGGTATTTTGGCATTTCGAGTGTACCTAGGAGGTTTTTTGGGTTGCTGAACACGAATCCGTAGCCAGATTTACTTGCAATCCATCGTAGGGGTGATAAAATCGACGAAATTGGCCAATTTTGCACCCCTATATGTTATTTTGCAATTTACGTGTTTTTGACATTTCGAATGCACCAAGGGGGTTTTTTAGGTCGCTGGATACGATTCCGAAGCCAGATTTATTCCGAAGTAATTTTAAAATGCAAAAATAATAAAAATTTAGAAGCGTTTCAAATTAGCAATTAGCAAATTTTTGTAAATTTCCCACCCCTACGATGATATTCGAGTAAATCTGGCTTCGGAATCGTATTCAGCGACCCAAAAAACCTCCTTTGGTGCATTCGAAATGCCTGAAACACGTAAATTGCAAAATAACATACTAGGGGTGCAAAATGGGCCAATTTTGTCGATTTTACCGCCCTACGATGGATAGCAAGTAAATCTGGCTACGGATTCGTGTTCAGCGACCCAAAAAACCGCCCAAGTGCACTCGAAATTCCAAAATACCTTTTTTTGTAGAAGATACAATTCAAGACTTGGAGATTTCGGGCCATTTTCGCCCCCAATGGGTGGGGTGGGGTTCCCAAGAAGTTTTAAGGTGTATGAATGATCCTGAGAACCTCCTAAAGCTAATGCAAAAGCATTAAATTTTTTGATACGAACTTACATTTTTTTTTTATTATAGCTAAAATCCCGGTTCACAGCCTGGACTAATAGACAGGATTGTTTGTTAATAGATTTTAAATTTAAAGGAACTAACGAAAACATGAAAACATTTTCATCACTATTAGAATGAGAAGCATCCCCATTTACTATATAAGTTATACTCATAAGTTCCCATGTCAACGAGTTGCTTCAATACGGGATATTGTTCCCATGTTAACGAGTTGCTTCAATACGGGATATTGTAATTCACATAGCCTTTGAACTGTCAAATTTAGTAATGCCTGCAATGGCAATTCAGCCCTACATTCGGTAGTTGTAATTTCTTCCGGAATACTATCTTTTTTGGCGTGTTGTAATCTGTAGTATGAAGGATATAAATCATGACCAACTTCTTTCGCTTTTCGTCTCAACAAACAATAAGAAGCTTCTATTAACTTGCAGTCGATAAACAAGGCCAAAGCTTCTTCAGGGGAAAACCATCTGATGTTTGGAGAGGTCGATTTCCTTGAAGAAGAAGGCTGTTGACACATAGCCTCTTTTATGACTTTTGAAGCACCACGCTTACCAGAAGAATAAAGTGAGAGCTGTGCTGCGTAGGCCAATTTTTCACAGCCAACCTACAGTAAATCACTGATTTAGCTTTTTTTGTTTTCTCACTAGAAACTGCGAAACTTTCTTCAGGGCGTCCTGGACGTTGAGAAGTATGTTGGATATGTTGCAGTGAGATATTAAATTCGAAGTCATCTGAATCAAGCCAACTTGAGTATTTATTCATAAAAACACCATGTTTTCAGTGACATTTTATCCACCTTTCCTAAATATTATCGGAAACATGAGCGATACTGTCCTTCAAAAATGTAATTTGATAACTTTTCATTGCGATTTTTTTCGGAAATTTCAACCACTCTTGAAAAAATTGCCTTCTTGTAATTCGAAGTAAAGAATGGGCCATCTGTTAAGTTAATTTTTCTTTTCTTTTAGATTATTAAATTATCTAATAAAACACACTTTTAATGCTTTTTTGACAAATGTCAAGCAAAAGTATTGCACAGTGTTTGGAAAAAAATTCTGTATTACCCAAAACGCAAAAAATCGCAAATAATGGTGCAACATTAAAAAACTAGAAGGATTGGTGAAACAAATTCTAAAAAAAAGCGTATGGGAGCTCTTGGGGGTCATAGAGTTTTTCTTTATTGAATATGGGCATAAATTTACAAATTGCTAAACTAACTCTACATATAGATTACAATGTAGATCAAATATAAATATGGAAATATATGGTCTTATCTATCTCAGTAATATTCATTGTTACGGAAAAACTATACTTGTATACGGCAGAAACAACTTGTACATAATATTCAAAAAGCGATTTAAGATATTCTAACTGTAAGGAATTAGGCAGTTGTGTAAACAGGAGTCCTTCACTCATTTTACCATGTATTTGTAAACACAGTAAATAGTTAATATTAATATTATGCAACTTTCCAAATAATAGTAATAATAACATCTAACACTCAGAAACTCAAAATTTTTGACTTGACTATTGTCCACCTAAATTCGTGAATTTACCCGCTGTGCGCCGTATGGCACCTCTTACATCCGACCGAAGCGATCCTGCGGGAAGAGTTGTAAGTTCACAGACTTGGGCTACGCTTTTAATATAAGAGACGCATTACCATTATATTATATCGTGACTTCAGCACATTCATTCTACTTAATTTAGAGTCATAACGAATATATGAACTGTCAAGTCAATTGGAGAAAATCGACTGATTTATCTAGCTACATTGGAAAGTTTTGCCAACCATTAAAATATATTCCTGGTTTGAACGAAGGCAATGCAAATTGTTCAAATCAACTGGTTGCACTATATTACTAGCTATGACGTCATT
The DNA here is from genome assembly GCA_958510875.1 of Endomychus coccineus. Lineage (NCBI taxonomy): Eukaryota > Metazoa > Arthropoda > Insecta > Coleoptera > Endomychidae > Endomychus > Endomychus coccineus. Next base: position 30,537,210 of record OY294067.1, on the reverse strand, counting down.
TTATTCTGACCCTTGAGCAGGCTTTATCTAGGTTGTTGAGGAGTTGAAAAATATTCTTCTTATTACAGGTTAAAGCTTTGGTTGGACATCGAATAGTACAAATAGCTTGTGGTTCCCGAGATGCACAAACTTTGGCATTATCAGATGAAGGTTTGGTATTTTCTTGGGGAGATGGCGATTTTGGCAAGCTGGGCCGTGGAGGTTCTGAAGGTTGTAACGTGCCTCATAATGTCGAAAGATTGAATACTCTCGGTGTCGTTCAGATTGAATGTGGAGCACAATTTTCATTGGCTTTAACCAAATTGGGAGAGGTATTTTTTTGCATTGTAGTGCGTTTATAGTATTTCCAATTATTTTATTGATATTCAGATTTGGACCTGGGGTAAAGGAGATTACTTCCGTCTTGGTCATGGGAATGATCAGCACATTAGAAAGCCCACTACAATTGAAGCGTTAAAAGAGAAGAAAATAATTCATGTTGCAGTTGGTGCCTTACATTGCTTAGCGGTTAGCGATATGGGGCAGGTAATAACGATTTTTTTGTTGGATGTTTTGGCTCGAATTATTGTACGAAAATTGTCATTCTTTTAATTTGTTTGTTTTGAAGGTATTTGCTTGGGGAGATAATGATCACGGCCAACAAGGCAATGGTTCCACCATGGTGAACAGAAAACCAGCCCTCGTGCACGGTTTTGAAGACGTTCAAATCAACAGAGTGGCATGTGGAAGCTCGCACTCTATAGCGTGGACCCTGCAAGACGTCCAGAGTTCGAAGAAAGTTGAACCGGTTATTTTCCCGGTAGCCAAAGATCCACTCGGCTCGTCAATTCTGGGATTGTACGATGGCGAGAAGAATAATCCAAGACACCTTCAGAAGAATGCGCCTAGTTTATGTTCGATCGTGATGTCTTTGGAAAGTAACACGGCCAAGCAACAAGCGCTTCAACACGTTTTGAACGCTATACATATAAAACAGTTGCGCCAAGCTGTAGTCAAAGCTCTTTCCAGTCATACCAATATGAAAAACAACGAAGCAAAGGTGATTGGCATCATTGAGAATAAATGAAATAATGTATGGCACTCGTAACTAACTGCACTAAATCGAATTAATTTTTCAGCAAATCAATACACCTGAGTCGCCTCAAGAAAAATCAGTTGGTTCCATTTCGTTAGGTAATAAGGAAACGGAAATAGCTGTAGGTGGTGGAGAAGCGCCCGTTTCATTGACAGAAATGGTTGGATTAACTGTGAGTTACATACTCATACTAGGCGTAAATCGGCTTTTTCTTCATGTAATTCCATTATAATTTCCAATCATTCAACTTGTTCATAAAATGAATTAGAACAGCATTTCAAATCAAATGTTATCGCTTACTTTTTACTTCCCTCAAGTCAAACCCCATAAAATCAAAGTTAGAAATTTGAGACGTTAAATCTTCATCCCATAAATTGATATTTCATGGGGCCCGCGGATCACCATTTGAGAGACACTAACAGAGAGTCTAATTTTATGTTTTTTTTCTTCCAATTTAGCCGTTTTTACATCATTTGTAATATATTTTGATGAAATTTTGTACACTTGACCTTCAAAATGTCATTATATACATATTAACCATTTGTGGGGGCCCTTGCCCCCTCTTATCCTGCAGATACAAAATAATACAAAATCAATGTATCAACCTACGAATGATAAGACATTCAATTCAATAATTTTTAATACATATTTTATTTTAATTATTATATTAATTTTCTGTTAATATTAAATAATATATACAGGGTGTCTCAGATTTTAACCGGGAAAATTAAATAGACGATAGAAAATTTGATTTTGAGCAAAAAATTCCTAATAACATATATGCAGAGACGTTTATCGTACAGAAAACAGCTTTTGCAAGCATTTTCTACTCATAGTAAGCTATGTTCTGTGTGATAAAAAATTTTTTTTTAGTCATAATTGGTGAAGATTTTGAAGGGGTAGTTGGTGTTTTTCTCCCCAACTTCTACGCCACTGGAAAAAGTACCGTTTTGAGACAACCATTTGAACCGCCAATGTTTTCTACACAAAAAAGGTACTCTTGGTCATAAGCTCTAAAGTTGACCGTTTTCGAGAAAAATCAACTTTTATGTTGAAAAACATGGTCAATTTTTTGGTTTTGTTACGTGTTCCAACTTTTGAGTAAATTTTGTTTAATTAGTAAGAATTGACCATGTTTTTCAACATAAAAGTTGATTTTTCTCGAAAACGGTCAACTTTAGAGCTTATGACCAAGAGCACCTTTTTTGTGTTGAAAACATTGGCGGTTCAAATGGTTGTCTCAAAACTGTACTTTTCCAGTGGCGTAGAAGTTGGGGAGAAAAACACCAACTACCCCTTCAAAATCTTCACCAATTATGACTAAAAAAAAATTTTTTATCACACAGACCATAGCTTACTATGAGTAGAAAATGCTTGCAAAAGCTGTTTTCTGTACGATAAACGGTTCCGAAGATATTCGCAAAAAACGAATTTTTTTATCAATTTCAACACCCGTATCTCAAAAACTAAGCGTCTCTGCATATATGTTATTAGGAATTTTTTACTCAAAATCAAATTTTCTATCGTCTATTAAAATTTCCCGGTTAAAATCTGAGACACCCTGTATACAGGGTGTTTCAGTTTTTTCATTCATAACTTTGGCAAACGATAGAACTTCTTTCTTCTTTGATATAACTTTTTCCCCTAAATCACTTCGTTTTCGAGATACAGGGTAGGGTGTTGAAATTGAAAAAAAAATTTAGTTTTTTGCAAATATCTCCGGAACCGTTCATCGTACAGGAAACAGATTTTGTAAGCAGTTTCTACTCATAGTAGTCTATGTTTTGGGCCATAAAATTTTTTTTTTTTATTCATAATTGGTGAAGATTCCCCCCCCCCCCCAACTTCTGCGCCACTGGGAAAAGTACGGTTTTGAGACGCCCATTTGAACCGCCAATGTTTTCTACACAAAAAAGGTTCTCTTAGTCATAAGCTCTAAAGTTGACCGTTTTCGAGAAAAATCAACTTTCTTTTATGTTGAAAAACATGCTCAATTCTTACTAATTGAACAAAATTTATTCAAACGTTAGATCAAGTAGCAAAACCAAAAAATTGACCATGTCAATAGCTTAATAGTCCAGGATTTTAGCTATAATAAAAAAAAACATGCAAGTTCGAATCAAAATATTTTTTTTGCATTAGCTTCAGGAGGTTCTCAGGATCATTCATACTCCTTAAAACCTCTTGGGAACCCCACCCATTGGGGGCAAAAATGGCCCGAAATCTCCAAGTCTTGAATTGTATTTTCTACAAAAAAAAATATTTAGGCATTTCGAATGCACCAAGGAGGTTTTTTGGGTCGCTGAATACGATTCCGAAGCCAGATTTACTCGAATATCATCGTAGGGTTGGGAAATTTACAAAAATTGCTGATTTCACACGCTTCTAAATTTTTATTATTTTTGCATTTTAAAATTACTTCGGAGTAAATCTGGCTTCGAAATCGTATTCAGCGACCCGAAAAACCCCCTTGGTACATTCGAAATGTCAAATACACGTAACTTGCAAAATAACATATAGGGGTGGGTATTGGCCAATTTCGTCGATTTTACCACCCCTACGATGGATTGCAAGTAAATGTGGCTACGGATTCGTGATCAGCGACCCAAAAAAAACCCTTGGTGCATTCGAAATGCCTAAAACACGACGTAAATTGCGAAATAACATATTAGGGGTGCGAAATTGGCCAATTTTGTCGATTTGTCCACCCCTACGAGATGGATTGCAAGTGAATCTGGCTACGGATTCGTGTCCAGCGACCCAAAAAACCCCCTAGGTGCACTCGAATTGCCAAAATACCTGTTTTTGTAGAAAATACAATTCGACTTGGAGATTTCGGTCCATTTTCGCCCCCAATGGGTGCGGTTAGGGTTCCAACAGGTTTTAAGATGTATGAATGATCCTGAGAATCCTGAAGCAAATACAAGAAAAAATTTTTGATTCGAACCTACATGTTTGTTTTTTTTTCCGGTTCATAGCCTGGACTATAACACTTATGTCAGGAGGCAAGCTGATCAACCTGGAAATTTATCTATTTCCAAGTACAGGTATTGATTTTTAACATGTTGTGACATCCTACTGCACACGGGCGTACTGCTTTACTTCCCATTCGAAGGAAGGCATGTTCAAATATTATCTTGCCCTTGTCTAATGAATACCACCGTGTTTGGCTGAGATATTTACATTATGTAGCGAAGACGGTAAAATGCCTGTGTTAAATCTAGTCTTTAATTGATACACCATCGATTACTCTTCTATTGGAAATATAAAATTAGTATAGTTGATGCTGTCTTTTCAACTATTTTCGTTTGTTCTTTCAGACTCATCAATCCACACCAGAGATAGAAGAAAATCCACTAGTTTTGATACAATCAATGACAGCAAGTAGTTGCTCCGCTAGTATGTCATCGAAACATTCCCGTATGTCGACCAGCGCAATGTCTGTCATTGCAGCCACGTTAACTTCCCACGCCGAGGTAATTTTATTGTCTTAGGTTCTGCTGAACCAATGTATTAATTCGTTGTTGCTTTAGGTAATTGGAGAAAGCGGGGTAGCTGGCTTGGATGATTTCACATCTTTACTTTCTGAAAATGATGCTCGATTATTGGTAGATCTTCTCAAGTTGGCTGTTGCTGATAGAGTAGAAGATGAGCAAGCTGAAGATATATTATCATCAGTGTTAATTAGTAAGTGATTGTTTCTTGTTAAACCTCGTATTTTTATCTATATTTTAACCTAATGTAATTGAATTTCGGAATTTCAGATTTAAATGCTTTTGATTTTATAGGAAACATTTTTTTAAACAAATTGGTTTTTCTTGAAGACGACTATGACCATGAGATTTTTTACACAAATCCGCTCGAATGTCACTAATCGTGGCTTCAATATTCGTTCTAAAGCCGCATAAATGTTGTGAATTATTCACATTAACCTAAGATTCAACATGGCCGCAGAGAAAAAAGTCCACACGGGTTAATTCACGCGGAAGAGACGGCGAATTGAAAGGTCCATTTCTTGAAATAATCGAACTATCACATCAGTAAATTGATGGTTTCGGTTGCTCCTCTTGGAACCACATGCTTGTAGATTCATTCCATTCAATTCATCTCAAAAATAATACGGCACGATAATGTTCCCCATTCACCGTAATTGTGTTGGATTGCTTGTTAAAAAAAAAAGCGAACTAATCACACCATTCGGACATGAAATCCACACCAAACAGACATGAACATATAATGGATGTCCCAAAATCACTTGTGGATCAGTCTCGGACCAAATTCTGCAGTTTTCCTTATCAACATATTCATTGAGCCAAATAAGCTTCATCGTTTTATATGATTTGCCTGTGGAATTCGGGATCCGCTTCGATTTTTTGTTCTAATGTCCAGTGGAAACTGCTAGGTAGCAAATGGTCATTGGGCATGAGTTCTTGAGTTGGTGCAAGTACGTAGGCCAAGATACGAGGGTCATTTGAAAAGTTTCCGGCCTTACCGGCAAAAAGTCATGGTGCATTCAAGTTATCCTGCCAACCAATAGATGGCCTTTAGATATGTCATTCCGATCAGTACAAAACACATGGTACCCTTCCAAAGTTGACAGGTTACGTTTGTTAACGACAATGGATAAAATCGAGTATCGCGCGGTGATAAAGTTTCTGTATTTGAAAGGGAAAAATACTCGGGAAGTGAAAGAAGAGTTAGGCTCCGTGTATGGTGAATCGTCGCCCTCATTTACAACCGTGAAACATTGGGTGGCCCAGTTCAAACGCGTTCGTACAAGCATTTTTGACGATGAACGTTCTGGACGTCCAAAAACTGTTTTCACGGAAGATATCGTCAGTTCAGTGCACACAGCTGTGATGGAAGATCGCCGATTAACCATTAATGAAATTGCTGAGGCTTGTGGGGTATCAACTGAACGGGTGCATAAGATTTTACATGAAGATCTATGCATGAGAAAATTATCCGCGCGTTGGATGCCGCGTTTGTTGACGATCGACCAAAAGAGCGTACGGATGGACATGTCGCGCGAAACTCTTCAGCTGTTCCAAAAGAACCCTACCGAGTTTTTGTGCCGATTAATTACTGTCGACGAAACCTGGATCTTCACCATACTCCGGAGACAAAACAACAGTCAATGCAGTGTATTGAGGTGGGGGAACCGTCTCCGAAGAAGGCGAAGGTCGTTCTGTCTACCGGAAAAGTGATGGCGACAGTTTTTTGGGACAGCCGTGGAGTAATTATGGTTAATTACCTTCAAAAAGGTAAAACCATTAACGGACCCTATTACGCTGCATTGCTGGACCAATTGAAGACGGAACTCAAGAAGAAACGACCACACTTGGCGAGGAAGAAGGTGCTGTTTCATCAGGGCAACGCGCGAGTCCACACGTGGATGGTCGCAATGGCGAAATTGGACGAATTGAAGTTCGAATTACTTCAACACCCACCCTACTCACCAGACCTAGATCCGAGTGACTTTTTTTTATTCCCCAACTTGAAAAAATTTCTGGGTGGGAAAAACTATCTGTCAAATACCGAGGTTGAAGAGGCAGTAAACCTGTATTTTTCAGGTTTCCTTAAGAATTTTTTCTGATGGCCTGAAGGGTTGGGAAAAACGTTTGACCAAATGTATTGACTTGCGTGGAGACTATGTCGAGAAATAAATTTTTGTTTGGCTTGAATTATGTGTTTTTCTTTAAAAGGCCGGAAACTTTTCAAATGACCCTCGTACTTCCGTAAAATTCGTTGTAGTGTTGATACAGAAAGACCCAATTAATTGGAATGTCGCGGCAGCGATATTCGATTCGTACTTTGCTGTTTTTTCCCTTAATGGTGCGGGAAGTTCACGCAATGAAAATCTTGACTCCAATTTATGAACAAACCCTTCAATCGTGGATCGAGCAGTACGATTATGACGACCATGAACGGAGTGTATCAAAAAATGTGATGAATCTCTAGCTGTAGTTTAAATATCTTCAAAGGATTTGACTAGTCTGGCAACAAGACCTTCTTGAGAAACTGCCGCCCCAACTTTCGTTGTCGTTTACTATCGAGTTTTCTGTCAGGTTGACGGATCTCCTCCGATATAATGGCTACCAACGCTGGTGATACACAGGGATGTGTGTGGGAACCAAACTTGTTCCTGTCCCATTTACAGATTTGCTTGTATTTTTTCCAGGAAGGCGGATCCCCAATATGTCGGTATCACCACCAACACCCTCTCATGAAACTATCATGTGAGAACCATTGCGAAACTCGCTTCAGAGAAAGGTGCCAAGAGAAACTATATATTCCAGGAGCTCTTCATAATCTATAAAACACAGATTTGACCTGTCCTGAACTACTGTTCAGATTAACAGTACCCTGAAAGTCTTAGATTTTATACACTTGGTTGGTGATGCCATTCTTACGAATTCATTGATGTCTCTAGAACATTATAGGAAGGTGGGCGATCTCTCCCTTTCTATAGATATTTCCATGGTGGGTGCGCTCATCAGAAATCTCGTATGTTATTCCACCACGAGAGATTCCAGGTAGGCGGACTAGACCAGCTCAATCTGGTCACCCCTCCATTATCAAGCTTGAGACCTGCGTAACTTTATACCAGATTTAATTTTTCATCGAACAGCTTAGCTTAGTAACTCTTTCCCTAGTGAAGTATTTTTTGATGCATACAACTTTCTAAGTTTCAAGAGAAATTCTCCTCCCTCAACATTGCACCGCTGGCTCACACGATATTCTTCGAATTTTATAGGTTTCCTCTAGTGTAGTCAAAATATACCGGGATATCAAAAATTATCTTGGTCAAGGGTGGTTGTGGAATCTAAAACGTGTGTCTTACTTTACGTTTGAAATAATTATGTCGTAATTAATTTTTAAGTTTCTAAAAGTGCGAAATTTCGCAATTTTATACGAATATTGTAACACTCAGAAGTCTTTAACGCTTCGGACTCCTGGATTTTCACGTGGGCTATCGAAATTAGAAGGTTCGAATTATCTAAAAACATAATTGCATGAACGCTAGACATCCTATGTAATTAGCTACGAACGAAATCATTTTGACATATGCCTCGAGGAGCTCGCTGCGCGTAAGTTTATACATTTTACCTCGGTCTTTTTAATTTGGGGCCGTTTCTTGCCCCGTGCGACCGGCGCCAGTTGTAATAAAGTGTTTTTGGCTATGTGCAGCTAGCGTTTACCCGCTTCGTGTATATTTTAGTCGCGAGAAAATTCCCTTTGGTACGTCGCACGTTAGACGCCCGTAGCTGAGATCTGAGAATAGCTCAAACTGTTTTAATAAAATTTTCCTATTTAATGGACATTTATCGAAAAAAGAAGGGCCGTCGGGCACGGTCCGATACTAAATCTAACTACATGGAGCGAAAACGGCACGCGAAAAGTCGTCGTAAAGCGGTATTAGGTACAACCAGTTTGCACTTTTCTAACTCGCGTGCTACGGGCTTCTCACGTGAACGTCATTCGATTTACGGAAAATTAACTATTTCAAAACAGTTTTTGACCCGGATTGTGACTATCACGACCTCTGAAAAGGGTCAAAGTTCACATAATTATTTCATAGTTTGTAGTTCATTATTGTTTTACAACTGAAATAAATAGGTACGAAATTTGTAGGTTATTGATGATGTCAGTGTGACAGAGACATAATTATTTCAAACGTAAAGTAAGACACACGTTTTAGATTCCACAACCACCCTTGACCAAGATAATTTTTGATATCCAGGTATGAAAAAGTACATATAAAGTTGCAACCTTACTAGAATTTATGTAATAAATTTGAATAACTTGCAAACATTGACAACTTAACAATCCATGAATTTCTCTCCGTATATGGTTTCACAGTTGAATGATGTGTCGTGACTCTCTTGGAAAACCCATTATAATGAGCATTTGTTGTACATTACTTCCAACTTTTATATACGCTTCTCAAAATAACCTGAATGTTCGAAATTGTAATCAAAAGGTTTAGTGTACATGTGATATTTAACAAAATAAGTAAATTTGTTTTGTTACAAAACACACAAACTAACTGACCCATAAATTCAAATAATAAATCGGCCTGCAATATTTTCCAGCAATGGGAAGTAGTAAACCTCAAATAGGAACAATGTTGTTGGAACTGTGCATCACAGAGTTGGAAGACACGGCGAATAGTACACAATCGTTATCAACCACACCACATCCAGTAGTTCAAGAATCCAGTCATCCCTACATCGATGATGTTACATTGAAAGGTGAGAATGCGAAATCTTCAATATATCATGTATCTGATTGTGTTGGAGCAATTTTCAGTAGATTGTCTCTAATTGAAAATTGCAAAAGATCATTTGTTATATCTACGAGCGCAGCGGCATACTATTCTGGTCTGACTGAAAGAAATACATAGACAATTTAATTTTATTTTTCAATGTAATCCCACCTGACATCAATGCATTGATTACATCATTTCAGCAACTACAAACCTTCTCAAAGTAAAATATCAAAACTTGTTTACAGTTCAAACTGTAAGCACCTGTTTCAACAATATCAGCATAATTATGTTTAATTGATGGTTATCATTAAATTAACAGAACATTGGTTCTGGCATTCTGTACGCCGATTTAAAATAAATAATACTTCCATTCTGGCTGTGAATTCTCATTTTACTTCATTCGGTGGGTATTTACAAAGTAGTATATATTAGAAATTGAAAGAGCTATATCTCCGTAACAGTGAATTGTAGGAAAAAAAGGCGTAATACATTTGGTAGGTTTTTTCGGCTCTACAACTCTTATATTTCCACTGTAGCGCGACAAAAACGGGAAAAAGTAATTTTTGGTTACTTTGGCGCCATCTGTTTTTTATTTGCACTTTTGATTGTAGCGCAGCGACTGCATGAGATAAATTATAGAGAATATCGTTCTCTACAATTTTTGCCCGTAAAATTTTGCTCTACGACCTACCACGTTCTCGTGGAAAATCAAATTTAAAAACATTTGATATCCCAAAAATGCTCGAAGGGTGGGAATCACAACTTTTTGATTTTAAGCTCGTCATGCCTACCTAATGATTTATAATTAAAAAATGCTTTGGTCATTTTTTCCCACAAAATTTTACAGATTTACTGTACTATATCGCAAACCAGCACCACGGTCGGTAACGATGCGACAGTTGATTAACAAATTCAATATTCTTTTGCTCCAATAGCGTAGGTTCGAACTCATAGCAGCAAATCAAATGCAAATTCGTTATACTTCTCCTTTTCGCCTCCATTCCATCGACTCCTTTTTGGACAACGGAACCAAGGTTTAATGTCCTGTGACAATTGGATTCAACAGGTCCACAGGGTTTTCTCCACAGAGCTCCAGAAAGGACTGAACTCATTCAACATAGAGTGCTTAGAGTTGTTTGGAAACCTAACTTTATTCGTGCCCAAATGTTCGTGGATAAATTGACGGAAAGTCAATTTTTGTTTTTTCCAATGCTAATAAGGCTTCAACTTGTGTGTTATCATCGCTGCGATACCTGGATGTATGTCAGGGCGGAATACTTAATACTAGCCGGGTGAACTGGGTAACTAGCAGTTTAGTAATTATACTCTAATTTTAATATTCTTATATTGATTCCCTATTAGTTCGATTTATTATTGAATGAGAATATTAATATTTATCCTCTATTCAGGTCATGTGAGGTTACCTGGAGCTGATGCTTTGAGAGTAGAATTCGACTGTAGGTGTTCAACAGAAAGGAGGCACGATCCCTTGCAGATAACGGATGGAACAGGAAGAGTGGTAGCTACTAGATCTGGCAGAGAGAGAAGTGAATGGTCATCGGAGCTAAGAATTCCTGGTAGGTTTTAAAGCTGTAATAATAATATTATATACGTTTATTTGTCTTTAAATAAAACAGGCAATATATAAATACTAATATGCTATAAATAAACAGAATATATTTTACAGAAGAATACATTCAAATGCTTGAATATAAAAACAAACGGTTCAATATTATAATAATACTAAAAATTATAAATTATTTAAAAAGGGTATAAATTTGATGCGATAATAATGATAAAGAGAGAACATTTCAATATCAAACAATAATAGTATAACAGCCACAACAACTTCACTTACATACTTTACAAGAATTTTCACTTTTATGAGAGAGCTTTAATACAAGTTTTAACTTTACCAATGTTTGTAGACTATTATTACAGTGAATCCAATAAGAAAATGTCCTCATATCGTATGCTTTGTAGCTATAGAAACTGCTTTTAAGAATATCTGCAATCGTATGTATTTAAAGATTCTATTGAAAAATATGATTATTCCAATTCCAATAGTAGAACCTGAAATTGAATCTAATTTATTCAATTAATCTTAATTATGGAGTTTTGTGATGCCTTCCTTTTTTATAAAATTGAATCGAATACCTACCTATTTGACCAAATGAACGGAATTTTGCCTTTATTTAATAGAAAATCTTATGCTATTTATTGATTGAATATTATTTCTGGCAAATGGCCCCCGTTACTGGTTCTAATATAGCGCATCCTGGAGGTCCAATAATCCACCACATTTTCAAGCATCGTTCGCCTGATGTCACGAATAACATGCACACTATTAGCCTCCGAATGGTTCAATGTCGCTGGTTTATGAGCATACCCTCAAAAATAACCCAGAGGTGACAAGTCACAGTGTGGGATGAGTGGCGCCCAGTTGGAACCGCATCTCCTCCACATTGATGCCACCCAATTGGAAAATGAAATAGTGTCCTTTCGTGGCTCTATAGTCATTGACGGTAACAAGTTGGCCGTCATCATTTTTGAAGAAGTATGGTCCGATGACCCCTCCAGCTTATACAGCACAGCATAGAGTAAATTTTTCTGGTTGTACTGACTTTTGAAGAATTGTGTGTGAATCTTCACTCCAAATGCGACAATGTTGCTTGTTCACATGGCCATTGAGCCAAAAATTAGCCTCAGTGCTGTACAAAATTTTGCGATGAGACATACTATTCAAACGATGGTCAGTCTGCTTCAATGTTTGTACGAGCTGGAGCTTGTAAGGTGTTTAACCATGATCTACAAGTAAAATAAATTGATAATGAATCTTGAGCCAGGGATGAATTATATATACAATTCTCGGGAAATAGATCACACTAACACATATGCTGATTATTTTCGTCTTTACGTACGTTTCGGTCTCACGACCATCATCAGAAGACGTATCAATGTCTAAAACGGGATTTCTTAAAACTAATTGTATGAAGCACAAAGCGTCCTTATCGCATTAATTTCAATTAAAAATGTCCACATCGCCGAAACGAACAGGAACACCAGTAATCGAAACACATACAGTACTAGAAACAAAAACTTAAGAAAATTCCACCGCCCCTTGCTAAACATTCCTTCGATTATAACCATCAATTCGGTTACAAAAATGTTAACTAAAGAAACCAATTATTATTAAAGATCTATCTTGGAGATGATTCACATAAAATGTGACTAAGTCTGTAAATCATAGAAGAGACGTTCAATCATTAAGTCAAATTTATACTAATTTAATTAATTAAAACTATATATAAATTCTCGGTAAATAGGTCACATTAACACTTATGCTTTATATTTTCTCGAGACGAGAAAATATAAAGCATATGTGTTAATGTGACTTATTTCCCGAGAATTTATATATATTTCATACCTGGGTCAAGAATCTTTATTATTAATTAAAACTAATTGATTATATTTAAGATTTTAAGAAATCTAGATATGGGGTTAAAAAAACAAGATTTATGTTTCGCCAAGCCCCTCCTGGAATGTGATCATAATTTAATTAGTACTTCCGAGATTTGACATATTCAAACAATCACATTTTTCAACATCTGCTATTTACTATTCAGATTATCATCGCCGATATTTTGTTATCAAATTCAATATTATATATAATTTATAATAAAGCTGTGAATCTAATATCTTGTCCGCGAGTGGTGATGACACCAATAAGAGAACAGAAAATACATTCGGGGATTTACGTCTCTTTTCATATATTTATATACCTACAGGAGATGAACTTCGGTGGATTTTTACAAGTGACAGCTCGGTAAATGGATGGGGCTGGAAGTTTACCGTATATCCGGTAATGTCCAATCACGGAACGAAGGAACTAGGATCCGATAGGGCTGTGCTAAGTCAACCTTCAATGGATATGGTAATGCGACTTTTAGATCCTCGATTATATTCATCGGCCGATTCTCCCCTGATGTCTCGTTTGGCAGCCGCATTGGCTGCTTGCTCGCAGATAAACTTTTTGTGTGAGTAAATAAATATTTCTTACAATTCGGAAATATGTATAAGGATTGCTAAATGATGCATCATTAATTTTCAGCTGCAAGTCAACGAATGTGGACTATACGGAAACTTCATAAACTCCTAGTTGTCAAAGATGGCAAATCAGAATCGGTAACTAACCAATTACAATTGCTTAGAGCGTCGGATAACGCTTTAGGTAGTTTACTGGAAGAATTGCCACAAGCTTTACTGCGACAATATGAATATGAAGATGTTTCTGTTCGTGCTGGTTTGCATTTAATGCATTCCGATTTTTACAAGGTAGGTGCTAAGTTTAAACATTTGTAATATCCCAATTAGACATTCATATACTGGCAAGGATCGCCATATAAAGGTATGACAAAGGGTTCCTTCTTTGGTTTGCCAGCAAAGCCATGTCATGTCTTACCAGACAATAGGTTCGGTTCGTTTGCTGGCTTATGACAGACTTTCTATAGGGAACTTGGACATAAGCAACATGTGGTTGGAATCACAAAACATGATGTATTTGTATTTGTTAATGTACGACAGTACATTGTACGGTAGCAGAACTAGTTCTAGTATGAACTACATGGTCACTATCAAGTCCACGAACTAACGGTACTTCCTAATACTTTCTAATACTAACTTAAAACTTCTTTTAATTATTATATATCAATCTTAAATACCTGAAGACAGAGCCTTGAATTCTAATAACAATACTGTAACGAAGCTCAAAAATCTTGAATAATTATTTAATGGGAAATAAATTCATAAGATTTCGTTTATATTAGTATAGTCGAAACGTGTGATATAATAGAATTCGTAATTCTGCATAAGTATATTGTTGTCTAAGAATATAGATAGTACCGGGTGTAGACACCCGTGTAGTATAAGAATCAGATTTACATTTATTCAATTCATAAACAGGGTATATGTTTCATTTCGTTTAAAACCGTGCATATTTTCACCGTAAGATAACGAAACATCTGTCGTATAAAAACCACGGCACAGAATTTCGGAATTGGTGGAGCATCATTCGCGCGAAATGATTAGAAAAGGGGTAGGAACTGGCGGAGGTGAGTTGACCAGCACCTCGAAGCGTATAAAAGACGGCCGTCAGAGAACTTAAACTTGAATCCCATTAGAAGCAAAATCAGCAAACAAACGTAAATTTATTAACAAAACCGAAAACGGATAATTAGTTGAGATCTACCACTGTAGTATACGGTATCCGTTTGAATTAATTGTATAGCGAAGACCGTTGTCTTTTGATTGTCCTGGGCCTGCGCCTTGGTGTAATCAGAGGTCAATAATCAAATTAAATTGTCATATATTTTAAAGTACATTTCTCCTAACTCAATCTACCCCGCGTACCGAGAATAATTATTTGAATTATATTAAATAATTGTATGGTGTCAGTGAATGAATAGAAGTGGAAGTATAAAAGAGATCAGAATACTTTCATGTGTACATTGTGTAGTTCCCCGGAAAATAGGTGAAAGTATTTTCGATGAGCTAGTCACAGTTTGTGTACACTGTGTAGTTCCCCGGAAGTAGGAACTATGACTGGACGACGTATGAAAAGGACTGTGTGTAGCTTAGACCGACAGCAGTTTACAATTATTCCGCTCAAAGAGACCGCGTACTAACTTAGACAGAGTGGGACAAATCGAAATTAAGAGTAATCAATATAATACATGTTACGAGTTGACTTTTGGTATGCCGCGGGGTAGGTTTCACATACCTAGAGCGGATTAGAAACCGTTTTAATACGTCATTTACTTGCTTACATGCTTGCATAGGTTGCTACCGCATGATTGCCCACTCTTAAATATTTATTCAAGATATATCATTCGGTGAAAAGTTTGCTTAATTGGATCGTTTTTTTTTCTTTTCCCTTTGCTCGAGCTTCCATGCATTCTTCCGGGTCTTGTAGTCCTCGTCATTGATAATTTCATTCAATAATTCTTCTTATTGTACAATTACGAGAAATAAATTCATTATTGTTGGAAATTCCGTGTTTATTTGCGAGGAAGTGTAATTTCTGCGCCATCATTTAATTACCCAAGAAGTAACCAAGTATTTTTTTTGGAATTACATCCTGCAAATCTAATACTAGTCCTTCTGTCCATCCCCAAACTCTGGTTTGACTTCACCGTAGCTACCCTAGGAACAGTGCTATCCATAGATAGCACTGTGATGCGCCTTATGGTGAGGACCCTAGCAGAAGTCCTCGAAGAGGAGTAAATGTTATCAAAAATCTGGCGCTCGAGGAAATATAAGTTTATTCCGTAGTGAGCATATAGCACAAGTGACAAAGCACCTCACAATACATGATTTAGTTGGGTGAAGGTTGACCTAGATACCGGCATTGACTCCTATGTCATCCACATGTTATTGTTACACTACAGTAAGGAAAACAATGTGTTATATGTTTATATTTAATAAACAATATTATGACGTAAGAAAATAGAATATGTGAACTTATCTAATTTAGGATGTCTGGGATCAATCCTTAATTGAGATATTACACATTGATGGAAGCATTTCGTGAGTATCTTTTTTTTAAAGAGTTGATTCGAACCTGTGATTCAATCCCAAACCTCCGACTGACTTACACTTACTACTTTTCTCACGACAGGTGAATATGGATCAGTAATTGTCTCCTTCTGAACCTATGCCCTTGACCCTCAATGGTAACGCAGCTGCTGAAATATGTATCTGATATTTGGGTTCATACCATTCTGCACTGTTGTGTTGATCACGTTCTTCATAACTTTACTTTATTTCATTTAATCGAATACTTTTCAACTTTCGGACAATTTGATAGTTTTCCCTCAATCATGCTCATCACTTGAAACACAATACTTCAAAAAAGCATTATCTCATTTACAATTCGTTATCCAATTTTTTTTCAGGCCCTTGTGGCATTAGCCTGCGATTTGGAACTGGATAAAATGGCGGGAATAATCGACAATCACAAATGGTCCTGGTTCAGGCGGTACTGTCATACAGCTCGAGTAGCTAAGTCGCTAATTCATCGAACCCCGCTGCCTTTATCGTTCTGCGAAGATGTGAGGAAAAAATTATCGGATAGTGACAGAGGCAAAGACATTTATTTGGAACATGAGAAACATAATCTTTTCAAGAAGGAGCACGACGAACAATTGTTGATATGGTTGAATCGGTATGTACTTTTATATTGTTGTAAACCAGTATTTATTTCCCCTGAATATTGGCACTCTCGAATAAAACACTGAAAACGAGCACAAGGAAATAATTTTATCAGAAATTAAACACTTTTCGGGCTTAGTGTCATGACCGCCGCCGCCAAATAGAAAACCAAACCCTTTTATTATATTTTCTGATCACCTTTTACTACAATAATAGAAATGAGTCAATTGAATTGTTTTCAGTTCAATTGGATGGTATGCTTATTTTTAGGAAGTATAAATATCTAAGAGGTTTAGAGCAATTATTCTTCACCTTTATCTTGGCAGTATTTCATGTTTCGAAAACCTGATTTTTTCATAATTTCTCAAATGTACTTGATGATATTGATAATACCTACACCAAACAAAAAGAAAAAATAAGTCAAGATGAAAAAAAATCCACTAAAACTAGCGGAAACTGCTCAAAATTCCTTTTTTACATTTTGTCTAAACGAACTTTCCATATTTCAAATATCAAAAATTTATTTACCGTTCGTGAAACTAGATATCCGACGAAGAAAATGCTAGAAAGAGTTTGTTGCGAGTAATGGAACCGAATAAACAAGCAGACAAGTTCTCATTTAACTTGGTTGCGTTTTTGGTGATGTGAAAAACACTGATATTTTATACCAAATTCCAAACATTTGTATCTCTGGTTCTGTTAATCGCAGGGACCCCATTTATTTTCGATTTTCTTCTTAGGTACATGATGTTGTTCCATAAATGCTATATAGTGATGTCC
Organism: Endomychus coccineus; assembly: GCA_958510875.1. Taxonomy (NCBI): domain Eukaryota; kingdom Metazoa; phylum Arthropoda; class Insecta; order Coleoptera; family Endomychidae; genus Endomychus; species Endomychus coccineus. The sequence continues at coordinate 30,519,874 of OY294067.1, read as the reverse complement.
CGAAACAAGTTTGACGAAACTAAAATTAGGGATATTGGGCGATTTTTATTATTTTTTTACCATAACTTTCAATCGCAATTGATACAAAAGTAGCATCATATGAATATAAATTGCCTATTACCAGGGTTTCGACGTTATCACGGTTAATATTTATTTCATCGTTTAGCCGCCCAGAAGACTGGACTTTATCTTGGGGTGGTTCAGGAACCATTTTTGGATGGGGTCACAATCATCGAGGTCAACTGGGTGGAATCGAGGGAGCCAAAGTCAAAGTGCCAACCGCTTGTGAAGCCCTTTCAACCCTGAGACCCATACAACTTCTAGGTGGTGAACAAACTTTATTTGCAGTTACGGCCGACGGCAAAATTTACGCAACAGGTACATGCACCTAGATCTAAAAAATACTTTTGCAAATTGCGATCTCAAAACTAAAAGGTACCATTATTTCATGATGTGACTAACAAAAGTGTTTAAGAATTTTCGCAATGAATAGCATATAAAACTTTCTACAGGTTATGGAGCTGGCGGACGACTAGGAATAGGAGGAACTGATTCAGTTTTGGTGCCAACTTTACTCGAATCCATCCAACACATATTCATCAAGAAAATCGCCGTTAATTCGGGCGGTAAACATTGCTTAGCTCTGTCTTCGGATAACGATGTATATTCTTGGGGAGAAGGTGACGATGGAAAATTAGGTCACGGATGTAGATCGTATGTTTATTAATTAATTAATTAATAGCGTAATTACCATTTTTGAGAACCATTTAGTCATCAAAAGCTTCAAATAACTGTATCCAAGCACTACATTGATATTTAGAACTCTAAAGATGTATTCGGGCACCAGATAACTTAGTGGTAATCATACAAGATAGAAGGGAGCAACATCAGGGGTAAAACTGACCGGAGAACCTGGTATACAGACGGTGCCACACTCTGATTTTTTTATGTTTAAATGGTACATTGCAATTATAAAGTTCAGTTACAATGATTTCGGTCCTTACTGTTGCGGATTTCTAAGTAAGATGGGGTGAGTTCCAAAATATCTCCCCGAAAGGACCGCTGAGGTTATTTACTATAAGGTTAAAATTATGGACATAAGGAATCTGAATATAGCCACTGTCGCACAAATGAGTTATCGAATCTCCGATTCCAAGGTACAATGGGTATCTATCCAGAGATTCAAGCAACTAGGAATTCAAAATAAACGCAAACTACACAAAACAAGGAGATTACTTCATTTATTTGAATTAAATTTCTTCCAAGAAGTATAAGTACTGTATATCTATGTTCAAGTACATAACCTATTTAGCCAGTTGTCATCTACAAATATTCACACAAGGAAAAGGTAATCTGGGACACTACCCAGAAGAGATCTAACGACTGGATCACTAAGCAAAAATAAAATCAGAATTTTTTTCTGTATTTTGACTACCCGAGAGGAAAACCTGAAATGTTTGAAGAACATCGTGTGAGCCAGCAGTGGAAAATTGACAGGAGATAGGCATTCGAATTTTTCTTTGTTTGGAGTTGTTTGGAGGGTATGGACATAAGAAAAGAACTCACTAGGCGAAGAGCTTCACAACTTCGCCGTTTGATTGAAAAATGAAATACGGTAGTTCAGGAGAAGTCGGCAGGTCTTGAGCTTGACCATGAAGGGGTGAATAGCTTGAGCTCGTCTACCGCATTTCTGGAATCTCTCGTGCTGGAATAACAGCTGAGGAACACCGACCATTGAAATATCTATAGAAAAGGGAAAGATCGCCTATATTTCTACGATCTTCTAGAGAGGTAAATGAATCGTAAGTTTGACATCATCAATCAAGTGTATAGCTCTGTTCTGGATGAAAACCAAGTGCTCCAGCCAACTGCAAATATGTAAACAGTACTCCAGAACAGGTCGCATCTGTGCTTTGTAGATTTTGAGAAGCTGCTGGGATGTAAAGTAGCTCTTGGCACGGAATAGAAAACAAAGTTTCTTTTAAAGCGGTTTTCGCAATGAACCTCGCACAATCTTCCACGAGAGGACGCTGTTGGTGGTGATCCCGAGCATGGATATGGAAGACTTTATAGGAATAGTTGTACCTTGAGTTTTGGTTGCATTAAACCCTACTAGATTTCAAAATCGTTGCCAGATCTCCATTAATTGCATCAAAGTGTCTCTGTTTCGCTCCTCTGGATTCATTAGAAGGTATAGCTTTAGATGGAAACCGGTATGAAGTATACCAGCATATGCAAAGCTGTGGACGGGACAGATGGTCACTTCCAACAGATCGTTGATATGGAGCAGAAACATTATTGGTGCCAAGACATATCCCTGTGGAACACCAACGTTGATAGCCATTGTATCGGAAGATAGTCCGTTAACCACCACATGGAGTGAACTATCTGAGTGAAAACTCGATAGTAAGCGACAAAGTTGAGGCGGCAAATCATATGAGTTTCCCAAGAAGGCTTTTATGCCAGACTCGTTCATATGCTTTGGAGATATCCAATGCTACAATTAGCTATTCCCCAACGTTTTCAATAGATTTCTGCCATACTTGTGTTAGGTAGGCAACCAGGTCTCCTGTTGTTCTCTGCTGACGAAGCCATATTGCCGGTCATTCTCGATTTTGGAGCTCTCTAGGTATTGGATTGCTTTCTCTATCGCCTTAGAGATCACAGATAATAATGCAAATGGTCTATAATTATTAGGAAGTTTTTTTTTAGAATTGTTGGACTCTAGCTGTCTTCCGGCTGGAAGTAAAGACACCAAGTTTGTATGAAAGGTAAGCAAGCTGCAGAAATCTAGTGTTAATCCATGCACACATTCCTTGACAACGACAGGTGGAATCCCGTCTAGCCTCGAAGATTTTTTGTTATTGAGATCAAGCAGAATTTTGCTCTGAAGAAAGACAATTTCAAGCGTATGGCTATAGAGGGCAGCAACATTATGGGGGTTTCTCCCTTCTGGATCCAAAGTGGAATTTGCTGAAAACATTCCGGTAAACGGGTTGGCTTTTTCTTGTGGTGTAGTAGTCAGTGAGCCATCATCTTTGAAAGGGGGGGGGGGGGGGCATGAACTGGAAGAAGAATAACTTCGATAAGCTTTGATCTTATTTTGGCATTGTATATATGCGCCTCTTTCGAAGCGTTTATTGTTTCATGGCAAATATTTCTAGCTTCAACATATTCTGTTCTGGTTTCCAGACCATAACCAACGCGCCAACGACGGTATGCTGTTTGTTTTGAAGCGACGGCCCTCGAACATATTTGATTGAACCATCATTCACTTGTCTTTGTTAAGAGTCACTTGAAGTCATTCGTCTATTCGAACTTTACTTGTCAGAATGACAAGTTCAATCAATTCCTATCGTATCCCAGAATAAACTGAGACCCTGTATATTATATATGTGCGGAAGTCAGGACCTACTTTTCTACTGAACCTTTTTGCCGAAATACATATTTACATTTCACAATAACAGTGTGGTGCTTGGGTTAAATTACTTGAAGCTTTTGTGTTGCTCACAGTGTCTGTAACAGTGTTGAGTTAAATTCAGTTATTGTGACATTGCTTTATCTATAGCTCATCTGAAACTCCAAAACTGATTGAAGCTCTACAAGGCTACGAAATAATCGACGTAGCTTGTGGAGGTGCTCATTCGGCTGCCGTTACGAATACTGGTCAGTTATTTACTTGGGGAAAAGGAAGATACGGTAGATTGGGTCATGGCGATAGTGAAGATCAACTTAAGCCGAAACTGGTAAATATTCTTCATTTAATTCCATTTATTTGAAATTTATTACGGAACAAATCGATGGTCACCTATCTTTTGAACTTCTCTATAATTTCCATGAGATATTTGTGTATTTTATCGTTTCAATATTTTGATCATAAGGTGGAAGCGTTATTGGGCTATCGAGTTATAGATGTCGCTTGCGGCTCTGGAGATGCCCAAACCTTATGTATAACAGATGATGACAACGTATGGTCTTGGGGAGATGGTGATTACGGAAAACTAGGTATCATTGATCAAAATTTGTTTGAAATTGTTACGTTATTGCTTAATTTTAGGGCGAGGCGGTTCGGACGGCTGTAAAATTCCTATGAAAATTGAAAGCCTAGCCGGTTTGGGTGTTGTTAAAGTTGAGTGTGGTTCACAATTTTCTGTGGCGTTGACCAGGTCTGGTAGTGTTTATACGTGGTGAGTATTGTTTAATTTAAATGATAACGCCTTAAAATCTTGACTTATTGTGGTGTCACTATAACACTATGTAACACACTTTTCTGGCTAACCTTCTCGATGTTTGCGTTCGATTCCATCTATTTCGAATAATTAAAAGTCACCTTAGAAGTTCAATAGTTTGCTTTTGCGCTCAGGGCGAATTTTTTTCCAAAAGTTAACAAGTCTATGATATATGAAATTATCCGCAATTGTATGGAAAAGTGAGATAAACAGTTAAACGTTGCATGTGTAAGACTGTTTGGCTGCTATTTGCAGAAAAGTAAAAAAACGCTAAATTTTGATCAAATTTGACGTAAAAATCGCCAAATAAAAATTTTTAGAACCTAATTCCGATCCAAATACCGTTTTTTCGCGATTTGTATCTGTAGAGTGACTCATTACGAAGAGATTGATACCATTCCGAAGTACATACGGATTTTTATTAAAAAGCTATAGCGCGTTAACCGATTACGTTTCGTGAAAATTCTCACATATTTAACCCATCAAGGCCCAGGCAAAACGCAGCCTAATCACAGCCAAACTAACTACGTAGTTCATAGCATGAGTGGAAAAAAATGTCGTTGTCCTGTGTTTTTTTATGCCGAAATAATTGTTTAAACAATTGTAAAAAATCATAGGAATTCTTTCGACTTAGAAGACCAAATTACTAGGAGATATGAACTTATCCTCGCATTTTGCACAATTTTTTATTGTTAAAACGCTAATAAACAATTCAGCTGTTGAAAAGTTCGTCACATCCATGCTCAGGAAAGTGCAAAAAAATGAAACTAACTACGCAGATCATAGAATCATTGAAAAAAAATTACCCGCGTCTTTTTGCTTAGCCAAATTGATTGTTTAAACAATCATTGTTCAAACAATTGTTATAAATCAACAAACTTTCGTCTATTTCAGGGTGCCAATCGACTCTGCGAACAAAATTGTATATTTCTAAAACGCTCATTAATAAATGAATGAATGCTTATTGTTTAAACAATCAATTTGGCCAAGCAAAAAAAGGGTATTTTTTTTTCACTTATGCTATGAACTGCGTAGTTAATTTGGCTGTAATTAGGCTGCGTTTTGCCTGGGCCTTGGTGGGTTAAATATGTGAGAATTTTCACGAAACTTAATCGGTTAACGCGCTATAATAATAAGAGTCCATATGTACCTCGGAATGGTATTAATCTTTTCGTAATGAGTCACTCTACAGATACAAATCGCGGAAAAACGGTATTTGGATCTGAATTTGGCTCTACGATTTTTTATTTGGCGATTTTACGTTTCTGAAAATAGCAGCGCCAAACAGTCTTAAATATGCAAATGTAAACTGTTTACCTCTCCACACAATTGCGAATATTTAATATATCATAGGCTGGTGCTGAGTCAAGTTTATAAAAAGTTATTCCAAGATAATCATAGCGAAGTTTTACTTTTGGAAAAAAATTCGCCCTGAGCGCAAAAGCAAACTTTTTAACTTGTAAGCTGGCTTTTAATTATTCGAAATAGATGTAGAATCGAACGCAAACATCGAAAAGGTTAGACAGAACAGAAAATTTAATTTTGTTACATGGTGTAATTATTTACATTTGACCCGCAGGAGTGTCCGAAAACTATTTTGCAAACAAGAGAGAGGGAAGTCACGTGATTTTTAATTCTACGTTCCCATATGTTCATTTAAACATGACATTACCAAAATGCTCGCATCGTTAAATATTTGTCTCGATAAGTGCTCCTTGGCTAACAGACTATCCGCGAGAGCCCACAGATAACCTAAACACAGACATGACAGAGATCTGATACATTTGACATTTGATAGTCGGACAATGACATGACATAAGTATAACTTGATGTTTTTCCACGCATTTAATTGCTTCTACTCTTGTGAACTATGCATTAAGTCTTGACGAAACTTAGCCGATGATATCGCGACGCCTTAACTATTCTGTCGCGCTAGCCCGCGGACAACAGCTAATAATGAATATTTGTCTAAAACCGACTTTAACGTGTTATTTTGAGAGGTAATATCTGCTTTACTCACTGCAGCTGGTAAAAAACCCCGCAAAGCAGATCGGTAAACGGTATTGCAATATACTAGGCAATACTATAAATTGCAATGTTAATGGGTAACTTCAGTAAAATGTTCTATTTTAAAAATTAGGATCATATCTATTCACCAAAATACATAAAACAATATGTAAGACTTGAGACCTGTCTTTAAAACGGATCCTAGTGAGCAATTGTTTTTACTTTCCTCCTACAGAAGATATGTTCCTTAATTCATTAATATATTCTTCCCAATCCAATAGCGTATCACCGCGGATTGTTAATCGAGAATTATTTACCGTTCCTATGTACCTTTGTATGTGTTATAGATAAGTATTCACCCTATGTTTGCCTCTGGTGTAATGCACTCAGATATTCTCTAGAACACTGATTGATGTAAAAATTTCCCTTTTCATAGGGGTAAGGGAGATTATCACAGACTGGGCCACGGTACCAGTGATCATGTGAGAAGACCTAAAAAAGTTGCCGCTCTACAAGGCAAAAAAATCATAAGCATAGCTACAGGATCTTTACATTGTGTAGCTTGTTCTGATGAAGGTGAAGTATTCACATGGGGTGATAATGACGAAGGTCAACTAGGAGATAGCACCACGAACGCTATTCAGAGACCTCGGCTAGTTTCATCTTTGCAGGTAAAATCTTCTGCTTAAATAATATCTTATTCGTGTGTGGGGCTGAAATAAATATAAATTCTGTATTGTGAATAATATCAAATAAATGTTTCACAAAAATCGCTCATGGAAAAATATTTAGCGTAGTATAAAAAAAAATCAATAATCGATTCTCATATTAAGCGCTTATATTTGGGCAAAGAACATGAAAACAACGAATATTTTTTTTAATTATGTGTTTCTGGGCAACATATGAATTGGAGTATTGGAGATTGGAGCTAAAAATAAATAATCTGTCGTTAGTCAATCGGATGGTTCAGACCAAAAATACTTCTTCTTTTTTTACAAATCTCTTCCTAGTTTTCAACAAATCGATCCGTGTCTCTGAAAAAAAAAGAGTTTATAAAAGAACTCATGTTTTTTTTAAATAAAAGATCACTTTATATGTAAATTCTTGCAAAACAGGTCACATTAACACTTATGTCTAGTATATTCATGTCTTTACGTACGTTTTAGTCTCACAACCACTATCAAAAAACGTTTGTAAACTAATTCACATCAACTAAGGCGCGGGATTTCTTTAACTAATTGCACCAAGCGTCTTTATTGCATTAATTTCAATTAAAAATGTCTAAATTTCAATAATTATTCGTTTTTTGTTCGTTGTTGCGACGTAGACATTTTTAATTGAAAGTAATGCGATACAAACGCTTAGCGTTTAGTACAATTAGAAGAAATCCCGCGCTTTAGTTGATCTGAATTAGTTTTCAAACCTGATGATGATGGTCCTGAGACAAAGATCAATGAAACTCTTTGTGTTATAAGTTTTTGTATCCAAACTAAATTCTCTTTCTCCCGATTATTGGCGCAATGAAATGAATTTCTTCTTGGATTAAAGAATCTTTCAATTTGCAGGGTAAAAAAATAACAAACGTTGCATGCGGTTCGGCGCATACTCTTGCCTGGTCGACTAATAATTCAAGTTCGTCATGTGACGTCCCATTAATAACACCGTTGGAGTACGATTTATTACAAGACATTCCACCTTGGGTGCTTCACAGGCGTTTGATACTCTTACACCATTTCTCCGAGCTTATATGCCCGTGTATCACCATGTTCCCGATCATCGGTTCCGAGTCCCTTCACGAACTAAGAAGTATACTAATATATACGATCAAGGAAGCCACGTTTAGGAAAGTCGTGCAGGCAACTATGGTTAGAGAGAAGCACCACGGTCCTGTCATCGAGTTGAACAGAATTCAAGTGAAAAGATCCCGATCTAAAGGAGGTCTGGCTGGAATCGATGGAATGAAATCAGTTTTTGGTCAGATGGTGACCAAATTGCCACTTTTAACATCCGAAACTTTGGCATTGCCACATCGAGTGTGGAAAGTTGAATTCGTGGGTAAGTAAAAAAAACAAAGTTTTCTCCGATATTGTAAAAAAAAAAATATTTATCAATATTTGTTGTACACAATCATCTCATCTAGGAAATTATACAAATAAATTCAAAATGAAGTCAAATCTTCATTTCAAAAACTTGAATCGTCAAATTCAATGTAGTTTCTTGTTGATGGATGATTTGTCAGGTAATTTTGGTTCCAAAAATTACTAAAATGTTATATTCCTGATCATTTGGTGGATATCTTATATTATATTTTTAATTTGAATAAATAGTTTGTATGGGTCGGACAAACATCATATTGAAGTTTTAAGATCCTTCAATCCAATAATTACCCATTGCTTTCTGATGTTCTTAATCTCATATTTTAGTCCAGGCAACGGAACGGAAATAAAAAAAAATATAGTAAGCTAGAATTTCAATTTTTTTTTGCATTTTGTTCCTAATACCCCACAGATCATTCATGACTATCAAGACCGCGGGGGTTGACCTTTCTACCCCCCCCCCCCCAAAACGGGGTTTCAACCCCTCAGAGAAGCATTCTTATAAAAACAATCCAAAACTTTAGAAAATTAATGAATTAAGAGCCGAAAATAACCCCTAGTATGTTTTTTGGGTCGCTGATCACGATTCCGCTGTTATTTTTCCCAAAAACCTGTCTCCAGATGTAAAATTCGAGAAATTTGTAATTTTCCTGAGACGGTTATGAATAATAAAGTATAATTTTGTGGCAAAAATTACCTCTCGTAGGTTTTTTGGGTCGTTGATTACGAATCCGGTGTTATTTTTCCCAAAAAACTCTCCAGATGGGAAATTTGGGATTTCCTGGGAATAACAGTGGAATCGTGATCAGCGACCCAAAAAACATACTAGGGGTTATTTTTGTAACAAAATTATACTTTATTATTCATAACTGTCTCAGGAAAATCTCAAATTTCCCGAATTTTCCATCTGGAGAGTTTTTTGGGGAAAATAACAGCGGAATCATGATCAACGACCCAAAAAAACCAACTGGAGGTAATTTTCGCGACAAAATTATAAATTATATAATAAATTCTCCCAATTTCCCATCTGGAGGGAGTTTTCCGAGAAAACTAACTGCGGAATCGTGATCAGCGACCCAAAAAACATAGTAGTGGTCATTTTCGGCTCTTAATTCATTAATTTTCTAAACTTTTGGATTGTTTTTATAAGAATGCTTCTCTGAGGGGTTGAAATCCCGTTTTGGGGGGTAGAAAGGTCGACCTCCGCGGTCTTGATAGTCATCAATGATCTATGGGGTATTAGGAACAAAATGAAATTCTAGCTTACTATATTTATTTTTTTATTATGGCCTTTTTCCCGGCTTATTGCCTGGACTGTTTGTTCCCTGTAAACAAAATTTGAATATTATACTCTGAAGATTTGACGTTTTAAAGTTCAAGCTAAATGATAACTGATATTTATTTTAGATGTAACTTGAATTCGAAGAGTACACATATCCATGGCAATATAATTGTGTTTTACATGGTAACAGCCTACTGTTTTATCTATAAACACTTGAATAATTAACCTTTTTTTCTAATTTCCTTCAGAAAATATAAAATTTACTATGTTTTTTAATATGATCAATCCTCGAATTTGCTAATTTAAAAAAATTAAGTTAGATTTTTAATTTTCCACTTTCATGACATATTTATACTATTTTTTTTTACTTTTTTCTAAATTTCCTTCCAATTTCATAACTTATTGAAACATTAGTAAGACTCTAAACATTAACTTACTTTTACAAATTAGTTGAGGTTATGATCGCAATAAAGCAAACTCAATTTTCTTTTATAAAACTCAAAAATAGTTGATAATCAATGTATATTTTTGAAACCATTTTCAGGAGATAATATTAAGAAAGATGAAAAAATGGCCAAAATAGGCTAGAATTTCTTACTCGGGGGTATTTGGGGTTGCAGAACACGATTTCGGTGCCAGATTCGAACAGGACTTCCTGGTACTATCGTCGTCTCCAGGGAATTGGGGAAAATATCTTTTGCAATGGAGTGAAACTTATTGGGGAAGTTCTCTTGAGGTTGCCGGTTGTGGGCCATGACCCTCACTAGTCACATGGTGGTCAGGATACCCTGATAACCTAGGTCATCTCCATGGATTGTTTTTTAATATGCTATGGAATGAAACCAAATTCGTATCTTGGGGGTTTTTGGGGCCGCTGAACATCGATTCCGGTGCCTGATTCGCACTACCACGCACTTGGGGCTCAGGACATCCTAGTACTATCGTTGTCTCCAGGGAATTCGAGAAATTATCTTTTGGAATGGGATGAAACTTGTGAGGGAGGTTCTTTTGAGGTTGCCGGTCATGACCACGACCCTCAATAGTCAGTCACTTGATGGTTAGGATACCCTGATAACCTAGGTCTTCTCCGAAATACAACCAAATTCATCTCTCGGGGAATTTTTGGGGTGCTGAGCACGATTCTGGAATCTGAATGAATCGACGATGCATCTTATAAACAGATCTGTGATTAGAGAATTAAAAAATACCTTTTACACAGTAATCAAACTTGATTGATTTTTTCAATTGAGAAAAAAATTGTGAAATATTTTTGATTTTAAATGTTGATAATTTTAATAATTGAGTTTGTTTTTTTAAGAATCAATCTACAACAGATAAGTATACAAAAAAAACAACAAAAACAGTATCGTAACACACGAACTTCAACTTTTTGAATTATTTATTAGAATATTTTTGAGTATCATCATGTAGTTTTTATTATTATGATTATTTTTATTAATTTTGATTCCGACTCGAGAATCGTGATCAGCGCTCCAAAAATCCCTGACTAAGAAATTCTGGCCTATAGCCAAAATAGGCCATTTTTTAAACATTTTCAATATTATCTCCTGAAAATGCATTCGAAAAAATGGATTTTCCTCTGTAGAAATGCTAAAATGTATATCATGAAAAAATAAACTGGTAAGACTTTTTTTAAATGACCTCTAAATCGGTTGAAAAAAAATCATCAAAATCGGTTCTGCCTTTATTTTGCTTTATTTCCTCGACTATGCGGTGGTAGTACATCAAAACTCTACTAACGAAAATTACAAATAGACACATTCTAGTGTTCCAATTTCACAATTTTGAACCAATCAACAGAAACCACAGCAGATTTTATCTTGGAGGTTTTTTGTAGCCCTGATATTAGATCTACCTCTGTTCCGTTGGGATTTCATGTGTTGCTGACATGATAGAATAACATAAAGTATCGTTCCTTGTACTATTTCTATCGCATTTCATAAAATTTTAGGTGAAAGTGTTGATGACTGCGGAGGTGGTTATAGTGAGAGTATAGCGGAGATGTGCGACGAACTACAAAACGGATCACTGCCTTTATTAATTCCCACGCCAAATGGAAGAGACGAAGCCGGTGCCAACCGGGACTGTTTCATATTGAATCCGAATGCCAAAACTTGCCTCCACCTGAACATGTTCCGCTTCCTGGGAGTTCTGATGGGGATAGCTATTAGAACCGGTTCGCCGTTGAGCCTGAATCTGGCTGAGCCTGTTTGGAAACAATTAGCCAGTATGGAATTGACGCCGGCCGATTTAACCGAGATCGATAGAGATTACGTGCCCGGCTTACTTTATATCAGAGACATGGGACCAGACGAACCCCTCTTCCAGAATCTAGAGATGCCATTTTCTACACCCTCTTCATGTAGTACTGACATTCCGTTGAGTACGAAATACAAGAAAATTACGTTTGAAAATCGTTTGGAGTATGTGCGACTGGCCTTAAACTTTAGGTGAGTGAATCGGTTAACGAGTATCTAATTCAAATGAATCTTTCTAAAGATCTCAGTTTTAGCTATCGTAAAATATGTTTGCAAATAATATACTATTGTGCAAGTATTAAAACCATACAATTTTCATTAATTTATAAATTTCATCTCGTGGTATATTATGAAAATGAACTATATATAAATTGTTGGGAAATAGGTCACTCTAACACACATGCTTATTATTTTCGTCGTTGCGTACGTTCATCATCAGCAGACGTATCAATGTTCGAAACGGGATTTATTAAAACTAATTGTATCAAGCACAAAGCGTCCTTATCGCAACAATTTCAATTTAGAATGCCCACGTCGCCGAAACGAACAGAAACATGAGTAATCGAAATTGTAACACATTAATTATATATAAAAATTCTGGGAAATAGGTCACATTAACACTTTGTTTTATATTCTCGTCTTTTCGTACGTTCCGGTCTCACGACCATCATCAGAAGACTTATTATGTCAAAAAGGTTTTTTTTAACTAATTATAGCACAAAGCGTCCATATCGCACCAATTTCAATCAAAAAAGCCCACGTCGTCGAAACGAACAGAACCACGAATAATCGAAATTGTACCATCAATATTTCAAGTATAACATATAACAAGGATCCACTATTCATTAATATTCTTATAAAATACAAGCGCATGTTGGCATAGTGTCTCAACGACTGGAGATCAACTATTATGTTCAGTATCTACTCTCGAACCAGATGTAACGATTTATGAGGTACTTGAAAAAGGTTGCAGACCTGTATTGGAATATAACTTTTGAGCATTCTTCCTAAAATATACTTTTAACATTATAAAGACGCATGTAGAAATTTGCAAGAGTTTTAATTAATTAAGTTAGTATAAATCTGACTTAGTGTCTGAATATCAGTCCTATGATTTACAGAATTGGGGTCACGTTTTATGTGAATCATCTCTAGAATAGATCTTTTATAATAATTGGTTTCCTTAGTTAAAATATTAACATTTTTGTAATCAAATTGATGGTTATAATCAAAGCAGTGTTTGGCAAGGGCGGTGGAATTTTCTAAGTTTTTGTTTCTTGTATTATACTTATGGCCATACATTCTTTTTTGTAAATATTGTTTAGAGATTCCAGTATAAGTCCCATCGCAATCTAAATAATTTAATTTGTTTACTGTGTGTTGTTTATCTTTAGGTATTAAAGGTTTTAGATTTGAGAAAAATTTTCAAACACAATTAGTAGGTTTATGCATCGACATATACATATGGACTGCGCGTGGCAATGATAAGCGCGGGTAGTGCCGGCGTGAGAGAGGGGAAAACGAAGAGGACTAATACTGTCTTTATCTATCGGCTCGGGACGTAAACATACTAGCTACAGTCATGTTGCATTTCCATGGCAACGCAGCGGCCAATAGAAACGCGATAGATAAAGTAGATAAAGACAGTATTAGTCCTCTTCGTTTTCCCCTCTCTCACGCCGGCACTACCCACGCTTATCATTGCCACGCGCAGTCCATATGTATATGTCGATGGGTTTATGCGCGACATTTATATCATACTTTTAACAATTATCTTGGTCAAGGGTGGTTGTGGAATCTAAAACGTGTGTCTTACTTACTTTACGTTTGAAATAATTATGTCACTGTCACAAAGACATCATCAATAACCTACAAATTTCATACCTATTTATTTCAGTTGTAAAACAATAATGAACTACAAATTATGAAATAATTATGTGAAATTTGAACCTTTTCAGAAGGCGTGATAACCACAATCCGGGTCAAAAACTGTTTTGAAATAGTTAATTTTCCGTAAATCGAATGACGTTCACTTGAGAAGCCCGTAGCACGCGAGTTAGAAAAGTGCAAACTGGTTGTACCTAATACGGCTTTACGACGACTTTTCGCGTGCCGTTTTCGCTCCATGTAGTTAGATATAGTATCGAACCGTGCCCGACGGCCCTTCTTTTTTCGATAAATGTCCATTAAATAGGAAAATTTAATTAAAACAGTTTGAGCTATTCTCAGATCTCAGCTACGCGCGTCTAACGTGCGACATACCAAAGGGAATTTTCTCGCGACTAAAATATACACGAAGCGGGTAAAAGCTAACGGCCCATAGCCGAAAACACTTTATTACAACTGGCGCCGCCCGCACGGGGCACGAAACGGCCCCAAATTAACAAGACCGAGGTAAAATGTATAAACTCTAACTGCAGCGAGCTCCTCGAGGCATGTCAAAATGATTTCGTTCGTAGCTAATTATGTTTTTAGATAATTCGAACCTTCTAATTTCGATAGACCACGTGAAAATCCCGGAGTCCAAAGGGCTAAAGACTTCTGAGTGTTACAATATTCGTATAAAATTGCGAAATTTCGCACTTTTAAAAACTTCAAATTAATTATGACATAATTATTTCAAACGTAAAGTAAGACACACGTTTTAGATTCCACAACCACCCTTGACCAAGATAATTTTTGATATCCCGGTATATGATGATTATAGATTTTATTTATTCTTTCTTTAATGATGGGATTGAAAAACATTTTTGGGTAGCCATTCATTTCCAATGTATAACGAACAATTTTTAAATTTTTGGGACGGTCCTCTGGGTGGGACAATTTAACAGCACGCGCTCCGTAAGGCTGTTTATAACACTTTTTTCATAACTTGTTGGTGCAACTGAATTGAAGGTGAAGATATCGTTGAGACCAAACTTCTTTAGTTAACCATGAAGTTTTTATTTTTCCATCTGACACATACCTAATGCTTATATCTAGGAAATTTATGTTTTTGTTCACGTCTATATCACAAGTAAATTGAAGTTTATATTGGAAATTGTTAAATTTATAAATCACGTATTGAATTTTATCATTGGGAACACACATTAGGCAATCATCTACATACCGTTTGAAGAATACAGGTTGAAAATCTAATGAATTTATTACAGATTCCTCTAGGCATTCTTTAACTAGGTTAGCAATAGTAGCTGAAATACGAGGTGTGGCAATTAAGTTCCGAGACTGATTTTTTAAAATTAAAACCAGCTTAGCGAGAAGAATGTAAAGGGCGTGGTTTTGATCTGTATTTATCCCTTGACCTTGGGTAAAATTTTCAAGTGGCTACAATAAACAGTCTTGTTGTAAACGTGAAATAACAAACGTGAAAAAATTACACTCGCCGAAAAAATGTTGAATATAAAAATAGAGCAAAGAGTTAATATAAAGTATTTGATAAAGTCCGCAACGGAAACCTATGAAAATTTGCAGACGGTTTATGGGGATCATTGCCTATCCCGTGCCAGAGTTTTTGAGTAGTACAAACGTTTTCAGGAGGATAGGGAGAATGTTGAAGATGACGAGCGCCACGGGCGGCCTGTGCTTTCAAAAAGTGACTTGAACGTTGCATTTATAAATTCAGATTGATCTAGAGATGTGTGGTTTTATCTCTGGCTTACGTTATTTGATGCTCCTCAATACCAAAACGACGGTATATTTTTTGTAAAGAAACAACGTCCAAGGAAATTAATAGATGATCTACGGGTCAGATTAATTTTTATAATCTCATTAAAATGCCATGAGTCCTTCGCTATTACTCACAATGGGTCTTAAAAGTTTATCACTTTCTGTAGTTTCGGATGCCTATAGATTAGGGCTACTGTTTGAGGGTTAGCACCTAAGAATTCTTTTGTCTTTTTTGTGTGATAGTTAAAACGATTTTTTGCCATGCCTATTTCCGGCTTCTGTTTATTCTTTTTATTTGTCAAAATGTTACAATTTTTATTTCTAATTCCGCATTAACTTTCTAGGTTCGCCGCCTGAGTGCGAAGTTCTCATGGTAAACCATAAATACAAGGGTGTTTATCCAAAATATGCCTAATTAAGGGGTATCAAAATCATGCGTATTGCAATCTTGAGAAGATGTTGCATAATTTTAACCTCCCAATGAGGAGTAGGGAGAAAGAAGAACATTTGTTTGAAGATTTGCTTCGGTTTGATTATTCCGAATCTGACAAAGACAGTATTTCATTTCATACTGTCAGGAAAATTCAAACTTCATTAATTTGCGGTCGGACAGTGGAACACATCACCAGGCCGGAAAGTGTTGCCTAGACACTTTCCGGAATTCTGTCATCTTTTAGTAGATATCTCACAAATTTTATAATTTACACATTATTTTTTTGTCATACCTCTATGGATTTGCTTGGAATCAATTTTTCCATTGCTTTGGTGCTTTTAGATTAAAATTCTTATTTATGTCCCCCGAACAAAATGCAGTGTCAATTTTCTTGACAGTGTCTAGCTGTCACTATTAGCAAAAGCGACTTAATGGAACTGCAATTCTGATACTGCAGCTTAAAATTTAATTACTTTGGTACAGGATGAAATAAAACATTCTACTACACATGGCCGTAAAATACCATTGAAGTACTCGCTTTAAAACATCTAAACTTGTACTTTAATAAGTCATTTCCGTCTATGTTACGTAAATTAAATGTGTTATTCCATACTGTTTGATTAATAGTAGTTTAAGTAACAAGTCCCGAAAGTGGTCTTTTACTGCGAGTTCAGTAAAAGCACTTTTGGGACGTATTACGTACAATATTTTTTTTTAAACGGGCATTGTTGTACCATAAACTTCATATTATTCAGTTTACATTTTTATAACAAGAACTCTTTATTAACTAATTTTAACAATCGTTAATTTTTGGTTTACAAATATAAACATTATTTTTGAATAGTTATATTAAACGTACAATTATTAGCATTACTTATCTGTAATCACGGTATTTCAAAATTATTCGTTGACGTGAGATTTTTTTGAACTGCTTACATTATAATGAGTTTTTGAGACAATTTCTGTGTTTGAGTTACCTGCTTTTTGAATTTTGTTAGCTATATCAATCTTATTCTGAACTGAATCATCAATGTAACCTTCGGCAACTTGAGATGAACTTCCAACCACCATGTCGTTTTTAGTTTATGATGTCAGCACCTCCGTTAGCTATCCATTTTATAATAAATGTCACGTTTTCAACTAAACGTCAAAATATGTCAAGTTATTTTATAGTTTTAAATAATACAAAACTCGGTTACTATAGAAACCAATTGACCGCTATCTTAGACTAAGTATTTTTTTTAAAACCGGCCAGAAATTAGTACTTTCCGGTTTATTTTTAGGTCAGAAAATCTCATTTTGTCGGACCGAGCCAGAAAATTATTGTGATAGTCCTGTAAAAGCTTTTACCGGACTCATTTTTATTTACTTTCCGGCCTATCTAATGAAAAAAATAATAAAATAGTTAGTCTAAGATAGCGGTCAATTGGTTTCTATAGTAACCGAGTTTTGTATTATTTAAAACTATAAAATAACTTGACATATTTTGACGTTTAGTTGAAAACGTGACATTTATTATAAAATGGATATTCAAAATGATTGTGAATTAATGGAAGATGAAATTATACCAGATGAATTGTTAAGGCGGCCACCCAAGCAACGTTTGATTTATTACCGTCGAAGTCCCGGATACGATATGAACAAACATACCAAATTTTTGAAAAGTTAATTAATAAAGAGTTCTTGTTATAAAAATATAAACTGAATAATATGAAGTTTATGGTACAACAATGTCTGTTTTAAATAAATATTGTACGTAATACGTCCTTAAGTGCTTTTACTGGACTCGCAGGCTTGCAGGACTCGCCTGCGGCTCGCCCTGCAATTTGCCCACTCGTCCAGTAAAAGACCACTTTCGGGACTTGTTACGTAAACTACTATTATTATTGTTTTCATTAAAGATAGGCCGGAAAGTAAATAAAAATGAGTCCGGTAAAAGCTTTTACCGGACTATCACAATAATTTTCTGGCTCGGTCCGACAAAATGAGATTTTCTGATCTAAAAATAAACCGGAAAGTACTATTTTCTGGCCGGTTTTAAAAAAAATAATGAATTTAAAATTTTCATCTGTATTGTCAGAATGACAGTACCATAAAGTCGCTAATAGTGACAGTTACACATTCTCTGTCAAGAAAATTAACACTGCATCTTGTTCGAGCGAAGTAAGCAGGAAAGAAATTGAATCTGCTTTAAGAAAGCAATGGGAAAATTGATTCTAAGCAAATCCATAAAGAGGCACGACAAAAAATATAATGTGTTGAAATTATGAAAAATATGCCTCTTGAACGTGATATCACATACAAAATTGGAACTTTGTTTGGTAGTCTGTAAGTTTTGAACCTACGCTAGAAAAAGCATTGTGTAGGAGTTGATGTTGACTCAGTACTAAATTCTATAATTGTTGATGCATTTTCAACGATCAATCACCGCCATGTCGAGTTGCGACTTTTACTGTAGGCATTGCTAGTCATTAAAATTATTGAAAACGTTGTCAATGATGGGGATGATTCACATAAAACGTGACTCCAAGTCTGTAAATCATAGAACAGACATTCTGTCATTAAGTCATACGTTTTTTGATGATGGTCGTGAGACCGAAACGTACGTAAAGACGAAAATAATAAGCATATATGTTAGTGTGTTCTATTTCCCGAGAATTTATACCTGGGTGAAGAATCATTTTTAATTTCTTGGTATATAATAATCTATTTATGAATTGAATATTCTAGATTGCATGAATTCGATGAACAAGTGAAAGCAGTTCAGGATGGAATGTCTAGAGTTGTGCCTGTCCCCTTGTTATCACTCTTTAGCGGTTACGAATTAGAGACGATGGTATGTGGATCTCCCGATATACCTTTGACTTTATTGAAATCGGTGGCGACATACAAAGGTAGGAAACTAAATTCCATATATCCTTTCGAATTCAAATTTAATTAATTTTATCAGGTATCGACAACAATGCACCACTGATAGTGTGGTTTTGGGAAGTAATGGAAGACTTCTCAAATCAAGAACGGTCGCTTTTCCTAAGATTCGTCTGGGGACGAACGAGACTGCCGCGTACCATAGCCGATTTCAGAGGACGTGACTTTGTGATTCAGATCATGGACAAATATACTCCACCAGATCATTTTCTTCCAGAAAGTTATACTTGCTTCTTCTTACTTAAAATGCCTCGCTATTCTTGTAAGGTAAGTCATCCAGTTTACTCATTAACTCGGTTTAAAAAAATAATTAAATTGTTAATCAAAACTCCAGTTTAACATAAAAAGAACGTTTTTGAAAAAATTTCGAAACGAGATAACAATTCAAGCTAACTTCACATGTTTTGAGCTTCTTCTGACCTTGTTCCTATGCAATCGTGACATAATACATATGTTAATAAACTTGGAGCCAGAAAAATTGTTACAACGAAGTTGAGAAACTTCAGGAAATAGCGAGGTATTATGGTTACTACAAATCTTTGACAAATAAGTTAATCTCTAGCCAAAAACGAAAAATGAAACGCAATTAACTAACCCAATTAGAGCCATTACTTTTAAATAATTCAATGAAATTGTAAAGTTTCACTTATCATCCTTCAGTAATCAATAAAAACCATAATTGGTTTTCTAAAATTCATGTACACCAATTAAATATAAAATAGCTCCATGCTCATGGATCATTACAATTATAACGACGAAGTTGAGAAACTTCAGCAAATAGAGGAACAACCGTTACGACAAATCTTTGATAAATGAGTTAGTTTATAACCAAAAACGGAAATAATTAGTTTCAAATAAATCAATAACATTCAAAACTTTCACTTATCATCTTCAGTAATCAATAAATTCCATAATTTGTTTTTTAAATTTGCAATAAAACCCGTTTATATATGCAAGAACAAGCTAAAACAGTTTGCACAATATCTTTGATCAAATTCAGATTTATCTCCAGCTGAGGGTAACCCCTGTTTGCATTATTAACCCCTTATAGTATTTAAACACGTACATTTCGTTTTCTAATTTAATTTAGTCTGGATGAGGGCAGCTGAAAGGTCCTTGGTAATATTCTTATCTATTAGTGTTAAGTAAATAATCAAAGTTCAATAAGAGTAATCTCGTTTCTAATTTTTTTAAACCTTTTCTATTATTATTTTTATGGATTTTGAACCTTTTCTATTATTATTTATTATGGATTTGCATAAAGTCAGCACCAAGTTCATTACATATGGTTTATTTTAGTTTTTATCACTCAAAAGTTTAGTCTCATGTCAATTCAAACCGTACATTACTCCGTTACTGGCATATTTCGTATTTCAGCAGTTGCTAGTGCTATTAAAAAACATCCAGTTTTGTCCATCTCTAATTTGGTTAGAATTTTTAATTTTAATTTTATTTTTCAGAAAATTGTGGTGAAAAATCTATATAATAATGATGACATTCGGTGATACAGGGTGTTTCAGTTTTTTCGTTCATAACTTCGGTAAACGATAGAACTTCTGAAAATAATAGGGATCTTTCATATAAAATTTTTCTCTAATTCACTTCGTTTCCGAGATACTGGGTGTTGAAGTTGTGAAAAATTATTACATTTTCTTCATTATCTTCTAATCAAATGAAGATTTTTAGTTAAACCTTCGTAAACTTTAGTTTTACTGGATGAGAAATTTTTTTGATGACAAAATGTTCTTGAGAAGTACAGTAGCGTAAATACTGGGTTTTATACGCATTTAAACTTCTACGCCAATGGTTGGAAATTAATATTGTGTACAAATTTAAGAACTTTGATTTATTTAATATAAAAAAGTATTATTGATAAATTTCACTTGGAGGCTTCCTGTTCGAGCTGTTTCATTTTTCTAATCAGAGTTATGTAATGGAATTTTTTTGAAGGCTATTTAAAAAGTAAAAAAATATTTAAATGCCTGTTGTATGGTAACGATAAAAAACAATTCATAATAAATGCTCAAAATGATTCATTTACTTCAACGCAACGGCGACATAGATTTCTCAACGACCTTCTTGTTCGAATTAACATTTTATTATTTATTTCACCACTAGCTCTTCGAATACGATTCAGTAGATCTTCTCTATTATGAACCGGCGTGGCATAAACTTTATCTTTCAAATAACCCCAAGCAAAAAAGTCCAGAGGATTAAGGTCAGGTGATCGAGGAGATTATGCAACTGGACCACCTCTACCAATCCATCTATCACTGTACTTCCTATTTAACCATTCTCATACTTGTCTTCCAAAATGGGCAGGAGTCATTCAATTGTATCAATGCATTTGTTCCCTCATTGCGTGGTGTTTCCTCCCACATGTCTTCGTGATTCATTTTCAGCATTAATTATGAATTAGTTTGTATCGTTACCAATAAATAGGTGTTTAAATATGTTTTTACTCAATAAATATCCTATCAAAAAAAATTAACCCTGATTAGAAAAATGAAAATAGCTCGAACAGGAAGCCTCCAAATGAAATTCATCAAGAATACTTTTTTATAGAAACTAAATCAAAGTTCTTAATTTTGTACACAATAATAATTTCCGACCATTGGCGTAGAAGTTTAAGGGGTTTAAATGCGTACAAAACCCCATAACTACGCTACTATACTTGTCTCAAGAACATTTTGTCACCAAAAAAATTTCTCATCCAGTTAAAATGAAGTGTACCAAGTTTGAACTGAAAATCTTCATTTGTTTAGAAGATAATGAAGAAAATGTAATAAATTTTCAAAACTTCAGAAGTGAAGTGATTTAGAGAAAAATTTTAAATGAAAGATCCCTATTATTTTCAGGAGTTCTATCGTTTAACGAAGTTATGAACGAAAAAACTGAAACACCCTGTATATAATATAGTCTCTTCTTTCATATTATCAAAATCAACTTTTTTTGACAAACAAATCTTGAAACATGAATTTACCACAAACCCGCTAGTTTTTCGTTTCGTTGTGAATTAGGTTTTTAAGTTACTCAGCCGACAATTTTTTCTCGAATACACATATACTCTAATTTAATTTACATAATTTCATTTTCGGTTACTAAGTTTTAATAGAAATCGATATTTTATCGTCCACGTGTATTATAAATTAAAATAGAAAAAAGGACGTGATCTTACAGCCGCATCTCAGATACTATTGTCAGCATGCCAGTTCCTTTCCCTCCACACTCAAAGATAGCTGCTGTATTCTCAGTACGCGTTAACAGGTCCACGTCATAGAGTTCTTGTGTATAGGATCTCTACGGTATACGTACGCCGCATCATCATTGATGCTTCAAAAACATTGCTCTTGTTTTACCTGCTTTGAAAGAGGTACATATAATAAAAGATTGTCTAACATTTTTCGAATATCAAAATAACGTTTAAAAATTGTCAAAGTTTTTGGAGTTTTCCAGAAAACTATATTTGTTTTTGATTTTATAGCCATAAAATAATACTCAGAGACCACAAAAACATATAATTTAACAAATTGGACGAGGACCGACAGAAATATGAAGGAAAACGACACAATTTTCCACCAGTTTTCAGAATTTTCCTACATTTACTGAAATTTGTACCGAGAACCATCACGGTATCTTATTATTCCAATAACACTGACTAAAATTTTTCGAAAAACGAAATAATTGAAATTTGTCGTGTAGATATGGGTAAATTTTCATTTTCTGGAATTTTCCTGTAAAATATCGTCGGTTTTGATTGTATTATCATAAACTCAGTGACCGTGAAAACATATAATTAGACACGTTCGACGAGGACCGACATAGGAATATGAAGGAAAAACAAAGCAATTTTCCACCAATTTTCCATTTTTTAGTGGAAATTGTACCGAGACACATCACGGCATCTTATTATTTTAATACCACAGTCCGAAAAAAAAAATTTACTTCAGATTGAGGTTCAGCGGATCAAAAAAAACCTGATGGTAATAATCACGAGCCTCCTTTATCTTTTTCTGACTTACGATGTGGAAGCCATCCTGAACACAATGCAAAAATAATTTTGCATTTTCGTGCGGTCTATAAAATTTTAGTAATGACTTCTATTTTTGCACACTTTTAACTGGACTATATATAAACGCTTGAAGCTGTTGCGGACCGCATGTGGCATTCTTGACATTCTTTCAAAAGATTCTTTCTTGAACAGCACAGTATGTATCATTTTATTTTACGTTCTAAGAGTAAATTTCAAAATCGTTGTTCTTAAAGAAATCGTCTATTCTCTCCTGTGTTTAATGGAACCCAACATTGTCTTATGTTTCATAGTCTTATATCATGTTTCAAATCGTGAAATAGTTCGTTCATATTAATATATTTAATCGTTTCCTATGCATTGATTAGGCGGTATTCAGAATTTTTTTTGAATTTCAGCATGTTCTACAGCAAAAACTGAAGTATGCAATTCACTTTTGCAAATCTATCGATAAGGATGAATATGCCCGAGTTGCCATGGCAGGAGATTTGGCTGTGAGTTCAAGTTCCGATGCGGAAAGCGATCCGGAAATGGATAGCAGTAATTGAAAATCTACTACCTCCCGTCCAAACTATTTCAATTATGTATGTATGAGAAAATCATTCGACTCTTTTGTACGGTTTTATTTTCATAAAGGTATAGAAAAATTCGTATTTCTAATAGTATTATTTCGTATTAAATTGAGTTAATAAATATTGTATTGAATTTAAGTGAACATACTTTGAA